>JAGWCC010000220.1:0-700302 GCA_022651775.1 Drusus annulatus | reverse complement strand
TCCTGCGGCCCACAGGTCAAAGGATGTGGTTTGTTTTGAACAAAGCGAAATGAGTGTTCAAAGAACATTAGGTTTACAATGGAATCCGAATTCGGATACACTGTCATTCGATCTGAGCTTCAAAAAATTCCCGGGGACATAATCTCTGGGAAGCAAAGACCTACAAAAAGGCAAATGTTACAGGTCATCACGACAATTTTTGATCCGCCCGGGTTTTTAGCGCCGCTGACAGTTAGGTCTAAAATATTATTGCAAAACGTGTGGATATCTGATACGGACTGGGATAGCAAGTTAAATGACCGGAATTTTAATGAGTGGCTCCAGTGGTTGGAGAACTTAAAAACCATAAATACCGTTAAAATCCCAAGATACTATGAAATTTCATGTAATCAAAACGCTATAGAAAGACAACTGCACATTTTTTGTGATGCCAGCGAAAAAGTCATGTGCTGTGTAGCATATAGCCGTGTTAAAAACGTTAGTGGACAGGTCTTTGTAAACTTCATCGCTAGCAAGACACGCGTAGCGCCAATCAAACCGATATCAATCCCGCGCTTAGAACTACAAGCGGCCCTTTTAGATAGTAGATTGTATAAAAGTATTATCAATGAACATACGCTCAACTCGACTGTTCATCTAGATCGGCAGATAATCTAGATAAGAAATACCAATGAAAAGGTGTCTCAGAGCCCTCTAGCTCTTGTGTATTAAATGGGGCGAGTCATGCAATACGTAGAGGGTATACTCTAATAAAATTGTAAGTTATTATAGCATGAAATAGCAAATAACACAAAAATATAAAAATAACACTATTTTACAAAATGTATCGAAACAAAACCAATAATGGTATATTTCGCAGACCAGTCACTAAAATAGCAGTGTAAGATATTCAAACGTCGCATTCTAAACCTTTTGGGTGAAGTAAATTCACGGAAGGGGGTATGTTCGTTCCCAAATGTGACGTTACTAGGTGAAATTAAATAAGGTACCTCTAGTACTGGCCTGGTATTTTATGAAGGAATATCTTATCGCTTACTGCAAATCGTAATTTTATATATGTTTCTGTTTACATTTGTATTTTAGTGTGATTTATGTTTTAGGATTAAGAAAATCTGAGTAATGTTCATTATGTCTATGAAATAATATAGTGAATTCGTTATGAGAACTGTAATGGGTCATGCAGTTGCGCCCACGTGGGGGCTTATCCCCTGTAACCTACCCTCCAGACCAAGGTCCTTTGGCATTTCTTAATTGCCTCCCATAATGTTTACTGTAACTTAAATCCCCTGTGATCTATCCGTCAGACCAAGGTCCTTGGGTATTTCTTAATTGCCTTCTTTAATGTGTTTCTGTCCCTTGAATTGTGTTGTTTACAATATCTTTAGATCGATTTTTAAGACCCTTTTAAACATGCTTTGTTCCATACCGCATGTTAGAGTATGTATTTTGAGTTGACCATTACTTCATCTGAGCAGTCCTGTTCAGATCGCCATGGCGTGCGGTTCTTGAATATCGTCAGTTGGCAGTCCTGTTCAGAGCGCCCTGCCGTGCGGTTCTTGAATGTCGTCAGTTGAAGGTTCAACTGTAATTCTTTAAAAAATCTTCCTATTAAAATGTTTAAATAAAAAAGAAGAAGAAGAAGTTAAAGTGTTTTTCTGCTTCCATACGTTCTCGTACCACGAGAGTCGAAACAGTAGTTATAATAGCTATGTGAAAATAAAAATACTTCGCATTTCGCTGTAACTCACTATTTTCACAGTACCTAATTACTAATTTTATGGTTATTGTTTTGTTATTATCATTCGTTTTTGTTGTTGTTATTATGCCGTGTGCTATATTCTTTTTTCAAATCTTCTATAGTAATATAACTACACTACGTTGAAATATACTTACACTTTACTTACTAACTTATTTGAAATTTATCACGCTATGTATTACATACGTATTACACTATTTTGTGAAATAAACTATGTTTATGTAACTAATATACTAATTTTAAAACCTACGCTATATTTATGTACTTGCGTTTTGAATACTAACTATTTTTTTACTCTTGCGTCAGTGTTATATTCTCCCCATTTATTGTACTCCTTGATTTAACAAAAATGTATTTTATGTAAAAGCATTTAAGGCGTTAATAAAATAAAATAAATAAATAAGAAATGATATGCTTCGTAACCAGGCAAGGATCTCACAATCTGGTGGGGTTATGCTAGCCACGTATGTATGACGTGATAATAATTAATGAATAATAAATTTCACTAATCGTTGGATAAAATTTCGATGTCGAAACATATACATTCATATTCCTGAAAAACAGATTTTAACTCTAGTCCATAGAGTGAATCGGGATTAGCGAGTCTCCTTGAAAAATTGTGATGCTCTAATCTTTATCGTCAATAATTGTTTGTAAGGTAGAAAGACAGTTGGAATACTTTTCAAACTTTTGGTGTTGTGCTGGTTAGTATTAGCGTTGTGACAGTTTTGAAAGATCTGTTTCAAAGAAGTACTTCTTTTGACAGCAGTCCCAACTTCATTCATTTTTCATTGAACAAATACTTCAATTGAAGTTGGTTAAGTTGGTACTTCCGATTGAACAATCTATGGCATCTACTTCGAACTTCAATTTTTCATTCGTTCGAAAGACTGAAATATTGCATCATCCACAGTTCAATTGTTCATTCTCTTCTTCCTTCGATTTTAGTTCGAAGAATGAATGAAGCAATGAAGTATCTTTTTAGTTATCCGTTCCCTCGCATGTACCCGTGACAGTTTCTTATGATTTCTGTGCTTGTTTTGTCTATAGGACTATATAATCTCTACCTAAAATTATGGATGGCCGTTCAACGAGAAAGTGAAATATGGGCTTATTTTAAGGAAGTTGGGGTTTACCAGGCCAAATGCAACTTTTGTTCTAAAGTTATATCCATAAAGGGAGGCAATGCCTGTAATATGAATCGTCATTTGCGCAATATTCACCCTATTGCTAAGCAAACTGTCAAACTGTGTACAGTAAGAAATATTCAAATTGTACTTCAAGCCCTGAAAAACGTTCACATCGCTCTTACAGAAACTGAAAATTTCGCAATTACTACATTTGCTTTTTGCAAATTCTCTGTAAGGCTATGCATACTTATTGTACATAATTCCTTTTAAGGCATGATACCGCCAACAACTCAAACATATGGGCATGGGCAGCTGTCATCGAGAAACAATAGACAAGAAACTAGTAATAGACAATTCATTAATACACACATAGAAGAAAGAAAGAAGTAGTTTTTCTACACGGTATAATTTTTGTTATACAATAATGGAGGAGTGGGTTATGTGGTTGGGAGAGCTGTCCCGAATAAAACTATTATGAAAAAAAACGTGACTATTATTTGGTACATTTATCGCTAGCAACCCCCCCCCTCTTGCGTACCCCTTAGCTACCAAGGCCGTTAGGTTAAAATAATAAGTTTATATGAAGCTGTCTGGTCCTCGAATAATGTTACAAATATCCGAGTGTCCATGGGAAGTGGAAAGGTTCCACGTCCCCTGTTTTAAAGGATCACATGCGTTTCCTCTCCAAATAGAAACTATTCTCATGTTTCTAATTCAATTTTTTGTTATCCCCGCAGACACAACAGAATTTTTTTTTTAAATCTCGAGAGGAAGATATCATTAAAAAACTCGGAACATCGGGTTATCTTTGCATAATTTGGTTATTTACCGTATTCAACTACTGCATCGGTGTATGTTACGGGCGGTCTTACAAGTTGATCCTTCATTAACATTTTATTTTTATTTCAGGGACACTGCATTCAAATGGATACGACAAACTGGAATATAATTCACCCAGGAAAATTAAGAAGCATAATCCGGTTCATTCAAAACCATACTCATGTTCCAAGTGTAGTTCTTCATTTTCATATAAGCCAAATTTACGAAGGCACATGCTGAATCACAGTGGAGTGCTAGCTTTTTCATGTTCCGACTGTAACTCTTCATTTTCACGAAAATCTTATTTACGGAAACATATTCTGACTCACGGTGGGGTTAAACCTTTCGGGTTTTCTTACTGTGACTCTTTGTTTTCACAAAACTCAACTTTGCAGAATAACATGCTGACTCACAGTGGTCTAAAACCTTTGTCATGTTCCGACTGTAACTCCTCATTTTCACGAAAGTCACTTTTACAGAGACACATGCTGACTCACAGCGGGATAAAACCTTTCTCGTGTTCTGTCTGTAACTCTTCTTTTTCACGTAATTCATATTTACAGGGACATATGCTGACTCACAGTGGAGTAAAAGCTTTCTCATCTTCCGACTGCAATTCTTCATTTTCATATAAATCGTCTTTAAAAACTCACATACTGACTCACGGTGGGGTCATACCTTTCTCATGTTCCAACTGCAATCTTCATTTTCAGATAAGTCATATTTACGAAGGCACATGCTGACTCATAGTGGAATAAAACCATTCTTATGTTTCTATTGTGACTCGACATTTTCTCAAAAATCGTATTTAAAAAGTCGCATGCTGACTCACAGTGGGATTAAACCTTTCTCATGTTCCGATTGTGACTCTTCATTTTCACATAATTCAAATTTACGGAAACACATGCTGACTCACAGTAGGGTAAAACCTTTCTCGTGTTCCGACTGTGCGCTTCGTTTTCACGTAAGTCATATTTACAGGGACATATGCTGACTCACAGTGGGGTAAAACCTTTTTCATATTCTGACTGTGATTCTTCATTTTCACAAAAGTCACATTCACGGTATCATATTCTGACTCACAGTGGGGTAAAACTTTTCTCGTGTTCTGACTGTGATGCTTCGTTTTCACAAAACTCAAATTTGCGGAAACATATGCTGATTCACAGTGGGGTAAAACTTTTCTCATGTTCCGACTGTAATTCTTCATTTTCACGAAAGTCTACTTTAAATGATCACATACTCACTCACAGTGTAATCAAACCTTTCTCATGTTTTTAGACTGCAAGCTTAATTTTCACAAAAGTCGTCCTTAAAAAGTCACATGCTCACTCACAATGGGGTTAAACCTTTCTCGTGTGCTGATTGTAATTCAACATTATCACGAAAATAGCCCATATTACTCCAATTTTCAAATCAGGTAACACAAATGACGTCTCAAACTACCGCCCTATCAGTATCTTGTCATGTTTTGGAAAAGTTTTAGAATCCTTAGTTTATAAACATATATTTCATCATTTCAAAACCATTATTTGTCCACAGCAACACGGATTTATCCCGAAAAAATCAATAACAACTAACCTTCTTGAATATACAAATATAATATATCAATCACTTGAGTACCGGGTGCAGGTTGACGCAATTTATACAGATTTCCGTAAAGCCTTTGACACCGTTGACCACCGTATCCTTCTTACCAAACTTAAATTACTAGGTATTCATGGAGATTTACTTAGGTGGCTAGAATCCTACATCTCGTACCGGAGTCAACTGGTAGTATTAAATGGCTTTACATCAACTCCCACTTTAGTTACTTCCGGCGTTCCCCAAGGATCTAATCTTGGCCCACTCTTGTTCTTGATATTTATAAATGACCTTCCCAACTGTCTAAAATCCAGCTATCTACTATATGCAGATGATTGAAAAGTATATTGCCCGATCGAATCCCTAAATGATTGTGTATTGCTTCAAAACGATTTAAAATCAATATCTTCCTGGTGCTCTCTAAACAAAATGTCTTTAAATATAAAAAAATGTTGCTCCATTACCTTCACTAGAAATCGTTCTCAAATAGCGTTCGAATATAAAATTGATGACATCACACTTGATTGTGTTACCAATGTTCGAGACCTCGGAGTTGAATTCGACAGCAAACTTAATTTTAATTTTCACGTTGAAAACATAGTGTCTAAGGCATATCGTCTTCTTGGATTTCTGTATCGAGTCACTAAACCATTCAAAAACCCAATGTCTCTCAAATATTTATACACATCTATAATTCGCAGCATTCTTGAGTTTGGTTCCGTAGTTTGGAGTCCAATTTACGAAATTCACAAAATGAGGATCGAATCCGTTCAAATGAAACTAGTCCGAGCATTGTCTTATAGAGCTGGATTGTCCACTTTGCTTGACGACTATCAGAAGCGTTTGGAATATTTTAAAATTGAAACATTGAAAGAACGTCGAGACAAAAATGACGTCAAATTTCTTTACAAAATTATAAATAACCACGTAGAATCTTCCATTTTATCCACAATTAAATTTAATACTAATCCCCGTCATTTAAGAAACCCCGAAACTTTTTACATTCCTTTCAAAAAAACTAATTTAACCTTCTCCCAACCTCTTATGCGAATGTGTCGACTGTATAACATCCACTGTAGTGGCAAGATTAACGAACATGGTATGATTAACGAAATTGATATATTCTGCAACTCACCTTTTAGGTTTAATCAAATCTTAAATACTATTTTTAATTAAAACATAAACAGAAAAAGGTACACACATATACAACTTATTAAGATAATTTTATGTGTTATAATATTTTTTTTCCTAAATTTAAGCATGTGTTGATATTTCTTTTTATAAACGGTTGTTTTCTTTATTTTTCTATTGTTTTTATTAGTGTAATTCAGTGTATTTCTAATTGCATGATGTGAACATTTTGGAAATGGATTGATGACCTACCATTTATTTTGTATCTGTCAGTATATATGCAATGTTGTCACTGTGTCAAATGTTCCAAATAAATAAATAAATAATAAATAAATGAAAAGAGCAAATAAAAAGGCACATACTGACTCACAGTTAAGCTAAGCCTTTTTCGTGATCCGCCTGCAGATCTTCATTTTCATGAAAGCCGGTTTTAAAAAAACATATATTGACTCAGTGCAATATAATCTTTCTTACGTTCCACTTGAATGTCTTAATCTTCTCAGTGTCGTTAACATGACAAATGGTCACTCATAGTGGAATTTAACCTCTAACAATATTCCGGCCGCAATTCTTTTTTGACAGAAAATTCTTCCTTTAAAAAGCACACGCTGACAGTGAAATTGTGTGTGGAAAATATGTGTTGTTCATTCAACTGAATACTTGTATTGATTAAGTCGCTAAGCGCAAACAAAAAATATTCAAAACTTACTTTTTATCATATTATTTTATTTAATAGAAAAATGCAATTTTATTAGATAATGGATACTGTCAAGATTGATTCAAACTATTAAGAAACCATTTTTAGAAAAGATGTGCTACATATAATTTTGTTTGAGAAATTAGGATTTTATTTCTATTTCAAGCAGTTTTTGTTTTTGGCACTTGGGGCCTTAATTAATACAAGTATTCAATTGTGATACTTTTTTTCGTCAATTTGAACACCCTATTATTGAAAATATTTTGTGTAGAGACCCCTTTAAATGTATAATGTCCAGATTTAAATTTAGGTATTGCCCTCAATGTTGGAATTCAGTAATTGCAAATGAAATAAATTAATGATCTTCGTTGTTAGTCGCACCTATTTATAAACTCTTAGTTATTAGAAGCATTTAAGTCTCGCTCCCATTGTTAGCGATAGGCAGTTGAAAATTAAATATGGATTTATTATGAGGAAGTTACAGTTTCTATATTTTTTACTTTGTACATTCAAGTTTACAAGTTGGTAATTATTTCATTTTTTTGTTGATATTTTAACTTAATAACTATTTATTATTTTGATTTATATGCATTTCAGATAGTTCTTCCAGGCGTTTTTGAATTTATTGACAGGCATAATGTTGATGGCTTGCGGCAGCGTATTATAAGATTTCATCCCTTTATATAGTAAGATATTTTTTTGTGTTGGCTTTATTCTTTTCTGATAGTCTAATTTCATGGAATGCCCTTCTATTATATTAGTAAATATCATCAATGTAGATAATTTTGCCTGAAAAATGATTAAAAAAAAATTGTTCTTCATTTTATGTATGAATGTGTCAATGTGAGCATCAATGTGTTTAATGTTGCCATCTGTTTTTTACTGTTAGCTAATTTAGTTCCTCTGACATTTTAGTTACTTTTAAGTGTCTATTTCGCCTAAGTATAATTCTCGTTGCTCTATTTTGTAGAATTTGAAACCTGTTTTATTCTTTGTCGTTACACAAGAAAAGAATCGTTAAAAAGTAATACAAATGTGTAGCAATAATAGAGTTAAATATATTGTAATTGTGTTTTTTTCTTGAAATTTTTTAACGAATTCTTCCAAAAAAAATCTTCTTATTTTTCCTTTGTATATAATCATTTATAAGTTCTTAGTGGTGGGATTTTTAAGATTTTATATATGTGACCAGCCGACTATAATAGTAAAATGTCATCTAAGACAAATAGATGTTACTAGCCGACTAAGACAGTAAAGTGCTACCTATGGCCTATAGATGTTACAGGCCGACTAGAATAGTAAAATGTCATCTAAGACAAATAGATGTTACTAGCCGACTAAGACAGTAAAGTGCCACTTATGGCTTATAGATGTTACCGGCCGACTAGAGAGGTAAAGTGCCACCAAAAACTAATAGATATTACCGGCCGACTGAAATGGTAAAATGCCAACTAAAAGAGGGTACAGGCCGACTAGGGCGGTAATGTGTGATCTAATACCAATCGATGTTAACGGCGGACTAAGACAGTAAAAAGTCATTTATGGCCTATAGATGTTACCGGCCGCCTAGAATAGTAAAATGTTATCGAAGACAAATAGATGTTACTAGCCGACTAATACAGTAAAGTGCCACCTAGTGTTGTGACAGTTTTGAAAGAACTGTTTCAAAGAAGTACTTCTTTTGACAGCAGTCCCAACTTCATTCATTTTTCATTGAACAAATACTTCAATTGAAGTTGGTTAAGTTGGTACTTCCGATTGAACAATCTATGGCATCTACTTCGAACTTCAATTTTTCATTCGTTCGAAAGATTGAAATATTGCATCATCCACAGTTCAATTGTTCATTCCCTTCTTCCTTCGATTTTAGTTCGAAGAATGAATGAAGCAATGAAGTATCTTTTTAGTTATCCGTTCCCTCGCACGTACTCGTGACATTTGCTTATGATTTCTTTGCTTGTTTTGTCTATACGACACTAGTTTTTCCGAGTGTTTTTTTGGTGATTTTGAATTGTGAACGAATTATTTTGTTGAACTTTTATAATATCTCAGCTTACAAACATACCTTTCAATCTCTACCTAAAATTATGACTGGCCGTTCAACGAGAAAGAAAAGTGAAATATGGGTTTATTTTAAGGAAGATGAGGTTTACCAGGCCAAATGCAACTTTTGTTCTGAAGTTATATCCATAAAGGGGGGAAATGCCTTTAATATGAATCGTCATTTGCGCAATATTCAGCCTATTGCTAACCAAACTGTCAAACTGAGTACTGTACAGTAAGAATATTCAAATCGTATCTCAAGCCCTGAAAGAAGTTTATATCGCTCTTACAGAAACTGGAAATTTTGCTAGTACTTCATTTGCTTTTTGCAAGTTCCTTGTGCATACTCATTGTACATCATCCCTTTTAAGTCATGAAACAATGTCAATTCAAACCTTGAATACTCTTAAGATTCAAACAATTTTGACAGCTGTCATCCCGTAAACCATAGAAGAGAAACTAGTAATAGATAATTCATCATCGTTTTTCTACAACCTATAATTTTTGCCATAGAATAATGCACATACATACAACAATTTATGTGGTTGGGAGAGCTGCCCCGAAAATATTATTATTTAACCCCCCCCCCCACCCCTCCCCCCGACGAGGAATGCTGTGATTAATATGTTACTTCAATTGAAGGGTTCATCGTGAAGGGTTCATTTTGAAGAAGCATCAATTCCTAAAGCATTCACAAATCTGTGAAGCTTTTCCCATCGCCAGTGCCACCTATGCCATAGAGGTTACCGGCCGATTGGAATGGTAAAATGCAATCTCAGACTAATAGAGGTTACCGGCTGACTAGGGCGGTAATGTGTGATCTAATACCAATCGATGTTAACGGCCGACTAAGACAGTAAAAAATCGTCTATGGCCTATAGATGTTACCGGCCAACTAGAATAGTAAAATGTCATCTAAGACAAAAATAAGTTACAAGTCGACTAAGACAGTAAAGTGCCACCTATGGCTTTTAGATGTTACCGGCTGACTAGGGCGGTAAAGTGCCTCCCAAAACTAATAGATGTTACCGGCCGACTAGAATGGTAAAATGCCATCTAAGACTAATAGAGGTTACCGGCCGACTAGGGCGGTAATGTGTGATCAAATACCAATCGATATTAACGGCCGACTTAGACAGTAAAAAGTCATCTATGGCCTATAGATGTTACAGGCCGACTAGAATAGTAAAATGTCATCTAATACAAATAAGGGTTACTAGCCGACTAAGACAGTAAAGTGCCACCTATGGCCTATGGATGTTATATTAGATGATACTAGCCGACTTATACAGTAAAGTACCACCTATGGCCTTTAGATGTTACCGGCCGACTTGAATAGTAAAATGTCATCTAAGACAAATAGATGTTACTAACCGACTAAGACAATAAAGTGCGACCTATGGCCTATAGATTTTACCGGCCGACTAGAATAGTAAAATGTCATCTAAGACAAATAGATGTTACTAGTTCACTTAGACAGTAAAGTGCCACCTATGGCCTTTAGATGTTACCGGCTGACTAGGGCGGTAAAGTACCTCCAAAAGCTTATAGATGTTACCGGCCGACTAGAATGGTAAAATGCGATCTAAGACAAATAGGTGTTACCGGCCGACTAGAATAGTAAAATGTCATCTAAGACAAATAGATGTTACTAGTTCACTTAGACAGTAAAGTGCCACCTATGGCCTTTAGATGTTACCGGCTGACTAGGGCGGTAAAGTACCTCCAAAAGCTTATAGATGTTACCGGCCGACTAGAATGGTAAAATGCCATCTAAGACTAATAGGTGTTACCGGCCGACTAGAATAGTAAAATGTCATCTAAGACAAATAGATGTTACTAGCCGACTAAAACAGTAAAGTGCCACCTATGGCCTATAGATGTTACCGGCCAACTAAAATTGTAAAATGTCATCTAAGACAAATAGATGTTACTAGCCGACTAAGACAGTAAAGTGCCACCTATGGCTTATAGATGTTACCGGCCGACTTGAATAGTAAAGTGTCACCAAAAACTAATAGATGTTACCGGCCGACTGGAATGGTAAAATGCCATCTAAGACTAAAAGACGTTACCGGCCGACCAGGGCGGCAATGTAGTATTTAATACTAATCGATGTTAACGGTCGACTTAGACAGTAAAAATTTTTCAATAAAATCCTGGTTCCGTTTCAAGTCTTTTTGGATTAATTTTTCGGGGAAGAATGATAGGCAAGCCTATTTTGGCAATTGTGGCATTGCAAAGCATGCCGGGTACTCGCTTGTATAAAATAATATATAGAATATTTGCGGTACATTCCAGAGCGTTAAATACTTTAAGTATCGCCCTGGTGAAAGACCATTATTCAGAATCGAAACGTTGCTTGAAATGGCTTGATCCGTATTTGGTGACCAGATCTGAACAGCCAGGTACTTTCTAACCTTACTCTTCCTCATGTCCTATCTCTCTCCACTACTTTCAGCCTCACAACATTATCCCAATTCGGGATACCATAGTCTCACTGCCTCTAGATGGTTGGGAGCAGTTGGGACTCTTGTGCGGTATTCACTTGTAATATATTCAGGGGTGTGCGCGAGGTTGATCGCTGCCGGCAACCAGACCTGCCGACAAGCAATTCTCAAAAACTGCCAGCAACGCTAACCCCCCAAACGTGAGCCAGAGTAGACGGCAGGTCTTGGGCAAATGTCGCCAGCGGCGTCTCGTCAGCCCCCTCCCCCACCCCGACCGACGTGTACCGCAGCCCGAGAAACGGGAGCAGGAACCTTCGAACGCCTCTGATGATGAGGATATCATGTCTCTCCTACAGGGCCTCATCAAGGTCCGAGGGAGACTCGCCACCTGCAAATCCAAAGCGGAAAAGCTGGTGGTCCTCATGGAGCTCCTGACCGACACCATCAAAGGATAGTGCAGCATCGGAGGTCAAATTCTTCGTGTGAATGACCTTCCATGAGGACTGCCAGACCAAAGCGGAGGAAACGGTGGACGATACCTATCCCAATTCCTATCCTATCCCATCACTATCAGCACATCGGCTAGCGACATTCCAGGAAAGAAGATATTAACGGAAAAGGATGCAGCCCGAAGATGAAAAAACATGAAATATTTAACATCAGTCAAATAAAATTCTTCCATCAGTAACAATCCAGTTAAGATCTTTTCCCTAAAAAAACACTAATGTAAAATTAAACCCAGTCAATTAAATAAAACCATCAGATGGTGATAGTAATAAGGCCTAATGAGCCGCAGTACTAGTTAGATAGACATTATGAGGGGTATTTGAATAAGCCCCAGCTAGTTAGTAGAGGATTACGAAAGAATCCATAAAATCAAAAAAAAATAAATAAGGTATCGCATAAAATTTCAATCTACAAACTTAAAGCCTTCGGTATCGCTGGAAGCATGTTAAACTGGTTCAGGAGTTACTTGACTTTGAGAAAAATTTCAGTTAAAATTTCGGGTTATACTTCATACCAATTTGTGGCTACCAGTGGCGTACCACCGGGATCCCACTTGGTGGGACCTGTATTGTTTTTAATATTCGTTAATGACATTGTGACGATATTTGAAGGCGTTGAAATTCTATTGTTTGCCGACGATCTCAAGATTTATAAAACGATTAGAACCTTACATGACTGTTAAATCCTTAAATTTAATTTTAACCGCTTATATGAATGGTGTAAACTCAATGAATTTTTTTAAAATAAATATAGATAAGTGTCAATATATATCATTCACCAGGAACAAGAATCTTATTATGTCTCATTACCATATCAACAATATCCCTCTTAAAAGAGTTTGTCAAATCAAAGACCTGGGTATCCTATTTGATGTAAAATTAACATTTATCCCTCACATCAACGAGGTAACAAATAAGGCAATGAAATGCTTGGGATTTGTTTTTAGAACGGCAAAAGACTTCACATCGCTCCATTCTTTTCACTGACTTAGTAAGAAGTAACTTAGAATACAACTCAGCGATCTGGTCCCCATATCAATTTTAAACTCTCAATACCTATCGAACAAATTAACTATACTAGCTTCATGAAAATATTAAACAAAACTAACTTATCTTGTAGAAGAACCATGAGTGACCTAGTACTCTTATTCAAACTGGTAAACGGTGTACTGGATGCACCTGAATTAAATAAGCTGATAACGTTCCGAGTACCTAATCGTGACACAAGACTTTCTGAGTTGTTTCATGTTGATTCATCAAGAACTAACTATGCAATGAACTCCCCAGTCCAAAGGTTACATAGGCTTGGAAACGAATTTAGTTATGTTGATATTTTTCAATATTCCATCATGAAATTCAGATCAGAGTTATATAACATTATTAGGTGAATTAAACAAATTAAAAATGTTGAATGTCACACATAACTGAGTATGTTGTTTCTTTCTCGTTATATTTGTTGTTTCTTTCTTATCAATTTTATAATTATTAACTTCATATACATTTATTGCTATATTACTTTATTTTTACACTTGCTATACTATGTACTAGCTAGCTGTTGAAATTTTTTCATGATTTTTCGCTTTAAAAAGTAAAATATTATTTTAATTGCTGATTTGACCTTCTAATATATTTTTGGTAAAATTATATGTTATTAATTGAATTTGTTTACTCTACTAAGTAAATTTAACATGATTTAATAAAACAAATTTATAACTTTATTCCACTTTTTATTTTTTGACTGGACCGGTTTCAGCCTATAACGGCCATCTTCAGACTAGTACAGGTTGTTCTTATTCTAAGAACAACCTGTACAAGTCTGAAGATGGCCGTTATAGGGTGAAACCGGTCCAGTCAAAAAATAAAAAAGTGGAATAAAGTTATAAATTTGTTTTATTAAATCATTAAAATGGAATTCCACCATGAATTAACAGTTACAAAATTAGAAATAATAAATTTAACATAGTATATGTTTGCCTTAAGCTACTTTTTCACTATTTTTAAGTTTTTTAAATTTTTGAAGTTTTTCACAATTTGGGTGGTATAATATTCTTTGTCTTTTCAATTTATGTAATTTTTATTGAAGTAATTCACTAACATGGTATAATATTTATGTTTTAATGAAACACCAAAAGTTGAATACATTTTGTTTATAGTAAAATAAAACATTTCTTGATCCGAGCACTTGTTACTAAAACATGTTTATTACCTTAGTTATGTTCCACTTGTTTTGCTATACTATGTACTCTTACTGTAAAAACCCAATGGGCGTTAATCAAAATAAATAAACAATTGTGTTTTGTATCTATGGTCTAACCAAAGTTGAAAATGGCGGGATTAATGTTTTTCATACTAATTTAAAAACGTTATAGAAAAGTGTTAAATATTTGATTTCATTCAATTTACTCTCTAAATCTTCCCGTCACTATGTGATATTAATTAACTGTGCTATTTCCAGCGAAGTGATGTTTTTGTCAATTGTGCCTCTTCTCAGATAATGTGTTTGTGTATTCTTTCAAATTGTGGGTCAATGGCGTAAGTGTTTTTTCTGTAACAGCTACGATTTTTTTTTCTCCCTCGCGTCACTAAAAAAGTTTGATTAAGAGATGTGAACATTTTTTGTCGTTTTATTGTATTTTCGTGCGGCTGAATACATTCTCTTCCCAATAAAAATAAAATCGCACAAGTTTTCCTGTAAATACAAACAGTAATGTCACTTTGCAAATCGCGTATTTCAGCCGCACTGACGTAAGCCAACTTCAAATATTTATTACTCGACTTGTAGCAAGCTTGACGCAATGCAAAATGTCTCTTTGGGTGGATTATTTTGTTGACGAGCGACTGTGGTTCGTTTAAATATGCGAATAGCAGGTTTTAAAGGATAAAAACGCCTGAAAAGATCATGACGAATGCCCGGTGCCTATAGGAACCTCCGACACACTAGAAGTTAGCTTTAATATAATTAAGACTCAGTTAAATAGAATTGTTTAACTTAAAGAAAATACATAAAACACTTATTTTACATTATTTATGATTTTGTAACTGATACTTCGAGGTGGAATTCCATTTCCATATCAATAATAAGTTCAGTCTGAAGATACAGGGGTAGGCAAAGAGGATGGACTGCCATACAACTCTGTCTCGGCACACACTCCTCGCTTCATTCTCATTCATACATACGCTTCTGTTATTCTGACTCTTGATATGGCCCGACTCACTCAATCGTGCCATGTTATCTTCCTCAAGCGTCCCCGACTCCTTCTATCACTGACTTTCGTGTCATATATTCTTCTCGCACTCCTTTCTTCATTCATACGCTCTGCATGTCCAAACCATCTAAGCGTCCCTTTCTCAATCCTGTTCATATTACGCTCCCATCCCCCTCGCATTCTTTCCGGATACCCACATTTTTGACATGGTTATAAATGTTTTACCGCACGCATGCCTCGGGGATCTCATTTTAACAGCATTCAGTCTACTTTCATCCTTCCTCTGCCGGTTCCACGCCTCACTGCCATACATCAGGGTTGGTATAAGCACTCTATTGTGGACTGCTAGCTTCGCTTTTTTAGAAAAATTTTCACTAGCGCCAACAGCGTTCAGTCCTCCGTAAATGGAGTTTCCTGCATTCCCCCTTCTTCTAATATCCTCATCAGCCTTTCCGTCTCTCTAGAACACACTTCCCAAATACGCAAACTCATTCCTCTCACTTCCATCCTTCCTCTGCCGGTTCCACGCCTCCCTGCCATGCATCAGGGTGGGTACCCGCACTCCGTCGTGGACTGCTAGTCTCGCTTTTTATTGATTACTGCGGTCGTTCATTTCAAAAGCCCGACAGTTGGGGAATGGCGGACTTGATGATCTCGACATCGTCCACGGGCTTGTCGTTGTTGTCGCACTCGACCAGGCCGATGCGCTTGACCACGGCCATGCCGGTCTGGACACGGCCGAAGATGGTGTGCTTGCCGTCGAGCCACTGGGTCAGCCCCAGCATGATGAAGAGCTGCGACCCGTTGGAGTCGGGCCTCGAGTTGGCCATGGACAGGATGCCGGCGCCCGTGTGCTTCAGGTCCGCGTGGATCTCGTCGGGGAACTTCTGGCCGTAGATGGAGGCGTGGGGTCGCCCCCCTGGACCATGAAATCGCGAATTATCCTGGAATCAAAACATTAACATCAACACCGTACGAGAGGTAGAGGGACCATGGCATCACCGTAAGGGGGATTTATTTTATTAACGCCTCAAAGGCTTTTACATATAATGCACTTTAGTTGTATAAAGAAGTGAAATAAATTATAAGAATATAACATAGAAGCGTGAGTTTAAAACAAAAAGTTAGTATGCACAACGCAAGTATATAAATATAGCGTAGATTTTATAATCAGTTATATTACCATAGTATATAATTTATAAAAGAGTGTAATAAGTATATAATACATAGCGTGATAAATTTCAAAGAAGTTAGTAAGTAAAGTGTAAGTACTAGTTATATTATTAGAGAAGTTGGCAAAAACAATAGTATAGTACATGGCATGATAGCAAAAACAAAAATTAATGCTTAAAACAATAGTATAACTATAAAATTATTAAGTAGGTATGTTGTTAGGTTGGAGGTAGTGGAGAAAGGAAAAAGATGGGCAAGATGAAGGTCGGAGAGTACAGGGCTATTCAGATCCGGTCACCAAACACGGCTAAAGCAGTTTCAAGCGACGTTTCGATTCCGAATGGTGGTCTTTCACCTGGGCGATGCTTAGAGTATCTACCACTCCGGATGATGCAAAAGTGAAGGGAAGAAGAAGTAGAGGACGCCTGAGGAAGACATGGCACGATCGAGTGAGTCAAATACTTGAGTCGGGCCATGACAAGAGTCAGAATAACAGAAGAGTATGTATGAGACGATGTGCGGATGTGGACGAAGCAAGGAGTGTGTGCCGAGACAGAGATGTGTAGCGGTTCGTCCTCTCTGCCTACCCCTGGTGACAACGGCCGGATGGTTAGATGGTTGATTAGTAAGACTTTACCTGTGGAACTTGGTGTTAGTGTAGTACCCCCTTTCTGACGAGGTCCATGAAATTTCTGCCAGTGTTCGGGCGTGATTCCAATACATCTCTACGGTTATGTCGCCCATACTGAAAACATTAAAATAAACGTATTTACATTTTTTTTTAAAGACAAACATTCCCGGGTTACGAATAACCTGACAATATTAGAAACACTTCTACTGCCATCGTAATAAGCGGAAGATGTTGCTTGTGCAATGACGGCGGACTTAGCTAGCGGAGGGATCGACCCCCGACGCCCGGGTGGGAATCCGACGCGTTTCTCCACTCGGCTACTGACCGATCACTTATATTACAGCAGATATTTCATTGACTAAGTCCCCGTTGTGTTTTCGCTGTGATTTTGAGTTGAACACTCGTAGAACAAAGCTTTTAAACAGATTTATTGAATGAAAAAAGTCACGGTGTTTGAAAGAGAGAGTAAGAGAACAGCGTGCAATATAGTTGTGAATGGTGAATACTTGGAGCAAGTGGAGGAGTTTAGAAGGCTGATGAGGATATTGGAAGAAGGGGGAATGCAGGAAACTCCATTAACGGAGGACTGAACGCTGTTGGTGCAAATAAAACACTGTCCAAAGAAGCGAAGCTAGCGGTCCACAAAGGATCGCTTATACCAACCCTGATGTATGGCAGTGAGGCATGGAACTGGCAGAGAAAGGATGAAAGTAGACCGAATGCTGTGGAAATGAGATCCCTGAGGTGTATGCGGGTAAAACCACGTATGACCGTATTGAAAATGTGAATACTCAGAAAGAATGCAAGGCTGATCCAAGCGTAATGAAACGGATTGAGAAAGGGACGCTTAGATGGTTTGGGCACGTACAGCGGATGCAGGAAGGAGTGTGATAAGAATATATGACGCGAAAGTGACTGGTAGAAAAAGTCGGGGACGCCCGAGGAAGACAACATGGCACGATCGAGTGAGTCAAATACTCGAGTCGGGCCATGTCAAGAGTCAAATAACAGAAGAGTATGTGTGAGACGATGTACGAATGTGGATGAAGCAAGGAGTGTGTGGCGGTCCGTCCCGTGGAGAAGCGGCGTAGTGGTTAGTTAGTTGCGAATCTTCAATTCAGGTTAAGCGCAAACAGTTCAGTTTTGCGTGTTGTTAGGTTATGTTTTTGACTTACGTTGTTTCTAAAGTGGCAACGGGGGGCTGCCACGCCTTGTCAGGTATACCGGGGCTACTCCCCAAGCCCGCCAACATCTTGAATCGTGCTTCAAAGCAATTACTGATAATAATACAATGCAACTGTCAAACCGCCGTCTCACACTTGTCCGAAGTCTGACACAAGGTGATTGTTTGATAGGGATGGTCGGTGTTACTGTACCGCTACTTTTTCCCGGTGACTTGTCGGTCGCCGGAACCGCTATTATTTTTCTTCGAGGAGCAGGCTATTTTAGGAGCCGGTTTCTATTTTTGTAAAAATAAATATTTGGGAGTAACCGGTGGTATTTTGAAAGAAAATCGTAATGAAGCAAACCCGGTTTCGGGTTTTTATTTCACTAAAATCACTCCTGGGAACACTGTGAAATGACCCCCCTCCGTAATGTATATTTAAAGGAACCGGTTCCATTTTTTAATACTGCCGATGAACTTTATTGCTACCGAGAGTCGATTTCAAAAGTAGCTGGATAAATAAACGTTTCATTATCTGTCTCAGATATGAGATATCTTTAGAGTGGTAGATACTCTAAGTATCACCCTGGTGAAAGACCACCATTCAGAATCGAAATGTTGCTTGAAATGGCTTTAACCCTGTTTGATGACCAGATCTGAATAGCCAAGTATTTCTCAACCTTCATCTTCACCTCCCCACTACCTTCAGCCTCACAACATACCCCAATCGGGGATGCCATAGTCTCACTGGCTCTAGACGGTTTGGAGCATTTGGGACTCTTGTGCGATATTCACTATAGAAAAAATAATTTAAGAAGATATCAACCATTTTTAGATTTTAATGTGTTGATGATACACTCAGAAATTTCATACAGTAAAAATGTATATTTTAACTTTATTTTAGTTCTATAAAAAGTAATCATTGCAAGTTTGTAACATATATCTCTAAATGTGTAATTAAATTTACAAGAGTTGATTTTTTAAATTATCGGAGAAAAATCAAGAATGTCCATCCCTATTTTGTTTCAACGCATGCGTAGCAACCTGCGCAAACTGAGCAGCGCACAGCGAATCCGACTTACGTCCAGTGTTCGCCGCGCCACGGCCAGATCTGTCACTATTGCATTCGTCTGAAGTCAATTTTTTTGTTTAAAGTTGATCGAAGAATTGTTTAAGTAACGATTGATATCTAAATTACGCCGTCGGGAATATTACACGATATAAGGAAATCCGCGTTTTAGATATTTCAGTTTAAAATAAGTATTATTGCAGTGTTTTAATATAATTTCATTATTGCACAGTGTGCGGCAATAGCGTATTTTAATATGTTCGTTTGAAGTTTAATAAGGATTATTGCAGTGTTTCTATGCAATGTCGATTAGTATACGAATTCCACCGGGAAAATAACATAATATGGTGAAATCGCGTGTTTTAAATGTTTTCATTAAGTTAATAAGGATTGTTGCAGTGTTTTAGTGAAATTCGAAAATTGGTTAAAGGATTAATCGAGTGATAAATATTTTTACAGCTCGATCGCAGTGAGCGTCCACTATCTCAAAGTTCGGCCATTTGTGATTTTGTAATATCGTGTGTGACAAAAGTGAATTATTGTGATTGGATTATCAGTTCTGCGAGACCTTCTAAAGGTAGGTCGTCGTGCAGTCGGAACAAGTCAACTTTAAAAAGCGGTAAGTGCTTTTTATATGATTAAAACATTTTCAGGAATCAAGAGCGCTTTGGAATGTATTTTGATTATATTCACAAGCCTCTCACCATTGGGTTAAAAGGTACAAGTTTTTATGCATTTATTAACTTTGACTAGTTTTTTAAGACGGGAATATAGTACTTGCAAAATTTCCAGTTTCTCTAAAAGCTATGTGAACGTCTTTCAGGACTTTAGGTGCAATTTGAATATTTCTTACTTTACACAGTCTGACAGTTTGGTTAGTAATAAGGTGAATATTGCGCAAATGACGATTCATATTCAAGGCATTGCTCCCTTTACGGATATAACTTTAGAACAAAAGTTGCATTTGGCCTGGTAAACCTCAACTTCCTAAATAAGCCCATATTTCGCTTTTCTTTTTCGTTGAACCGCCAGCCATAATTTTAGGTAGAGATTGAAAGGTGTGTATTGTAAGCTGAGATATTAAAAAAGTTCAACAGAATAATTCGTAAAAAAACACACTTCAAAATCACCAAAAAACACTTGGAAAAACTAGTACCACATAGACAAAACAAGCAAAGAAATCAAAAGCAACTGTCACGAGTACGTGCGAGGGAACGGGAAACTAAAAATATGCTTCATTCATACTACGATCTACAATCTAAGTGAAGAAGTAAAAAGAACAATTGAACTGGGGATGATGCGATACTTCAATCGTTCGAACGAACGAAAAATTAACATTGAAGTTCGAAGTAGATGCCATAGATCGTGCAAGCGGCACTACAAACTTAACCAACTTCAATTGAAGTATTGGTTCAATGAAAAATGAATAAAGTTGGAACTGCCACAAAAAGAAGTAGATCCTCGAAGTAGTTCCTACGGAGCGGTACAACGCTAGTGTTTAATAATATTACCTATTAAAAAGTTATCTATGGAGAATTATAGAAAAATTAAAGTTCTTTCCATGTATACAAATCTTTTTATCTGTGGTTTTTGATCCTTAATTGAATTGACCTGCTTTCTAATTGTTTATTTTAAATAAGTACGGTAATTATTCCGTCTAACTTATTCATTTGTGCGGTTTCTAATTTCATTGGTGTGTTCTAATCCTTGTATTATCTACCGAAGTGTCACCACTCACGTCGCACATTGACAGTTCAAATAAACTTAGTAGATATCTACCATCAAAGTCAAAGGTTAAACTTTTTCACGATCAATTAACATGAACTAATTACAAGAGCATTTATCGTGAAAAACATTTCTTTTACATGCCCAAATACATGAAATAGTTTCCGGAAACCTGAAAAAACTTCGGTGACGACTCGAACTCTGTCGACAGTTTGTATAACCTCTCCCTCGGTTAGCCGACCTTTCAAATGGATTCGTAAATTACGTTAGGCTGCGTTGGACACAGCAATGTTGAGCGTGTGAACGTGGTTCGAGCCAAACTATAGGTCAACGGTCGCTTAGTTTTATTGGGAATAACGTCAATCGAAGTTTATGGTCAAATATTGAGCAGTTAAACAACGTTTCCAACTTAAGCCATACCGAACTTCCGCTCAGTTTAACCTTCTGTTACAGGTTTAATTCGTTGTCATTTGAGACCAATACCCAAGTACTACAGCATTACTGTAGAGCCATGGATATCCCTCCCCCAGGTAGTGTCACCGTTAAGATGGAAGCAGGGACTCACGCAGGAGACGGAGGTGAAATGGCATATACGGAGATAGACATAGACCTGCAGGATGTTAAGAAGGAATACTTGGAACACATCGAGAATATCGGTCATACAGCTGGTAAGCGCGATGTGTGTTTTCTTAAACATTAACTCTATACAGGTGAATAAATTCACTCAGGGCCTATGTCATATTTGGGGATGCTGTGTGAAAGATACTTTTGAGGAAAGGGAGGAGTGAATCTGGGTCTTGAAGAGGACCATTTTGTAGGAGGGAGGAAACGCAGGCTGGCAAATCAATCCACAACTAGGCTGTTCAACATAACGAGCAGTGGTGTACTGTGTCCTGCCGGTATGACAGGACTCAAGAATGAATAATTCCAGCAGCTTTATCATTGTAATATGTGTCCGTATATGTGTGAATAAGTATCTACGATGTTTGTGTCAGCTGCCCGTGGCGCCGTCTGCCTGTTTTGCGGTGGGTGTCAGAAATAGATTTCGATAAAAATTGTATGTAAATAACGAAAATCTCGGTATCTCTTATAACCGCTTTTTCACAGTTTTGTTATAAACAAAAATATAGCCTCACCTCATAAACCGTTGAGTTACGTTTATTTATTTCACGTTTCAAAACTTGTGGGCGGAGTCAACGCAGACGCGCGGAACGAAATCTTCCAAATTATCTCACCGCTTTAAAGATTTTGTTGTCTCTTTCTTTCTCATGGTGTACGACGTAAAAACCCGGAGAGTGTGATTTATCCCAAATTTGTATAGGTTGGGTAAAAAGAATTAGCTCTCTCTCCATATATTGTTACTTGAAGAGTAGACCGCTACGGGAAAAGTTGGGAAATCAACTAAAGAGGCTGCTGGATAAGAGGCTGTGTCTGTTACGGTTAGAGACTGATGAGATGGCCCAGAACAAGGACACCTGGAGGTGTCTATCGAAGCTATAGGCCCCCGACTCAAAGCGATAAGGAGAATTAGATGGCAGACTAATATATTGATAATTTAAGTGCTCTTTTCATTAAAGCAGCACCTGTCCAATCGCCGAATGTGGCTCGACCTTTATGTGACTGAAAGGGTACCCAGGCACCCTATTCGGTTTTCAACGTAGATTTTTTTAATGTTCCAGTAAGTTTAACCGGCTGAAACTTCCTAACTTCTCCACAATAGAGACGAAAATCTCGTTATCTCGTTTTTCAGATCGTATTTTCGCATTTTTGTTTTTGTGTTTCGTGTGCTCTCAATTCGAACTTTTGGGGCCCGCATGGACGTCCCTTGTGGATTGATCTTTCGAGTACCCCTTAGCTACTAAGGGCGTTAGGTTAAAATAATAAGTTTATATAAAGCTGTCTGGTCCTCGAATAATGTTACAAATATCCGACTGTCCATGGGAAGTGGAAAGGTTCCAAGTCCCTTGGTTTAAAGAATCACATGTGCTTCGTCTCCAAAGAGAAACCATTCTCATGTTTCCAATTGAATTATTTATCATCACCACAGAAATAACAAAAGTTTTAAAAAAATTGCCGAGGGGAAGATTTCACCAAAAAACGTTAGGAACGGCAGTGCTTGACTCGGAACATCGGGTTATCTTTGCAAAATTCGGTTATTTAACGAATTAAACTTCTGCATCGGTGTAGGTTTACTAACGGACGGTCTTTCAAGTTGACCCTTCGGAGATAGATAGCGAAATAGCATTGATATTGTTTTTTATCCAACCGCAGAAACTCAAACGACATCAATTGTCACCCATCTTCAGTAATAAGTTTGGTAACACTCAATAGACATTCATTAACATTTTATTTTTATTTCAGGAACACTGCATTCAAATGGATCCGACAAACTGGAATATAATTCACACGGGAATATTAAGAAGCATGATCCGGCTCATTCAAAACCATACTCATGTTCCAAGTGTAGTTCTTCATTTTCTTGTAAGCCAAATTTACGAAGGCACATGCTGAATCACATTGGAGTGCTAGCTTTTTCATGTTCCGACTGTAACTCTTCATTTTTACGAAAGTCGTCTTTAAATCGTCACATGCTGACTCACAGTGGGGTTAAACCTTTCTCATGTCCCGATTGTAACTCTTCATTTTCACTAAAGTCGTATTTACAGAAACACGTGCTGACTCACTCTGGGATAAAACCTTTCTTATGTTCCAACTGTAACTCCTCATTTTTACAAAAGTCACATTTACAGAGACACATGCTGACTCACAGTGGGATAAAACCTTTCTCATGCTCCGACTGTAACTCTTCATTTTCACGTAAGTCCCATTTACAGGGACATATGCTGACTCACAGCGGAGTAAAAGTTTTCTCTTGTTCCAACTGCAATTCCTCATTTTCACATAAATCGTCTTTAAAAACTCACATACTGACTCACGGTGGGGTCAAACCTTTCTCATGTTCCAACTGTAACTCCTCATTTTCAGAGGAGTCATATTTACGAAGGCACATGCTGACTCATGATGGAATTAAACCGTTCTTATGTTTCGACTGCAACCGATCATTTTCTCGAAAATCGTATTTAAAAAATCACATTCTTACTCACAGTGGGATTAAACCTTTCTCGTGTTCCGATTGTAATACTTCATTTTCACGAAAGTCAAATTTACGGATTCACATCCTGACTCACATTGGGGGTAAAACTATTCTCATGTTCCGACTGTGAGTCGTCGTTTTCACATAACTCAACTTTGCGGAATCATATGCTGACTCACAGTGGGGTAAAACTTTTTTCATGTTTCATCTGCAATTCTTCATTTTCACTAAAGTCTACTTTAAACAGTCACATGCTAACTCACAGTGGAATCAAACCTTTCTCGTGTTCAGACTGTAACTCCTCATTTTCACAAAAGCCGTTATTAAAAAGTCACATGGTGACTCACAGTGGGGTCAAACCTTTTTCATGTTCAAGCTGTCAATCTTCTTTTTCACGAAAGTCAGATTTACAGAGACACTTTCTGACTCACAGTGGAATAAAACCTTTCTCATGTTCCATCTGTAACTCTTCATTTTCACGAAAGTCACATTTCCAGATACATATGCTTACTCACAGTGGGATTAAACGTTTCTCGTGTGCTGATTGCAATTCATCATTTTCACGAAAAGTGCATTTAAAAAGGCACATGCTGACTCACAGTTGAGTTAAACATTTTTCGTGATCGCAGATCTTCATTTTTACAAAAAGTCGGTTTTAAAATAACACACACTGACTCAGTGCAATACAATCTTTCTTATGTTCCATTTGCATGTCCACATATTCTTGGTGTCGTTTACATAAAAAAATGATCACTCGCAGTGGAAATCACATTTGTAGCAATATTCCGGCTGCAACTGTTCTTTTTTCAGAAAATGCGTCGTTGTATAGACACATGCCGACTCACATTGAAATTGTGTGTGGGAAATATGTGTTGTTCGTTCAATTGATTACATCTCATTTTATTATACTACATTATTTTATAGAAAAATGCGAAAATAAATAAATTTTGTTTCTACTATAAGCAGTTTTTTGCACTTGGCGCCATAATTAATACAAGTATTCAATTGTGATAGTTTATTCGGCAATTTAATCACCCTATTATTGAAAATATTTTACTTAGAGACCCCTTTAAATGTCCAGATTTAAATTTAGGTATTGTCCTCAATGTTTGAGTTCATCAATTGTAAATTAAATAAATACATTATTTTCGTTGTTAGTCGCACCTTTTTGTACTCTTAGTTATTAGATGCATTTAGGTCTCGCCCTGATCGTTGGCAATGGGCAGCTGAAAATTAAATAAGAAGAAATAAATATAGATTTATTATGAGGAAGTTACTGTTTATATAGTGTTCCTTTGCTCATTCAAGTTTACAAGTTGGTAATTATTTAATTTTTTTTTTGATATTTTAACTTAATAACTATTATTTTGATTTATATGCATTTCAAATAGTTCTTCCAGGCGTTTTTGAATTTATTGACAGGCATAATGTTGATGGCTTGCGGCAGCGTATTATAAGATTTCATCCCTTTATATAGTAAGATATGTTTTGTGTTGGCTTTATTCTTTTCTGGTAGTCTAATTTTTTGGAATGCCCTTGTATTATATTAGTGAATATCATCATTGTAGATAATTTGGCCAGAAAAATAATTTGAAAAAATTTGTTCGTCATTTTATGTATGAATGTGTCAATGTTATCATCATGTGTTTAATGTTGGCATCTGTTTTTCTGTTAGCTAATTTAGTTCCTCTAACATTTTAGTTACTTTTGAGTATTTATTTCGCCTAAGTATAATTCTCGTTGCTCTATTTTGGAAAATATGAAACCTGTTTTGCTCTCTGTCGTTACACAAGACAAGAATCGTTGAACAGTAATAAAAATGTGTAGCAATAATGGAGTTGTATATTGTGGTTTTACTGGAATTATTTTGACGAATTCTTCCCAAAAAATGGATCTTATTCTTAATTTTCTTTTGTATGTAATCATTTATAAGTTCTTAGTGGTGGTATTTTTAAAATTGATACATTTGTAGAACGCAAAAATAAAATATCTACACAAAAGACGATTCGAAAACCTTTTCATTTCTCGCAATATCACACTAGACGAAAAAGTGCATTTGTGAAAAGTAGTTTCATTACCAAACTGCAAGTGTGCTTGAACACGCTGTTCATCTGTTCACCTGTTCATGTGTGAACCCAATGCTGAATGAGATTATAAAAAGTTAAATACACCTTTCAATGAACATAAAATACAACAAAAACAATTGTTTGCCGCGTTGTTGATAAGACGAAAGCTCGCAATCTGTGGTCAAGGCTTGAGGTAACAATATATGGAGGGAGAGCTAATTATTTTTACCCAACCCACACAAACTTGCGATAAATCACTTTCTCCGGGTTTTTACGTCGTAGACCATGAGAGAAAAAGAGACAACAATTTTTTTGGACCACTTAAACGTATCGTAAGGATGATCTTATGGTCCTGGTTCGTGGCGGGACTCCGCCCACATTTTTTATTATGCCACTAAACTTGACACAACTAAACGGTTTTTTAGGTTATATGCTATATTTTCGTTGATAAAAATACTGTGAAAAAGTGGCTATACGAATAAACATTATGTCGACATGTGCTATGAATGGATGTATAAATACCGTAGCCTTAGTTTTAGCCACGCCCAGGTGCGCCGAGTCATGTTAAAATCATCAAAAACAAGTCCAAAACTGACTTCACTGCCTTGGATAGATACTACTTTACCAACTCTATGGGTCAAGGTTTGTTTAATAATGTTTTGGTTACAAACTATATTTTATAACTATACAATATTTTAGTTGGAGAAATATTTTATGCAAAAAACACTAATTTCTTTAAAGAAATGAACTATAGTTCTTCATACTCGCTAGTGAAGAGATTGACCCGATGGTATGACGGGAGTATGTTTAGTCAAAGCTGCCATTTTTTACAAAATTATGAAATCAAAAACATAATATACGAAATACGATTAAGAAAACGGTTATTTAAGGGAGTATTTTAAAATAATTTCATTCGTGAATTTTATTTAAACTAGTTGCAAACCGTAAAACTCATGGGATGAAACTTGACTTGCCGAATGAAATCCCAAAAACATACACATTTCAAATACAGATTTAAAAAAATCTCTTCTGAAATACGCATAATTACTTTATCGACTGTCTGGATTTAGTAAAAATATTTTTACAACTGTCATAAGATATTCTACCTGCGAAAATTGCACACTTGTACGTACGTACTCCCAAGGATATTTACACATTAAGAATCAACCAAGAGAGTATAAGCAATAAATAAAGCTTCTCTCCGTTTCTTCTAATCTCTTTATCTGTGGTTATTGATCCTAACTGACCTTGAGAATTAACTTGCTTTCGAATTATTTATTTAAAATAAGAAGGGGTAATTATTCTGCTGATTCCGTCCAACTTCCTAATTTGTGCGGATTATTAATTCATTAATGGGCTCTAATCTTTGTATTTCCTACAAAACTTTGTCGATTCGGCGGCGCGTGTACTTGGACACGCGGTTCACCTGTTCATGTGTCTCAACCCAATGCTGAATGAGATTAATAAAGTTAACAAGTTAGTAAATACTTGTGTCAGCGCTCAAAAAATATAACAATAATAATCGTGTTCCGGCGTCGTCGATTAGACGAAAGTTTTCAATCTGGTTTCAAGGTTCATTTAATAATGTTCTGGTTACAAACAACAAACTATATTTAATGTATTTTAGTTGGAGAAATATTATATCAAATCTTTCTGTGAAAGGCTAAATTATTTGAAGGTGTTTTTTAAAATTTTATTTAACGAAAGATAGAGACCTCTTCACTGGTAAAATATTGATAAATATCTTTTTTGTTTTGTTTTCCTGCTCTTTGGGTTTTTTCTCCTAAAAATGGGGAAATAAAACATAGGAGGAGTCGGTAAATATATTTTTTTCACTCGAAATGTATCTTTCTCTCTCCTCTTAAACAAATCTGTTGCTTAAGTTAATTTAGTATTGGTTAATTAATGAACGTACAATTTATCTAAAAATATTACCATTTATTAAACGTTTTCTTGCCTATGGACACCCTTTAACCTTCCACTTCTTCTCGAGATCATTATTTGAATAACCTTCATAATAAAGTAAACTTGGATAAAAGCCGTTTAAACGACACTATTTTCAGATCCCGATTCGCTATCAAACAATGATGGCTGAGGACTTCATTGTTTGATAGCGAATTATTTTATCCGTGAAAAAAAAACATTAACATTAGACAATTACACCATTAATCGCATTTTTCAACTCACAAAAAAATAATGCAACTGATCGAAGCTATTGCTCCCACGAAGTTAGAGTGATTAATTTGAAACACCATCCGATTATTGCAATATTCCGTACTTGGATATTCCGATTTTCAAAATGTTTCGATTATGTCCATCACTATTAAATGCAGTAATTTTTTATCGATGGAATAAATTACGTTTCTACATATCTCTTCGTCTATGGTTAGTTATTGAGTGTCTTGTGGAACCTGTGTCTCTATTGTTTATAATTGTTAATTTTAATAAGAACGGTAATTATTCTTACTTCCCCATTTATGCGGCTTATTAATTCATTGGTGTGCTCTAATCTTTGTATATTCTACCAAAGTGTCACCACGCACGTCTCGCATTGACAGCTGAAATAAAATTAGTAGGTATCTTAACATCAAAGTCAAAGCAAAAACTTAACATGAACTAATTACAGTGGCATTTATCGTGAAAAGCATTTGTTTAACACACTTAAAGGCATGAGATAAATTTTTTTGACAGTTTGTATAACCTCTTCCTCGATTAGCCACATTACGTTAGGCTGCGTTTGATACAGCAATATTGAGCGTGTAAACGTGGTTCGAGCCAAACCATAGCTAAACGGTCGCTTGTTTTAATGAAGAGTAACATCAATCAAAGTTTATTGTCAAATATTGAGCGGTTAAGCAATGTTTCCAGCTTAAGCCATACCGAACTTCCGCTCAGTTTAATCTTCTGTTACAGGTTTAATTCGTTGTCATTTGAGACCAATACCTAAGCACTACGGCATTATTGTAGAGCCATGGATCTCCCTCCCCCGGGTAGTATCACCGTTAAGATGGAAGCAGGGACTCACGCAGGAGACGGAGGTGAAATGGAATATACGGAGATAGACATAGACCTGCAGGATGTTAAGAAGGAATGTTTGGAACACATCGAGAATATCGGTCATACAGCTGGTAAGCACGATGTTTAAACATAATATATGTAATGTTTAAAATATTCCTTCCAATTTTTTTAAACTATTAACTCTACACAGGTAAATAAATTTCCTTAGGGCCTTTGTTTATATTTGGGGATGCTGTGTAAAAGGTATTTTCGAAAGGCGCGGCGTAAGCTAGAAAAAACAAATCCATTTCTTTTTCGTGAGGCTGAACTGCTGAGCACTAACATCACCACACCAAACCCCAAACCTAAAACACATCTTAATATTTGGCGATTTTAACCGGAAGTCCAACATTTATTGGACTTCCGATGAAATCAACAATCTATTACCTTTCACCACAAACACAAATACAATCACCTCAGATATCATTGATACTCTATCATTCTGTAATCATTCTCAAACAACATAACGGAATAGTTAATCGCCAATCCAAAATACTAGATCTAATATTATCGGATAAAGAGGACATGTCAGTAACTCATTCTTCATTTCCACTAAGCAAAGAAGATTCGTATCACCCTGCTCTAGAAATAAATTTCCAATTAAATATTTCAACAAATTAACTCGGATAATTGCATATCGCGAAGGCTTATCTGATTAATTTGGAACGTGCAATGAACGAATTTTGCACCACAAACTACACTCTCTGTCAGCCAGACGTTAACATTCTGATATATTAATTTTACACAAAATTATGAATTTATCAATTGATGCACCAAACAGCTTATCCCAAATAAACATCAACATACCACTAAGAAAATCAGCAAAGAGGATAAACGACATTTTTAATATTACCACACAAATACGGGATATTTATTTATTTAATTATATACGCTCTCATGGGCTTTTACATAACATAAGATATAAAATAACAGTGACATAAAAAATAACAATGACATAAAAAATAACAATGACATAAAAAAAAACAATGATTAGCATTCAAAAACATGATGAAATTGATAGAAATATTATCATGCAAATTAACACTAGTATTTTTGAAAGAAGTATGATATTATAGCCTTCTTGTAACTAGATTCAGTGTAGTTGAATATATTTACTATTTCAGCGATAGAATTACTCACTGCATGCAATCTAGGTACGAGTCTCTCCTTTGCCGAGGACATTAAGAAACTACAACACAATTCACTGAACAAACAATGAAGTAGACATTTTTATTGACACAATAAATCAATTTAAAACAAAAAAAACTGTCAATCATATCAAGCTGATATTGTAATGATGCCCTTTAGTTATGGACTGGTTATATATGAAGTACCAAACGGCTAATAGGCATCTCTTCAGTACAGGTGCCAATAATCCATTTATTTATGTTCTACCTTGCATAATATTATTCATTTGGTTTTGTTTGTTATTCATTTACTTTTGCATTTTTCATAAGCTTTTACTTGATTACCAACTGTTGTTAAATATTCTAATTACATGACCACTCATGTTTACATGTTTCGGGCATCGTGCCTGTTATATTTACTAACATAATAATAAAATAAAACACTGTTCTGTATGATGTTTCGTGTGCTCTCAATTCGAGCTTTCGGGACCCGCATGGACTTCCCTTATATCATGGTCAACAATTGTCACCCTTTGACTATTATTAGTATGGTAACACTCAATAGAAATTTATAAACATATTATTTTTATTTCAGGGACACTGCATTCAAATGGATACGACGTACTGAAATATAATTCACACAGGAATATTATGAAGCATGATCCGGCTCATTTAAAACCACACTCATATTCCGACTGTAATTCTTCATTTTCAGATAAGTCAAATCTACGAAGGCACATGGGGGCTAACAGTGGAGTAAAAGCATTCTCGTGTTCAGACTGCAACTCTTCATTTTCACAAAAGTCACATTTCAAGAGACATATGCTGACTCACAGTGGGGTAAAACCGTTCTCATGTTCTATTTGCAACTCTTCGTTTTCACGAAAACCTACTTTGAATAGTCACATGCTGACTCACAGTAGGATAAAAGCTTTCTCATGTTCCAATTGCAATTCTTCGTTTTCAAGAAAAAATAATTTACGGAGACACATGCTGACTACTCCCTGTGCGGAGTTTATTTTAGAATTAACAAATTGTTTTTAATTAAATCAAAATTAAGTCTTACCTTCATATAAAAAGCACAAATATTTTCAGACCTGGTTGGACCCCACATGAAAACGAGCGATAATCAGATGGGCTTTAAAAAGGAGTGCTCCACGGACACAGCGATATTTTGCGTAAAACGAACGTTGGAATACTATCGAAAAAAGAAAACAACTACTTACGCGTGCTTTCTTGATCTCAGTAAGGCGTTCGACAGAGTCCATCACTCCTTACTATGGACTAAACTCGTTGAAAGGGGTATACCATCGAAGGTCGTCCACATTCTCAACACTTGGCACCGGCAACAAGAAAACCTGGTAAAGTGGAAAGATGGATTTTCCGAACCTTTTCATCTGAAAAGCGGAGTTAGACAAGGAGGATGCATGTCCCCATTATTGTTTAACATTTATATGGAAGAACTGACCCATAGATTAAATAATGCTAAGGTGGGCTGCCATATCGGAGGACAGTGTTTTAATAATGTGAGCTATGCAGACGATATGGTACTCATGACGCCGTCTATAAGAGGGCTACGTATCCTCCTGAATATCTGCGAAGAGTTTGCTCAGGAAACAAACATGATTTACAATCCGCTAAAAACGGCATTGATGGTTATCAGATACGGGCAGGGTCCGAAAAACATTCCTCCAGCTTTCTTGAACGGTGAGGTTCTAAAGGTAGTAGAAGAAACCAAATATCTAGGGCACATCATCACCAGCAAGCTAATGGATGACGACGACATCGACAGGCAAAGGCGAGCACTCAGTGTGAAATCAGAAATGCTCAGTAGAAGATTTCGGCTCTGTAGTCCACCAGTGAAAAGGACACTCTTCCTGGCGTTCTGCACTACCCTATACACGTGCGAGCTCTGGACCAATTTTAAGAAGAGTAGCATGGAAAGGCTTCGGGTCCAGTACAACAACGCCTACCGCATGATGTTCAGTCTTCCCAGGCACTGCAGTGCTTCCGGTATGTTCACCGAGGGGCGAGTTCCAGGATTTGCAGCCCTTATGAGAACCAGGGTAGCAGGAATGCGGGAAAGGATTAACATCTCCAGAAATAACCTCATCATGGAATCCCGTCAGATCCCGAACTCAAGCATAGAAGCGCATTGGAGTAAATTATTGGCCCCATCAATCTTAACGCTGCCGGGATGGACTCCCTCTTGATGGCGTTTTGTAGAAATGAGACCTAATATACTCCATTAATATTTTCTTACTTACATTCTTTATTTATTTTTTACTTTTTTTTATTTTTATTTTTATTTTTTTATCATCATTATTATTATTTTATTTTCATATATTTTTATTTTTTATTTACTTCAATTATGGAAGGTATTGCATTGCACTACTCCTGCATACCTTCCGGAATAAAACTTTAATTATTATTATTATTATTATGGTATAAACGTTACGTCAAGAATGCTTTAAAACACTTAATTAAGTCAAGGTCCCCATACTACATATAAAAAATTCTTGTCAGTTTTACTTTTGTGTGTGCCATTTAAAAAAAAAAAAAATCTGGTAATTAATTCACGAGTAACGTTATCGTGCATAATATTTTATCTAATTTATGGATTGTTATTTGAATGTTAGGTATTTGTTCGAGTATGTATTTCTTATGAACATTGATTTCATTCACAAGTTTTGACTATGACTTAAGCACGTAACATATAATATGTGGGTTTATTCTAATACCTAGAGGAGGTATGATATTTTTCAAAGCAGCGCGTTGAGCCCAGTGAAAAATTGTAGAAATGGTCGATATTCCTGTCCCGATTAATTGGAACCGGTTCCAAGCCGGTGACTGTAACCGTCGATGTTATTTCTCCGAGGAACCGATTCCTTATTTTGTCACCTAAGGTTCTTGGCGTTTCTAGAACCCCCTTCTCCCCCGACAAAATAATTAAAAACGTGAGAGGAACCGGTCCCAGTTCTATTGGACGCTGGCAAAGAATCCTTCCTTTAATATAAAAATCTCCTTAGTTGAAGTTTTCTGGCACCAGGAACCGGTTCCAAAAAGAACTGGATATATATCCGGTTCCTCGCCAGTCACCGGTAACTGGACTCGCAGGTACACCCGATTTCCGGTATCAACCATCCCTAGAATATCCAGCGTTGGGAAAGTTTTGTGAACGCTTCAGGAACTGCCAGTTCTTTAAAATGAACCTTTCACGACGAACCCTCCAATTGAAGTAACGCTGAAATTCTTAAATGAAGTCAGCCCAAGCTTTATATAAACGCGTTAGAAGCGGCAGTATGCAATTTGCGAACTTTACTACCGCCATCTCAGGAGGGAAATGTAAAAGCATAACAGTTATTCTAAATAAATAATGATATTATTGTTATGAAAGTTAAAAAAATTGGAAATAGCCAATTATTACAACAAAAAATAAATTAAATATTATGTTATGATCAAAAGAACATTGAAAAGAACCAGTATCCCACGCCAGACAAAACAAGCAAATAAATCAATGTTTGTAATTCATTTAGAAAATTAAAAACAACTGTCACCAAAGCCCAACAAAAAATATCATAACAAGTCTCGTATAAAATCACGAACAAATGAAACACACCAAAACACCTCGAACTGTGGTAAGATAAACCTTTCTCACTATCCAGGTGAAACTTTTAACTTTTCCGAAAGTCGTCTTTAACTTCCCTCTACTGTGATAAAATAATCATTACACAGATAAAAAAAATGCGATTTAAACCAAAAAATAAGGATGTTCATAGCCAATCGCTTAAATGAATCATATTTGAAGTCAACAGTGATAATAATTAAAATTTTAAAGGTGAAAACATGAAAAAGTCATCGGCTGACGCTCACAAAACGAGCGAGAGGACCACCTCCGAGAGATGCCCGAAAGCTACTGGCCACTGGCGGTAACAACTGCGAACTGAGATTCCATTTCACGGGTTTCCCTAAAGCGAAGTCGAGTAAGAGTGAGATGTGAATAGCATCGTATCTCCCACGCACTCTTCGCGTATCTTTGCATCCCATAGCGGTTTTTTAGAATGCATATACTACTAGCAGCGTTTGATTTTATTGGTAAATTTATTCTCGATTTTCACAAAATATCGCGTATGTGCCCGATAAGTGCTAATTGACATGAGAAGCATTGTGTAGTCGTTACACATCATAGTTAAGGAAAAGTTAAAAAGTCGTATGCTGACTCAGTGGAATATAATTATGTTCCGATTGCTTGTCTTCGTTTTCTGCAAAGGCGTCTTTGAAATGACAAATGGTCACTCGCAGTGGAATTTAACCCTCTAGCAATATTCCGGCTGCAACTCTTCAGAAAATTCGTCTTTAAAGACACATGCTGACTCAAAATGAAATTTGTTTTGGGAAATATTTGCTGTTCACTCAATCATAATAATATTTGTCGTCAATTTCTAACCTCGTTATTGAAAATATTTTGTGTTGAGACCTCTTCAATTGTGTAATGTCCAGATTTTAAATTTAGGTATATCCTCAATGTTGCAATTCAGTAATTGTAAATTAAATGAATAAATAATTTTCGTTGTTCGTAATTAAATAACTATTTTTAAGCTCTTAGTTATAAGTGGTATTTATGTCTCGCCATCATTGTTGGTAATGCGCAGTTGGAAATTGAATAAAAAAAACATATATGGAATTATTATTAGTAATAATAATAATAATAATTTTTGGACGATTTGTATAGCGCCGTTTTTGTGAAAAATCACCTCAAGGGCGCTGTACAGATCTTACTTTCTATCATTACATATTAATTCCTAGTAAGCAACTATTTAAAAGTTCTATGTTATAGGTGGTATGTTTAAGATTGATACGTTTTTAGAACTCAAAAATAAAATAAATCTTTTCCAATTGTTTTGGTTGTATATTAAAAATATTTACTGTGCATTTCATTACGTGCGCCCGACCAAAGAATACACGTGTGAAGAGTAGCTTCATTACAAAACTTCGTCGATTCGACGGCGCGTGTGCTTGAACACGCTGTTCACCTGTTCATGTGGCAAGCCAATGCTGAATGAGATTGCAAAAAAATAAATACATGTTTCGAAGTACAATATTAATACTTGTGTTTCGGCGTAGTCGATTTGACGAATGTTTGCAATCAGGGGTCAAGGTTTTTTATTAATGTTTCGGTCACAAACTATAAATCTCTTTATATGAAAAAGAATGTTTGTCTGTCTGTCCTCGATTATTTCAAAAATCACTTCACCGATTCCGCTGAAAATATCACAGTTTATTTTTATTAGTTTAGGAAAGGTCTAGAGCATTGTTCCGCAAAGCGCGTGCCGCGGCACACTGGTGTACCGTGGTCATCAGTTGGTGTGCCGCGGAAAAAAGGTTTTGTGAATATCATATGCGCATCTCATCTCAAATGTGAGGTACACTGACGGATGTGAAATAAAAGAGGACTTTTTATTATGTCTGCCACTACCTGGTTATGCCACAGGAGGAGAAATATTCAAAGTAACATACCGGTACTTCAGTGACCATCATTTGGAATGGCACAACTGCATAAGCATTTGTACAGACGGAGCAGCAGCTATGACTGGAAAAAATAGGGGATTTGTAACCAGGGCTTCTGAAAAAAACCCTAATATTAAAAATGTACATTGTTTTTTACACAGGGAAGCACTGATGACGAAGTCTCTGCCTGATGAATTGTTGTCTGTCCTACAAGAAGTTGTTCAAATTGACAATTACATCAAGTCGTGACCGCTGAACTCTCGTCTGTTTAATTCAGTTTGTCAGGAAATGGGAGCAGATCATCAGTCACTTCTGTTTCATACAGAAGTACGATGGCTTTCTCGCGGAAAAGTGCTATCTCGGATTTACGAGCTAAAAAATGAGACCCAGACGTTTTTAGAGGCCCAGGGTTCAGATTTTGCTTCTGTGTTTAAAAAAGAAGAATGGGTAATAAAACTTGCATATCTGGCGGACATATTCGCTCATTTAAATAACCTCAACAGAAAAATGCAAGGCAGGAATTCTAATATTTTAACGTCTTCAGACAAAATTGAAAGCTTTCGCACTAAGTTGGTGCTATGGATCAGCCACGCTGTCAACGGTAGTAATGAAATGTTTCCAAATGTCATGGCTGCCGATTCAGAAAAAAGTGCAGGCTTTGATAGTGAAACACTTGGAGCTAATAGCAGAAAAAATGAACTGTTATTTTCCTTAGTGTGATCTGCAACCTATGGACTGGGTACAAAATCCATTCTCGGATAACATTTCCCTTGGACACTTACCGATAAACGAGCAGAAAGAATTCATGGAGTTAGAAACTGATCGGACATTAAAACTAAAATTTTCCGAAGTAGAGCTAGCACATTTTTGGCTGCATATAAAAAATAAGTATCCACTGCTTTCAAAGCGTGCTGTTGCAATTCTATTACCATTTGCCACGACCTATTTATGTGAATTGGGATTTTCAACTCTCACTACTATTAAATCGAAAAAAAGAGAACGCCTGAGGACGATCAATGAAGAGATGAGAGCAGCCTTATCCACGATTGCTTCAAATTTTATCGCTTGTGCTCAATTAAACAAGCTCACATTTATCACTAAACATCTTTTCATATTAGGTATATTGATTTTAGTAATAAATAAATATTAACACTTTACGTGCGAAATAAGATTTCATAAAAAGTCATAAAATAAATCAATTAGTCAATGAAATATAAAGTTGAATATTTAAGGACGATTTTTTTTAATGTGTTTAATCGGTCAGTGCTGCATTTATATTCACCTTCTGAATAAAATAAAATAAACCAATTATAATTTTTTTTAAAGGGGTGGGGGGGGGGGGGATAAGGAGAACTGATGAAAACTATATTTTTTTTTAGAATCATGTATTTAAAATTTGTAATTGATGGACAGGTGGAATTCATTGGATAGGGGAACGTCAAAAAAAATCTGTGTCCACGCTCACCTCCATTGCATTTTATTGTTCGGTGTAAAACAAAATCCATGTGTTCCGAATTTTACGCATGAAAGAGATAATTTTTTTTTTGTGTAAAACCAGATATTTTATGTATTTCGTAATGTACAGCTAATGGGCTATTAGGGCTAACATAGGAAGTAATGCTGACAGTAAATAAAATCTCAAGAGTGAGAATTTTCGGTGACAAATTTGAAACATGTGTAGAATGACCCAAAACTCAATACATCTATCGTAAAAAGCATTTTTTTCGACGAAGGAATGTCGGAATACGAAAAAAAATTATATTCAATATAGTATTCGGATAAACCCGCATCTCGCACTTAAGCGACGTGTTTTTTTCAGGGCGTGGGATAAATCCGCATCTTGCACTTAAGAGCCGTGCATGGTGATGCGGATATATCCGCACCTCGCATCTATAGGGTTAAATAAACATTGCTTTTTTTCTTTGGTGTACCTCTAAAATTTTTTGATTTGATATGTGTACCTTGAACACAATGTTTCTTTTTGTAGAGATAAATCAATAATTAATACTTATATAAATTACTAAAAATATTTTCAAAATGGAAAACACAATAAGGTACCTATTAAAGATTTTTTTTAAATAAATTTTCGAGAGTGAAATAAAAATTTCAAAATGGTGTTATTTTGTTCGTAGATGGTAATAATTGTCATAATCCATTATATTCGATGTTAAATTAATTACGGCTCCAAAAAGGAAAGCTATTGGTTGGTTTACAAGCCAAGCGAGAAAGATAAAAGCATCAGAAACAGTGGAGCGAAGGAAAACATATTTGAAACTGATCGAGTTTTAACCAAACACGGCCAAAGCCATTTTTAAGTGTTAGTATTTCACCAGGGCGATACTTAGAGTATCTACCACTCTGGAACGTGCCGCAAATATGCTTTTTCATCATTTTCGTATGAATTGAATGTGTTATGACACGTATTAATTAAATAAAAGTTATTGGCGCACACCGGGTTTGAACCCGCAATCTTTGAATTCGTAGTCGAGCGTCTTACTACTCGACTATGGAGGCCGTCACAGTTGGAACATCTCAAGCCTGTTCTTCTGAGACAGACGAGCAAAGAGAGGAAACAATGAAATAATTTTAGCGATTGTGTATGTGTTTTTTGTTCTCATTGCAAATCCGATCCGCAGTGCAAAATGAAGAGGTAAGAATTCGAATAGCACATCATTGGGATGCGTGGCTAAAGTTTATCTTCTTTTTGAAGGTGTGGCATCGATGAGATCCGTTTCAGTCTTTTTGGATTTTTTTTTCGGGAAAGAATGATAGGCAAGCCAATTTAGCAATTGTGGCATTGCAAAGCATTCAGGGTATTCGCTAGCGTCTATTGAAAAAGTTATCTATGGAGAACTATAAATAAATCTTTACGTTTCTAGTAGAAAAGTTAGATAGTTTGGGAATGTAGAGCAAATAAACGAAGAAAGGAGTGTGAAAATAATAAATGATGCGAAAATGAATGGAAGAAGAAGTCGAGGACGCCCGAGGAAGACATGACACGATGAAGTTAATCAAATATTTTAATCGGGACATGTGAAGAGTCAGACTAACAAAAGAGTTTACGTTCACTGAGAAGGGTATCGATTTTTGTTTGTCAAAAAAGGAATCGGCTTCTCGAAGAAATAAATCCACGGTTCCAGTGACCGGCTAGGAACACCCGATCCCTCCTTTTTCACCATTCTCATAATATTGCACCTGACCGAAACTATTGCTCCCACGAAGTTTGAGTGATCAATTTGAAACACTCCGATTATTGCAATATTCCGAACCTGGATATTCCGATTATCAAAATGTTTCGACTATGCCCATCACTATAAAATGCGGTCAGTTTTTGTCCATAGAATAAATTTCGTTTCTCCAAATCTCTTTGTCTATGGTGATTGATTAAAACGATGTATAGCGATGTCCGTAGTGTTTTAATTGTTAATTCAAATAAGAACGGTAATTATTCTGCTCATTTCGTTTAACTTGTAAATTTGTGCGGTTTATCAATTCATTGTTGTGCTCTAATCTTTGTATTTTCCACCGAAGTGTCACCACTCACGTCTCGCATTGACAGCCCGAAAAAAATTGTAACTAAAACTTGTTTACGATCAATTAACATGAACTAATAACATGGCATTTATCGTGAAAAGCATTTTTTTAACATACTTAAATGCATGCAATTAATTTCCGGAAACCTTAAAAACTTTGGTGACGACTCGAACTATTTTGACAGTTTGTATAACCTCTCCCTCGGTTAGCCACATTACGTTAGGTTGCGTTGGACACAGCAATGCTGTGCGTGTGATCGTGGTTTGAGCCAAAGTATAGCTCAACGTTCGCTTATTTTAGTTAATTTATTTCGAGAGTAACGTCAATCAAAGTTTGTGGTCAAAAATTGAACAGTTAAGCAATGTTTCCAACTTAAGCCATACCGAACTTCTGTTCAGTTCAATCTTCTGTTACAGGTTTAATTTGTTGTCATTTGTGACCGATATCCAAGTACTACAGCATTACTGTAGAGCCATGGATCTCCCTCCCCCAGGTAGTGTCACCGTTAAGATGGAAGCAGGGACTCACGCAGGAGACGGAGGTGAAATGGCATATACGGAGATAGACATAGACCTGCAAGATGTTAAGAAGGAATACTTGGAACACATCGAGAATATCGGTCATACAGCTGGTAAGCGCGATGTGTGTTTTCTTAAACATTAACTCTATACAGCTGAATATATTCACTCAGGGCCTATGTCATTTACCAGCTGTATAAGCACGATGTTTGAACATAATATATGGGTGTTTTAAATATTTCTTATTAATAATAATAATTATTAAGTTTTATTCCAGAGAGTATGCAGGAGTAGTGCAATGCAATACCTTCCATAATTGATATTAATACATAGTCACAATAATATTAACAAATAAAAATGATAAAAATCAGAAATTCACATGATTTTTTTTTTAAATAACACAAGTTAAAAATATTAATGGAGTAATCAATCAGTATCGTAGTCAAAATAAATTATTTGTAAACTCACAAAATGACGCACTCCGCAGGAAAACATTTCCATTGTGTGTAGATTCTTTATCTTTTTGATAATTAAGTTTGAACAGGAATAAAAACTTATGTAATATTAAAACTATTATCCCGAGATAGTGTTTGTACGATGTTTTTCGTGTGCTCTCAATTCGAGCTTATAGGACCCGCATGGACCTCTTTTATCGATTGATCTTTTGCGTACCCCTTAGCTACTAAGGGTGTTAGGTTAAAATAATAAGTTTATATGAAGCTGTCTAGTTCTCGAATAATGTTACAAATATCCGACTGTCCATGGGAAGTGGAAAGGTTCCAAGTCCCCTGTTTTAAAGGATCACATGCGTTTCCTCTCCAAAAAGAAATTATTCTTCTGTTTCCAATACAATTATTGGTCATCCCCGCAGAAACAACAGAATTTTTAAAAAAATCTCGAGGGGAAGATATCATCAAAAAACTCGGAACATCGGGTTATCTTTGCATCATTTGGTTATTTAACGTATTCAACTTCTGCATGTTACGTATGTTAATTATATGTGTATGTTACGAGCGGTCTTAGAAGTTGATCCTTCATTAGCATTTTATTTTTATTTCAGGGACACTGCATTCACATGGAAACGACAAACTGGAATATAATTCATCCAGGAAAATTAAGAAGCATAATCCGGTTAATTCAAAACCATACTCATGTTCCAAGTGTAGTTCTTCATTTTCACGAAGGTCAAATCTAAGAAGGCACATGCTGAATCACAGTGGAATTAAACCTTTCTCATGTTCCGATTGCATCACTTCGTTTTCAGATAAGTCGAGTTTACAAAGGCACATGCTGAATCATAGTGGAATTAAACCTTTCTCATGTTCGAACTGTAATTCTTCATTTTCACAAAGGTCGTCTTTAAAAAGGCACATGATGACTCACAGTGGGGTTAAACCTTTCTCGTGTTCCAATTGTAACTCTTCATTTTTATGTAATTCAAATTTACGGATACACATGTTGACTCACAGTGGAATAAAACCTTTCTCGTGTTCCAACTGTGACGCTTCGTTTTCACGCAAGTCGAATTTACAGGGACATATGCTGATTCACAGTGGGGTAAAACCTTTTTCATGTTCTGACTGTGATTCTTCATTTTCAGATAAGTCGAGTTTACGAAGGCACATGCTGACTCATAGTGGAATTAAACCTTTCTCATGTTTCAACTGTAATTCTTCATTTTCAGATAAGTCGAGTTTACGAAGTCACATACTCACTCACAGTGGAATTAAACCTTTCTCATGTTCCAACTGTAATTCTTCATTTTCACTCAAGTCAAATTTACGAAGGCACATGATGATTCACAGTGCAGTAAACGCTTTCTCGTGTTCCTACTGTAACTCTTCATTTTCACAAAAGTCAAATTTAAGGATACACATGTTGACTCACAGTGGGGTTAAACCTTTTTCGTGTACTGATTGCAACTCCTCGTTCTCACGAAAGTCGTATTTAAGAAAACACCTGTCAACTCATAGTGGAATCAAACCTCACTTATGTTCTTACTGTAAATCCTCATTTTCAAATAAGTCGGCTTTAAGAAGTCACATGCTGACTCACAGTGGGATTAAACCTTTCTCATGTTCCGATTGCAACTCTTCATTTTTACGAAAGTCTAATTTACAGAGACACATGTTGATTCACAGTGGGGAAAAACCATTCTCGTGTGTCAAGTGTAACTCCTCATTTTCAGATAAGTCAAATTTACGAAAGCACATGCTGACTCACAGTGGGTAAAACCTTTTTTATGTTCCAACTGTAATAACTATTTTCACAAAAGTCACATGTACGGATTTACATGCAGACTCACAGTGTGACAAACCTTTCTCGTGTTCCGAATGCAACTCCTCATTTGCATTCAAGTCATCTTTAAAAAGACACATGCTTACTCACAGTGAAATTTAACCTTTGTAGCAATTTTCTGGCTGCAACTCTTTTTTTACTGAAAATTTGTCTAGAAAGAGGCACATGCTGACTCATAGTAAAATATTTACTGTAAACTTAATTGTTGAACTGTTTTCGTCAATTTCCTCGCCCTGTTTTTGAAAATATTAAGTGGAGAGACCTCTTAAATGTGTTTTGTCCAGATATTGAAATTTAAGTTTTGTCGTTAATACTGGAATTCAGTAGTAGTAAATTAAACAAATAACTGTTCGTTGTAACTAATTATAAGCTCTTAGTTTATCGAATTTTTTGTACGTAAGGAACATTTTTACTTTACATTAACATTAGTTAATATATAAATACAATTAATGTACAGTGTCTATTTTCTAGTTTACGATAACCACCTTCCTGATTAATACAATTTTCGTGCTTAAGAAGGGAGTACTATCACAGGGATTACATCATGGGTTATTTGAACAAAAAATTTTTTTTTATGAAAAATGAATACCATGTAAAATTTAGAACATATTGTGGTGAAATGTTTATATTGAGTTTGTTTTTAATTTTGTAGTTTTTTTACATCTATTATGTCTTTAGGAAGTTTGTCAAAATATTAATTTCTGAGAAAGAATAATGATGTTGTGCCGTTGTTGTATTGAGTTTTTGGGTTTGGAGCTGGAGTTGGGTTTATTTGAGTTTTGGGTTCGGAGCTTGGCCCAACGTTCTTGGTGCGGCGCTCACTGAATCCAATTTGCTTTTATCTTTGTGGATTTAAAGAAATGTTTTAAAAAATATATTTTATCAAATCCAAAGCTTTAAAATCATTAAATAAATTATCAGTTGAGTGATGTAATGGCTTTTTTAGAACTATTTTTACTAGTCTTCTTTGGACTATTTCGAGTGGGGCTAAGTTAGTTTTAAACGCACTTCCCCAATTTATTATTCTGTATTGCAGAATTGATTGAGCCATTGCGTAGTATGCCTTTAGTAACATAGGTTTTCGTAAAATGCTTCTAAATTTGAGGAATATGTAATATAGTTTTCGTCTTATTTTTTATAGTTTGCGTAATTTGATCAGTCCACTTAATACGATGGTCTATTGTAAAACCTAAATATTTAATAAGATTCTTTTTTGGTCAGCGTAGGGCATTTAAATGATTTGCTTTTTTCCGGAAAATTGAGAATAATAATATTGGAATGTACCGTTGGAAGGTTTTGTGCGATTTTCGGAAACAATTGTTACCTAGATAGTGTAATATATAATGTGTCCATTCTTGCGTGATTACAACATATAAGTTAATTTAATTATACAAAATAAAATGTGTTTCTATTGTTATTACAGACGATATCTACTTGAGTTTTGTGTATGTAGTTTGTTGATTAAAAAAAACTATTTATTAAATAAACAACTTAATTTTCTTCTTTACCTTTCCCTTTTTTTTAGCTGTGTTAATTTCAATAATGTAAACATCTTCATTTTCGTTCAACTTATGATTTATATAAATAAAAAATCTTAATGACTTCGTGATTCGGCGGTCGCGCGCCCAGGCCTATTCTTTAGGGTGGCCTTGTACCATACTCGAATACGACGTACTTGGTGTACTGTCGCTAGGTTAAACTTGTGAATAATTGTATTGATTAATAAGTGATTTTGTGTACTTACGCATGAAAAGAAACTCCATGAGATTTGTTTTTTGCTCCCCAATGATTTTTACACTTGTCAAAAAGCACAGGAAGGCATTTTATCTCAGAAAAGAGCTTACAGCGATGCGTTTGTGGCAGTTGGTGACAGCTTGTTTGTCAAACGAATGTATAGTATGTGTACGGCGTATTATGCTTGTAGTCAAATAAAAAGAAAGAACAAAGGAGATTAGAGGGTCAATACTTATGTATAAATGTTGTACGGGAAAGTAAGACTCAGGGGTAAGTCGCTCTCTCAATTATGAGTATTTTGAAGCTAAACAAAAATGTTATTGCTTATATATTATGATAATGTTACTAGATCGAGTTTATGAAATCAAAAGACTATGTTCTGGGAAAAAGCCTTTTTTAGCATAAAAAGCCCAATTTATTAATATAAGAACAAAGAAAAATGAAACGTGAGGTAAAAATCCAAAACAAAATGTGTCATGTGTGTGCATGTGTGTGTGTGTGTATAAAGATACTTATGGAATGTCCAGGACAACTAAGTAAGATGGAAAAAGAGGTGAGTGCGAGCAAAGCTGCTCGACTTTCAGGAGGTGGAAAATCCACGGGTCGGCTAAACCCATTCCAATGCTCTCGGTCGCTACGGAGTGCCCAGACCACCGTATAGATGGCTAAGACGTGAGTGCTGAGCAAAGCTGGGCTACCTGGACTTCAGGGCGGCGTCCACGGGTCGGCTAATAAACCGACTGCTCTTCATTTTGTATTGAGGTTAGTCATTAATATACCGTTTCTTGACATAAAACATTTTCCACAAGAAAAGGTTTGTTTGGGTAGAATATTTTCAAAATAAAAATAACAATTACCTACATACTTAAGATATTTTTATTTATTTTTCAAAATATTTTCTTTTATTGAAATAAAATTAATGTTTCTTTTTGTAGAGATAAATCAATAATTAATACTTATATAAATTACTAAAAATATTTTCAAAATGGAAAACACAATAGGTACCTATTAAAAGATTTTTTCAAATAAATTTTCGAGAGTGAAATAAAATTTCAAAATGGTGTTATTTTGTTCCGTGAGTGAAATACAATAAGTGATAAGCAATCCATTATAATTTCGATGTTAAAATTAATTAAAACAAAAGGAAAGCTATTGGTTGGTTTACAAACTGGCTTGAGAAAGATAAAAGCATCAGAAACAGTGGGCAAGGGAAAACATATTTGAAACTGATCGAGTTTAACCAAACACGGCCAAAGCCATTTTTTAAGTGTTAGTATTTCACCAGGGCGATACTTAGAGTATACACCACTCTGGAACACGTGCCGCAGAATATGCTTTTTCATCATTTCGTATGAATTGAATGTGTTGGCGACACGTAGTAATTAAATAAAAAGTTATTGGCGCACACCGGGTTTGAACCCGCAATCTTTTGAATTCGTAGTCGAGCGTCTTACTACTCGACTATGGAGATACATCACAGTTGGAACATCTCAAGCCTGTTCTTCTGAACAGACGAGCAAAAGAGAGTGGAAACAATGAAATAATTTTAGCGGATTGTGTATGTGTTTTTTGTTCTCATTGCAAAATCCGATCCGCAGCAAAATGAAGAGGTAAGAATTGAATAGCACATCGTTGGGATGCGTGGCTAAAGTTTATCTTCTTTTTTTGAAATTGTGGCATCGATGATCCGTTTCAGTCTTTGGGATTTTTTTTTCGGGAAAGAATGATAGGCAAGCCAATTTAGCAATTGTGGCATTGCAAAGCATTCAGGGTATTCGCTAGCGCCTATTGAAAAAGTTATCTATGGAGAACTATAAATAAATCTTTACGTTTCCTAGTAGAAAAAGTTAGATAGTTTGGGAATGTAGAGCAAATAAACGAAGAAAAGGAGTGTGAAAATAATAAATGATGCGAAAATGAATGGAAGAAGAAGTCGAGGACGCCCGAGGGAAGACATGACACGATGAAGTTAATCAAATATTTTAATCGGGACATGTGAAGAGTCAGACTAACAAAAGAGTTTACGTTCACTGAGAAGGGTATCGATTTTTTGTTTGTCAAAAAAGGAATCGGCTTCTCGAAGAAATAAATCCACGGTTCCAGTGACCGGCTAGGAACACCCGATCCCTCCTTTTTCACCATTCTCATAATATTGCACCTGACCGAAACTATTGCTCCCACGAAGTTTGGGTGATCCAGATTTGGAAACACTCCGATTTATTGCAATATTCCGAACCTGGATATTCCGATTATCAAAATGTTTCGACTATGATAAATTTCGTTTCTCCAAATCTCTTTGTCTATGGTGATTGATTAAAACGATGTATAGCGATGTCCGTAGTGTTTTAATTGTTAATTCAAATAAGAACGGTAATTATTCTGCTCATTTCGTTTAACTTGTAAATTTGTGCGGTTTATCAATTCATTGTTGTGCTCTAATCTTTGTATTTTCCACCGAAGTGTCACCACTCACGTCTCGCATTGACAGCCCGAAAAAAATTGTAACTAAAACTTGTTTACGATCAATTAACATGAACTAATAACATGGCATTTATCGTGAAAAGCATTTTTTTAACATACTTAAATGCATGCAATTAATTTCCGGAAACCTTAAAAACTTTGGTGACGACTCCGAACTATTTTGACAGTTTGTATAACCTCTCCCTCGGTTAGCCACATTACGTTAGGCTGCGTTGGACACAGCAATGCTGTGCGTGTGATCGTGGTTTGAGCCAAAGTATAGCTCAACGTTCGCTTATTTTAGTTAATTTATTTCGAGAGTAACGTCAATCAAAGTTTGTGGTCAAAAATTGAACAGTTAAGCAATGTTTCCAACTTAAGCCATACCGAACTTCTGTTCAGTTCAATCTTCTGTTACAGGTTTAATTTGTTGTCATTTGTGACCGATATCCAAGTACTACAGCATTACTGTAGAGCCATGGATCTCCCTCCCCAGGTAGTGTCACCGTTAAGATGGAAGCAGGGACTCACGCAGGAGACGGAGGTGAAATGGCATATACGGAGATAGACATAGACCTGCAAGATGTTAAGAAGGAATACTTGGAACACATCGAGAATATCGGTCATACAGCTGGTAAGCGCGATGTGTGTTTTTCTTAAACATTAACTCTATAATGAATATATTCACTCAGGGCCTATGTTTTTACCATAGCTGTTAAGCACGATGTTTGAACATAATATATGGGTGTTTTAAATATTTCTTATTAATAATAATAATTATTAAGTTTTATTCCAGAGAGTATGCAGGAGTAGTGCAATGCAATACCTTCCATAATTGATATTAATACATAGTCACAATAATATTAACAAATAAAAATGATAAAAATCAGAAATTCACATGATTTTTTTTTTAAATAACACAAGTTAAAAATATTAATGGAGTAATCAATCAGTATCGTAGTCAAAATAAATTATTTGTAAACTCACAAAATGACGCACTCCGCAGGAAAACATTTCCATTGTGTGTAGATTCTTTATCTTTTTGATAATTAAGTTTGAACAGGAATAAAAACTTATGTAATATTAAAACTATTATCCCGAGATAGTGTTTGTACGATGTTTTTCGTGTGCTCTCAATTCGAGCTTATAGGACCCGCATGGACCTCTTTTATCGATTGATCTTTTGCGTACCCCTTAGCTACTAAGGGTGTTAGGTTAAAATAATAAGTTTATATGAAGCTGTCTAGTTCTCGAATAATGTTACAAATATCCGACTGTCCATGGGAAAAGGTTCCAAGTCCCCTGTTTTAAAAGGATCACATGCGTTTCCTCTCCAAAAAGAAATTATTCTTCTGTTTCCAATACAATTATTGGTCATCCCCGCAGAAACAACAGAATTTTTAAAAAAATCTCGAGGGGAAGATATCATCAAAAACTCGGAACATCGGGTTATCTTTGCATCATTTGGTTATTTAACGTATTCAACTTCTGCATGTTACGTATGTTAATTATATGTGTATGTTACGAGCGGTCTTAGAAGTTGATCCTTCATTAGCATTTTATTTTTATTTCAGGGACACTGCATTCACATGGAAACGACAAACTGGAATATAATTCATCCAGGAAAATTAAGAAGCATAATCCGGTTAATTCAAAACCATACTCATGTTCCAAGTGTAGTTCTTCATTTTCACGAAGGTCAAATCTAAGAAGGCACATGCTGAATCACAGTGGAATTAAACCTTTCTCATGTTCCGATTGCATCACTTCGTTTTCAGATAAGTCGAGTTTACAAAGGCACATGCTGAATCATAGTGGAATTAAACCTTTCTCATGTTCGAACTGTAATTCTTCATTTTTTTCACAAAGGTCGTCTTTAAAAAAGGCACATGATGACTCACAGTGGGGTTAAACCTTTCTCGTGTTCCAATTGTAACTCTTCATTTTTATGTAATTCAAATTTACGGATACACATGTTGACTCACAGTGGAATAAAACCTTTCTCGTGTTCCAACTGTGACGCTTCGTTTTCACGCAAGTCGAATTTACAGGGACATATGCTGATTCACAGTGGGGTAAAACCTTTTCATGTTCTGACTGTGATTCTTCATTTTCAGATAAGTCGAGTTTACGAAGGCACATGCTGACTCATAGTGGAATTAAACCTTTCTCATGTTTCAACTGTAATTCTTCATTTTCAGATAAGTCGAGTTTACGAAGTCACATACTCACTCACAGTGGAATTAAACCTTTCTCATGTTCCAACTGTAATTCTTCATTTTCACTCAAGTCAAATTTACGAAGGCACATGATGATTCACAGTGCAGTAAACGCTTTCTCGTGTTCCTACTGTAACTCTTCATTTTCACAAAAGTCAAATTTAAGGATACACATGTTGACTCACAGTGGGGTTAAACCTTTTCGTGTACTGATTGCAACTCCTCGTTCTCACGAAAGTCGTATTTAAGAAAACACCTGTCAACTCATAGTGGAATCAAACCTCACTTATGTTCTTACTGTAAATCCTCATTTTCAAATAAGTCGGCTTTAAGAAGTCACATGCTGACTCACAGTGGGATTAAACCTTTCTCATGTTCCGATTGCAACTCTTCATTTTTACGAAAGTCTAATTTACAGAGACACATGTTGATTCACAGTGGGGAAAAACCATTCTCGTGTGTCAAGTGTAACTCCTCATTTTCAGATAAGTCAAATTTACGAAAGCACATGCTGACTCACAGTGGGTAAAACCTTTTTTATGTTCCAACTGTAATAACTATTTTCACAAAAGTCACATGTACGGATTTACATGCAGACTCACAGTGTGACAAACCTTTCTCGTGTTCCGAATGCAACTCCTCATTTGCATTCAAGTCATCTTTAAAAAGACACATGCTTACTCACAGTGAAATTTAACCTTTGTAGCAATTTTCTGGCTGCAACTCTTTTTTTACTGAAAATTTGTCTAGAAAGAGGCACATGCTGACTCATAGTAAAATATTTACTGTAAACTTAATTGTTGAACTGTTTTCGTCAATTTCCTCGCCCTGTTTTTGAAAATATTAAGTGGAGAGACCTCTTAAATGTGTTTTGTCCAGATATTGAAATTTAAGTTTTGTCGTTAATACTGGAATTCAGTAGTAGTAAATTAAACAAATAACTGTTCGTTGTAACTAATTATAAGCTCTTAGTTTATCGAATTTTTTGTACGTAAGGAACATTTTTACTTTACATTAACATTAGTTAATATATAAATACAATTAATGTACAGTGTCTATTTTCTAGTTTACGATAACCACCTTCCTGATTAATACAATTTTCGTGCTTAAGAAGGGAGTACTATCACAGGGATTACATCATGGGTTATTTGAACAAAAAAATTTTTTTTATGAAAAATGAATACCATGTAAAATTTAGAACATATTGTGGTGAAATGTTTATATTGAGTTTGTTTTTAATTTTGTAGTTTTTTTACATCTATTATGTCTTTAGGAAGTTTGTCAAAAATATTAATTTCTGAGAAAGAATAATGATGTTGTGCCGTTGTTGTATTGAGTTTTTGGGTTTGGAGCTGGAGTTGGGTTTATTTGAGTTTTGGGTTCGGAGCTTGGCCCAACGTTCTTGGTGCGGCGCTCACTGAATCCAATTTGCTTTTATCTTTGTGGATTTAAAGAAATGTTTTAAAAAATATATTTTATCAAATCCAAAGCTTTAAAATCATTAAATAAATTATCAGTTGAGTGATGTAATGGCTTTTTTAGAACTATTTTTACTAGTCTTCTTTGGACTATTTCGAGTGGGGCTAAGTTAGTTTTAAACGCACTTCCCCAATTTATTATTCTGTATTGCAGAATTGATTGAGCCAGTGCGTAGTATGCCTTTAGTAACATAGGTTTTCGTAAAATGCTTCTAAATTTGAGGAATATGTAATATAGTTTTCGTCTTATTTTTATAGTTTGCGTAATTTGATCAGTCCACTTAATACGATGGTCTATTGTAAAACCTAAATATTTAATAAGATTCTTTTTTTGGTCAGCGTAGGGCATTTAAATGATTTGCTTTTTTTCCGGAAAATTGAGAATAATAATATTGGAATGTACCGTTGGAAGGTTTTGTGCGATTTTCGGAAACAATTGTTACCTAGATAGTGTAATATATAATGTGTCCATTCTTGCGTGATTACAACATATAAGTTAATTTAATTATACAAAATAAAATGTGTTTCTATTGTTATTACAGACGATATCTACTTGAGTTTTGTGTATGTAGTTTGTTGATTAAAAAAAACTATTTATTAAATAAACAACTTAATTTTCTTCTTTACCTTTCCCTTTTTTAGCTGTGTTAATTTCAATAATGTAAACATCTTCATTTTCGTTCAACTTATGATTTATATAAATAAAAAATCTTAGGGCGAATATCGACTCGCATGTCGCATACGAACACTAAAATATGACTTCGTGATTCGGCGGTCGCGCGCCCAGGCCTATTCTTTAGGTGGCCTTGTACCATACTCGAATACGACGTACTTGGTGTACTGTCGCTAGGTTAAACTTGTGAATAATTGTATTGATTAATAAGTGATTTTTGTGTACTTACGCATGAAAAGAAACTCCATGAGATTTGTTTTTTGCTCCCCAATGATTTTTACACTTGTCAAAAGCACAGGAAGGCATTTTATCTCAGAAAAGAGCTTACAGCGATGCGTTTGTGGCAGTTGGTGACAGCTTGTTTGTCAAACGAATGTATGTATAGTATGTGTACGGCGTATTATGCTTGTAGTCAAACAAAAAGAAAGAACAAAGGAGATTAGAGGGTCAATACTTATGTATAAATGTTGTACGGGAAAGTAAGACTCAGGGGTAAGTCACTCTCTCAATTATGAGTATTTTGAAGCTAAACAAAAATGTTATTGCTTATATATTATGATAATGTTACTAGATCGAGTTTATGAAATCAAAAGACTATGTTCTGGGAAAAAGCCTTTTGGCATAAAAAGCCCAATTTATTAATATAAGAACAAAGAAAAATGAAACGTGAGGTAAAATCCAAAACAAAATGTGTCATGTGTAGATGTGTGTGTGTGTGTATAAAGATACTTGCGTGAATGTCCAGGACAACTAAGGCGATGGAAAAAGAGGTGAGTGCGAGCAAAGGCTGCTCGACTTTCAGGAAGTGGTGTCCACGGGTCGGTTGGCCAAACCGACCACGTTTCTCGTCGCTACGAGTGTATGTCTAGGACCACCGTGGCGATGGCTAAGACGTGAGTGCGAGCAAAGGCTACTCGACTTTCAGGAAGTGGTGTCCACGGGTCGGTTGGCCAAACCGACCACGTTTCTCGACGCTACGAGTGTATGTCTAGGACCACCGTGGCGATGGCTAAGACGTGAGTGCGGAAAGGCTGCTCGGCTTTCGGGACTATGATGTCCCACGGTGAACAAGTAAAGATGGCGATATATGCCCGCACGCGAGACAACGCGTCTAGAGGCGTCCTTGGGTGGGTAATTTCTACTCGATTGTATTACGTTAAAGACTATTGGCAAACTAATACCCAACAAATCGTGATATCCCGTTTATGTAGCCACGAACAAGAAAACGATGGCATTATGCGCCCGAACGCGAGACAACGTGACAAAGAAGGCGCCTAGAGGCGGCCTCGGGTGATATCGTGTTTATGAATTTAACTCGCTAATGCAAAAACGATATCAAATATTGCGTTTATCTTTTAGAGTACACGCGTTGTATACATTTTTAATGAAGGTGTGTGGGGTTAAACATAAAAGGAGTAATATCAAAGACACGTCTGTTCCGGAGCTAATGCATTTATTGACTGGTTAGTTGTTTCAGACAATGATGAAATGGTGGGGGAGCGAAGCGCAGCGCAACCGCTACATCCCTCCCCTCCTAGTAAAGCCACACACATTTCTGAAAGGAGTGATAGTAAAACTTTGTCTAAAACATATTAAAACCATATTTAAAACCTTTGTAAAAAAGTACATTGAAAACATTTGTGAAAAGAACATTGAAAATATTTGTAAAGTAAAATGCATTGAAAATATTTGTACAAAGTACATCGAAAATATTTGTAAAAAGTAGATTGAAAATATTTGTAAAAAGAACATGAAAAATATTTGTAAAGAAAAATGCATTGAAAATATTTGTAAAAAGTACATCGAAAATATTTGTAAAAAGTAGATTGAAAATATTTGTAAAAAGAACATTGAAATTATTTGTAAAAAAAAGCAAATGCATTGAAAATATTAATTTGTAAAAAGAACATTGAAAATATTTGTAAAAACCAATAAAAATGCGTTGTAAATATTTGTAAAAAGTACATTGAAAAAAAAAATTGTAAGAAAAAAAATTATAATTACACGTTGCAAAGATTGATCGACAGTAAATCACTGTTTGGTTGGTAACACCTTAATTTTCGGAAATCACTCAAAACACTAAATGGTTGTCTTTATCCGTTTTACTAAACTGGGTGTTGAAATGTTCAGGCAAATCGTACCGGCTTTTTGATGACTCGCCCAACCCGTGTAACCAATTTTGTTGACGGAGTCTCGGGTTCACTGTGCACTTGAGGCGGTGTAGCCGGCCTGTCTGGTACTAAGTGGTTGTTTGTGATTGTTAAAGCAGTGTCGTCAAGTTGATAATATGCCGGTTTAAGTCTGTCGATAGATACGTTGACCTCCTTGGAATTTATTTTGATCATAAATGTTTTTTCCCCTCTTTCGGAGACCTCGTAAGGGCCTTTGTAGGGTGGTGTGAGAGCTCTCTTCACTTCATTTTTTATGAAAACGTGTGAGCAACTTTTAAGGTCTGGATGAATAAACAAATGTCTCTTGTCGGTTGTTGATCTTCTCACAGGAAAAGATACGTCTCTAAAATGACTCATCAATTCTTTGGTAAAGTCGGTATCGTTAATATTCGGCTCCGAAGGCACGAAAAGATCTCCTGGTAATGTTAAAGATACACCGTATACCATTTGTGCGGGACTGTAACCTTTGTCGCCTTTAATGGCAGATCGTAGGCCTAAGAGTATAATGGGTAGTTCTTGAACCCATTGTGTATTATCTGCGCACTTGGCCATGATAGCGGCTTTCAGTGTGCGGTGGTAACGTTCCACTTTTCCATTCGCTTTGGGATTGTAAGGCTGTAGTGCGTCTTTTCTCAATACCCAATTTCTTAGTTAGTTGATTAAATAGTTCAGATTCGAACTGTCGTCCTTGGTCAGTAGTGATATATGCCGGGCAGCCGAATCTTGAAACCCAAAATGAGATTAAAGCGTTAGCCACTGTCTCAGCCGTAATGTGCTTTGCCGGGACTGTTTCTGGCCAAGCGGTTTCTCTATCCACCATTGTAATGCAATATCTATTTTCTTGCGACATAGGTAAGGGTCCAATAATATCGATGTGCAAATGTTCGAAACGGCTTACGTCGGAAAATTCTCCAAGTGGTGAAATTGTATGTCTATTAATTTTTGCTTTTTGGCAAAAAATGCAATGTTTGGCCCATTTAGTAATGTCTTTGTTCATCGCGGTCCAAAAATATCGCTGTGTTAGCAAATTTGGAGTTGCCTTTATTCCAGGATGAGACAAGTTATGAATAGATTTGAATGCTCTTTCTCGGAATTGTAGAGGTAAATATGGCCTTACCCGTGGTGTAGAGATTTCACAATAAATTAGTTCATTAGTATTTGGCATTGTCATTAGTTTAAACAAAAGATTGTTTTGCTTTTTCAGCTGAACCAATTCTTCGTCTTCTTTTTGAGCGTTTGCTAGTTCTTGGTAATCAAAAACAGTAGGTATGGTAATTTCTTCTATCCGTGAGAGTGCGTCTGCTACAGGATTTTCTTCTCCTGGAACATATTCGATTTTGGAACAAAATTGAGAAATAAAGTCCAGTTGTCTAAGTCTTCTAGGTGTGTCAGACGTTGACATTTTTTTTGAAAGAGCAAAGGTGAGAGGTTTGTGGTCTGTGAATAATATTAATTCTCTGCCTTCCGTCATGTTTCGAAAGTGTTTGATAGACATGTAAATAGCCAATAATTCGCGATCGTAGGTACTGTATTTTTGTTGAGCCTCGCTCAATTTTTTAGAGAAAAATCCTAATGGTTGCAAGTCGTTTCCGACCCTTTGTTGCAGTACAGCTCCGACACAAGTTTCTGATGCGTCCGTCATAAGAATTAAAGGTACGTTGAGAGCAGGATGAAAAAGTGTGACGGTGCTTGTAAGGCTATCCTTACACTGATTAAATGCTTCAATTGCGGGTGGTGTCCACTCAATTTTTGTTTGATCTTTTCTTTTGGAGTTGTGTAAAAATGCGTTGAGTGGGCCTTGAATTAGAGCTGCTTTAGGAATGGAGCTGCGATAAAAGTTAACCATTCCCAGGAATCGTCGTAGTTCTTCTATAGTGCGGGGTTGGGGGAATTCGGTAATAAATCTGATTTTCTCTTCACTGAGGGTAATTCCCTCACTATTAACACGGTATCCCACAAAAATTATATCTTTTTTTCCAAATTCGCATTTGCTAGCGTTTATGGTTAGACCGTACTTATCCAAACGGGATAAAACTTGATCAAGATGCTGCATATGCTGTTCTTCATTTTCCGATGCTATTAAAATATCGTCTAAGTATGCGAAAACGAAATCCAGTCCGCGGAGTATCATGTCGATAAATCGTTGAAAAGTTTGGGCAGCGTTGCGTAGTCCGAAATTCATTTTTACGAACTCGTATAACCCAAAAGGAGTAATGATTGCTGTCTTCGAAATGTCTTCCGTTGCAATTGGAATTTGGTGATACGCTCTGCATAAATCTATCTTGGAAAAAATGTTTCGCTTATCAAGTGTGTAAGTGAAATCCAATATCCGCGGTATCGGATAGCGGTCTGGAATTGTTATCGCATTGAGTCTGCGGTAGTCTCCACACGGTCTGATATCGCCAGACGCTTTGTTTACCATGTGCAAAGGATTTGCCCAAGGGCTGTCTGATGGTTGACAGATTCCGAGTTCAAGCATGTGTTGGAATTCCTCTTTGGCGGCTTTGTACTTCGTCGGGTTCAATGGCCGGACCTTTTCATGTACAGGTGGTCCCGTAGTGAGAATGTGATGACGGATTTCATGTTTGGGTATATCTTTAAAAGATTCCGGTCGTTTTAAGTCTGGGTACTTCAGTAAAAATTTATGGTATCGGTTGTTGATGTTTACTGCGTAGACGCCAATGTCTGAAGTTACATTTTTAGTGACGGATGCTACACTGGTTAGGGTTGTCACCTTATCCACTAGTTTTCTTCCGTGTAGGTCTACGAGTAGTTGTTTTGCTCGTAGAAAATCAGCTCCAATAATGGGTTGTTTAACATCAGCAATAATGAAAGTCCAACGAAGTGGTCTGCGTAAGCCTAGGTCCAAAACGAGAGATTTTTCACCGTATGTATTTATTTTTGTCCCGTTTGCCGCGTATAATTTATATTGGGTAGGTGTCGATGAGGAAAATTTCCGTGATGATAATACTGAAATGTCAGCGCCCGTGTCAATCAAGTATTTTATTCCGCTTTTGCGATCAGTAACACATAATCGAGATGTATTATCGACGCCAACTATCTCGATAGCTGGCGTCGGTTTTAGTTTTTTGCTTCAAAAGTACACTGGTCCTGGCACTTTTGAGCCTTTGACCCAAATTTTAAGTGGTACCAGCATAAGTAGTTGGGCTCACCAGGTTGTGGTACGCGGCGGTGGTTTCGGGAGGTTGACTCCCGAGTTCTTGACGTTGAGCGTTGTCGCATGTACCCCCGTGGTTCCCTCCTTAAGCTGGCTATTTCAAGCTGCAGCTTTTCCACACTACGAGTCAGCGTCTCAATGGCCGACGATGCTTGAGCCTTTACTTCAGCTACCTCGTGAGTTCTGGTATTCTCCAATACTTTGTCGGCGATCTGCGCCAGCTTCTCCATCTCCTGTACCTCGCAGACGGTCAGGACAGCACGAACAGTTTGTGGGAGACGTCCCAGCCACAGGATTCTGAGCGTATCGTCTGAGAGTTTACGGAGGGCCAAATCTTTCATCCGTCGCAGGAGTTGTGACGGCTTCTGGTCCCCAAGTTCCACTTCTCCGAGAAGTTGTTGTAGCTGCTGGGTCTCAGACTCTTCGTAGACTTGAAGGAGTCTAGTTTTCAACGCCAGATATTTGTGTTCTGCCGGAGGGTTGTTAAGGATATCACTGATTTGCCGTAGTTCGTTTTTTCCCAACCTCGCGACCAACATTTGATATTTGCTTTCATCGCCAAGTTTTTGGGGTGCCAAAATGGCATCCAGCTGATGGAACCAAAGCCTGGGTTGCTCATTCCAAAACTCCGGAATTTTAGATTGGAACGAAATTCCCATTATTTCGGGCTCAGAGGTAGCCCTGTCACTCGCATGGGCCTTTGGATAAGCCATAGTACTTGAGATATTGTTTATTCACTGTAATAAAACTGAGTCGATTGGTAAATATTTACTGAAATATTAATAAATTTCGATGCAGGAATGTTCTTTGTCTTCTCACTGATTCACACGCACTGTTAAGTTAGTGAGATGCAAGTTTTGTCCACACACACTATCACGTCGGGGTCACCACTTTAGAGTACACGCGTTGTATACATTTTTAATGAAGGTGTGTGGGGTTAAACATAAAAGGAGTAATATTAAAGACACGTCTGTTCCGGAGCTAATGCATTTATTGACTGGTTAGTTGTTTCAGACAATGATGAAATGGTGGGGGGAGCGAAGCGCAGCGCAACCGCTACATCTTGTTGGTATGAAATACCTTGAAAACGTACCCAAAAACGCGGGTTTCCATTTTTGGAAATCACCGTCGAGACCCGGTGTCTGACCCCGGAAGCCGACATTTTGTGGATTGGCGCTTCAGAGAATCCCGGAATGCGATCGGAATATTATCTTAGGCGCCACCAAAGAAGCATGACCTTTTTTTTGTTTGATTTTATGGATTCTTTCGTAATCCTCTGCTAACTTGCTGGGGCTTATACAAATGCCCCTCATAATGTTTATCCAACTAGTACTACGGCTCATTAGGCCTTATTACTATCACCGTTTGATGGTTCCATTTGATTGACTGAATTTAAGTTTACATTAGTGAGTTCTTAGGGTAAATGTCCTAAAAACTACTGGATAAAAAAACCCTTAGTACGGACAAGATAAAAAAGGCGTACAAAAGTTTTGAACTTGTAACTGATGGAAAATTTTTACTTGACTTAAGTTAAATATTTCATGTTTTTTCATCTTTGGGCTGCGTCCTTTTCCGTTTCTGTCTTCTTTCCTGGAATGTCGCTAGCCGATGTGCTGTAAATGATAGGAATAGGAATCGTCCACCATTTCCTCCGCTTCGCCCTGGATTTCCTCATGGAAGGTCATTCGCAGAAGGAATTTGACCTTCGATGCTGCACTATCCATTGATGGTGTTGGTCAGCAGCTCCATCACCAGTTTTTCCGCTTTGGATTTGCAGGTGGCGAGCCTCCTTCAGACCCTGATGAGGCCCTGAAGGAGAGACACAATGTCCTCGTCATCAGAGGCGTTCGAGGGTTCCTGCTCCCGTCTCTCGGGCTGCCGTCTACCCTGCCTGTCGGGGCTGAATCATTCGCTTCTGACGCCCTGCGCTGCGGGGCGCTGCTGGGCCTCGCTCTACGCTGGAAGCAGCTACGTACAACACTCTTTTGGGGCATTTGCTGTAGTTTGTGGGGCGAGCGCCTCCGCAATTGCAGCACTTGGCGGGCAGTTCGCGGTCGGTCTTGGAGCATTCGGCCGTGGCGTGAGCTCCCTCACACTTGACGCAGCGAGCGACGTGAGCGCAGTTCCTGGACCCGTGCCCGAAATTCTGGCACCGGTGGCACTGGGTACCGCGCTGCAGGTGGTTGCTGCGGTATTTAGTCATTGATATCTTGCAATAGCAAAGGTATCTGACTGTCGCCTAGAGGTGACCCATGTTCGTCTGCTGGCCGAAGTGGGCGAGGTACAGAGGGTACTCCGTTCCGGGCGTGGTCAGCTCGACCCGAGGATGGTAGCAGTGGTAGACTTTTCCTCACCTCTGAGCGCGGTTGTGAGCGCACGGTGCGCCTGGTACGCGTAAGCCTCACTCTACCAACGCGCAGTTCCTCCTTCCGACCTCGTGAATTTGCTGTTTAGCAGAACCAGGCCTGTTAAACCAGAAAATATCACTTGTCGTGAAACAACTCGACTTCGATCTCTCTCCTCGATCTCTCTGCGATGATTTCTCTCTCAGAAGCATGGCCGCATAAAAAAACATGACAGTGAAATGCTGCGGTACCCTGCCGCAAGCATTTCCTAGGGAAATTCCTTGGGAAATGGGAAATCGGGTTTTCAACCTATTTCTGGATCCCTAAGTTAATTTATGGAAAAGTATCTATGCTAGTTGCATTTCGTATTTTCCGAGCTCTAGGAAGCTCACAGCCGAAGATTTAAGCATTTGGAATCCCAATTTGGACTCTGCCATATTTCGATTCACTTGAAATTCTCGTATGAAAATATTACGCGGCCCAAATTAATTGGATTCCTGGAATTATCAAATCAGTCATTCTAAAAACGCAGGTTTGTCCGTCTGCGTGGGAAAAGTTAAATTTTCCAATAATATTTGAGGTGGGTATATTTCTGTGGCCACTAGAGGCAAATACCTACCTGAATTCAGGTGAAAAATGACAAAACGCCTTTTATCATTTTTGATAAAACTACGGTTTTACAACAGGTAATCTTACGTTTTATTCGTGATTCACTATGTTAATCCTTGCGCCAAAGTAAATTGAAACTATTTGGAAACGCTGCGGCAAGAGGAAGTCCAGAATCACGACGGAAACTTGGGAGAAAATCGCTTCAATTTCGTGTGTAAAATATTATGTTTTGTTTCCCGTTTCCTGGCCAGGTGTAGGAAAATACATCAATTTTTTAACTTAGAATCATTAAGGCCCGGCCAAGAAACGCGGATGTTTGTACAACACCTTCACAGGTGGGAAATTTAATCACTTAAATTTAAGTTTCTTGTGTAAAAACGTACTTTTTAAAGAGGATGAAAATTCTTCAGGTGGCCAAAGTGATTATGTGCGCAAATAAACATAATTCACCTTTCCACTTTGGAAGGCCAGGCCACCAGAAAAGTATTCTTTTCCGAATTTTTATTTTGTTGAGAATCCTGTGTAACGAAAATTCTTCTTCTGGCCGGAAGCATTTAGTGACGATAAAGTCATTTAACACCTTTCGAAGGCGAAAGGTAAGGCCACAAGAAATGTTTTCCTCGATTTGCATTATGATAAAATAGTCTATTCGTGGATTAATACAACCCAAAAAGCAGTAAAAATTACAACCGAGTATTTTAACAGATTTTTATAGTACGTTTGGAGATTCGTATTTTTAAAGTATATAATAAAAATACACCATAATATTAACAATAAGGTCAATCAGCATTCGTTATTATTAAAGTAAACAATATTACTAACACCGTTTAAATATTCGCATTCTTAAATATAATATCCTTGTATCTCTCTATCTATACGGGCGAAAATATGTTTTGTGTTAGAAAGATACGTGCACTATTGCATCATTCTAAAATCCTAGTAAAGTCGTACCAACCTACCTAGGAACCAACGGCGTGAATGTAGTAATGTACCCATTCTAGTAAAGTCGTACCAATATCAGCGAATTGATAATTAACCTGCTTAGGAACCAACGGCGTGAATGTAGTAATGTACCCAGTACCCATAGCCAGAAGAAGTATTCGCTCTGTCCTTCCTCATACTACTTTCTAATAGGCCAGAGTGAAAGGTCAAGAGTATTTTATGGGTCCTTTTTGTTACAATGGGAACAATAGGTACAATGAGTACAATAGGTACAATGGGTACAAATTATTACCAGGTATTTAATACCTACATAGGGATTGAGGACTGCGGACTGCGGACTGGTAGCTGTGACAGCAGGACTAGCGGCGGGGGCGAGGGGCGGGGAGCGAGGGGCGAGGAGCGGAGTATTCGCTCTGTCCTTCTTCCTCATACAACGTTCTGATAGGCAGGCGAGAGTGAAAGATCATGAGTACATTTTGTACCTAGTATTTTCAGGATTTGTCACAAGTACAAAATACGGCGTAAATGTACCCATTACTTTTACTGAGTACAATAAATCCGGCTCATCTCTACTTCCTACACGATAGCACCAGTCCCGGAGCAGGGAGATCTAAGGCGACCCCATCTGCCATCACTAACTGAGCGGAAGAGCGAGCTTGAGCACGATTTGTTCTTCATCGTTCTCATTTACACCCGAGAACCTGGATGAGCGTAATTGGAGGTCGGCTAATCTTGTTTACAGTCTTGAGCGGACATTCCGTCCCGTACATAACCTATGATAGTACTCCTTTCCTAAGCACGAGAATTTTCTCAATCAGGAAGGTAGTTAACGTAAACTAGAAAATAAACACACTATATAAATTGTATTTATATATTAACTAATGTAAGTATTAAGTAAAAATGTTCATTATGTACAATAAATTTGATAAACTAAGAGCTTATAATTAGTTACAACGAATGTCAGTTATTTGTTTAATTTATTACTACTGAATTCCAATGTTAAAGACAAAACCTAAATTTGAATATCGGGACACAACACATAGAGGGGTCTCTGCAGACAATATTTCACTATGAGTCAGCATGTGCCTTTTTCAAGACAAATTTTCTGTAAAAGTAGAGTTGCAGCCAGAATATTGCTACAAAGATTAAATTCCACTGTGAGTCAGCATGTGAATTTTTAAAGACGACTTCTGGGAAAATGAAGAATTGCAGTTGGAACATGAGAAAAGTTTGATCCCACTGTGAGTCAGCATGTGAATTTTTAAAGACGACTTCTGGGAAAATGAAGAATTGCAGTTGGAACATGAGAAAAGTTTGATCCCACTGTGAGTCAGCATGTGAATTTTTAAAGACGACTTCTGGGAAAATGAAGAGTTGCAGTTGGAACATGAGAAAAGTTTAACCCCACTGTGAGTCAGCATGTGTCTTTTTAAAGACGACTTACGTGAAAATGAAGAGTTACAGTCGGAACACGAGAATGGTTTTTTCTCACTGTGAGTCAACATGTGTCTCCGTAAATATGACTTTTGAGAAAATGACGAGTAACAATCGGAACATGAGAAAGGCTTGACCCCACTGTGAGTCAGCTTGTGACTTTTTAAAGCCGACTTATCTGAAAATGAGGAGTTACAGTCGGAACACGAGAATGGTTTTTCCCCACTGTGAGTCAACATGTGTCTCTGTAAATGTGACTTTCGTGAAAATGAAGAGTTGCAGTCGAAACATGAGAAAGGTTTAATCCCACTGTGAGTCAGCATGTGCCCTCGTAAATTTGACTTATCTGAAAATGACGAATTACGCAGTTGCAGCCAGAATATTGCTACAAAGATTAAATTCCACTGTGAGTCAGCATGTGAATTTTTAAAGACGACTTCTGGGAAAATGAAGAATTGCAGTTGGAACATGAGTATGGTTTTGGATTAACCGGATCATGCTTCTTAATTTTCCTGAGTGAATTATATTCCAGTATGTCGTACTCCTTTGAATGCAGTATTTCTGAAATGAAAACAAAATGTTGATGTATTGAGCGTTACCATACTAATTACTGTCAATGGAAGACAACTGTTGTCGTTTGAGTGTCTGCGGTTGGATAGAAACGACGTAGATGCTATTTCGCTATCTATCTCCGAAGGGTCAACTTGAAAGACCGCCCGTTCGTAAACATACACCGATACATAAGTTGAATAGAAACATGAGAATTTATTTATTTTTATTTTTTATATGAATACCGCACAGAGTCTCAACTGCTCCCAACCGTCTAGAGCCAGTGAGACTATGGCATCCCCAAATAGGGCATGTTGTGAGGCTGAAGGTAGTGGGGAGGGGAAGGAGATTGGGAAGAGGAAGGTTGAGAAGTACCTGGCTATTCAGATCTGGTCACCAAACACGGCTAAAGCCATTTCAAGCAACGTTTCAATTCTGAATGGTGGTCTTTCACCAGGGCGATACTTGAAGTATCTACCACTCTGGGACGTGCCGCAAATATACTTTTTATTATTTTTTATATGAATTAAATGTTTTATATGAATTAAATGTGTTATGACACATATTAATTAAATAAAAGTTATTGGTGCACGCCGGGTTCGAACCCGCGACCTTTGAATTCGTAGTCGAGCGTCTTACCACTCGACCATGGAGGCCTGTTTTAAAGGATCACATGGTTTCTCTATGGAGAGGAAGCGCATGTGATCCTTTAAAACAGGGGACTTGGAACCTTTCCACTTCCCATGGACACTCGGATATTTGTAACATTATTTGAAGACCAGACAGCTTCATATAAACTTATTTTTTAACTTACCACTCTTATTAGCTAAGGAGTATGCGAAAGATCAATCCATAAGGGACGTCCATGCGGGCCTCAAAAGCTCGAATTAAGAGCACACGAAACACATCATACAAAACACTTTCTCGGGATAAAAGTTTTTATATTACATTAGTTTTTATGCGTGTCCAAACTTAAACATCAAAAAGTAAAACAGTCTAGAAAATTAAATGGTTGGCCTCCGGAGTGCGTCATTTTGTGAGTTCACAAATATGTGATACAAATAATTTATTTCAGACTACGATACTTTTTCCTCCAGGGTGTTCAGCAGTTCAGCCACACGCTGCCTTTCGACGATGTGATTGGAAACGTCAAGTATATTAACTCATATGTTGATGTAATCTAAAGAGAGAAACACAAATCATGTTCGGAAAACTATTATCTGCCAGTGGAAAAACAAAAATGCGAAAATACCATCTGAAAAACGAGATAACGAAATTTTCGTTATTTACATACAATTTTTACCGAAATCTTTTTCTGACACCCACCGCTAAGCAAGCAGACGGCGCCACGGGCAGCTGACAAAACATCATAGATACACATCCTCGTGAGCTTCTGGAATAATTCATTTTCCAGTCCTGCCACACAGGCGGGACACAGTACACCACTGCACGTTATGTTGAACAGCCCAGTTGTGGAATGATTTGCCAGCCTGCGCTTCCTCCCTCCTACAAAATGGTCCTCTTCAAAACCAAGATTCACTACTCCCTCTTCGCAAAAATATCTTTTACACAGCATCCCCTAAAATGACATAGGCCCCGAGTGAATTTATTCACCTGTATAGAGTTAATGTTTAAGAAAACAAACATCGTGCTTACCAGCTGTATGACCGATATTCTCGATTTGATCCAAACATTCCTTCTTAACATCCTGCAGGTCTATGTCTATCTCCGTATATGCCGTTTCACCTCCGTCTCCTGCGTGAGTCCCTGCTTCCATCTTAACGGTGACACTACCTGGGGGAGGGAGATCCATGGCTCTACAGTAATGCTGTAGTACTTGGGTATCTGTCTCATATGACCACAAATTAAACCTGTAACAGAAGGTTAAACTGAGCGGAAGTTCGTTAACTGCTCAATATTTAACCATAAACTTCGATTGACGTTATTCCCAATAAAACTAAGTGACCGTTGAGCTATAGTTTGGCTCGGACCACGTTCACACGCTCAACATTGCTGTGTCCAAAGCAGCCTAACGTAATATACGAATCCATTTGAAAGGTCGGCTAACCGAGGGAGAGGTTATACAAACTGTCAACAGAGTTCGAGTCGTCACCGAAGTTTTTTTCAGGTTTCCGGAAATTATTTCATGTATTTAAGTATGTAAAACAAATGTTTTTCATGATATATGCTCTTGTAATTAGTTCATGGTAATTGATTGTGAAAAAGTCTAACCATTGACTTTGATGGTAAATATCTACTAAGTTTATTTGAACTGTCAATGTGAGACGTGAGTGGTGACACTTTGGTAGATAATACAAGGATGAGAACACACCAATGAAATAAGAAAACGCACAAATGAATAAGTTAGAGAGAATAATTACCGTACTTATTTAAAATAAACAATTAGAAAGCAGGTCAATTCTAAACGTCAGTTAGGATCAATAACCACAGATAAAAAGTTTCGTATACATGGAAAGAGCTTTAATTTTCTATAATTCTCCATAGATAAGTTTTTAATAGGTAATATTATTAAACACTTGCTTTGTGACCGCTCTGTAGGAACTACTTCGAGGATCTACTTTTTTTTGTGGCAGTTCAAACTTTATTCATTTTTCATTGAACTAATACTTCAATTGAAGTTGGTTAAGTTTGTAGTGCCGCTTGCACGATCTATGGCATCTACTTCGAACTTCAATGTTAATTTTTCGTTCGTTCGAACGATTGAAGTATCGCATCATCCCCAGTTCAATTGTTCTTTTACTTCTTCACTTCGATTGTAGATCGTAGTATGAATGAAGCATATTTTTAGTTTCCCGTTCCCTCGCACGTACTCGTGACAGTTGCTTTTGATTTCTTTGCTTGTTTTGTCTATGTGGTACTAGTTTTTCCAAGTGTTTTTTGGTGATTTTGAAGTGTGTTTTTTACGAATTATTCTGTTGAACTTTTTTAATATCTCAGCTTACAATACACACCTTTCAATCTCTACCTAAAATTATGGCTGGCGGTTCAACGAAAAAGAAAAGTGAAATTTGGGCTTATTTAGGAAGTTGAGGTTTACCAGGCCAAATGCAACTTTTGTTCTAAAGTTATATCTGTAAAGGGAGCAATGCCTTGAGTATGAATCGTCATTTGCGCAATATTCACCCTATTGCTAACCAAACTGTCAGACTGTGTAAAGTAAGAAATATTCAAATTGTACCTCAAGCCCTGAAAGACGTTCACATCGCTCTTACAGAAACTGGAAATTTTGCAAGTACTACATTCCCGTCTTTAAAAACTAGTTAAAGTTAATTAATACATAAAAAAAAACTTGTACCTTTTAACCCAATGGTGAGAGGCTTGTGAATATAATCAAATACATTCCAAAGCGCTCTTGAATCCTGAAAACGTTTTAATCATATAAAAAGCACTCACCGCTTTTTAAAGTTGACTTGTTCCGACTGCACGACGACCTAACCTTAGAAATTCTCGCAGAACTGATAATCTAATCACAATAATCCACTTTTGTTACACACGATATTACGAAAGCGTATTATATCATTATTATTATTAAAAAAATTACTTCTACACTTTCATATTCACTTTTTTATGAAACTATCTATTTAATACGCAATTTTAGATTTATATTAATAAAACACTTGTAAGGGGAAAATAAATGGACCAATTTTGAAATAGTGGACGCTCACTGCAATTGAATTGTAAAAATATTTATCACTTGAATAATCCTTTAATCAACTCTTGAATTCCACTAAAACACTGCAACAATCCTTATTAACCTAATAAGAATATTTTAAACACGCGATTTCACCATATTGTGTAATTTTCCCGGTGGAATTCGTATATTAAACGACATTGCATAGAAACACTGCAATAATCCTTATTAATCTTCAAACGAACATATTAAAATACGCTATTGCCGCATGCTGTGCAATAATGAAATTATATCAAAACACTTAAATAATACTTATTTCAAACTAAAATATCTAAATCGCGAATTTACACATGTCGTGTAATATTTCCGATGGCGTAATTTAGATATTAATCGACACTGAAATAATTCTTCGATCAACTTTAAACGGAAAAGTTGACTTCAGACGAATGCAATAGTGACAGAACTGGCCGGTGGCGCGGCGAACAATGGACGTTAGTCGGACTCGCTGTGCGCTGCTCAGTTTGCGCAGGTTGCTACGCATGCGTTGAAACAAAATAGGGATGGACATTCCTGATTGTTTCCGATAAATTAAAAAATCAAACCTTTGTAAATTTATTACATATTTAGATATATTTCTTACAAACTTGCAATGATTACTAATTATAGAACTAAAATAAAGTTAAAATATACATTTTTACTCTCTGAAATTTCTAAGTATTATCAACAAATTAAAATCTAAAAATGTTTGATATCTTTTTTAATTAATTTTTCTCAAGTGAAAACTGCACAAGAGACTCAAATGCTCCAAACCGTTGTTAGGTTACGAGCCCCTCTATAATTTTAAAGAATAATACACTCAAATAATGAGGGTAATTTCATGGAGGTAGGATGTTACCTCGACTAGCTCAATCGTAGATATGGGATATCGTGTCTGCAGTTCGAATCATGACGAGTCGAGTGAGAATCTTCCTTATCACTGCAAAGTATTACAGATTAACCTCAATAGAGTAGGGACAGGTAATTTAAATGAAAACACTCTCATAATGCTCTGTAACTGACTTCCTATATGAAGATTATATTTGGTGCATATGAATTTACGCCATCAGGAAAAGTTTTTACTCGGTGGACCATGTCTCGAATCTTTATGTGGATCGGTATTAAATTAATAATTAATTTATCTACAGTTACTTTGTCACGAATGTATCGGACACGGGAGACCGCGTGTGTCCTTTCGGTTTAGCTGTGCTGCGGGAACCAGAAGCACGGGTATATCAGCCCATCGGTATCTGCTGTGCTGGTGATGGATGATGTACTGCTCCAGCGGTTAAACACTCGGCGGTTAAATCCCGCGTACTTAGTGCAAAACGATATTTAACTTCGTCTGCGGTTTAACGTTTAGGATATTTCTCCCTGGCCTTGGAAACAGACTCCATTATCTCGGAATTAATTAAGTTTCGATAATGCAACAGCGGAACGTCGTTAGGGACACGATTTGCGACCACTCCAGATGGCCGGTAACTGACGCTACCGGGGGTTACGCTTAATGGTAGATTCACACCAACGTCCGGATCCGCTCAATGACGATATTGTTCCGCATGAGAGCTTATTGATATGGTATGAATACCAATCAAGGAGTATGTACCAAGACAAAGTTGTGTGGGAGTATATCCTTCTGCCGAAAGAACAACAAAATTTCAATCGATTTCAAAGGGTTTTATGAAAATCTAAACTTATTTCAATTAAGCCATAAAAAATTCAAAACCAACCAATAAGAATGTAATTCGGCCATTAGAGTCATTAGAAAAAACCACATGAATTAATTCCTGTAAATTTGTTTTGAAGAAGATTCTATTGTTACTCAATCCAGCCAAAAAGTTTTCACGACGATCCAATAGAATATAAATAAACTCAGTATTGTTATAAGAAAGAACAAAAATTTCAATCGATTTCAAAGGTTTTTATGAAAATCGAAATAAATTCAATTAAGCCATAAAATTTTCAAAACCATCCCATAGGAATTCAATCCAGGCCTCAAAGTCATTAGAAAAAACAACAAAATTTATTCCATCCAATTTGTTTTAAAGAAGATCCTATTGTCATTCAATCCAGCCAAAAAGTTTTCAAGACGATCCTATAGAATTTAAATAAATTCAGTAGAGTTATAAGAAAGAACAAAAGAATTTCAATCTATTTTAAAAGGTTTTATGAAAATCTAAATAAATTAAGCCATTCAATTTTCAAAACCATCCTATTGCAATGTTATCCAGCCATTAGAGTCATTGAAAAACAACAGAATCTTAATCGATTTCAAAAGTTTCTGAAAATCTAAATTAAATTTAATTCAGCCAAATTTTCAAACCATCCAAATGCAATAAATCAGCCATTAGAGTCATTAGAAAAACAACGAAATTGATTCAGCCATTTATTCAAAAGATCTATTGTTTTCAATCAACCAAAAGTTTCAAGACAATCCAATAGAATTTAAATAAACTCTGCAGAGTTATAAGAAAAACAAAGATTTTCAATCGATTTCAAAGGTTTTTATGAAAATCTAAAGTAAATTCAAATTAGCCATAAAATTTTCAAAACCATCCATTGAATTAAAATCCAGCCATTAGAGTCATTACAAAAAACAACAGAAATTAATTCTAGCCAATTTGTTTTAAAGAAGATCCTATTGTTATTCAATCCAGCCAAAAGGTTTTCAAAACGATCCAATAGAATTTAAATAAACTCAGTAGAGTTTTAAGAAAAAACAAAAGAATTTCAATCGATTTCAAAGGTTTTTATGAAAATCTAAATTAAATTCAATTAAGCCATAAAATTTTTTAAATCATCGAATTGTAATAGAATCAAGCCATTAAAGTCATTAGAAAAAACAACCGAAATTAATTCCAGCCAATTTGTTTTAAAAAAGATCCTATTATTACTCAATCCAGCCAAAAAAGTTTCAAGACGATCCTAGGAAATTTAAATAACTCAGTAGAGTTATAAGAAAGAACAAAAGAATTTCAATCGATTTCAAAGGTTTTTATGAAAATCTAAATGAAGTCAATAAAGCCATAATATTTTCAAAACCATCCCATTGCAATGTTATCCAGCCATTAGAGTCATTAGAAAAAACAACAGAAATTTAATCGATTTCAAAAGTTTCTATGAAGATCTAAATTAAATTTAATTCAGCCGTAAAATTTTCAAAACCATCCAATTGCAATGCAATCCAGCCATTAGAGTCACTAGAAAAAACAACGGAAATTGATTCCATAACAATTTTTTTAAAAATCTAGATTCTATTGTTATTCAATCCAACCAAAAAGATTCCAAGACAATCCAATCGAATTTAAATAAACTCTGCAAAAAGTTTTCAAGATGATCCAATAGAATTTTAATAAACTTAGTAGAGTTATGAAAATCGTAAATATAAGAAGAAAGAAAAAAGAATTTCAAATGGTTTTAAAGGTTATTTTGAAAATCTGAATAAATTTAATTGGGCCACAAATTTTCAAAATCATCCAAAAGAAATTTTATCCAGCCATTACAGCCATTGGAAAATACAACAGAAATTAATTCAATCCAAATGGTTTTAAAACAACAACCAACGCAACAGAATTTCAATGGATTTCGAAGGTTTTTATGAAAATCTAAATTTAATTCATTAAAGCTATTAAATTTTCAAAACCATCCAACTGCAATATAATCCAGCCATTATAGTAATTTGTAAAAACAACAGAAATTTATTCCAGCCAATTTGTTTTAGAGAAAATCCTATTGTTATTCAATCCAATTAAAAAGTTTTCAAGACGATCCAATATAATTCAAATAATTTCAGTAGAGTTATAAGAAAAAACAAACGAATTTCAATGAAAGATTTTTATAAAAACCGTTAAAATCGATTAGAATTCTTTTTTTTCCAAATAACTCTATTGAATTTATTTAAATTCTATTGGATCGTCTTGAAAACTTTTTGGCTGGATTGAATAACAATAGGATCTTCTTTAAAATGAATTGGCTGGAATTAATTTATGTTGCCTTTTCTAAAGACTCTACTGAGTTTATTTAAATTCTATAATATCGTCTTGAAAACTTTTTGGCCTGATAGAAAAACAATAGGATCTTCTTTAAAACAAATTGACTGGAATTAGGTTAAAATGTTTGTGAAAAGACTCTAATGGCTGAATTACAAAACAATTGAATGGTTTTGTAATTTTTTTGGGTTAATTAAATTTAATTTTGATTTTCATAAAAATCTTCGAAATCGATTGAAAATCTTTTGTTTTTTCTTATAACTCTACTAAGTTTATTAAAATTCTATTGGATCATCTTGAAAACTTTTTGCAGAGTTTATTTAAATTCGATTGGATTGTCTTGGAAACTTTTTGGTTGGATTGAATAACAATAGAATCTTTTTTTTTAAATTGGCTGGAATCAATTTCCGTTGTTTTTTCTAGTGACTCTAATGGCTGGATTTTATCGCAATTGGATGGTTTTGAAAATTTTATGGCTAAATTGAATTTACTTTAGATTTTCATAAAAACCTTTGAAATCGATTGAAAATCTTTGTTTTTCTTATAACTCTGCAGAGTTTATTTAAATTCTATTGGATTGTCTTAAAAACTTTTTGGTTGGATTGAAAAACAATAGGATCTTTTTTTAGAAAAAATGGCTGGAATCAATTTCCGTTGTTTTTTTTAGTGACTCTAATGGCTGGATTTTATCGCAATTGGATGGTTTTGAAAATTTTACGGCTGAATTAAATTAAATTTAGATCTTCATAGAAACTTTTGGAATCGATTAAAATTCTGTTGTTTTTTCTAATGACTCTAATGGCTGGATAAAATTGCAATAGGATGGTTTTGAAAATATTATGGCTTTATTGAATTTATTTAGATTTTCATAAAAACCTTTGAAATCGATTGAAATTCTGTTGCTATTTCTAATGACTCTAATAGCTGGATTACATTGCAATAGGATGGTTTTGAAAATTTTATGGCTAAACATATTTTATTCAGATTTTCATAAAAACCTTTGTAATCGATAGAAATTCTTTTGTTCTTTATTATAACTAAACTGAGTTTATTTAAATTCTATTGAATCGTCTTGAAAACTTTTTGACCTGATTGGATAACAATAGGATCTTCTTTAACCTAGCCGGATCGAAAAGGGGTGTAGGAACTCCCCATGATCCACCTTAAGCATGATAAGTTGATAGTTAATCGAACAATTTTACTCTCCTTTTTTGTAATCTCTAAGAAAATACTACCGAACATTTTGGCATTTTTCGTTTCTCAATATTCAATGCACGTATTAAAGAAAAAAAATGTTTTTGATACATTTTAGTTGGATTCGTACTGCGCCCTATACTGATCTGAATTTCTTCTCTTTAGGTTACTGTGCTATATTATTTGTTTCACTCCAACACATTCGCGGGACGGTTCGTCCCACAGATACGAAAGAGCGAGACAGTTATACTTCGCTTATTTGTTCATCGGACTTCCATTCACTCCCTTCGTAAATTTTAGCGATGGGAAAAGCTTCACAGATTTGTGAATGCTTCACGAATTGATACTTCTTCAAAATGAACCCTTCACGATGAACCCTTCAATTGAAGTAACATATTAATCACAGAATTCCCCGTCGGGGGGGGGGGGGGGTTGCTAGCGATAAATGTACCAAATAATAGTCACGTTTTTTTCTTAATAGTTTTATTCGGGACAGCTCTCCCAACCACATAACCCACTTCTCCATTATTATATAGCAAAAATTATACCGTGTAGAAAAACTACTTATTTCTTTCTTCTATGTGTGTATTGATGAATTGTCTATTACTAGTTTCTTGTCTATTGTTTCTCGATGACAGCTGCCCATATGATCGAATTGTTGGCGGTATCATGCCTTAAAAGGAATGATGTACAATAAGTATGCATAGCCTTACAGAGAATTTGCAAAAAGCAAATGTAGTAATTGCGAAATTTCCAGTTTCTGTAAGAGCGATGTGAACGTTTTTCAGGGCTTGAAGTACAATTTGAATATTTCTTACTGTACACAGTTTGACAGTTTGCTTAGCAATAGGGTGAATATTGCGCAAATGACGATTCATATTACAGGCATTGCCTCCCTTTATGGATATAACTTTAAAACAAAAGTTGCATTTGGCCTGGTAAATCTCAACTTCCTTAAAATAAGCCCATATTTCACTTTGCTTTCTCGTTTAACGGCCATCAATACTTTAGGTATAGATTATATAGTCCTATAGACAAAACAAGCACAGAAATCATAAGCCACTGTCACTGGTACGTGCGAGGGAACGGATAACTAAAAATATACTTCATTGCTTCATTCATTCTTCGAACTAAAATCGAAGGAAGAAGGGAATGAACAATTGAACTGTGGATGATGCAATATTTCAGTCTTTCGAACGAATGAAAAATTGAAGTTTGAAGTAGATGCCATAGATCGTTCAAGCAGGAGTACCAACTTAACCAACTTCAATTGAAGTATTTGTTCAATGAAAAATGAATGAAGTTGGGACTGCTGTCAAAAGAAGTACTTCTTTGAAACAGTTCTTTCAAAACTGTCACAACGCTAGTAAATTTAGATGTATCTTTCATTGCTTGAAGCGTGCACGTGTTCCAGTAATTGTGGTTCCAAAACTTTTTTTGGTTAAAATTGAAGTTAAAGTAAGTTTTGTTTTAAATAAATATTTTGTACAAAAAAGTATATTTCTGTTTATTATTTTAATGTTTAATTGAAAATACACTTTTGTTTTTAATAAAAAAATAGTATTTAATAAAAAAAACGGGCTTTCTAAAAAAATTCGGCGATACAAGTATTTTTACGCATCAAAATAATGTTTGAATTACAAGGGTAGATAGAGAGGATATACCGCCACCCAACTTTGTCTTGGCCCACACTCTTTGATTAAAATTTATACAATATCCTCCCATAAATACCCACTCTTTTGTTATTCTGACTGTTGTTATTCTGACATGACCCGACTCAAGTATGTTTTCGATTCACATGATCGTGCCATATCTTGCTCGGGCGTCCCCAAATTCTTCTACCATTAACTTCCAAGTCATACATCTTCACCATTTTTAAGTAATAATATTTATTAGTAAAACAAAAACAAAAAAGTACATTCATAAATTTTTTATGACAAATAACATTAATCATTTTTCTCCATCAGACATGGCTAAACAATTAACAGATAAAGAAATACAAAAGTTGTTAGAAGATGAACATTCTAATAGTGATCAGGAAGAGTGTGATAGCGATTTGGACTTTGAATTGTGTGATTCCGATAATTCTGAAGTTGACAATGTAGAAGCAGAGTCGGATGTTGAAAACTCAAATTCTTATGATTCTGATAACAGTGAAAATGAGGAAAATTTTCAAGACAACGCCAATTTGACTTACAAATCCAAATCAGGCTTTATTTGGAGTTCCAATCCTCGCATCAACACAAGAACCAGAGCTCACAATATTGTATCTTCTTCTACGGGCCTCAGAGAAGAAGCAAAAGAATATTACATCAATAAAGGATGCCTTTAATTTGTATTTGACGTCAGACCTGTTGGAAGAAATTGCATCTCACACCAATCAATTTTGCCAACACAGTTCTGACAATGCCATAACGAAATCCGAAATAGAAGCATTTCTAGGAATTCTATTCGCATCTGGAAGATGTAATGGTCGAAGGCTTGCGCTAAAAGAGGTATGGACTACAAATCTCCTTTTCAAAATGTTTTTTTGTCTGTGTCTTTGTCGAGGGATAGATTCTCGCACATTTACTCTAAAATACCTTTCGACGATAAAAATACCAGGCAATTAAGAATCCACCTTACTGGTGACAAATTTGAGCCAATACGCTCTGAATACAATAAATTCAACGCTGCCTGCCTAAAATATTTTTCTCCTGGATTCTACATCACGGTGGACGAAAGGTTGTCAACATTCAGGGGGAGATGTCCGTTCCGGGTTTACATGAAAAGTAAGCCCGGACGATATGGAATGAAAATATGGGTTAGTGCTGATGTCGATACGTCGTACATTTTGAATTCCCAGCCGTATACGGGAAAAATTGAAAATAGAAGGGAAGTTAATCAAGGACAGAGGGTTGTTACAGACCTAATACGTCCGTATTATGGAACTGGTAGAGGCGTTACAACGGATAATTTTTTTACGTCAATTCCCCTTTCAAATATTCTTCTGGAAAATAACATAACGTTGACAGGAACAATCAGAAAAAATAAACGTGAGATACCGGAGGAGTTTTTACAGTGCCGAGCTCGTGAAGAATTATCAACCTTATTTGGCTTTACTGATAATCTGACGTTAATTTCTCATGTCCCAAAAAAAAATGTAGTAGTCACACTATTATCTACCGAATGTAACGATACTGAAGTCGAAGATGGGCCTTGAAAAAGACCTACAGTTATATTACACTACAACAAAACGAAAGGAGCTGTCGACACTGGGGACAAAATGACTCAGCAATACAGTTGTGCAAGGGCGACTAGAAGGTGGCCATTTAGAATGTTTATGGAGATAATAGATATGGCTGCTTTAAACGCCTATATTATTTGGACGAGTAAATATCCCGAACGGAGGAAAAATGATCGCAGTCGAAGACAGGTTTTCATCAAAGAATTGGCGACGGAATTAGTGAAAGACAACGTATATGTTCGAAAAAATAGAGATACAAACTTTTACAAACATATACAGCATGGGTTAGAACTTTTCGATAAAGTCGTAAATAATGAAAATATTTCTCCGGCGCTAAAAAGTGCACCGGCGCAAAAAGCGCTCGGTGCACTTTTTGTCCCAGAAATCAGGACCGAAAAACAAAAATCCGTCGCAATTTTTGCAAGAAACCAATATGCGTCCTCCATAGACACCAATGCAAAATTATTTCTTGCCCAAATTGCAAGCAAATAGATGATGGTGGTAATTAAATAATCGTACGTATACATTTACTTCAATCTGTTTTTTTTATGTTCAATATAATTTAAATACCACATACAAATATTATTTTCTTGTAACAGATTCAAACCTATGAACCAGTCGATATTATACAACCGGTTGAGTTTTTTTTTTAAATGTCATTATCATTTAAACAAACAAATATATAAGGTTTGACATGACTTTCCTTTTTTGATGAGTACTGTGTCATTTGCATTAGATTTGATTCCTCCAACTATGGGGAGGGTGAACATTTTTTTTACATAAATAATTAAGAGAATAGGACCAATGACTGTTACTTGTGGTATACCAAATTATGTGGTTTTAGGTTCACTTAATGTATTATTGATTTCTGTCTTTAAGATACCATGATAAAATTTTTCCGTCGATTCCGGTTTGGTGAAGGTTTTTTGCACAGCTTGGTATGTGATATGCTATCAAATGCCTTGCGGAAGCCAATGAATATACCAATACACTTTTCTCCATTATCTAATGTTTTCATAACTGTTGTTGTCAGTTTAGAAAATAGCGTCCTGTGTGCTTAAATTGTCTCTAAAACCAAATTGGTAGGGACTCATTATCTTTTTTGTTATTATGTAGCTGTTTCTTATCATTTTCTTCATACATTTGAGCTATGTTTGATATGAGTGCTATTGGTCTGTGGTTAGATATATTTTCTTCGTCGTCAGATTAAAACACCGGGGAGACAATAATTTTCATGTAATTGTTCCGGAAGATACCTTTTTTTATGCTTGTATTTATTATTTGAGCGAAGGGTTTGCTTATTTCCTTGCGTACTGTTATTAATGTTGCTACAGTTGTGTTGCCATAACCAGGGTTTGCTGATCCTCTTAAAATAATTATAGCATTTTCAACATATTCGTCAGTAACTGTATCAAAACCTTTTTCATATATTGAAATTGTCTCTTGTTGATTACTTTTCTTACTAGCTAGTTTAATAATTTCAGCGAGATTTTTATCGACATTTACGAAATATTCAATAAAAAAATTGCCACAAAGTTGTGGGTTTTTTAAACTTTTGTTGGTTATTGTATTAATGATTTTTCCAAATTCTTTGTTGTCTCGACCAATATCTTTTATTTTGTCACGAAAGTACTTTTCCTTTGTGAGATTAATTAGTATTGTTATTGTCACATATACGTATTCACAAATGGAGGCCTTAAAATACAAAAAGACCATGCCCACTATGATGCGAAAGTGAGTTAGATACGCCAAAAGGTGTATATGGGTATGGGTAATAGGTTTAATGTCATAAATAAATTTACTTTTCTTGTATTTGTGAAAAAAACAATGAAACCAACTCCATTCTTTAGATTACTTCAGAATACAAGTAGACCGAAATCCAAAAATGTAAATTTTGACTTTTGGTCTACTTGTACGGTATGGTTTAGCAGTAACTGTCGCTGTTAAAACATTTCTTTGTCATTTAAAACGGGTTTTTAAAATGATTTTGTTCGGAGTACAGGTCAATTGATGACAAAAAATCTAACAAAAATAACTTGATATCGAACTTTATGTATATGACAATATATCACTTATTGGGAGCTAACTTAACGTTTTTAAAATCTTTTTACTTTATAAAAAAAAAAATCAGGATTCTGCAACCTACAAGCATGTGTTTTAATTATAATTTAATAAATATAAGTATCAATTTGAATAAAATATTGAATTAATCCTAAAACTTAAAGCGAACTTGTGACTTGATCTGGTTGTATTCTCACTAATAAACGACGTTTTAAGAGGAAATATTGATATCTAAAATCCGTAGAAGTCCATTAATAAACAAAATGTGTGACAAAATTAAATAATACTCACATCATATATAATAATTTAATGATGCTTTTATTTAAGTCTGCATGTATTTTAGTTTTTTAAATTATTTTGACAGCTGTTTCGACATTGAAAGCCGGAACAGTTTGAAAAGAGTTTCGACGTTCAAAACAGTTCGAAAATAATTTTATGTTTTAATAACAACATTATTGAATTTGATTTACTTTAAATTTAAAAAGAAATCTAATTTGTCTACCTAATATTATTTTTCAAAATAATATTTGCAAGGGTTATTGATGTAACGAAATATCCGTTGTAATGGTAAAAATGCTTTCGTTGTAAATTTCATTGAAAAATATAAAACAACATTATATATTGGAATTGTTTTGATTTTTGTCGTTAAACAATATATATCCCAATGTTTAAAAAAACACTGGCTTACCATCTTCGGCCTGTTGACGGATGTCAGCCGCAATCCTAGCTTGGCCGGCCGGACAGCTGTGCGCATTACGCAACTTGCCACGATCTATGTTTTATGACTTAAACGAATAGAAGCGGGGGTCTTTCGACACCCATTTTCGGATGGCGTTAATTATTGTGATGCTTAGTAAGGGGAAGGATTTAAAAAGAAATCTAATTTGTTAACGTTATATTATTTTTCAAAATAATATTTGCAAGGGTTATAATTATGATGAAACGAAATATCCGTTGTAACGGTAAAAATGTTTTCGTTGTAAATTTATTCAAATGATTGTCAGTTTTATTGAAAAATATAAAACAACATTAAATACTGTATATGTTATTATTACTGTAATTTTTTCGTTTAAAGGCAAAATTTATTTAGATGCTTAGTACGGGAAAGGTTAACAATTGTTCGTGCGCAACCCGTCCAAACTATTCAGTCCAACGCGACGACGAGCAACGACGACGACGCCTGAGAAAAGTGCTTTGCCATCCCGACCTCTCACTTTGGAGCGCAAAGTGATAGTAAGTTTTTTTTTTTTAGAAAAGCACTTTTCAAAGGTGTCGTCGCTCTGATCGATCTTAAAGTTTGTTTTCATGTTGGAATGAACAGTTTGGACGAGTTGCGCACGAACAATTGTTAATGTCAACTTAGAAAAAAAAATACTTATCGTCACTTTGTGCGCCAAAGTGAGGGGTCGGGATAGTAAAACATTTTTCTCAGGCGTCGTCGCTCGATCGATCTGAAAGTTTGTTTTCATGTCGGACTGAATAGTTTTGACGCCTCGCGCACGAGCAATTGTTAATGTAAACTTAGAAAAAAATAATACTTACTATCACTTTTTGCGCCAAAGTGAGGGTTCGGGATAGCAAAGCACTTTTCTTAGGCGTCGTCGGCGATCGCGGGATAACACAGCACTTCTCTCTGGCGCCGTCGCTCCTACCGATCTCTAAGTTTTAAGTTTTTTTTTTTTTTTCGCACAAGAAAATTTTAATTAGAAATTCGAAAAAAAAAATCTGTATATCGATTTGCGCGCCAGAGCATGGGGTCGGGATGGAAAGCAATTTTCTCCGGCGGCGTGCATCCGATCCGTCTGAATATTTCTGATTGAGTTACACTGAATAGTTTACACCAATGTTTCTTCTCTCTTGGTACGAGATCTTATGTAAGCAGAAAAACACTTTATTTCTTCATAACCCAAAACAGTTCCGTTGTTCTCGAGGTGGAATATTATTTCTTGAAGACTTCTTGATTGTAGTTACTGGACTCACTTTAAAGATCATCTTTTCATTATCATTATCCGGCAAATTTATCGAGGCAAGGCACGTTAATTACAAAGACAACTCAACGGACATGTGGACAACTCTCTCCCAGTGGAAGTATATTCATACCCGACAGTTCAGTTCTTTATCAAGAAACAACTGGGATTTTTTAATAATGTATACTTTCACCAGTCACTTTTCAAAGCAATTTTTCGAAGGAAAATCACAACACCAAGGTTTTATAATAATATCTAGGAACTTACACTTGACATGCAAACTGGAACACCCTGTTGACTGCTATACACCTCAATGTTGATTGTCTTTTTCCGATGAGTACGTATTATCACTCGAATCAATGACTATAAAATCATTTACTTTGGCTGCATCTTTTCGAACTTTAAGTTTCTGGAATATAAACAAATAAACATGTATTAACTTATCAATACTACGATTTTCTACGTTTGATCTACCCTGAACCATGTATAATACTGTATTACACTTGTATTCATACTTCGAAGTATTTTTTAAATTAAAAATAAACTTAAATACTCACCTTTAGGTTAGATTTTGATTAAATCACGAATAATGTCAATATTTATAGATAAGTGTCAGTGTTATATAATTTTATTTCTACGCAAATTCGTAGAAAGAAAAGATACTTACTGATAAATAATCTTCATTTTTCTCACATTCTTTATTACTTATTTCAACAGGGTTATATAGAAACCACAAACGTGTAACTCGTCTTTTAGGAATCTGTCTATGTTCACTGAGAATAGTTTAAAAAGACGACCAAAACCGAGAGCCGACAACTTTACTGACAGCGCAGGAATATGAGTCATCAGTGTGAAGTTGCTGCACGTCTTCTAGACAAATGCTTTCTTGTGAAATACTGAAATCTGAAGATTTTACTGATACGCTCGTCTAAACAAATGGTGTTGTTAAAAAAATATGAAGTAATTTTAGTGACCTTTCGTTTAGAGAATGCTGCCGGCTTTTCATATGATCTCAATGAAATAAGTGACTTGTTGCAAATAACTCGTTACAACGAATGGAAGTATTTGTTTTCTCGGCCTATTACTGTAATATTTCATATCAACATACCTTACAATAAGTGCATTTCCGCCTAAGATGAATTAAATAATTTAAGCACACTTTCCCAAAAGTCATTAAACTATTTTAGTGATTTTTTTCTATAATATTGTTGTTAGGGTAAAAAAAAGTTCATTTGAAAAACTAATTGCAAAAATATGCACTTAGTGACAGTAAGGATACACCTATCTGTCAACAACATTAACGTTTCTCCGCTGTTAGGAACTGAATTCATCTAAAACTAATTCGTCTAAAGTAATCGAAAATCAGTGAAAAGTGCAGAGTTCACGTATCAGTTTTTCACATTTAAATTACAAAAGACCGACTCCTTCACGTCAAAAATAACAAAAATGCTAACAATTATCGGTCATAAAATACACAGTGTCAGTGAATATTCAGTCATAATCAATAGTGCGCGAACCGATAAAAACTAAACTTACCGAAATGATTTGACTAAATCTTAAACAAATTGTCGATAACAGTGACAATGTATTTCACAAAAATACTCGTAAAAGAACTGACATCGCTCCGATGGTAAAATTACTGAAATACAACGCCATCTCTGGATTTTAAGCAAAATAACCCTAGCAAAATCACCGCTACATCAATCGAAGCTCACTTAAAACAGACACAGATGGTTTGGGACTATATTTGAGTAGCCAGGTACTATTCAAACATCATCTTCCTCATCTCATTTCTCTCTAGATTCCCGTGAACCCCAAATGGGAATGCTGTAGCCCCACTGACTTATTATCATTATAAGAATGGTGCAAAAAAGGAGGATCTCAATTGATCCTTCAAAAAGTGCCGCAAGTCTTCTCAACAAAACTGTACAAACGACCCCCAAACATCAAACTCTTTGGAAAACAAGTTCTTTGGGAAAAATTCAGAAAATACCTCGAAGTAATCTTGGACTCTAAACTCACGTGAGGAGAACACAAAAACTCAAAAATGAATTCTGCCAACCACACGATAGCTGCACTCTACCCGATGCTAGGTAGAAATAGTCCATTATCAGCAAACAATAAACTACTCATATACAAAAAGACCATCGAGCCGGGCTTTACATACACTGCACTCATTTGTAGATACGCAGCCCACATACACATTGAAACTACAAACCCTACAAAAGAAAGCCATTCGACTGGCGTCGAGTGCGCCCAAATGAATCCCCACAATAAACTCTCTCGCTAGTTTTAGCGAGAATGAAAACTTTAAATATAAAAAAGCCTAAGATAAAAACTAATAAAAAAATAGCAACTCCGTAAGGAGAGACACCCTGTCCAAGAGTCAGTGAAATTGTTATTATTATTTTAATACATTTATGTTTGTTATTATTTTATGTTTATTTAGTTATGTATTATTATGATAATGTCCTAAGCGCCCCCTTATAAATTAAACTCAACGTAAAGTATATATTTCATAATCCCCAATGAGAATGATACAGTCAGTAAACTCATGTTTAGGAACTCGGTATACAAAGAATATCAAAATCTAAAAAAGGTTTTCTAAGACTTTTATATAATTAATAATGATAATAATTAATTAATTCATATTTACAAAGAGCGATGATAAGATTTATTTATTTGTTACTTACTTCTGATGAACCAAGTATGTATGCAGATTGAGTCGATCATAAATGTGAGTAAGTCCAAAGTCATGGTGTTTGAAAGAGAGAGTAAGCGAACAGCGTGCAATTTTGTTGTGAATGGTGAATACTTGGAGAAACTGGATGAGTTTGTGCATTTAGGAAGTATGTTCTAGAGAGATGGAAAGGCTGATTAGGATATTGAAAGAAAGAGGAATGCAGGAAACTCCATTAACGGAGGACTGAGCGCTGTTGGCGCAAATAAGACATTGTTAAAAGAAGCGAAGCTAGCAGCCCACAATGGAATACTAATACCAACCCTGATGAATGGCAGTGAGGCATGGAACTGGCAGAAGAAGGATGAAAGTAGACCGAATGCTGTGGAAATGAGATCCCTGAGATATATGTGCGGTAAAACCATGTATGACCGTATTAAAAATGTGGATATCCGGAAAGAATGCAAGGCTGATGTTTGCGTGATTGCTAGGATCAAGAAAGGGACGCTTAGATGGTTTGGGCATGTAAAGCGAATGACCGAAAAACGGAGTGTGAAAAGAATATATGATGCGAAAGTGAATGGAAGAAGAAGTCGAGAAAATCAAATACTTGAATCGGGTCACGTGAACAGTCAAAATAACAGAAGAGTATGGATGAGACGATGTATGAATGTGAATGAAGCAAGGAGTTTGTGCCAAGACAGAGTTGTTTGGGGGTTCGTCCTCTCTGCCTACCCCTGCGGGGAAACGGCGTGATGGTTAGTTAGCTTAGTTAGTTAGTTTACTTCTGTTTTCTCGAGAAATAGTCGAGACGCCGGCGAATTTGTCAGTCAATGTTTACTATTTTATGAATTACCGTCCATTGTGCAATCTGTGTTTTCTTGATTATTATCTTCGTTGTCACCTTCATTTATCAAATTATCTGAACTTGGGGTAATTACCAACATAACTTGTTTATATGAAATTATAAATTCAACGATTGACAGTCCCGAACTGATATATTAAATTTCTTTCCATATACCACGCAAATCAACGTCAAGGCATTGTTTACCTCATTATTGTAACAACACGGTATCACAATTGCACAATCCAGTTCGCTGTAAACAAAATTCGGGATATACTTATAAAAATGTTGTCGATATATTTAACACATTTCCATATGGTATTCATTTTTAATCATACAAAAATAATATCAAAAAATCCATGATAGTACTCCCTCCCTAAGCACGAGTACTTTCTCAATTAGCGAGGTAATTATCATTGACCAGAAACTAGACATTGTACATTTATTCAATTTATATTATATCTACTGTTAGTTTAAGTAAAAAAATGTTCATTTTTTTAAAATACATACTAGTAAATAAATAAACTCGTATTTATATACAATATTTAAAAAAAAACTCCCAATAAGAGTGTGTCAATTTTTTTTGTAAGGAAAGTATCTAATGATTATAAACTCACGCTTCATGGCCTCGAGATCGCTGAACGCTAGCCGCTAGCAGTCCGCTGAGTCAACACAGCCTAACCCGTCCCGCTAAGAGGTTTTTGGAATAATTAAAAATTACCGTTTTTTATCGATAGACAAGAGATAAAATAAAGCAACTAACTAGCAAAACAACTACGGTATTATGTTATCAATAAGACTATTACATACACAGAAAGTATAAAGTGTTTTTGTTCAGAGAAGAAATATATAAAATACATTACATTTTTAAGAGTCAAGTGTGACACGCATTCTTATTCGATCTATCGAAATTACTATTTTTCGACAGTCAAAAGTACAGGTTATATATTTTTAACTTAAAGTAACTCACAATGAATTTATACAGATCTGAGTTTCATATTAAAAACATTAAAAATTCATTGATTTACTCGAAACGTGCAGTTAGTTTTACCTAGCGCCATAATGGGCATACTTACTTCTACATGCACCGGCGCGTGTCGCTACCGTCTAGTTATCCCCAGAAGCGCCCAATCTTTTTTATTAATATGAACTGCTTTAAATGCCAACTCACAATCATCGATAGCGTTACGTGCCTTTCTTGTGGCAAACAGTTCCACTATAAGTGCGGGGGTACATCTGAGACCACATTTCACAAAAGTATATTTAATAGCGAGAGAAAAAGAACTTGGCGCTGCCCAATTTGAAAAACATCGACCTCTACTTCAATCAACTTCATAGAGGATGCGATGATTGAAATAAATAAATAAAAAAACGGTCTATCTTATTTTGAAATTCTTAACATTCAAGTCAAAGAACTACAGGATAAAACTTTGCAGCTGAAAAAATCCACCGACTTCAACAACTCAAAATTAGGTGACTTTTCAACGAGATTCACGTATTTGAACAATCTCTCTGCAAAGTCGATCGACTGTAAAATGAAGTATCTTCTCTGCAATCTACCATCAAGCAAGATTTGAACAATAGATGAGAATGCAAAATATCGAGATCAAAGGAGGGTACCACAATTAAACAATAAAAATATCCCTAACATATGTTTATCTAAAAACGAAATAGGTATATCTAACTTAAATATATACCAAATCGAGTTTGTTACCAGTCTCTGCAAAATATCCACTCCACTTTAAACTGATTAACCTATAATTGTAAAGTTCTCCACTCGGTCACGTAAAGTCGAATTCATGGCGGAAATATGGAGAAGAGAGGGAGTAAGCACAAAGTATTTGAATTACCCTGGCGTCGAAAAAAAAATTATGCTCATGACCACCTGACCAGCTCCAATACAAACCTGCAAGCAAAGGAAAAAGCTACCAATACAAAAAATAAATAACTGTAAAATATTTGTACGAAAAAAATCTACTTCGCTACTAATACTCATTTCCAAAGAAGAAGATCTGAAGAAAATTGTTTGAATCCATCTGCTTTCTTTTCTCGTCTAAATATTTTTTTCATTCTGTCATGTATCTCCCTATACTTTTTTTTCATTTCTCACTACCTAACCTATTACACTCACTTGTTCTCCTTTTTGACCATTTCCCATAAACTATCTAACCGCCTATGTACTAATGGTCGAGAAAATTCAAAAGATTTTTTTTCGGTTCCTCTACGTGAGAGAGTTTGGTTTTCACCTATGGCTGTTTCCAACAGCGTTTATCTCTTAGTGCTGGGTATCTGCAGCCTTAGTTCGATGAGGGATATAGCATTTCTGCTTTTTGCTCATAAAACTAGTGAACGGTGTATTATTAATACCTGACATCCTGGCGGAAATTGGATTTTATGTTCCTGATAATTTCACGCGAGGCCGCCAACACAGACTTCTGTTTCTTCCCAGGTGCAGAACTAACTTACCAATGGTGATGCCCCTGGGAAGACTAACTAGGTTTTAACTGCCTCGCAGGAAATTTGGATATTTTTCACACGAGCTACAAGTTTAAGCAAGAACTAGCCATTAAGTTCTAACTACATTATGTACTTCTTGAAAACTATTTTTTTTTTTTTTAAACTTCTTTTTTCCTTAATCTTTGTATAATTATGATTATCATTTTTTGCGTTTTTGTAATTTTTTGGTGTAAAACTGTTTTTGCAAATATGAAGTAAATAAAGCAACACTTATCGAGAACGATCTGGAGAACCATGCTACCGCCAGTTGGCGACCACTTGCGCGGGCGACATTCAAACCTCAACAGACTAACACGATCTTTTTCACACTAATTCGTTTTGTGATCGCTGCAGTAAACAATTCATGAGTACCTACGTCCTTTTAATATCCATATCAAAACAACATTGCCGCTAGCCGGGCCTGAGATGTACGATACAACAGCAGGATCACTTACATATTCCGTGATATACCTACACGAAGAAGGTATTTTGTCAAATGTATTTACTTTGTTAAACTAAACCACTGTAATTGCATTCACTTTATATGTATAATTTACAGCTTAGTCACTTATATTTATTTAATATTATTCCCATGTCTTTAGTTATACATTAGCAGAATATTAAAGGCCTACGCACCATTACCACGACAATCTTTTAAAACATATTTTCATTGAAATTTTCAACTAGACTCTCCTTAAACTTTAAATTCATGATACGACCCATCCCAAACTAAATAACTCTACCTTTCCATCTACTGGCATCCTTCGTACTTGTATCCTAATAGTATGTTACCCCCCTCCTTCCCTCCCCCTCTCCCCTCCCACATATTCCCGGATCGTGTGTACCAAACATTTAGATTTTTTTATTATTATTTATTCGTGCTATAATTGGTCAATATTTTTAGGGCAATATTGTATTTAAGTTATTTTAGTTTGTCGTTGGAATCGAAAGGTTCTCGTCTTAATCAAAACCATTACACTCATTAGACTATACATGATAGAGTACATATAGTGGTACCTATCCAAGGCAGTGTGGTCAGTTTATGATGATTTTTGCCGGACTCGGCAGACCTGGGCGTGGCTAGGACAAGGGCTAGAGTATTTATACATATGTTCATTGCACATGTCGACATCATGTTTTTGTTTATTCGTATAACCACTTTTTTCACAGTATTGTTGTGAACAAAAATATAGCAAATAACCTAAAAAACCGTTTAGTGGTGTCCAGTTTAGTCGCATATTAAAACATGTGGGTGGAGTCCCCGGAGACGCGGGATACCAACATCATCCTTACAGTACATAAAAGCGTTGTGTTATATTTGTTGTCTCTTTCTTTCTCATGGTGTACGACGTAAAAACCCGGAGAAAGTGATTCATCGCAAGTTTGTATAGGTTGGGTAAAAAGAATTCGCTCTCTCTCCATACATTGTTACTCCAAGATAGGTACACATCTTATTCGCTATAAACACTTGACTCTAAATAAGACTTACAACAATACGAAAACGCAATTACAATCGGTATATTAAGTACGTGATCGTGAATATCTCAAGACTAGCATACAGCGGTCAAATCCCGATTGTATCTATCATCTCACGATTCGTCAATGAAAGAAAACTTTACATTGGCTTTCCTAGGCGCTTGACAGTTGTCTTGCAACAGCGCCAGCGTTACTCGTTTGTGAAAAACTCCGTGAAACGACGCGAATCGACGACACTCAGACGAGTTCCCTTCTATATTTTCGTTGCGTAGCGTTAGCGTAGTGTTTTCGTTGAGGCAGTAGCATTGACAAGTGTGAACTGATTCTCCTTTCATAAAGTGTTAAGATCTTAGAAGAGAAAGATCTCTTTCTAAAGACACGTTTCGAGTCATAAACAAGCTCATAAATCAAACTTTCATATCGCTCAGTGCAAATATGAAAAAAAAATACCTTCACCCACGTTTATCAACCTTCACCAATTTATTTTTAACTACTTAGATTCTTATTTAACATGATTTTTTCGATTTATTATAACAGCAAAATACAGGTACAGCTTAATTTACTTATCGTTCGTGTCAATATCTTAGCGCACATTGATCTTCAATGTGAGAATTTGAACTCTGACGGAACACCACGACAAAGACGTTTCCAGAGTTCTTAATCCTTTCCCTTAGGTACATACAATAGATGTAGGTAAACATACAACAAATAAATAATAATATATAATACATACAAAAGATGTAGGTATACATACAAAATAATATATAATAATAATAATAATAATAATAATAATAATAATAATAATAATAATAATAATAATAATAATAATAATAATAATAATAATAATAATAATAATAATAATAATAATTGGATTATTTGTATAGCGCCGTTTTTGTGAAAAATCACCTCAAGGGCGCTGTACAAATCTTAATTTCTACTTAATATTAATTCTTTGTTTTTACAAATATACAGCAACATACTTACCTGGCAGGTCACTTCTGGCAGGACACAATCACCAAATCATAATAACTTAAAATTTAGCTGATTCTTACATACGACTGTATTTTTATTTTTTATTTTTTTATTATTTTTTTCATTTTTAGGGCATGAGAGCAAATTGAAAATAAAGTACATAAGAAGTATTTTTTCATTTTTCGTAGTGAGGAACAGATAATGGTGATAATTTTCTAACGAATTTAAGGAATGAGAGTCTGAAAAGTTTTCTTGGTTCTATTGGGCTTGTTACATCTTGATTATGGATATGATATTCTGAAAAAATGAGTTTTGAGTTTGGCTCTGAACTCTGTTGAGTCTTTTATTACTCTCAGATCATGTGGTAGTCCATTCCAGGCTTTAGGACCTGACACTCCTGCAGTGCGCTCTCCGAACTTAGTGTCTGGTGTGCGCTTTTTTATTTTTTATTATTTTTTTTTTCGTTTTAAGAGCATGAGAGCAAATTTAAAAAATAGTATATCGGAGGTATTTTTTAATTTTTCGTAGTGAGGAACAGATAATGGTGATAATCATCTAATGCATTTAAGGATTGAGAGTCTGAAAAGTTTTCTTGGTTCTATTGGGCTTGTTACATTTGATTATGGATATGGTTTTCTGAAAAAATGGATTTTCAGTTTGGCTCTGAACTCTGTCGAGTCTTTTATTACTCTCAGATCATGTGGTAGTCCATTCCAGGCTTGAGGACCTGCCACTCCGACGGCGCGCTCTCCGAACATATATCCAATACATACAATGGATGTGGGTAAACATGCAAAATAATTGAAAACTTAATTAAAATTACAAATCATCATAAAATGTCCAACGGTAAAAAGAAATAACAGTCACGCGCGTTGTCTCAGTAACGTATCTACATTATTTAATTCATCCAAATTCAAGAAACGTTTCAATTCTGAATGGTGGTCTTTCACCAATGCGATACTGGGAGGTATATACCTCTACCTATAGTCCCTAAATCTATCGACGACCCAGGAGCGTCTGTTCCGTCATAGGGAGGGTCAGTGTCAGGGTCAGTGTCAGTGCCGGTGTCAGTGTCGGTGTCAGTGTCGGTGTTGGTGTCGGTAAGCAGTAGTCGTGTGTCGGCAACGCTCCTAGAAGCGTCGCGCGTCGTGGATTAACGCGGCACATCAGAGCCAAAAGCTAAACAAACAAATCATGGCAATCGGAAATAAGAGCGAACTGCAAAAGAATAAAACATTCCCGATCCACCAAGTGTTGGCCGCTATCATTTGTAAGTTTTCATTTGAACTTCATTAATCTTTACTAATTACAAGTATTTTAATTGTTAATTATATTCATTTCCCCGAATCTAACATAACCTATCAGAAATCAAATCACTTAGTTACATGTTTAATTTAGTAGGCGTTATGATAAATATTAATTTATCACTTGTTCAAATAATTCACGTTAGTATTTCTTTAGACTAGATGCTTGTTTTTGTGTTAAATTATCTGTTAATACGATGTTTTATTTGCTTTGTTGTGATCGCAATGATCAATGGCTTAAGTGTTGTCACAGAAACAAACAATTTTTATTGCGACACTTTGAAAATAAATTACATTTAATTTCAAATTAACTTATTATTAAATACTATTTTGTACTGTTTTCATTCCTGGCATCTTTCAATGATTTGTAAAAATGTTTTAATCATCTGAATAATCCTACGGTGTTTATTAAAATGAATCTGTGAAACGCGTTTACTCGTAGATAGCATTTTGATATGGTTATTTGAAATACATTATTAGCGCTCATGCCATTTCAAATCGTTCCCAAAAACCCCACGAATATTTTTTAGAGTTAGCTTCATCGGTTCCCTACCAGATGGCGGCAAGATGAGTGCAGATAGTATGCATAGAGCCAAAATATAATAAACAGCGATTAATAAAGTCCCGAGATATATCGACCATTACTTCTCCTCGAAAACTGCAAAAAGTAGTCGAGCCTTCTCCCAAATGGTAAATTTATTTAATATGGCTGAAGGGCCACAAAAAGTCTTCAAAATCAAACGAGAGTCAGAGCATTTGATGCAGTAAAAAAATCTGATAAAAATTGTATATTTAACTCACTTTTGACCAAAGTGTCGCATAAGCCCTTTTGCCTTTCTAGCGACGAATGTTGTTATCTACGTACATACATAAACACCTCGATTGATTGTATCTTTGGTTACTCAATTATTTCTTAGCATACACTTGCCAAATTTCCGCATCTCTTGTTTTGGCTTCCAGCCATTTCCAAATCAACCAACCAGCCAGCCAACTTCAAATAGCCATCTGTCAGCTTCAAGTACAATGTCACTAGCAAATGTATTATATATATATATAAAATTATAGATATGTATTAATATAGTATTATTATTTTATATGTATGCATAATAATCACACACACACATATCATGCAACCGTCTTTCGAGTCGATCAAGTCGATCTTTCGATCGACTCCAGTTCAAATAATAGTATTAATTCTACTTGCAGTTAATTTTTGCTCAATATTAACAAAAATGCTATTCTCGTACAACAAAGCGTTAAAACCTCCAGTTTTAGTGTCCCGTGTCAACAAAGCAAAAATAAAATCAACTATTCCACGACTCAAGCGCTATAACACCAAGATAGTAGCGTTGGGAAAAATTTCAATGTTTTGTGAATGCTTCACGAATTGCTAGTTCTTTAAAATGGACCATTCGCAGTGAACACTTCAAATGAAGTCGAACGTAAAAAAGAAATTTGAATTTATTCGGTTATTTGTTCGGTTCTTTCTGGAACCGGTTCCTTGATATATTTTTTCGAAAGGTATTATCAAATCGACAAAAGTTCCTCGCCAAAACAAAAACTAGTCGGTAGAGATTTTAAAATGAAAATAACTCCCAAAAAATACGTTCCTTTAGATCGAAGTACTTTGAAGTCGAACTTAAATTGAAGTACTTGAAATGAAGTGCTTCTTTATAGGCTTTGAAGTTCAACTTCACAACTGAACTGCTGCAAATTGAAGTAGTTCTTTGTAATCTAACTTCCATTGAAGTATTTGTTCAATGAAATGAAATGAATGAAGTTTGAGCTGCGCAAAATGAAATAGTTCACACGGAGCAGTCACAACGCTAAAATGAACTACCAACTTCAATTGAAGTATTTGTTCAATGAACAATGAAGGAAGTAGGAACTGCTGCCAAAAGAAGTAGTTTTTTCGGAGCGGTCACAACGCAACAAGATAGGTATAATCTACTTATATATCAAACAATGAGGCTCAACCAGTGGTTCTAAATCAATGTTGCGTGGTTGTAACATGTCGGCAGCTGCAGAATGCTGCCAAAACTTGCACCTTGGAAGAACTGCAGATATACTTATGTACACCATATATATAATAAGTGAAAAACTGTTTTGCACCTCACAAAACAACATTAATATTTGTGATTTTTTCCACTTTTCATGACATACCGGACTCATAATTAATATGTACAAGCGCCAAAGTGAGCCAAATTTTCTAAGGTTGAAGAAAACGGGCAGAGAAAAGAAGATGTGAAAGAGGAAAGTTAGAAATTAGCCAGTATTTCATATCCAACATAGCGACAACCATGTCGCCAAACCAGGCTTCGAGCCCGCAACATCTTGGTCTATATCCAATGAGTTTACCAGTTCGACGATTTTTCTCGATTTTTACAGATAATGTTTTTTTTTATTCTCTTTTGATCATTTTTAACACACGCACTAGTTAACGGCTATTCGACTTGAATTTCGTTTATTTATTTGTTCCAAAATACACAAATTTTAACAAAGTTTTACAGTTCAGTGTGGAGGATTTATTTTAGAGGCTGTTTTTTTAATGTTTCGGTAGACGGCGCCAGTCGTCACATTATGTTGGTTAAACTCAATACTGCAACTGCAGTAGTCAAAACTTGTGACAGACCGCGATGGCGGTTTTAAATACAGAGTAATTAATTGTGTACCAATAGGTTTCATTGATTTTAAAGGGTATGTATTGTTGAAGTTCACCATATAAAGTACAAATACAATACTTAGAAGATGATGTATCGAGTATTTGCCGTCAATCGCTTCGCAGAATGACAGTTACAGTGATTTACCCAACGCAATGCATTGTGTAAACAGGTGCTGTGTTTTATTATACTTTATACCCATATAAGCCTAGAAATATCAAAACTGTCGTAAAAACGTATAATTCTTTTATTATTTTAACACGTCTTTTGAGTTTACGAACGAGCAGAAAGTGAGTGATACGAGTATCTAACGTCTCGACCGTGCAAGGAAATGTGTTTTTAGATGCAGTTTGACTTTGTGAGATAAAACGTAAGTTTGGCTTATTTGGAAAACCGTCCCGGATATTGAGCTGTACATATCGCAAATTCAGTACATATTTGTTTCTCGTTCAGTAACAAAAGTATAAATACTTGGTGTAGGCAATCTCGGCTCCTTGAACTGCGGCATGGGCATCGGCTGGCTGTCGCCCGCCCTGCCGCAGCTGCGTAGCGCGGGCGGGCCGCTGTCTGCAGAGCTGCCCTCGGGCCCCCTGGACCCCGCGCTGGCCGCCTCCTGGCTGGCGGGCGCCTTCCCCGTCACGGCGCTGCTCTGCACCCCGCTGGCCGCTCTGCTGGCGGAGGCGGCGGGCAGGAAGGTCTGCGCTATGGCGGCCGGGATTCCATTTGCAGTAAGACTAAGTTGTTGTAGTGGCTACTTTCTTTAGGGCCTTACTTACTTCACACCGGGAACTCACCCGCGTTGTGCGGGACAATACTTACCATTTTCAATTTGCTATTACAGATAAACGCCATCGTAATCCTCGCATCCGACGACGTGTACTGGCTGTTGGCCGGGCGCTTCGTCATGGGGGTCGGCGTCGCCCTCGCCATGGGCAACATTCCCACCTACATCGGCGAGACCTCCGAGGCGAGGGTGCGGGGGGCGCTGGGCTCGCTGCTCACGCTGACCTACTCCTGCGGCATCACGGCCTGCTACCTGGTGGGCGGCTTCCTCGGCTACAGGGCGGCCGCGGTCATGATGCTGTCTTCGGCTCTGCTGAGCACCGCCATGTTTATCTTCGCGCCCGAGACACCGGCATGGCTAGTAAAGAAGGGGAACATTCAGGTTTGCAGTTCTACAATATTATACTTTGATTGTTGCAGCCTGTGTTTTTGTGAAAGATCACCTAAATAGCGTCAAACAAGGCTTTAAAAATGACAAAAATCTGATATTTAAATTACCATAAAAACAATTTCAGACATTCTACCTAGATTTAAATACAAAATGATAGAAATAACTAAAACAACATGTAAAAAATTACCTTGGAAAAGTGTTACAATTTTTTGTTTTCGTAACTTTAATTACTGGATTTGTTCTGATTTCTGGATCCATTCTGTCAATTGACTCTAAAATACCATCCAGCAAAGCTTGAACTGAAGCTTTCAGGATATTTAAGCCAGTTATTTTGACTGTCCTTAACCCAATGTCTGCCTACCCTATGGGCATCTATAGGCGATTCAGAATTCCGAGATAAATTAATATTACGATATCTCAACTCACTGCATAAAGTAATATAAAGTAAGTAACATAGATGGCGCAAAACTTGAGGAATTTATTTGTTGAATTGGCAATAGATGGCACTATACCGTACCTTTCACCGTCAAAACACGCACTCTATCGGCAACAGAAGATAAATATTCTTCAGTTTGCTTTTTTCTTGCCGACGTGGGGTGAACGCATGATGACCGTTTGCGTCTGTTTCTGTATAACCGTTAAAAATTATAAAAAAACGTTTCCATGTTTATTCAGTGTGAAAAATTAACATTTACTACAGTTTTTCTTAAACGTAATTGTTTAGTGATTAAACAAGGGTGTTTAACAACAAATCGTACACTAAAAATATTTTGTTATGTATTTTATATGTATGCATAACATGTGTGCATAAAAATCCTCATTCTGTGAATTTGCTGTTAGTTTTAAATACCTTGACAAAACTTAACTAAAACGTAACTGATAGGTTACAATCTTGAAGTGTCAATATTTGGAGGGAGAGTCAATTATTTTTACCCAACCTACAAAAACTTGCGATAAATCGCTTTCTCCAGGTTTTTACGTCGTACACCATGAGAGAGAAAGAGACAACAAATTTCATAAACTGCTTCTATATACCGTCGCCATGATCTTAAGCTCCTGGTTCACCGCGGGACTCCGCCCACATATTTTATTATGCCACTAAACTTGACACAACAACTAAACGGTTTTTTATGTTATATGCTTTTTATTGTTGATAAAAATACTGTGAAAAAGTGGCTTTACAAATAAACAAAAACATTTTGTCGATATGTGATATGAATGGATGTATAAATACCGTAACCTTAGTCTTAGCCACGCCCAGGTGCGCCGAGTCAGATTAAAATCATCAAAAACTGACTTTACTGCCTTGGATAGATACTACTCTATGGACTCTAAAGTTACAATAATATAAAATAAGTCAAAAGTAAGTTAGGTCTTGCTTAATTTATTATGTGTGTTTTTTTACTCCTTTTAATCAATGGTCGTTTTCCGCTCATCAGAGAGCAGCTGCATCGATAGCCTGGCTGCGGAGGGTGGACGCTGGCGACCCCTCTGTAAAGCAAGAGCTCGAGCGGCTGCAGGATGCCGCGAGGATCGCGCCGACATCTCGCCTGCGAGCCGCCAAACAGCTCGGTAAGTCTCAACCCACACGATCTTTGCAGCCGCTTCAGACGGAGGATCGTTTTGGAAGAAGACCAAATTACTTGTTAATAATCGTAGGTTAAATAATGTTTGACTTTAATATCGATTATCCATTAATAATTTTAAATTGTCAGTACGATAATGTTAAGTTAATTAATTATGCAGACAGTTCGTTAATAAATGAACATATGCTCGCGCCGTGTATTATGTATAAAGCTAAAATATAACATCGACTTCTGATGTTTGTATTGTATTTCGATGCAATTGGTAAGATTTAGGTTTGCCTTTCTTTTTGACTTAAGATACGAAATCTTTCGGACTCGTCTCGGGGTCGAAACATAGATATAATAATTACGTAATATTATTGGCGGTAGTGAAAGATGCAATTTTGATTGTGCTATTATTGGGGGGTTTTGCCGCGATTGTTTTTGTTCTGTTTTCTACGGTTTCTGACAGCTGTCCTGTTTACAATCGGAATGTGTTTTATTTTGTCAGGCGTTATGGTATTATGTGCATGTGTGTGTGCCTTCTAACTTTAGTTTCCATTATTAGTGTTGCTGTCAGAAACGATCGGGAACGTTCGTACTAGCATTGGGAAAAACTTTAATGTTTTGTCAATGCTTCGCGAATTGCTAGTTCTTTAAAATGAACCCTTCGCAGCGAACACTTCAATTGAAGTCGAAGTCGCAAAAAAGAGATTTGAATTAACCGGTTATTTGTGCAGTTCTTTTTGGAACCGGTTTCTTGATATCTTTTCGAAAAGTACTAGGCGGTAGAGATTTAAAAACGAAAAAAACTGGAACCGGTTCCTTGCCGAAATAAAAGATTGAAAGAAGAGTGAAATTAAATGAATGAAGTTTGAACTGCCGTAAAATGAAATAGTTCACGCGGAGCAGTCACAACGCTAAAATGAACTACTAACTTCAATCGAAGTATTAGTTCAATGAACAATGAAGAAGTAGGAACTGCTGCCAAAAAAGTAGTTCTTTCAGAGCGTTCACAACGCTAGTTCGTACATTGGGACTAGTATCTCGGTAAAGCGCTTGTGTCGTTTGCGCAGAACGCGACAATATATAATATGTTCTATGTTTATATATTTTTCACACCCACAACAATAATATTATTTATCGATATTTTTCTCTGCAACGGCTGTTATTTATGCGGTGCGGCTGATTTGAAATGTGTTCCACAACGTTCCCGCGGCAAACATTTTGGTTTCAGTCCTTCAGTAGCATAATTCAGATTTAAAATGCAGCTCAACTGCTACCCTAATTTAAATACTTTTTTTCTATCCATTACTAACGCCACTGATGACGAGGACATAATGTCTCTCCTGCAGGGCCTCATCAGGGTCCGCGGGAGGCTCGCCACCTGCAAGTCCAAGGCTGAAAAGCTGGTCATCCTAATGGAGCTCCTGACTGACACCATCAACGGATAGTGCGGCGTCGGAGGTCAAATTCACAACATTTGATTCAATTCAAACATCTGAACATCTACATCATCTGAATATGAATATGACCTCCCACGAAGATGACCAGAGCGAAGCCGAGGACTTGGAGACGGCCGAGCACTTCAACTTGCAGCACCGCGGCTGAGAACTTTTTCAGGTGGGAGCTGCCAAATGAAAAAGGATGCAGCCAAAGGATGAAAAAACATGAAATATTTAACTTCAGTCAAGTAAATTTTTTTCCATCAGTAACAAGTTTAGAACTTTTGTACACTTTTTATCTTGTCATTGCTTAGGGTTTTTTATCCAGTTAAGAACTTTTCCCTAAGAACTCACTAATGTAAACTTAAATTCAGTCAATTAAATACAACCATCAGATGTTAATAGTAATAAGGCCTAATGAGCCGCAGTACTAGTTAGATAGACATTATGAGGGGTATTTGAATAAGCCCCAGCTAGTTAGTAGAGGATTACGAAAGAATCCATAAAATCAAAAAATCAAATCATCCATTCCTTTGTTAAGATTTCTAATTGACTTTGATTTTAAAATACATAAAAAAAAACAATTAACACCACTTTATTGTTTATATTGGCTACAATTTTCAGTTCATCCTAAACCTTCATCAGAACTGAATTAATACGTACTAATTCAATTTCGGAATTACAATCAAACTGCAAGAGACATATAAAAAAGAGTGATAAAACATCAACTTTTGGGGAGGATAGGTAGGATAGAAGGGGTTGGAGTAGGTGAAAAGAATGAGAAGGGGGACGTGTCTGGGCAATAAGTTCAACTAATTATTTAGTAAATTATTTTTATTAAATTGTGTAAACGTAGATCGATGTGGAATACATATGTACTGAGAAGTTTTATGAAACTCGTGATCGCTAGGACATCTCACACATTTTCTTTTACACGCGTTTTCACATTTCTAGCGGTTTTAACATGCAATATACTTCCAGTCCTCTCGAGGCCCCTGCGCCGCGGTTTCTTGCTCTGCCTGATGGCCATCAGCATCCAGGGATGGATGGGGATGATCGCCGTGCACAGCTACTCCGTCACCATCTTCACGGAGAGCGGCGCGGCCAGCCTGTCTGCAGAGGGGGCGGCCGCGGTGTACGGCTGCATCCAGATCACGGGGGCGCTCTGCGTCACTTCGCTGGTTGAGCGATCGGGAAGAAAGGTACGACAAGGAAATCATCACGGCGCTATATCTTGTGGCCAAGCGTCATACCACTCGACCACTAGGTGCATTATATAAAATTGTGAAACATGTTTCATTATAGAAATAATATAGGCAATACACTAAAATAGAAAATAATAGTAAAAAAGAGAGAAAAAAATATTACAAAATTAAAAAATGAAGACGTGAAAAAATACCTTAATATTTTTAATCCATAGCGCAAGTAGTGTGTATGCAATACTATATGACCTTTTTGTTAATCAATATGGTGAAAAAGGGGGAAAATAATTATAATAGCAGAACCTTAAGGCAGTCACACTTATTTTTTTAATATCCTAGCCTTTAAAACCACTTACGGACAAAAAATTTTTAAGTACAACGCCACTAAGCAATTCGATTCTTTGCCCAGCACCATCAGAAACATACAAACCAAAATCTCCTTCTAAAGCAATATCATTACTCACCTTAAAAACCAAGTTTAATCTAGTTCAATATGTAGATTCTATATCTTCAAATTTGTCATTTACTTACATTATTTTTAAAATGTATGTCCTATATTTTCGATATTAACATGTTACTAAGTAGCTAAAAAAACTACTTTAGCAAATTGCCATCCCAACACAGGCTTATGCCTAATGGAATGGGCAATTTACCAACTGATAAAAAAATGTATGTTCAAGTAAAATAATAAATAAATGGTATCCTTGTTTCAGACTTAAATGCACACAATCGCTATAATGTGAATGAAGTTTTTTTTCGAAATCTGGTAACGGATAGTTAATGGTCTCAATAACGTATCGCGCTTAAGGTTCTGATGACCTGCTCGAGCCTCGGAGTGGCGGTGTGCATGGCCAGCATGGGCCTGTACCTGCAGCTGCAGGGGGAGGGAGCGGACCTCAGCGCGGTGCAGTGGGTCCCCGTGCTTGCCCTGTCCCTCTGCGTGTTCGCCTACACCATCGGCGCTGGCTCGGTCCCCTTCATCCTCGTCTCCGACCTCCTCACTAACGAGGTGAGTGCTAACTCACTTTTACCGTGAGATCCCCGACTATTCTTCCCCAGTACTAAAGCCTCGCAATCCAGCTGCAATCTTCTTCCGCGTATAATATCTGCCTCTAGTTTGTTTCTACTTGGACACCCACTCGGTCCTGATCGACGGTGTCCTATCTCTTGGCATTCTAATCACCATTTTTCAATTATTTTACTAGACAGCCGCAATTTTCTTACTATTTTCAATTTCAAACTGGTTTTTTTGTTTGTTTTACAATAACTCCACACAGGAGGCCTTGAGGGAAATAATTTCCCTCAGGGCCTATGTCATCTTTGGGGATGCTGTGTGGAGGGTCTTTTTGAGGAAAGGAAAGAGTGAACTTGGGTCTTGAAGAGACCCACGTCGAAGGAGGGAGGAAACACAGAGGTCGGCAAATCGTTCCATAGCCGAGTTGTTGAACATAAGAACGAGTCGTAAAAGCGACCCGTTCTCATGTATTGAATGTCAAACGTGTACAAATGTTGGGTGCGCGTTTGGCGAGTTTCCCGACTATGCACCGGTGCCGAAGGGATCAATGACGCAAGTTCCTCGGAGCATCTTCCATTGAAATACCAGCAGAACAAGGACAGCATTCCCACCTGACGTTTGTGCTCCAAAGTTTGCAATCCATTTGTTAAGATAGGAGAATCTATCAAACGGACCGCCCGTTTCTGCACAGAGTCAAGGGTTTTTTTCAGGTATTTAGGGGCTCCAGATCAGTAGTGGCTGCCAAATTCAACAGTGGGGCGTACTTGCGATTTGTACAGGGTCAGCAGTTGTGTACTATCGAAGTATCTGCGGGCCCTGTACAACACGCCCAACTTCTGAGAAGCTAACTTTACTCTGGCTTCGATGGAGCCCCGGTGCCTTAACTTTTTACTGCAATTTCCATTTTCCTTTCAGGGCTGACCAAAGCTGAGCTAGCGCAGATTATTTTGTTTCCATCCAGTCAGTCAACTAATAAATGTGTAATATTTTCGTCCACCAGGTGCGCAGCGTTGCTGGCATGGCCATCGTGCAGGTTCTGTTCATCAACACCTTCATCCTCCTTCGCTTTTATGGCTCCGCCGCCGCAGCCTTCGGCAGCCACTCCATCTTCTACTTCTTCGGCGTTTCTGCTACCCTCGGCGGTCTCGGCACCATCCTACTCCTGCCCGAGACGAAAGGGAAGTCCACTGAGGAAATTCAGGAGATCTTAAGCAGATAATGCTTTCCCACTACTTTTATGTAAAATGATTTAATATGTTTTCTACCTCAATTTGTAAATTTACTGTGATGTGATAAAAGTTAAATATTTAATGTGTATATATGCACTCGTATACGTATTTAGTTTATATTTATATTTGGTAATTTCCAGCAGAGTAGACTCGGTCTCATATTCTTAGAGGTAATAATATTAATACTATACGATATTGGGCTTTTCATTCAATATTAGTTATTATGAAGGAATAAACATTCTACAACTAAGTGCATAGATACGTCAGTAATTACTCCGTACGGGGGGTATGAATAAGATTTGAAAATTTCACGTTAGTGATTTGTTCATTGGTTAGCATTTTTTTTTCGGTCGTTCGTTTATGTATGGAACTGATCGCTAATAAGTTACTAGCCAAAGAGAGTACGGCTTTGTGTATTACCTTTTAGCTCTATGCTAGCCAATTATAATTAATAATTATCGTTAAAATGTATAACGAGCCCAACAGGTGTTTAACGAGCCCAACAGAATGTTCGGTCCAAACTGAAAACTTACCTTTTCAGACTCTCGTTCCTTAAATTCATTAAAAGAATCTCAACATTATCTGTCTCTCGACGAATCACCTTTAGATATACAAATTTTAACCAAATCCTGTATTGTACGACAAATTCATTTTCTTTTTTAAATTTCGCTCCCATGTCCTAAATCGAAAAAAATAAAAATAATAATTGAAAAAAATAAAAATCATAATTCTAATTTTAAGTTAATAAGTGTGTTTATCTGATGGGACCTGCCAGGTAAGAATGGTCCTGCATATTTTCTTATTTAATCTAGGAATTAATATGTAATAATATAAAATAAGATCTGTACAGCGCCCTTGAGGTGATTTTTCACAAAAACGGCGCTATACAAATCATCCAAATATTATTACTATTATTCAAAGTATTTCGATTGCTTATTTAAATTCTTTAACGTGTTATTGTATGTTTCCATTCGGCCAAGATTTTAATATTAAGTACAATAAGATATTAAAATGATCCAATCATCATTTGATCTAATATGAGAGATACATAACACGAAGACTTTTTCAAAATATTTCTCAGGAAACCGTGTACCTGAGATGAATTTAATTTGTGACCTTTTACTTTGTCTTTATCTGCTTGCCATTCTTCACAAGAGCGACACCATTTTGTTTTTTTTTTATGATTTAAGGTTTTGATTTACTTTACGGCATTTAAAAAACACTAATATTAGCATTTTTTGGGAACAACATATATATATATGTAGAACAATTTTCTCGGTTTACCCGCGTAACGTAGTCCTTAAAAAGACTTTTTAACTCCTGACGTTTCGGACAGATCACACTGTCCATCTTCAGAGGCCTTATGTCTTGAGTTTCTGTCTCAAACTGATAGCTTTCGCACGTCTGTTTGGTCCAGAAGCTAAAACTTAAGTGAGTGCAAGTCACTACTTATGTCTCGAACGAAGTACCCGGGTTGAAAGTGATTGATGGTGGAGGGGGTGGGGGCGGGGCCGGCAGTAGATACCTGATTGGTTAAGCTAATTGGAGACACTACTGGTAACTTTGGAAATGCCGTTTTTGGGGGATTTTTATCGATTAAGACTTTCCAGGTGTTGGGAATTCTGATTGAGTCATTTCTAGTATTCATATTATTTTTATGTTTATAAATTTCTATTGCTTCGCGGTAAATTCTTTTTGGTTCATTGTATATGCTAGCTATTGTTGTTGTATTATTAAAGTCTATTTTATGACCTTCATTAAGGACGTGTTGAACTATGGATGAAGTTAAGCGTTTATTAGTGACATCTACTTTATGTTCTGCAATTCTACATGATATTTTTCTATTGCAACGTCCAATATACACCTTTTCACATGCCCCACAAGATATTTTATAAATACCATGTGACTCAAGTGGAATGTGGTCCTTTGGATTTCTTAATAGTGACGAGATTTTATTTTCTGATTTATAAATAGTTTTGATTTTATTGTTTTTGAGGATTCGACTGATTTTATCTGTCAAACCTTTGATGAATGGGAGAATTGCTATAGAAAGGGGTTCTTCTTCCGTTTCAGGAATAGTTTTTTTTTTGTGTTTATTTATGGATTTGTCTATTAAATATTTGGAGAAGTCGTTTGCTTGAAGAGCACTACTAAGAAGACCTAGTTCTTCATGAATATGATCTTTGTCCGCTAGTCATTTTGATCGGGTAACTAGGGTATTTATAACTGATGACAACTGAGATGGGTTATGATTTGAGTTGGCGTTTAAGTATCTATTTGTATGTGTCGGTGTACGATATACGGTATGGCCAAGGCTGCCGTTTTTTTCTTTTTAACTAAGATATCGAGAAATGGGAGACAATCATTTTCTTCGATTTCCATGGTAAATTTAATATCTTCATGGATACTATTCAAATGAATAAGGAAGTTATTTAATTCTTCAGTTCCATGTTGCCAAATAATGAAAGTATCATCTACATAGCGACGCCATAGAGAAGGTTTCAAAGGAGCACTCTCTAATGCCTTTATTTCAAAGTACATCATGTAAATATTAGCGATTACGGGGCTGATGGGTGAGCCCATTGGGGCCCCTTGAATTTGTTTATATATTTGTCCCTCAAATTGAAAATAGGTATTTTTAAGGCAATGTTCCGTCAGAGTGATAAAATCAGTGGGAACGTCTAATTTTGATTTAATTAATTCTAATGCTTCATTGATTGGTATTTTTGTGAACAAAGAGACTACATCGAAGCTAACTAAAATGTCATCCTTGTTCAAATTTATATTAGAGATAGTTGAAATAAAATGCTCAGCATTACGCACGTAAGAATCCGCTTTCTCAACGTTACGCGGGTAAACCGAGAGAATTGTTCTACATCACCGTGAAAACCTAATCATATATATATATATATATATATATATATATATATATATGTTATGATTAGGGTTTTCACGGGTGTAAGATGTAGAACAATTTTTATTTATTTCCCCACCCCCCCTATATATATATATATATATATATATATATATAGGGTGGGGGGGCGAGGCCGGCAGTAGATACCTGATTGGTTAAGCTAATTGGAGACACTACTGGTAATTTATTTATTTTTATTAACGCCCTAATGGGCTTTTACATACTAATTTAACATAAGTAAGTGCATGAGTATAGAAAATAATACAGTTGAAAAAGGATATCCATGAAATAATACAGTAAAAAGTATAACGTTTTGAGAAATGAATAGCAATAAAATAATAAAAATAATTAATAATAGTTCCCATACATTAGTGACAAATAAATATTTCATTTAAAAGTCTTTTACGTTTTGGCAAATTCATATAAAAGATGTCAATATTTGAGGTGTATTCATTCCCGAGTGCATGTAGGCGAGAAATGGGTGCATGTAGGCGGTAGTTGGTAGTGAAATTATTGTTGCAAAAAAGGATATTTTGCCGATATGCTCGCTGAGGTACTCTGAAGTTGATAAGGTGCAGGGTTCACAACAGTCGAATTCGAAGTGAATTATTTTGAACAAAAAAGTTAAGTCGGCTATTTTCCTTCTGTTTTCTAGTGTGTGAATTTTGAGTGTGTTCAAAAGGAATGTGTAATTTATGTGTTGAATTCGAATGTGTAGTTTGAAGTTTATGAAACGTAAAAATTTGCGCTGTACACGTTCAATATTGTTTATGTGGATGAGATAGTATGGGGACAACACTATAAAGTTTGTATTCTGATAGACTACGGACTAACGACAGGTAGACTATTTTTATGACTTCTAACGAGTCGAAGTCTTTGATAGTTCTAAGAATAAATCTAAACACCTTCATACCTTTGTTCGACGGTCTTCATTTTGTTTACAGTCTAATGGGAATAAATCATGTTTGTAGTATTGGGAAGATCCCTTTAAGGAACATAATTGCTGTCATTTGTTTGTCTTATATCATTTGCTTGGATAATTTTCTCTTATAATGAAAATGACACGTTGCAATGTAAGCGTTCAATAACTTAGAAATGAAAATATTTGGTGACCTAGGGAGCAACTATCTCAACACTAGTTGTGTTCTAACTGCTTGGACAGACGATGGCATCTACGATGTTCGAAACATTCTGAGGATGATAATAATAATAACAGTGAATCAAGATAGCGCAGTTTTAGTAAGCGAGCGATAGTTCGCCTCAAGTGCACTTTACACCAAATGACCTTACCTAATATAAAAACGATAACTTAATGTAGAACAAATGATGTGGATTGGGAAAGGACGTGGAGATGGGTTGAAGGAAATTTCATGTATTTTTTAACCTAGTTACAAAATACAGCCAGTCCTTGCGTTGCATCATGACGTTTTGATTTTGTCTCACGTAGGACAGGTCTTTCATAAAAAAACTATAATTTACGTACGCAGATGACATGGCCATTCTGTCATCAACTATCAAAGCCATAAAAAGGCTGCTGAAAATATGCGAAGAATATGCTTCTGAACACAACATGGTCTACAACCCCAATAAATCGGTGATCCTAGTGTTCAAGACGGGCACAGAACCTACTAAAATATTACCCGTCAGCCCAAACGACATATCTAAAGATGATACTGATGTTGAGGGACAGAGAAGAGCACTGTGCTACTCCCAATCTTTCTCTTGCCCATCTCCTTTCCCTCCCCACTACCTTCAACCTCACAACATACCCCAATTGGGGATGCCATAATCTCACTAGCTCTAGATAGTTGGGACTCTTATTCGGTATTTACTATAAAAATAAATTAGAGGTAACACGATCGCTCGAAGATTCAATAAATTCAGCCGAGAAGCAAAATGGAAACTTTTTAATACATATGGTACCAGCCTGTATACATCAAATCTGTGGTAATTTTTAAACCATGTAACTTTAAAAAGAACGGAGGTACAATACAAAAACTCGTACCGGATGCTTTTCGGGTTGCCATGGTACTGCAGTGCCTCAGAAATGTTCGCAGAAGGGCGAGTTGCCGGGTTCAGAGCCTTAAGAGTGAGAAAGAGCTGACAATATTGTCAAGATTTGCTGAAATAGTTATAATTTTGTCACCCCCAGCGTATTTTGTAAATAAGTCCGCCAAAAGTGTATTTTACGTTGTTACTTAGAATGGATTGGCCCTCGGTATTCGCTTGCTTGCAAACGAAAATTCTCCAAGAAATATTGACCGACTTCGTGTTTCACTAGATTTTGATATATTCCTATAATTTGGAAGAATTTCCCTAGAGATTCCTTATTTTATCGATTTTCGTTTTATACAAATGACAGCTTTAGAACAGGTGGGTAATTTTTTTGTTTAATATAGTTTACTTGGATAGGTAAATTGTGATATTTGTATGGAGTCAACTCTAAAATCTATATTTATGTTTAATTTAAAATATTAACATCTCAATAAAATTTACAAAGTTCTAAAAAAATCTGCTACTTTTCAACATGAAATGAAGATCAGACGCGTGTTGATTTATTTCACGTATAAAAAAATATTCCTCAAAATATAATATGCATAAAGCAATAACTAGACTTTCCCCAGATACTGTTTTTTTTCCAAGTAACAACCATACAAAAGTACACGTGCGTCTACATGTGACCGCTCGGGCTTTTGGAAGAAATTTTGTAGCCAGGGCAAAATGTTAATAAAAAACTTCATAGAAAAATAAATTTATTTATTACGCCTATGGAAGGTTTTTTACTGTGCTGAGGCACATCCCGGTAGGTACTATTTTTATATATCATGTTTAACACTGCAAATAGTGCAAATGTTTGAACATAATACATGAAGATCACAATACAAATAGCGTGTACCTGTACTTGATTTAATTCGAAAACTAGTGACAACCTCATCTATTCAACAACTCTTGGATCTGTTGAATAGACTTGCCCTTCGTCTCGGGAACGAAGAAGATGCTGGCAAGGCCGCCGATGGTCGCGGCCAACCCGAAGAAGTAGAAGATGACGTGGTTCCCGAAGACCACCACGGCCGGGGCGAAGAAACGAAGAGACAGGAAGCTGTTGATGAACATCACCTGCACCACCACCATGCCAGCCACGCTGCGCACCTGCCAACAGGGAGAAATATCACTACATTTGGATGTGACTCAATAAACCGTGTTCCGCTTCCTCCTCTTTCAACTGCCGCTTGTGGCTTATAGCCTCGCTGGGTCCATCGTCTGCCGTCGTGAACCCTCCTCGCCAGCGGTGAAATTTCAACATGTGTATCTTAGCTGGCATAGAGGCCATACTGCAGAAGTGTATTCTAATTGATATTTCACTTCATCTCACCCACTTACCTCGTTAGTTAGAAGATCAGAAATTAGGATGAATGGAACAGAGCCTGCGCCAATGGTGTAGGAGAAGACGCAAAGGGAGAGTGCCGCAACCGGAACCCACTGATACGAGATAAGATCCACTCCTTGAGACTGCAGGTAAAAGTAGGTTCCCATGGTGAACATAAAGAATGCCACTAAAACGCTCGAACTTGCCATCAGCATCTGCAAAAGAAAAGATTCTCAAGAAAAGATTGGGAAGTTACGGGTCCGATTCACTTAATGCGTCTGATTAACCCAACGATATGGTAAGAAAAAGAACTATCCCGTACCTTTCTTCCAGATCGCTCAACCAGCGAAGTGACGCAGAGCGCCCCCGTGACCTGGATGCAGCCGTACACCGCGGCCGCCCCCTCCGCAGACAGGCTGTCCGCGCCGCTCTGCATGAAGATGGTGACGGAATAGCTGTGCACGGCGATCATGCCCATCCAGCCCTGGATCGCCATGGACATGACGCACAGTAGGAAGCCGCGGCGCAGGGGCTTCGAAATGACTGCAGATAGTAAAATATAGTCAAAGGAGGAATTCGTGAAGGGTGAACTGCAGCGTCGACAATATCCAATATAATAAGTAGGTCAGATTTGTATGACGGTCCATTCTCTCTGCCTACCCCTGCGGAGAAACAGCGTGTTTGTTATTTTTAGTCGGAAAACTGTGTTTTACTTAGCTTCGTAAATAAATAGCTTCGGTTGTTGAAACGAAGCCCTGCTCGTTGCTCTAAATGACATTATCTACTTCCAATAATTCCTAATTAATTTATAATACCGAAACCCACTAACTATTGTCTCCAATACAGAGACCCAAACCACTCTCGGCTCATCTGTCTTTCAGCATCTCGGGACTCAATATCGTATTCCAAAAGTCTGTCATTACGGAAATCGTATCTCACCGAGTTGTCTGGCAGCTTGTATTCTGGAAGGGTAGCCCACCTTGGCGGCATTCTGCAGCCTCTCCAGCTCTTTTTTTACCACCAGGTCATGCGCGTTGGCTCTCCATAGCCAAGCTACCGAATCTGCAGCTTTCTGAAATGTATACATTTACTTTGATATTTTTAAAACCTTTTGGTTTGATTTACGACAAAATATTGCTCATGCACTAAACAGATAATGTTGTTAGACCTTTCAACTGGACTATCCACCGACAAGCCAACCGCTTCTATCAGTATATCTCTTCAATGACTTTTAATATTCAAGTAATTAATATTAATCACTAAAACCATTTACTTGTGGTATTTGTTAGAAATATCAACAAGAGATGTAACTTTTCCGAATGCGGTTGAAGGACCCGACTTGACCTCGTTCCACTATATGGGAATGAGGAAAAAATAACTTTTCGTTGCTAGTTCAAACAGCTAATAAATTATAAAAATGCGTGTACATTAAAAGATAAGCACTTCCGAACACGTACACTTTTTAAAGATAACAATAAGATTTTTTATTAAAGTTTACTGTCCAATGTAAGTTTATTTTAAAAAAATAACAACACGTGTGTTACAAGTGTCAACAATACATGTGTTAAAATAACATATGTGATTGCGATAATAATGTTTGCATTCCACGTTAGGACGGTAATTCTTATTGTAAAAAGGCTGCGTCACTTCTAATTTTCCTTTCCACGCCATCAATTCGGCAGCAGTCATCCGCGAGCATAATTAAGCCCCCAGTGGAAGTAATTACGACAGTTGTAGGGAGGAAAAAACACGGGGGCTGACAAATCATTAGAAATCCAAGCTGTTGAACACTTGAATGAGTCGTGGAAGCGACCCAATCTCATGTGTGAAATTGTTGGGTGCGCGTTTGGCGTGTTTTCCAGCTATGCACAGGTACCAAAGAGACCAATGACGCAAGGTCCTTGGAGTATTTTCCATTGAAATACCGGTAGAACAAAGACAGCATTACCACCTGACGTATGTGCTCCAATTAAGATAGGGGACCCTCTAAAACCATCCACCCGTTTTTGCACAGATTCCAGGATATTATAGGTATTTTGGGATCCAGACCAGCGCTAGCTGTCAAACTCGATAATGAGGCGCACTAGCGATTTTTACAGACTTAGCAGCTGTACATTCTTGAAGTATCTGCAGGCCCTGTAAAATATCCCCAGCTTCTGAGAGGCTAACTTAACTCTAGTTCCCAGAGTCCTCTGCCTAGGCTGGTTGCTTGGGGTTGCACCGAGCATGTCAACGAAAGACTTATCGGGAAGAACTCGGAGATGACAAAATTGAGCATATATTTAAAAAGAAGCAATTTCGAATACAATTTTTATAATACCGTACCAGCCAAATGAGCGATTCGACAGTTGGTGAAGGTAGTAAAAAGTGCAATCTTACTTCGTGTTTTCCTTTCCGCACCAGCCAAACCGGCGACTCGGGTACAAACAGGAACAAGACTGAACTCAGAACTGCGAACAAAAGTAGCATCACTGCCCCAGCCCTGTAGGAGAGAAAGCCTCCTACAACGTAGGAGGCCGTGATGCCGAGGGTGTAGCCGAACAGCAGGTGGTACACGTTGTCAGATGTGAGGATTATGACGGCGTTAATCTGGAAACAATGTACATCCTTTTCATTGCTAATTTCGTGAACTTCTTCGGTAAAAGCAAATTTGCTTTTGCGGCCCACAATTTATTGATAAACCAACATGCTTTGGGGCGAAGTTCCTTTCTTCAGGATACAAAGGTAATTGAAATTTTATTCCGAGAAATAAAAAAAAATCTTGACGAGTTACAAAAAATCTGACAATATTCGAATTCCTCCTACTTCCATCATTATAAGTGAAAAATGTTGCTTGCGCAATGATGGAGGACTGAGCTAGCAAAGGATTGAACGAATTGCTAGTTCTTTAAAATGAACCCTTCGCAGTGAACACTTCAATTGAAGTCTAACTCGCAAAAAAGATATTTGAATTTATCCGGTTCCTTGAATTTTTTTCGAAAACACGTACTAGTCGGTAGAGATTCGAAACTGAAAAGAACTGGATTTGGTTCCTTGCTACAATAAGAAGTACTAGTCGGTAGAGATTTGAAAACGAAACGAACGAAAAGTACTAGCAAATCGAGTTCCTAGTACTAGTTCAAAAGTACTAGTCGGTAGAGATTTGAAAACGAAACGAACGAAAAGTACTAGCAAATCGAGTTCCTAGTACTAGTTCAAAAGGTACTAGTCGGTAGAGATTTTAAAACGAAAAGAACTCCCAAAAAATCACATTCCTTTAAATCGAAGTACTTCATAGGCTTTGAAGTTCAACTTCACAACTGAACTGCTGCAAATTTAAGTAGTTCTTTGTAATCTAACTTCCATTGAAGTGTTTGTTTAATGAAATGAAACGAATGAACTTTGAACTGCCGCAAAATGAAATAGTTCACACGGAGCAGTCAAAACGCTAAAATGAACTACCAACTTCAATTGAAGTATTTGCTCAATGAACAATGAAGAACTAGGAACTGCTGCCAAAAGAAGTAGTTCTTTGAAGTAGTTCTTTCAAAGCGGTCACAACGCTAGTGGGAACCCATAGCATTCGTCTACTATGCACTGCCGTAGAAAACCCATTCAACAGGTGGCACTCACTGCATAAGGAATCCCAGCCGTCATGGCGCAGACCTTCCGGCCCAGGGTCTCGGTGTACACGGCCACCAGCGGCGTGCACAGCAGGCCTGACAGCGCGAAGATGCCCGCCATCCAGGAGGCCAGGCTGACGGAGAGGTCGGGCTCCAGCCGCGCCAGGGGGCCCCCCTCAGCGCCCATCTGCGGCAGGGCGGGGGACAGCCAGCCCACCCCCATCCCGGAGTTCAGGGACCCGATGTTGCCTGGGAAATCAATTCGTCAGAATAGAAAGAAAGCTTTTCCTATGGCGTTAAATTCACAAATTCCAAATAACATGAACTGGCTTGTTATTATTGAGCTGTTAAACGGCTAATACCACACTTTAAATGTATTAAAAGTCATACTCACATACGACCGCGGCGAGAATCTGGTTGATTGGAAATTGTCGTTTCTCATTTTCTTTTTCAGTCTTTATCATTATTCTGACTGATTGGGTTTTCTTTGTTCACTTGAAATTATTTTTCTTGAACTTCGGGAGGCCGCGTAGCTCGGTGCTTGGTTCAAATGCTACTGACAGAATACGTTATCTCGTTTTAAAAGTTTTGAAAATGTCGAATCATTGAAAGGGCAGCGTTAAAATGACTCGGTGTTCACGTCATTTCAAGTAATTTATCTCTCATAAATCTTCAATATTTATCTTGGACAACTTAATTAATATTAACAACATGACTGCAGACTATGCTGTTTACTCTATTGAAATACTGCGGTGCTCATTGTACCACGTAGAGGTGATAGTATCCAAATAAGATTATTATTTTATACGTGAAAGTTCTTTTCCACTTTTTACGCGGTGGCGATATTATTGAAATTGCTCCTTGGCCGGCCTCCTGTTTCGGTTTATGCAAAAAAGCAAAACAGCGGAAAAGCATGCTGTAATATATTGTATGAAGCTCAGGCACAAATATTAAATTGTTTTCCAGTGATAATGTAGAAAACTTAATTTTCCACAAATAAGTAGAAAATTTAAGACGTCAAATATTTTTTATAAGACCAAAACGTTATTTGTCGTTAAGTGTTTGTTATGTGTTCGAAGGCTTAGAGTTAAGTTGACTTGAAATAGCACAATTCTCGTTTTATTATTAATATCAACTCTTTGATTAACAAACATTACTCAAGTAACGCTTTGTAAGTTATTTTAGATTTCTTCCTTTTTTTTAATATGAACATCGCTTAAGAGATCCAACTGACCGAAACCAGTGGGACTATAGCATCCCCAATCGGGGGGTATGTAGGGAGGGGAATGAGATAGGAAAGGGAAAGGTCCTTCCATGCGGGGACGAGTTTGAACGTATGACGACGATAATATAATATTTCCAGAGTGGTAGATAATCTAAGTATCGCCCTGGTGAAAGACCACCATTCAGAATCGAAGCGTTGCTTGAAATGGCTTTAGCTGTGTTTGGTGACCAGATCTGAATAGCCAGGTACTTCCCAACCTTCCTCTTCCCAATCTCTTTCCCCTCCCCACTACTATGGAATAAAGAATAATGTTATAAATCATTAATAAATATATGTTTAAAAAGTGTTTCACATTGCGGAATTCTTTTGAATATGGATATTTAGTTTTTTTTATTTGGGAATCGTATCCGAGTCTGCCGACCTGTTCGTTCGTCCATCGGCCATTGCAAATATTAAATCACAACCTTCTTTTTTTATAGAATTTTAAGAGGAATTTCAAAACGCGGGGTGTTATAAGTATTATGCTGATTACGGTACCGAAAAAACATCGCAAGAACTTTTTTTAACACAGTAAGTACAGGCGCGCATTTCATCAAAATGTTTTTATTATTTATTTTTTTTTATATTAGTTACTTTGTACATTTAAGTTTACAAGTGTCTAATTATTTCATTTTCGTTTTGACTAATAATATTTTAACTTAAACACTACTTATTATTTTGATTTACATGCATTTTAAATAATTTTTACAGGCTTTTTAAAATTTATTGAAAGGCATAATTTTGATGGTTTCCGGCAGCGCATTAAACGATTTCATTCCTTTATATAGTAAGCTGTTTTGGGTGTTGGCTTTATTCTTTTCTGGTAGTCTAATTTCTTTGCATGCCCTTGTATTATACTTGTGAATATCAACATTGTAGATAATTTTGTCAGAAAAATACTCTGGTAACAAGTTGTTCTCCATGTTATGTATAAACATCAATGTGTTCAATGTCAGCATCTGTTTAACTGTCAGCCAATTTAGTTCCTCTGACATTTTAGCTACTTTTGAGTATCTATTTCGCCCAAGTATAATTCTCATTGCTCTATTTTGGAGAATTTGAAACCTGTTTTGTTCTTTGTCGTTACACAAGAAAAGAATCGTTGAACAGTAATAAAAATGTGGAGCAATAATGGAGTTGTATATGGTAATTGCTGTTTTTCTGGAAATTTTTTGCCGAATTCTTCCCAAAAAAGAAATCTTCTTCCCAATTTTCTTTTGTGTGTACTCAGCATGTTTGCTAAAGGTTAGTTTTGCATCCAATATAACTCCTAAGTATTTCATATCACTTACATTTTCAATAATGTCACCATCAATTTTAATGTTGCTTTTACTGCATGTTTTCTTAAATCCAATTATCATACATTTTGTCTTTTTTGTATTTAGTTTAAGTTTGTTCATTTTAAGCCATCTTAATACATTATCTAGTTCATTATTCAAAATATTTATTAACTCTTCGTAATTATCTCCAATTATGTATATGAGTGTATCATCAGCAAATAGTCGTACTTTGCACTTTGAAAATATTTTTTACCATATCGTTAATATAAATAATGAACAACAAAGGTCCGAGGACTGATTAGTTATATTTATATTAGTTATATCATTAGTATTACATCTCCTTATTATTAATTAATTTGTTTAGAATTATAAAATAGCATAGTGCATGTCTTAGATAGCGGTATTCCAATAGCTAGAAACCGCGAATTATTCTTGTCTTTATCTCGGGTCTCCGTCCACAGCTATTTGTATATAGCTGGAATCAATTTATGTTTTATGAAGGTACATATTCATTAAATTCAACTTAAGAAGTAATGGAATGCGTTTTAATATTTACGGAGAGTCGAATGGCGCTGTAATGAATAATTTTAATTAACATTATGATACATACCTGTGCATAAAAAATATGTATACTCCAGTTCTTTCCGTTTTCAAATCTCTACCGACTAGCCAGTGCTTTTTCGACGAGGAACCGGTTCCAAAAAGAACTGAACAGATAAGCGGATAAATACAAATCTCTTTTTTGCGAGTTTGACTTCAATTGAAGTGTTCATTTCGAAGGGTTCTTTTTAAAGAACTAACAATTCGTGAAGCATTCACAAAACATTGAAGTTTTTCCCAACGCTAGTAATAATAGAAAATAAGATCTGTACAGTGCCCTTGAGGTGATTTTTCACAAAAACGGCGCTATATAAATCATTCAAATATTATTATTATTATTTTTGCTATTTATTATTATTTTCAACCAGAATGTATTTTGCCACCTCACAAACCATAACATTATCTTATTCAAACAAGGATTTTTTTAAAGATATAATTTATGCAGGTACTTGTGAATAAAACATATTTAGGACAAAACTGAGAATAATTCTTACCTTGTCTTTTTCTAACAGTGCTGCCATTTTAAGTACGTACAGGCGCGAACGAGATAGTAGGTGACAGCGCAAAGCTTGACGTCTGCCAGTCAATTTTATTTTTGACAAATCATTGATTGTTACTCATTGTAGCATGCTATTATTCATTCTCGGTCAGTCTACCTTCGGGAATCTGGGGTCCGCTGCCAGTCGCGAGATCTGAGGAGCGGGTCATTCAAAACAGAGCCTAGCGTCACATATGCGGTTTACCACGGCATACACCCGTTGAGGATATTTACCGGCATTCACTGGTAATACCGTTTGGGATTGTTCTATGAGATAACAAACACTATTTTTAAATGATTCAAGGACTTGCTCACACACATACAAAACTTAAATATAACCGTGACGTTCACTGATATAATACACGACAACAAACTACACATATCAAAAATACACTCGACAAAATATTGACTGAAATCATTGAAATACATTGCCCACACCAATTTCAACGATTTTCCCGAAGAATTGTGACATATGTACGCTTCTAACAAACCTCGCAACGATATTCAGAAATCTTTTTTTTTTTCAATTCTAATTGGAGAACGATTCATTATAAGTACCAACCCTGTTACCCTGCAATCCCTGCCGTTCTGCTAAATTTTGTAGATTTTTATTTATTTTTCTCTAAAATACATGTATTGTTGTATTTTTTCATAAATTTTATATTTACATTTCTACATACTTGCTTTGAAAATTTATTTACATAAAACCAAATACGTACCGATTTACAGTTGTACAATGAGTTTTGTTGATAACACACGAGAGTGCAACTTGGTTGTATGTTTTATTCGAAATAAAAAATAAAATAAAAAAATATACATTTAGTCTGTTTAGTCGAAAATTTAAAAAAAAGTTTTTTGAAAAACATTCATTTTATTAACTTAGTTTTGGTTTCATAAATAATCAATGATAAAACTAATCTTCAGATCTAATCAAAATACTTCGATAATAAGGTGTGCTTTTGTCATAAATATATAATTTCATATTAAAAACCCTTTAAGTGTTTGTCTAAAACTTAGTAATTACACCTTATGGCACTGTTAACCAATTGTTATAATAGTGATTGAACTTGGTCTTTTCGTTTCTTTTGGGTAACAGCTATACTCTCTGGTAGTAAACGCACACATTTGATTTTCTTGATTGCCGTTTGTTGACAAGGTCTCAAAATGTTTCTCCCGGCATTGTACGGAAATACAAACATCCCTCTGTAGTTGGACGTCGCCAGCCTGTTGAAGATACAGTCTTTATTATTGGCACACCGTACGGGGACTTCCAGCACGCTGCGCTTCCACTGCAGGTCTTGCACTTCCAGACTGTATTTGCACGACTGGAACCGCCGGTCTTTCAAGCAACTCGCCACTGTGGATTGAGCTGGAGGGCGATACCCGCCACTCTTGTGTCAGTCCAGGTGATATTCGGCCACCGTTTGAATTATATTTGGATCTGCCTGGAGTAAGGAATGTTCTATCGACGACGGATTTGGCAATAGCTTGGGTGATGGCGATCTCACGACTGGCTTTGCTTTACACGGAGAGGTAACAGAAGTAACCGCAGGAGATGAATGGTGTAGAACATTCTTTGCTTTTGAAGATACTCTCGCAGTCGACGACTGGGCAGTATGTTTGATAGGGGATTCCAAAAATTCATCACACACTTTCACATCATTCAAAGAGTAAGAGCTCCTAATTGGATTAGAAAAAATTGATTTCACCGAAGACAGAGATAAACTTTTTGAAGAATTCGTTAGAATAGATTTTTTCGCGGTTTTCGAAGAAGGTTGGACGATTATCAGAGATGACCTTTGAAACGCAGAGCTCGTGGTGTCGGGCGCGTCCTGGAAGTGCTTGGCCGAGTTGCACGAGCTGCAGGTAGTCTCTTCCCGGACGCATTTGTGCAGGCGGGCTAGGAAGGCGGTCAGGCTGGCGGCCGTGCCGGCGCGCATGGCTCGGGCGCGCGTGCGCGGGGGCTGCAGCACTCCGCGCACGCGCACGCCCTGCTGGCTCAGCGAGCCCGCCAGTCTGCGCACGAGGGCGGCGCGCGCCTCGCACGATATAGCGCGGAGACGAGATACGGTACGGATCAAGTATTCGACTAATATGCCATCCTCCTGCAAATAAGAAAAGGAAATTGTTTTTATAATTGTCTAGTGGGGGTGATTTTTAATCGAGTGGTCGTGTTTATTAGAATCAGTCAATACAATACAAAAGGTGAACCCCAAAATAAAAAACTCCGTTTATTAACGGCTCATGAGTGGTTTCATAATTCATGATCGAAGTTTGGTAAAAAAGTTAAGATTTATTATAACATCAGAGGACCTAGCACGGCCATATTGAAATGTCGGTAAGTCAAACAAAGCTTTTAAATCAAGTTTATTGATATCGCTAGCCGAGATTCGCTAAATATTTCGGTATTTTTTCAATGCTGGAAAAAAATCACCTAACGGTGGCAACACTAACACATAATAATAATAATATTTGGATAATTTGTATAGCGCCGTTTTTGTGAAAAATCACCTCAAGGGCGCTGTGTGGCGTAGACATTTTTTAGTCGTCTGGAAAAGTCAAATTCAAATGATTATTATTTGACCGATAGATGCTGAGCCATCCAGAATAATAATCGAGCTTAAATTTATCTACGTTCATTTAAAATAATCCAAGGTTTTGAATCTGCGCGAAATTTGTCAATAAGTAGACAACTTTTTAAAACCGTCCGAGTAACGATAACTAAGCATCTTTCAGTCGATGAAAGCAATTGGATAAAATTGGAAAAAAAATTTACTGGTCAATGCTGACTATTTTCAAGTGTAATGTAGTCAATTAACAGATATCCTTACCAGTTCAAGTCGGAGTAAACAATCTCGCGGCCTCTCTCCCCAGACAACGATGGTGGCGAGATCCTGCGCGTCCAGGACGGGCATCTTAAGGCCTTCCAGCCACTCCATCAAAAGGGCGGCTATTATCCTCAGATCATCCTGGAGAAACAGATGTATGTTCATAGTATATACGAGTGTAAAAATCGTGAACTTTGTAATCATTATAATGTGTGTTCTGTTGCGCAAAGAAGTCGGGAGCGTTTAAAATAATTTAATAGAAGAATCGTTTGATTGATTTCACCTGGGCCCTGGCACAAGGACGTCGATAAAGGTTTTATCGACCGTGTCGACTAAATTTGCTTAATTCAATCGACTGTACTTGGTCATTGGGGATCTCCAATCGTGCTCGAGAACGACGAAAAAAACTTTTACCGATGTTTTGTGCTAAGGCCCTGGGACGGCTCGGAAAAATGGTGGGTGCCTTCGACTAATTATTAACTAAAAAATCAAATCGGTTCTCCGAGATTATCGAATGAAATTTTACTGAAGGTTTTTTTAGCATTTATGTGATGCGCATTATAACTAAGCCGTTAAGGTCACGGGTTTTAAATCCGGCGGACTAAAAGAGGGTATTCAATGTATCTTGTTTGCCTCATTGATTGTTTTTGCTAAATAGTTTCGTTAGTATTGTTATTCTTCCTAAGAATTAGCGCGGACAGCTTTGGACACGGCCTGCGTGAGGACGCCCTCAGCTTCGCCGTTTTTGGCGTCTCTTGCCTATCCGAAGACGGTCGTTCTTTTTAGGTCGTCTGATCATTTTTGTCACCACAGTATCATTGTTCGTCATCTTTGTCTTTATCAACTGAGGACGCCGTTCGTCATCTGTTAGCCGTGCAGCTCGTCAAACAGCCTATGTCAAATACCACCATTCAGCATCGGAACGTTGTTTACCGGATACTTTCCTCCCCACTACCTTCGGCCTCACAACATACCCGAATTGGGGACGCCATAGTCCCACTGATTCCAGTTGGTTGTGTTTATCTCACCTCGGTATTGATTCTCAGGAAGGCGGCTGATCTCGTGTTGAGGTCCATTTGAAAGCTCCTCAGATACCTTTGTCTCTCCTCCGCCAGCGTTGAATGGTCCATCAAAAGTGCCTTCAGAAATACATAAACTATCTTGAGCCCTTTGAAATATTATTAATTACTAGTAACCTAACATAAATCATGGACAGGCTTCCAAGTGAATATCCATAGTTTGGCTTGGATTGACAATGGCTTCGATGGCCGAACTAACTGTCACGCAACGAAAATACTCTTAAGAATTTTAAGTATTTGTATTTTGTAAATTTTAATGAAGTTATTTTTGTCGATTTTCCAAAAATCGACAAAAGCAGGAGCAAATCAAAGCTTGAAATCGATTTCCCGTCAAAATAAATGTCATATCTGACTGATGAAGAGATAAACCGATAACAGCGTGTTTTGGATTGTCTGGTGAGCCTGGTGTGCCCAAAGTAATGACAAATTTCCCGTGATGAAATTGATCAAACTTTTTCAAAAATTTAAATACAAAACAGATTACTAATTTCATCGGCCTTTCTGGGAACTAGTATTCAAAAAAGTCTTAAGTAAAATAATGACATCAGTTTTCTTTCAATTCGGTGTGTTCAGTGTACACGATATATTATTTCTAGAACTCGAGTGCTAAGGTCGCTCTTATTACAATTAAATAATTACGATGTATTGGCACTCATCTTATCTTGAACATGATTTGCCTATTTGATGATGCAAATACTTTCCCTTCGATTGGAAAAATAGTTGAACGTAAACCAGCCCACCTGTGTGCCTTGATGATGCTAAGTCTAGATAAAATACGCTATAAAATTATTTTCTTTTAAATCTTTTCTTTTTCATTTTTTTTTTCAATTATATGTAGAAAGTACCTTTTTTATTATAATGTATCTTTCATATAAAACATTGCGATTTGTTATGTACGTTCAGATCAGTAAACAGAAATTAAAATTGGTTTATGATTTAAAAAAGAACTGTTTTTCAAACTTTACAAGAAATGTGGTATAACATTCTCACGTTCAATATGTTGTGTTATTTGACTTTTGAGGTATTGAGCCATGCTACTCCTAACTTATCCTTAAACCAAAATTTCAGGCAGTCTTACAGTCTCCATTATCAGGGCAGCTGAACAGAAAAAGCAAGTCAATTGACGTATAATCAGGACCCCAGAATAGTCAACGGTCTCTCCATTTTTTCAACGCAATTCACTTTAACGTGGATTTACTTATGTGACCCGATATCAATACGAAACAAATAAATATGAATCGATCAATACTGTTTGTTGATATCACCTCGGCAGCCTGCGACGGAGTGGCACTGAGTCTATCGCCATTCGTGGAACCCTCTGAAGAATCCTCAAGAAACTCTGCGTCGTCAGTTTCCTCAAAGGCGGGACTCGATGGCGGAGGCGCCGCAGCCGCAGGACCCATCGCAGAACAGCTCGGGGTCTCGGTCTCTTTACCTGAAATGGTGTTCTCACATTTAAACTGTAAATAAAGTCAACAACGTCACAGTTCTCAACTTAGAGGATAATATTGTTGCGAACGGCGAATCCTCAGAGCAAGTGGCCGACTTGTGTACTTGGGAAGTAACATACATATGTTCGCAAGAGATCACAACATTAACAGAAATGTGACAGCAGGAAATTCGATTATTTTGACACTGCTTGCACTAGTCACCAACGGAAATATTTTAGATGAAACGAGGGCGGGAATTCACAAGGAAGTTCTAAAACCAAAATCACAAATAGATGTTGGGGAAGTTCAAAAAACCATGGATTTATCCATTCATTCAAAAGCAGCCAATATTTTTGAATCCTGAGTAATTTTTTTTGTAAAAGATGTTTATCAACTAGGGGGCGGGAGGCCTCTCTAAGTTTCACAGCTTTTAGTCCATGTCAACTGTCAAACGCCATTGCTGATCGCGTGATACTAGCGAAGTCGACTGATCATTGATAACATTATTCAATGCTGTCAATTTGAAGGCGTTCACACTAGCCCCATCTGTTATCTTTGTATAATAAATAAGCGTTACTCTACCATCTTCCAAAATATTGGGTCTTTCTTCTGGTATCGCGTCTTCTTCTGAACTTTCCTTTTCCCCCTTCTTCTTAGAACATTCACAAATCTTTCCCTTCGCCTCTCCGACGCAGTTGCTCTGGGCCTTGCGCGCCCTCAGAACTATGAAGGAAGCCGCGGGGGGGCGACTGTGGGCCCCGTTCCCGGGCTCCTCGCAGCCGCAGGACTTTAACAGCTTCTCGCAAAGACAATATATTATCTAGAAAAGTTAATTTAGAAATGTAATAGTCCACTTATCATTAAAAATATGATATCCACTACATAAATTTGAATACAACTTACTTTCGGTAAATACCTAAAGGACCTTTCTTCGAGGCCGTGAAGAGTCACTTTTTGTCTATGGAGGTGCTGAAGAAGGCCAAACTCCAACTGTTTGTTTCTGTCTTTCAGCGGTTCTCTATATTAGGGAAAATGGCATTTAATTACTAAAATTTATTTTTTTAAATTAATTACAAAAAATAAATTATGTTAACATGAATAATTAATAAATCATTCACCTTTAAAAAAATATTGTTAATGGTATTATAGACAGCCCTGATTTACTTAGCTTAATTACCCTCCATTTACCTAACAGATCCACTCGATCCAAAAATCTTTTTAAATATAACAATAATATCAGGATTGAGTCATTTAGATACTGACTTGTACCTAGATTGCATACGGTGGGTAATTCTTTCGCTGAAATAGTAGATATATTCAACTGCACTTAATCTAGTTACAAGAAGGCTATAATAGCATACTTCTTTCAAAAATATTACTGTTAATTTATTCCATTCAAATATTTTCATTAACTTACTTATGTTTTTGGGTGCTAATCATTTACTCTGTGTTATTTTTAGGTGACTTATTTTATTTTATTTACTACACCGTTTTGTAAAAGCCCATAAGAACGTATATAATTAAATACATAATTTGAATACCATATTTCGTCATTTTGTAAGGCCTATATGAATTTGATTGGTGTGATACCGTATTCATAATATAAAGAAGCTATTTTTTCTAGTTACAATAGATTACAAACAAGTATTTTTGATGCGTCAAACAGACTGATGGAGTCCCCTCTGGATCCACATTATCGAAATAACCCGCCATTTAATCTAATAAGGTCAGTAACCGGCTTTGGAAACTTGAAGTGTAATAAAGGCAGAGATGGCGGATGTCCGTCGAGGATATGAGGCGGCACTCCAGCAGGCAGACCCTTACCCACCTTATACTGAATACGGCCGTCTGAGGCAGCAGGTATTTCTCGAAGTGGTGCACGGCGGCCACCTGCACGGCGGTCTGCACGGCGCGGCGGCGGCGCGCGCGCACGCGGCGGATGGCCTCGTCCGCACTGACGCGCAGCGCGTGCACCAAGTAGCACGCCACCAGCACGCCGGTTCTGCCGAGCCCTGCGACACCAACTCCAATGTGAATACCGAGCGATGCTTAGATCAGGTTAGGCAGCACTGAACACAAAATCAATCCAATCAAGTGTCATCCATACCGATTTGAAAGAAAACAGATGTCACCGATTTACAAGCACTTTTCGACTCCTGTCCAAGGACTATTACTTGTCACATCCATATTCACCACTTCATACACAGTCCTCCGTTTACCCTTCTCTTGAGATTATCAGATTTAAGTATGTTTTCCTGGAGCGTCCCCGACTTTTACTACCTGTGCTATATACAGGTTAATCTATTTATATGCCTTTCTCCAGCCGCCCGTTCTACTTAGCTGTAAGATGCAATCGTCTTGTTTTAAAGCGCTCGCCTTGCAATGTTTTTATCGTCTGTCCTATCTATCGAATAGCACGACCTTCGATTTACTCACGCTATCACCCTGGACTCGAGAAACTATCAATCTTCCGTGCTAATAAAGTACTGGAAATAACATGGCCTGACAGGTGTGGGTATGATTAGACGTATCGACCTAACCTGCGTGACAGTGTATGGCGACTCTTCCCTCTCCCACGGCGAAGACCAGAACCTTCACCGCGTCCAGCAGAGCTCTCAGTCCTGCGGCTCCGTAATCTCTCCAGGCGAAGTTGTAGTAGAAAACTAAACAAATATATTTATACACTTCATCCCACCGTTTATCAATGGTGGTCTCGTTGTGGATATATTATTATTAACTTTCCGGAAGGTATGCAGGAGTAGTGCAATGCAATACCTTCCATAATTGATATCAATACACAGTAATAATAATAATACCAAATAAAAATTAACAGAAAATCATGAGAAAAAAATAAATAAATAAGATTTAATAAAACAAATTAGAAATAATAAATAAATAAGAAATTTAAAAAATTAAAAAATTAATATTACAAGTAAAAAATATGAATGGAGGATATAAGGCCTTATTTCTCCAAAACGCCATCAAGAGGGAGTCCATCCTGGCAGCGTTAAGATTGATGGGGCCAACAATTTACTCCAATGCGCTTCTATGCTTGAGTTCGGGATCTGACGGGATTCCATGATGAGGTCATTTCTGGAGTTGTTAATCCTTTACCGCATTCCTGCTACCCTGGTTCTCATAAGGGCTGCAAATCCTGGAACTCGCCCCTCGGTGAACATACCGGAAGCACTGCAGTGCCTGGGAAGACTGAACATCATGCGGTAGGCGTTGTTGAACTGGACCCGAAGCCTTTCTATGCTACTCTTCTTAAAATTGGTTCAGAGCTCGCACGTGTATAGGGTAGTACAGGACGCCAGGAAGAATGTCCTTTTCAAAGGTGGACTACAGAGCCGAAATCTTCTACTGAGCATGTTTGATTTCACACTGAGTGCTCGCCTTTGCCTGTCAATGTCATCGTCATCCATTAGCTTGCTGGTGGTGATGTGCCCTATATATTTGGTTTCTTCTACCACCCTTAGAACCTCACCGTTCAAGATAGCTGGAGGAATAATAAGTAGAGGGAATATCATAACACGAACGTGTTGTATGTTTAACGTTCTAGTTGGAGACACATCGTTGTGTAGACATCTCGCTGGGAGGACTTTCGTTTGGAAACAAAGACGTCTGTGGGCACTTACTTTGATTGTTCATGAAAACGCTGGGGTCGTAGGTGAAGCCGCTGGGCCCCAGCGGGGGGCCGCAGTGCGCGTGCTCGCCGGCCGCCTGCAGGTTGATCACACTCTTGATGCCCCAACTGACAACAAAACAAACTGACGATAAATTACATCGAAACATTGCTGTCATCTTTCGGAATGTTCTTGGCCAATGCTTTAATAAACGAAAAAAGGAAAGGCGAAGTACGTCGTTATGCAGAAAGCGTCCAACCCCAAATATATGAAACGAGAAAAGGGCGTTTGAAAATATGACGATACAATAGCATATTACGGCATCAGTGTTTTTTTCTTCATGAGAATCGTTATAAATAGTTAATTGATGACCTATCACTGTATTTGTTAAGAGAATATTTGTATTTCCTACCTTATCTACATGTTAATGTTTGGATGCTTTTTACAAAATGCCGATATGTCAAAGAGTTTAGTACTGATGCGTTCTATGTGGGCTGAATGCTCAGAGCAATAATATAGAAGAGAAAGTGCTGCTGTAGTCAGTTTTTATGAGTTTTTTTCCGTAATCGGATAGACCTGGGTGTGGCTAGGACTAGGGCTAGGGTATTTATACATCCATTCATAGCACATTTCACTTTTTCACAGTATTGTTATAAAGAAAAATATAGCATATAACCTAAAAAACCGTTGGCTTATGTCCATTTATGTCGCATATCAAAACGTGTGGGCGGAGTCAACTGAGACGCGGTACACGAAGAACATCCTTACAATACTTTAAAGCGGTGTGATAATTTGGGAATTTTCGTTGTCTCTTTCTTTCTCATGCTGTACGACGTAGAAACCCGGAGAAAGTGATTTATTGCAAGTTTGTTTAGGTTGGGTAAAAAGAATTAGCTCTCTCTCTCCATATATTGTTACTCCAAGGATGGATGTCTTCTATGAAATGGTTGGCGGTGTAAATCTAAGCCCACTTTTTTGAACAATGTGAATAAAACAAACAAATGGCATAATAGATAGAAAAAAATATGCTTTAAGTGAAACCATAAACTAAATATTACAAAACGTTCAAGTGGTTCGGACGCCAGCGCCCTTGAGGTGATTTTTCACATAAACGGTGCTATGCAAATTGTCCAAATATTGATATTTCCATGAATCGTAATATTGGCACTTTTAAAACTACCAACCAATTAACCAACCTACAGGATGATTCTTACAAATTATATTGACGCAGTTTAACATATTCATTTACACCACTTGGATGTTTTCCAACATTCGATTCAATATAATTTAATTTTCTTTTATTTTTAAAACGTTATACTTTTCTTTTATTTTGAGGCATTAAGTGAGTAAGGGTATTAAAAAGTACACAACTAATACACACAAATAAAAAGCAATCAAACAATTCTAAGAAATATAAATTACAATAAATGAAAAGTAGAGACAGTAAAAAATATATAATCGTTGAAATTTTATAAGTTTCTAAGAAACAGCAGAAAACATTCAAACCACCTGGACGTGTTTTATTACAATTTAAGTCAGATATCTGCATTGTAGGTTGGTTAAAAATTGAATAACCAAAAATCTATTGCATTTAGAGTTTTCAGCAGATATAAATCTGGTATTTACAAGTATTTTTAGGAAAACATGTAAAACTCGATTTTGGAAAATTGTGGGTTGGACGCTTTCTGTCTACCTATGTCCATTATTTTCATTTCAATTGGCACATATCAAAATAATTTGGAAAATTACAGTCGATTTCAAACTAAGAAATAGTTTGATGAATGCAGGGAATGCATATGATTCCAGATAAAACTTCAAAAAGAAGAATAACATTTGATCGAAACTTCTCATTTCCAGACAACTTCAGTACAATCCGGGACCTACTGGCCTACTGCAGGCCAGGCAGTTCTTTTGAAAACAGGTGAGTGAGAGGAGCATTTTACAATTTTTATTCGTACCAGTGATGACTTTTTTGTGTGTGAATTGTACACCATTACACCATTATACAACACGCACGCACACCTGAACAAGTCACTAAATGATATTTTAAAAAAAATATATATATGAATACCGCACAAGAGTCTCAACTGCTCCCAACCGTCTAGAGCCAGTGAGACTATGGCATCCCCAAATAGGGTATTTTGTGAGGCTGAAGGTAGTGGGGAGGAGAAGGAGATTGGGAAGACGAAGGTCGGGAAGTACCTGGCTATTCAGATCTGGTCACCAAACACGACTAAAGCCATTTTATGCAACGTTGTGATTCTGAATGATGGTTTTTCACCAGGGCGATACTTAGAGTATCTACCACTCTGGAACGTGCCGCAAATATTATTTAATTATTTTGATATAAATTAATATGACACATATTAATTAAATAAAAGTTATTGGCGCACGCCGAGTTTGAACCCGCGACCTTTGGATTCGTAATCGAGCGTCTTACCACTCGACCACGGAGGCCGTCAATGTATTTGTATTTTTATAGAAAGTATTATCAAGTGAAAATTGATTTCGATACTATCATACGATGTATTTTATGTTTAGATTTATTTTTACTTCTCTAGTAGAAATGCTGTACTGAATGGTAGCTGAAGCTGATATGTTCTCGCAATATTGAGCGGTGGTTTACCTGTGAAATTGCTGAAGCAGGTTCCAGGCCGCGATGGAGGTCGTGCTGGGGCGGGCCATCGCCAGGATGTCCTCCGTTATCCTGGGGAGCAAACGCGACAGCAAATACATTCTATTGTGGTGTTCTGGAGTATTGATCTTACCGCCGCCCGCTGCCACCCTCTGCAGTGATACCGCACCATATCTTATGTTATCTTTTGTGTGATTTTTTCTTTACATTTGAATTTGAAATATATATACGTAGTCTGTTCAAAAGAAAAGGTGAATTTTGAATTTTCGCGGGCTGTGTACATTCGACTATCGATTTTTTTGTCATGTTGGTACACATATGTTTATCATATGTTAGCATTATCAGCCATTTTGGATTAGTGGTTTGTTTTTGACAACTGGAAAGATTAGTCACGTTTTTGTGTGTTCATCGATTTTTTTACTTTTGAAAAAAATGGAACAAAGAATAAAATCCACGATTTGTTTTTCCACTTCTCGGCCTTCTGTAAAGCGCTTGTACCACTTATAAACACTTTTTTTGAGACAAAGTAGGCTCGCCGAATGCCACAGTCAACATTTTGAGTGAGTTGGAGCACTTTATTCCATTTTTAACGCAAAATTTAATACATATTCTTCGATCCATTTTTTTCAAAAGTAAAAAATCGAAGAAAACACAAAAACGTGACTAACCTTTCCAGTTGTCAAAAACAAACCACTAATCCAAAATGGCTAATAATGCTAACATATGATAAACATATGTGTACCAACATAACAAAAAAATTGATAGCCGAATGTTGACAGCCCGCGAAAATTCAAAATTCACCTTTTCTTTTGAACAGGCGTATATAGTTCATTGATGAAAGTAGCGGAATAGAATCTTGCAACTAACTGACCACCGTGCCAAATGAATATTATCAATTTGCCCCTGTAAGACATGTTTGTTTCCGAGATTTTAACAAATCACTATGCAAGTGCCATCACACGGGCGAAAACCCTGCATCGCCTACAACAGTCAAAAGATAACCCCACATTCAAATTAGGAAACACCAATATCCTCTAATAACTCACAGTCAAATACCATGACCACTTCATTTAATAGTAAAAGTAACTTAGCGCGATAATTATCATTAATAATAATCGGTGTATTTATTCAGAATTAAAAAAACCAAAGGCATTTAAATTTAAAAGTATAAAATCGTTTCTTTATAGTTATTCAGACTTAAAATAAATAGATTTTCTGTCATTGGTAACAATATTTTCGCAAGGCAAAACAGCTCTCACGCGTAATAATTATGAGCAAAAATTAAAAGCTGATTTTCAATATAAACTAGAAATAATAAACTTTTGAGAAATATATTTTAGTTCAACAAACAAACACCAAACTAACTAGCCATCATTCCAATGCTGCGAAGCTAAACAGCTCTGTCTCGGCACATCTGGCTATAATATAATCATAAGTCGCGTCGTCTCATACATACTCTTTTGCTATCCATCTCTTGGTATAATCCGACTCAACCAACTCCCATGTTTAGTTAGAAACCAGCTTGTATAAATATTGGAAACTGCATTTTCGGTAATGTGTACACTAGCGTTGTAACCGCTCTGAAAGAACTACTTCAAGAATTACTTCTCTTGGCAGCAGTTCCTACTTTATTTATTGTTCATTGAACAAATACTTCAATTGAAGTTGGTAGCTCATTCATTTCATTAACTTTATTCAATTCATTTCATTGAACAAATCGTCGTCATACAAGCAAAATTGACCAACTGCAAAAACGCAACTTTACAGGGGAGCAGTTTTTGTGTTATTCTTCGCCTATAAAATCGGATATTCAGTTCTATCAACCAATTATTTTACTCATAATAGATTTGACACTGATGAATAAATGTGCATTAGAAAATTTGGAAATAAATACTCCGAATCGTGTGAATTTATTTTTAAAATACTTGCCTGTAGAGAAACATTCATATTGCGTAAATGGTCATTCGCTCAAAGTGTGGACGCAATTGTGTGTATCAAATTTCTAGTACCCAAAGCTGAAATAAAAGATTGTTTTAAATATTTTTTATACAATTTTAATAATAAATTGATAAACAAAAAAAAATAATTATGTATTTTGAATGGTAACACAATTTTTCGTTCGTTTTTGACCTCGAATACGAATATTTTTTTGAATTCGTCACTGTGACTATACTTATACAGAACGATTCCAGGTTGATCTTTCTTGTACCTCGTGCATTTCATTTGCAAGCATGACACCTTCTCTGTTTTCATTTAGGGTTTAGGTTTCGATTTTTTATAACCTTATCTGTCAAACTTTTTAAATAAAAAAAATATGTTCCCCAATCGTTTATTTGCGATCTTGCAGCTTAAAAAATATTTAACCAGTCGTTTACACAGTAGACATTTACAAACTTTTTAGATGACTCAATAGCGCTATGCATGGAGTCTACTTCCATGTAAGAATGTCCAGGTTCCATGAAATTATGCTGGATTGCCTGAATGTTTGATGTCTTTTCCAGATACAATAGGAGAGAAGTAATATACTGGTTGCAGTTTTGCTTTGAGCAAGTATCCTCGTATGTTGATATCTCTGACATAGTCTCATCGAGGGATTGTATCCACAAGAGCTGAGCCGATCTCGGAACTGCCACGTTGATTTCAGTCCAAACGTAGCAAAAAACTTCATAAATTGAGAAATTATTAAAGCACAGTTTACGACTATACTTTATTCATTTGAGAGACATTTGAAGACGGAATTTGTAGTACTTTTTGCAGGTCGAAAGTGGCAGACTTTAAATTAAGCACCTGTTGAAGCACGAAGTTTGTCTGCAGCTTTTGCCACGTTGACCTCATCTCGTCTCCTTATGTGCTGACTGTGTCAACTGTCATGATTATGTTTGCAATCGGCAGTAGCGTCATTGCAAATTAAACACTAATCCTTTGTAGGATAAAAAAGATAGGTTGAATTCATTTCCGAAAATCCTTCTGAATTTTGTTTCAGAAACGTGATTAATTTTATTTTCATTAATGCACTTTTCTTTATTAAGTACATACATTTTTGAAATGGACAGGGTTGAGTTCAACTTTTACGAATGGGATTTCTAGATGTAACATACGTTATTACAAAATCCTTTTGCCTTGATAACTCAAGGCTAGTGAATTGTTTACATATAATCACCCTACTCTTCAGAAAAAAAAGTTGCATTTTAATTTACATCTACTGTAGTCAATCATCTTTGGTTTTTTGCAGAACGTATTCTGTTTTGTTGTATGATAAGACAATGAGGCTTTTCTATTTTATTTCAATACATTACGTTGCCACATTACTAGCATAGGTTTTTCCCATCGTTTAGTTCGTTTTTTATTGGCTGCAGGAGTTGCATCTGTGGAAAATTTGAACTGACGATTGAAGTGATTTTGATGGGACACCGAGTGCAGTGTCACTTCCGCACCTAAAATAACTAAAAAATATCAAATATAATTGTACGCTTAAATAAAATATAATTAGCAAGTCAAACCTCTAATTTAAAAGCGTTAATTAACACAGTAAAAAGTTATGGAATATTAAAAATAAATAAAAAAAACTTATGGATGTCTTGAGATATTAATCAACCACATTAATTTATTTTTTCTATTCATCTTGACACTCAATAAGGTTCGAAATAACAGATTTCAGAACTAAGTAACCTAAACAGACTATGAAAATGCGACTAACTTCAGAATCACGTGTAAAAGCATACAGTAAAAATTGACCAACTGCCATTTATAAAGCCCGGATCTACAGGCAAAATTGACTATTGTCATTGGTCAGTTTTGCTTGTACAAGAAAGCTCGTTTTTGTAAATAGTCACTTTTACCATCTGTGTAACTTTTTTATACAATGTCGGATGAAGGTGGCAATTTTTTCCTATAACCATAATGCTTTTTCAATAGCACTCGGTCGGTTTTCTCATTTTCGGCGTTTTTGCAGTTGGTCACTTTTGCTTGTATGCCGACGAAATGCTTCAATGGAAGTTAGATTACAAAGAACTACTTCAATTTGCAGCAGTTTAGTTGGGAAGTTGAACTTCAAAGCCTATAAAAAAGCACTTCATTACAAGTACTTCAATAGAAGTTCGACTTCAAAGGGCATCGATCTAAAGGAACGTGATTTTTTGGGGGTTCTTTTCGTTTTAAAATTTCTACCGACTAGTACTTTTTGTTTTGGCGAGGAACCAGTTCCAGTTTTCACTTTCAAATTCCTACCGACTAGGACGTATTTTTTTCGGCGAGGAACCGGTTCCAAAAATAACTGAAAGAATAACCGGATTAATTCAAATCTCTTTTTTGCGAGTTCGACTTCAATTGAAGTGTCCACTCCGAAGGGTTCATTTCAAAGAATTAGCAATTTGTAAAGCATTCACATAACATTGATGTTTTTCCCAACGCTAGTGTACACCCACCTGTACTGTTTACATCCAGGTAGCCTAGCTCCACCGTATTGATAACTAAACAGAATCGGCACGACAAACTAGACTGCCGACGGCAACTAGAACTCACCAGTGAGAGTAGACGCCCTGCAGCGCTAGCTGGTCTGGGGGCCACCTCTGCGCGCGCTCGTACTTGCAGCCGGCGCCCCCGCACAGCAGCGCGCACTGCAGCCCGGGCGGGGCTAGGCGGCGGGCGCGCTCCCCCACCACGGAGTACTGCGGCCGCGCCCTGTAGGGCTGTGCCGGCTCGGGGGTGCCGCCCGCGCACTCCCCGCGCACCGCGCCCAGGCCCATGGGGGAGGGGGGCTCGTCCAACACTAGGCTGGCGCGTTTGCAAATCATCGGGATTTTCTGGAAAGGGATGAATTCATCCATTATTTATTTATAGAATGGGTACTTTTTTGGTTTGAACATAAAATAGATGAATTTTAACAAACATATCGATCACGTAGTAACCAACGCATCATCTATGCTTGGTTTCGACATCCGTGCCTGTAAACAATTTATCAATGTTAGCACTTTCAAAACCCTGTACTATTTATATGTTCTCAGTATTCTGGAATATGCGTCTCAGGTGTGGAAGCCCGGCTATGCAGTAGACAAAAACTGAATCGGTACCGTCCAAAACAGATTTCCTCTTGCTGTTAATTTTCCCTTAAATACATAAGAGATTCAAAACACATAGATATAAAATACAAGATACGTCATATTCATACAAATCTTACGAAAAACGTAGCAGCACTAGTAACGTCTTGTATTCCGTTTCACCCGCGTATGAAAAGGATAGCCATTCAAAGAATTTGTGTGTACGGATAAGATAGCTATATGAACGTCCTACGCTTTTGTTATAATCGGGTATTACGCTTCTAGCTCTAGTTGTCTTTCACACACTTATGTATTTCTGCATTCGCTATCTCACACCGTTTTCATAAACCTTTAAACCTTGTTAATAATTGTATTTATGGAATTAAAATAATAAGTGATTTGTAAGTAATTATAAATGAAAAAAACTCCATGAGATATGTTTTTTACTCCCGAATGATTTTCACACCTCTCAAGGGATTTTTTCTCAGAAAGGAGCCTACAGCGACGCGTTTGTGGTAGCTGGTGACAGCTTGTCTGTCGAACGAATGTTTGTGTGATACTAAACGTAGTAAATCTCAGTTTAGTGCTACTACGCGCGTTTTCTCAGTAACGTATCTACATTATTTAATTAATGTAAGACAAAACAGAAGAAATTGAAATACTGTAACCGGGTAGGCATTGAAAAGATAACAGTAGATTAGAGAGTATATATATATATAACACGTGATAATACTTGAAAGACGATGATATAATAACTGGGTAAGGAATTAACGTTTTATGTGGTTTTTCTTAAAATTTACCAAATATGTTTATGTTAAATATTTTTTTACATAATTATTAATTACACTAGCGGCAATGCTTTGTTATTTTACAATCAATGTCCAAGAAGTTAGTTTTGCAGCGTCCCTTCCTTGTCGGCGCAGCAGACAGGTCTTGAGGTCAGTTCAGAAACTTGAATGTCTGATGCGCCCTCTACGGCCTATGCCTTATTACCGTTATTAGCCTTTGATAGTTCCTCAAAAAATTTCTGAACGTATTAATAATTTATTTAAATCCCGTAAAAACAGAATCAGAAAGCCTACATGCATATTAGTATTATAAATGGAAGCCAAATGTGCGTTTGCTTTCCGTGTGAATATTTAGATCGGGAGAAAGCTTATGTGACTGAGGGGAAGCTACCTCCATTGAACCACCATCAGCCCGAATTAATTTAATTAAGGTCAACAAAACTACTTCTAGGTATTTAAGTATAAATTACTATAAACTGGGGCACATTCATTCTCTTAATGCAAATATTAATCAAGGCGGAGTAAAAGCAAATTTTTCGAGGTGCAAGGGATCATTCATATTAAATACATAGTAAATATACCGAGTCTGAAATTTTATTACTTTATTGGTTTATGTACATGACATATTATTTTATATGTTTTTTTTTAAATTTTATTCAATGCATGCGTAACAAATACCAATGTATTTTTTTTTTGCCTAACATACCAAAGCTTAATGCTGTCTCAGAACTGATATTACAGCTGGGTTGCCGGCAGTAAAATTAAGTTGAATATAAATAATATAGGACATAAAAGAAACAGAGATGCGTTTATAATATGGCATTCAAAGGAGCATCCAACCAAATGTTTACCGCTCTGGGTCGTTTTTGGCGATTTGTTACTGTCTTTAAGTGCATTAATTAGGTTTGAAATCATATTGAGTACATTATGCGATACAGGATTTGTCTTGGTTGCCTTGTAGAAAAACATTGAACCATTTTGTGATTATTAAATCATTCCTGTTATTTCATTTTTTATTACTTTGTTAAAATTCTCCAATGTTCCCTTTTTAAAATGTATTTCTCTAAATTGCTGAAATTTCTCGTGCACGTCTCATCTAAATAGAAAAAGATAGTTAACTTTGTGGGTACTGCCTATTCACCCCCACGTACCTTTGAGTGGGTTATAAATACCAATCAAAGAATCGACTTGACAAGGACACGACAATTTTGACGTGTTTGCTTTATAAATAAGACCAGAATTTTTAATTTCAATAATTAAATTAAAACGGACGTGTCCGTCCTACCGTTTATAGATTACCGGCTACACGGGTTTGTTAAATTTCAAGTGACAGAAGATCCACAGTGTCACTGTCAAATGTTGCGGCATTTTCAAAATTAGTTTGGTCATTCAAATTAGGGTGGTTTTTTCTCCCCTGCCACTAGGGAGTAAACATGAATAAATATGGCGCATTAACTTTAGAATAAATTTCACTCACGAAACATTAAATACTAGCAGATGAGCTCAAACACTTAAATTCAAATAAAATATTAAAATTAGCACCCTCTCAAGCCAAAGACCTAATTCTTGTGAAGGCTTTTCGATATCTAAGATTCAATCGAAGATCTGAACTGCAATTAACCGTAGCTTATTAGCAAACAATTTCAAATTAATAAATCCCTAAATTCATCAAAGAATATTATTAGTCAGCTCTACGGGAAAGTTGGGAAAAGTAAAGATGTACGTTATAAGTAGGTATTAAGTGAAATTTAATTTGGAATTGAAATGAGGAAATTGATAGAAATGTGTGTTTATTTCACGGTAGCAGAACTAAATTGTATTTTTTTTGAGACTTACATCTTAGATTTTCAATTGAATATCAGGTCTCTCAAGACCTTTACAAAAATATGATCGCTGGTATAGAGGACCGTTAATAGGTTTTGTGCTGTTTTTAATTGCTTGATAGAAAATTACATTCAACCTACCGACCAACATAACAAACTAACCATTATTATTATTTTTGTATATATTTTCCCCGTGTTTATCTAATTTATTTTTTATGAATTTAATTAACCTCGTTTGAATAATTATTAACTTAGTAAATTTTTGAGTAGATGAAAGTGCTTTGAATGCAATTGTAAGCACTCTAAATGGCAATCTAAATAACACCTTAACCGACTAGCAAGCGATGTCAGCGGACACCGTAACCGGCTAACCCTCAACTTAATTGTATTAATTAGCTAAACGAATGAATTGTGATATATGAAAATCGTTCATAAACTAACACTCGTCGGAATATTAATAATCAAATAACCGCGTAGATGTATACATTTAACATCAGATCAAGAACAGATTAATTAGTGGCGACATTAATACGTTCTAGATTGAGTCATGGCATGTTTGTTGCTTTTGCTCGTGAACGACCAAGCGAAATCAGATGCTTATCAATCGAATCATTTGATGCTTAGTAAGAAAGCTATTTAAAACTGTACATAAAGAATGCAATCCAAAATAATAATAATAAATGATTTCTATAGCGCCGTTTTTGTGAAAAATCACCTCAAGAGCATTGAGTTTATTATTAGCTCATTTAAGCGTCCAGCGCAGTTAGCTACTTTATAGGTCTAAATCGAATACTTTGCAAAAGGGTATGCGGCTCTGTTTTTGTGAATGGAAACTATTTGTTTTAGAAGAATGAACTCTTGCTAAATAATGTACCGACCGGATATTAGTTGAGTGGGCAAACGCGTCGGATTCCCACACGGGCGTCGTGGGTTCAATTCCTCTGCTAGCTAAGTTCTCAATTATATGCCTCGGAGTCACCTTAGACTATAGACTAACGTGGGAAAAACACATAAATGGAAAGCTGAAAACCGGAAACTGATGTATAAGCGCCCTCTACCGCATGCTAGGTAGGCATAGTAAATTATCGCCAGACAATAAACTTTACAGGCAATAGGCTTAACATACGCTGCACCCATTTGGGGAAACGCAGCTCACTCTCACATAAAGAAACTACAAGCCCTGCAAAACAAACGGCCGGTCACGAAAATCCCTTTATAAATTCTCTCGCTGCGTACAGCGAGAAAGAAAAATTTTAATTAAAAAAATTAAAGTCAGTCCTCCGCAAGGAGAGTGTCCCCATCTCCGTCCCTGTCCCAATTCTCAATGTAATTCAAAGTCCCCCCAATAATTACATTTTAAAAATAAAATCCTTTGAGTAAAGTATCATAAAATAACCCATTTCGCAATTATGTTAGAGTCAGAAAACTAATTGTTTAGGAACTCTGTTAATAAATGATTTCCTAAGTCCAAGCAAAAAAAAATATTTTCCTAAGATGTCAAAATGAATTTCACAGATTGATCAAGGTCTCAAAGAGAGACTATCAACACTTAAGGGTTTAAACACAAAGGGTTTAAGATGTGGAGACGTCTCTAAGGTAGCTGATAGTTTCAGAGAAAATGAAGAAATGTTGTGGACAATTTTTTGTGATGTATTCGCGTGATACTTCGAAAGAACTCAAGAAAGAATTTAAAAGATTGGGTGGCGATATACCTGTAGATACCGGGGTTTGCACGGTACACACGGTCACACTGGTAAGGTGTCATATAAAAACAGATCAATTTGAACGTTCCCAAGACCGACGATGTTATAAATAAATAAACCAAGCAGGTACTGTACCGTGAAATCGTGAGATTTCATATCAGAGTGTCGCATGCGGCACATACTGTTTTAATTAAGTACTTTATGTTAAACTGTTTATCCGCGCATAACAAATGTGTGTAATTTATTAGTGAAACAGTGGTATGAAGCATTTTACTTATTTTTACATTTAAAGTGGAAACTAATGTTTTTTTTTCTTGGATTATATTAAAGTCCGGCGATTAAATATGTAAATATTTAACTATGTAAGCACACGAGTACCTTTACGTTATTTTGGTGCTTTAATAAGTAGATTGAACTGACAGTCTTCATATTGCTGTGACCAGGAAGAAGCGGCTAGTAGCTAGTTTTATTTTGTACCCTAATGATGCTTAGGCTAAGCGAAACCGGTCAGGTCGTAAAAATTAAAATTAAATCTGCGGTCTTTTACAAATTTATTTTTTCATTTTTGTTGAACTAATTTAGTTTAAAAATACGGTTTTCGCGTATAATTAATCTTTGAGGTTGGTATTGTATAAGCTTTCGGAAATAATAAAAAAGCTAGCTTATGTTAATCGTTATCTTGAGACGGGAAGGTTTAACTTAAGCTTTTATTTGTAAAATTAATACAAATTATCTTATCACTAAACATAACACCCCTATTAACAAAGGGAGTAAGTGTGATATGAAATCAATTTTTCTGAGACAAAAAATAATTTTAAATGAGTAGTTATTTTAAGGTTTTACTTATATCCGTATTCTTCTGATCCAAATAGCACGCCACCAAAACTAATTATATTTATTGCATGGAAGGCATAGAAATGGAAATTGTGTGACATTGGCCTTTCCCGGGACCTTGTGTTTGTAATTCATACAGCCAGTCACACGGGCAGGGGAGCGGGAAAGGTAGAGAGTACTATACTCTAATTAAAGCCATTAGCTTTTTAAGCGTTCAAATTACCATGTAGTGTACATGTATGTATTTTTACATATAACCCACTAATAATAGTAACTAACCATCGCGCCGTTTCTCCGCAGGGGTAGGCAGAGAGGAAGGACCGCCATACAACTCTGTCTTGGCACACACTCCTTGCTTCATTCACATTCATACATCGTCTCATACATACTCTTCTGTTATTCTGACTCTTCACATGACCCGATTCAAGCATTTGATTTACTTGATCGTGCCATGTCTTTCTCTGGCATCCTCGACTTCTTCTTCCATTCACTTTCGCATCATATATTCTTTTCACACTCCTTTCTTCGTTCATTCGCTCTACATGCCCAAACCATCTAAGCGTCCCTTTCTTGATCCTATTCATCACGCTCACATCAGCCTTGCATTCTTTCCTCTGCCAGTTCCATGTCTCACTGCCATACATCAGGGTTGGTTTAAGCACCCCATTGTGGACCGCTTGCTTCGATTCTTTGAACATTTTTATTTTATTTATGCCAACAGCGTTCAGTCCTTCATTAATGGAGTTTCCTGCATTCACCCTTCTTTCAATATCCTTATCAGCCTTGCCGTCTCTCTAGAACATACTTTCTAAATACACAAACTCATCCACTTGCTCCAAGTATTCATCATAATAATAGTACTTTAAATATTGGTGCCTCTTGCTTTCTCGGTTGACCCTCGCCCCCGCCCCGCCCCGCCCCCGTCATCCCCGTCATCCCCGTCACCACCGTCCATAATTAGAGTCAAACCGTAGAGTACATAGAGTGGTACCTATCCTAGGCAGCGTAGTCAGTTTTTGATGATTTTTACCAGACTCGGCAGACCTGCGTGTGGCTACGACTAGGGCTAGGGTATTTATATATGCATTCATGGCACATATCGACATAATGTTTTTGTTTATTCGTAAAACCACCTTTTCACAGTATTGTTACCAACAAAACTATGGTATATAACTTTAAAAACCGTTTAATTGTGTCAAGTTTAGTGGCATAATAAAAAATGTGGGCGGAGTCCCGCGGTGACCCAGGGGACCAAGATCATCGTTACAGTACATAGAAGCGGTGTATTATATTTGTTTTCTCTTTTTCTCTCATATATTGTTACATCAAGAGTCAAACTAATAAGATCGTATGAAGTTGAGTGGTTGTTTCTTATTTTCTTAAACGTTAACTTATTTTTATGTCGCTCCCTATACAACATGGTTTTGCGGTGCTTGAGGGCGGACTTACGGGTGGAAACACTCTGCACTTTCTTATCGAGTTACTATATAATTACGGCAACTATGCACCTTTGCTAAATGGCTCTAGTTATTTTTGAAGTTAACAATACCGATATGTGACGGGGAATTTCGGAAATTTTACAAGCTTATGGACTATATATCTAATAATGTTACATTCGCGTCTAATTTTAGAATCTAAAGAGATGTCGAACTAGGGTTTCTTATCCAGCTAAGACCTTTTCCCTAGGAACTCACTAATGTAAACATAAATTCAGTCAATTAAATACAACCATCCGATGGTGAGAGTAATAAGGCCTAATGAGCCGCAGTACTAGTTAGATAGACATTATGAGGGGTATTTGAATAAGTCCCAGCTTGTTAGCAGAGGATTACGAAATAATCCATAAAATCAAAAAAAGAGACGTCGATCTGTTAAGTGAAATATTTTTATCGCAAATTATGATGAGTTCATCAGTCAACTGGAAAGTAGTAATGACGAGTTTGATCGAATTCGGTATTGTGATCAAGACGACAGCGACAACAGTGAAATAATAATGACTCCGTTTTGATCAAATATTCGATAAAATATACTTTAAAACATACTGTCCTAAAAAATCAAGTAAATGGGCAATTAGAATCTACACTTCAGCTATAATAATAATAAAAGTGAACTTATTTAGCGCAGTTTTGTGATATTTCACCTCAAGTGCGCTTCATACTAAATTAATTATGCTAATAAGAATAACTAACAAGGAGAAAATAATGTATAATATGTATACAAATTAAAACTATCTAAAATCATGATCGTTATTATAAATCATGAGAGAGAAAAGGTTCTGATTTGGGTATAACAGTGCATGTGTACATCAACAGATTAAAAGAAAAACAATTTACCAGAAGCTAAAAGAATAAAAATTCAGATGAAATGTATGAATTCATTTTATCGTATTTGTCAAATCAAAGAAGAGGTAATTAGATTGATCGCTTCAGAATATTAAATTTATGTTCAATCTTTTTTTAAGTAGGTACCTAACCCACAATAAAAAATTCGTTTAAAAAATAATTAAAAAATACGATTCCGGCACAATGCCATTTTTTAAAAAAGAAACATTTATTTAAATGATAACCAAATTGATTATTTTTGTATAAGGAAACTTCCAACCATTTATTTTTCACTAACATCAAGTGGTGGAATTTTTTTTTTGCAAATTAAGTGGTGTGTATTGGCGTAGTGAAATAGTGGAGGTCAGTATACTGAAGGAGTGGTGTAATGGCGTACATAACTTCGATTGAATAATACATTTATTTAAATTTAAATAAAACAAATAAACTTTGTTTATAACCACTTTTATAATTCAATATTATGTCGACCGGTTTCGGAGGCACCCTTCCATCACCAGAACTATATTACTATTATTTTATGTTTTTAATATTGTCCTGATGATGGAAGGGTACTTCCGAAACCGGTAGACATAATATTGAATAATAAAAGTGGTTATAAACAAAGTAAATCTGTTTTATTTATAAATAATGCAAACCACGAAGTTAATGCTTTTTACGAATATTTATTTAAATATTACGAATACTTAGAAAGATGTGCGGATGAATAAACTTGAAAAGTTATCAACACAAATATATTCTTGAACTGAGAATTTTTGAAGCAAAAAGAAAGTGAGTTTAGAATTAAACTGTATTGTACATGAAATACGCATGGCTTATTTCTTACCTAATACTTTGATAGCAGTTTGATGAATTTTCGACGAACATTAAAACATAAAACAAATTTCCCGCAACAAATCACTATTTCAGGTGGATCACAGCTCACAGATAAAAACAGTCAGTTCTATTATATTATTCAATAGGCTAGGGAATATTATATATTTAACTAAGCAAATAATTTTTTACTTGAAAATGTAAGCAAAAACACACGTTTGTTCTGTGCCGCAAAGTTCGCTTTAGTAAAACATACGATTTTGAATATTTTAAAATTATTCAACCATATGTTATGCTATTATCAATATATATTAAGAGTATGCCGCCTTCCAGGTGTTAAAATCATAATTATAATTGTATTGTATCTGTTTTCTTTCTCTTCCAACACTAAAGTGAAAATTAAAGCTTTCTGAGAAAAATTAAAATCAATTGAGTTTGTATTATTAATATTTGTTTTACAGATGCATCAAAATGACATAAATAATAAACAAAAATAAATAAAACACCTTTTGGAACGCGTTGTTTATATTTAATATAATATTGCGTGGAATCAGTACACGAGCTTACCGCGTACGCTTTCAGAACTTGACTGAAATATATTAAGTTATAAATGAGGCAATTCTTTCAGCCCCTTCCCGCCCCCGTTGCCACCAACCTCCCCACCGCAACTCTCCACGGTTATGCCCGATACATTATGAATGATTCCGAGCCGAAAGCTTTGTTGGAAACACCGCTCGGTGCTTTCTTGATTTGTTTTGTTTATTGGTCGAATCAAACGATCTCGGTTCTCACGTCAATTAATGTTAGGGGTTGGTGGTTTTGATGTATATATCAGGAGGATTACATCTAAATCTCACTAACCCGAAACCATATCGATATGTCAACGTGTCAAATAATATAATAATATCTGTAAGAACATACCTACATATTTTTAATATGTCTCACCTTTTTAATAAATGACGTTGTTAACTATTTCTCTTTCCTTATTTTTTTCTAGCAAATTTTAATTTGGTAAAAAATATTTTTTCAGGGTTTGGTTTAACACCACTTTATTTTATATTTATCGTCAGTACCTAGTTACACCTTAAATGATAAATAAATCAGAGCTGTAAGAAAATTACACCACAAAAAACCATATATGCAGTCGAACTTAGTTACAACGATCACGGTAATAGCGAGGTCACGGCTATAATAAGCAATTACTTAATGCTATGTTGGTTAGGGTTTATTAACATACAATGGTGTGGGGTTATAACGAGGTCGCTTCACTGATGTAACGTCCAAATAATATTGTCAACTCAATGCGTCCGGTATGAGAAAAAAACCCAATTCTCAAAACAATCAAATAATGTCATAAATAAGACAAAGAAAGCCGCCCGTCCGGCACGGCGGTGGACTTACCGTAAATCACGTTAAGGAGGGTTTATAATCCCTGATAGTTGTCGCTCTAAAAAAACATTACAAATATCAAAAGTCCAAGATTAGTGTAATCATAAATTAAATCATTTCGTAGTTAGTTAAACATGATTTTCGTAATAAAAAGTATTGCTTTATAATATGCAAGCTTTCATACCCTGGCGTAAATACCGATATTAGTAGGTAGGTACTTTTTTACCTACCTACGTTTATAACGAGTAATGGCTATGAGGAGCAAATTTTGTTGGTCCCTTTGGGCTCGTTATAACCGAGTTCGACAGTACAATGTTTACTTGTGTGAGACTTAAAGACACTGTGCCAACACCCTCTCCCTCAAGATTTTGAATAAATCTTTGTCGGGGTTTTCAATATTATTCTTGGTGTATTTGATGGTTAACGGGTAGGTATGTAGCTATATAACATATAATACCGTGGCAACAAAGCCCGTGTTTATCCATTTAACGATCTCTCGTTATGTAAAATAGTATGTCGTAGTATTTTGTGCTGATTACCCAGCTCAAAAGAGTCAATTGTAAGAATATGTTTAAAATAGACCTAATCAATATTGGTACCATTGTTCACAATCATACCGTTTCCCGGCAGAGCCTATCAGAGATTGTTGTGATCAACAAACTGTTTCTTGTTATTTTTAAATATTGTCGTTCGTTCGGTATTTCTCTAGGTGGAAAAGGTAGCGCTGAAAGTGGCGGATTGAATGAGATAAATATTAAAATGTTCATTATATGATAATAAGAATAAATATTTCTTTAGGTAATGTATTTACTATCAATAACTGTAGGATTTTTACGATGTAAAATGTTTGTATATTTGTATCGTATCCGCTGTCATTAATTATAGGATTTAGTGCCTTGCAACTTTACCTACTGTCAATGTATCTTATATGGTATCAAGAGAGTTTAACGGTTAGTATCTGTTGTATCATCTAGCATTGTGTAACAAATATCAACATATTTTATTTTATTCTACTTGTACCTACTGTCACCTACCTCAGAACAGGTTTTAATGACCTAGTGAGCTAGGTAATGAAAAAAAAATAATGTAAGAAACAAAAAGTTGATAAAAGAATAAATACATATATACGAGTATACAGGCCTGTTCAAAAGAAAAGGTGAATTTTGAATTTTCGCGGGCTTTATACATTCGATTATCGTTTTTTTTTTTTTAATGTTGGTACACATATGTTTATCATATGTTAGCATTATCAGCCATTTTCGATTATTGGTTTGTTTTTGACAACTGAAAAGGTTTGTCACGTTTCTGTGTGTTCTTCGATTTTTTACTTTTGAAAAAAATGGATCAAAGAATAAAATCCATGATTTGTTTTTCCACAACTCCAGGACGCTCATCGTCATTAACATCTTCTCGGCCTTCTGTAAAGCGCTTGTACCACTTATAAACACTTTTTTGGGACAAAGTAGACTCGCCAAATGCCACAGTTAACATTTTAAGTGTGTTAGAGCACTTTGTTCCATTTTTAACCCAAAATTTGGTACATTTTCTTTTTTCCATTTTTTTCAAAATAAAAAAATCGAAGAACACACGAAAACGTGACAAACCTTTCCAGTTGTCAAAAACATACCACTAATCCAACATGGCTGATAATGCTAACATATGAAAAACAAATGTGTACCAACATAACAAAAAATAAATCGATAATCGATAATCGAATGTACACAGCCCGCGAAAATTCAAAATTCACCTTTTCTTTTGAACAGGCTATGTATATAAAAAAGAAGAAAAAAAATAGGATTTGCGTTAGGATCTCAGACCAATAATATACAAGAGAGAGCGCTGCTGATATGAAGAGTGTATGATTACCCCGTGTTTAGCGCGCGTACGAGAACCTTTCGAATCCATTATAATTATAATCATTTTAACATTCCAAATTACTGAAAGCGTTCTTGGTAATCTAAAACAACGCCCTCGGAGTGAAGTTATTACTAAACGGGTCTACATTAAAATAATTTGGGGGTGATTATTTTATTAGCCGTACTATTTTGAGTGGTGTGTTGCGAGTCCCATTAATAATCGTCCATCAATCAGGCGTCACCACAGCGATGTGTAAAGATAAGACAATGCCTACGGCGCGGCGTACGTGACACGTGACGTCCACCCATGTTCACTTCTAACCTTAGGGTATATAGAGTGGTACCTATCCAAGGCAGTGTAGTCAGTTTTTGGTGATTTTTACTGGACTCGGCGGACCTGGGCGTGGCTAAAACTAAGGCTACGGTATTTACTTAGAGTAACAATATCTAGAGACCTAACTTTGCGAAATTTTGTCCGCACTTTTTGACCAAACAATGACCAAAGGGTGTGGCCTAAACTCGGAGTAAAAATCACTAACAGGGTTGTCACAAATTAAGTAAATTAGGTATTTTGTTGTGAGTAGGTAGTTGTAAATCATTAAAAAGAATGAATGTTGTATATTTTTTTGTTTATTCAAATATACATTAATCAATAAGATTATTAAAATCTTATTTATAGATAAAAAATATAAACGAATTAAATTATTAGTACAGAACATTTTATAATACATATTATAAAATGAACTTCAGTTCCATCAACAAAATAGTTTACAAACAAAAGTAAAATAAAAAAAAAATGTACGGTGATAACAGATGTTAAATCATTTTCTTAACCTTTGGAGTAAGAATATATGGAGAGAGATCAATTTTTTTTACCTATATAAATTTGCGATAAATCACTTTCTCTGCGTTTTTACGTCGTACACCATGAGAGAGAAAGAGACACAAAAAATTCACAAAACATGACACCGCTTTTAAGTATTGTAGGGATGTTTTCCGTCCCGCGTTATTTTGTAAGGAAATTTCGAATGCAGATAATAATAACAGTGAACTTATATAGCACAGTTTTGTGATATTTCACGTCAAGTGCGCTTCATACTTAATTAATTAAGCTAATAATTCTAACTAACAAGGAGAAAATAATATATAATATGTATACAAAATTAAAACTATCTAGATGCATATCGTTATCATAAATCATCAGAGAACAGGTTCAGAAATGGGTACAATAGTGCATGTGCACATCAATAGATTTAAAAAAAACAATTAACTAGAAGCTAAGGGTATAAAAATCCAGATGAAACGTATGAATTCATATTAACATATTTGTTAAATCAAAGAAAAAGAAATTAGATTTTTTCTCGTCTTTTTCATCCTTTGGAAATCTAAAAATAATTAAATAAATAATAATATTCCAATTTTGGCATAGCCCTGAATCTGGGGACGTAAGCGAAATTATAAATATAACTAAGAGATAAACACTATTCTGTCTTTATCTGTTTGCCAACAATTTAGCGTTAGTATCATGAGAAAGAAAGAGACCGGGATACTTTCAGAAGCCGTACAATATGGGGATTCCCCCCTGTAATGGTTTCTTATGTGACAGCTAGTAAATATCTCTAAGTTAAAAATATTACGAATCCACTAAAACTCATTTCAAACGGAAGTTTATTATATTGGAACGAATAGTCCAAAGATTAATTACATATTGGTGTAAGTTACTAGTTGTTTTGTAGGTTAGAATGTTAAATATTTGAGATCTAACTAAAAAAGACGATTTTTATGGTACATACGTGTGAAAACTGTTTGTTTTTGGTCCTTTTGTACTTCGATTGAAGCAACCAAGTATAGCACATATGGCCATGATGTTTTGCTAGATATCGGACAAAAAATAACTCAAGTTTTTAACTATTTACGCACTTTTGACAGTCCGTTCGCCTGACACTCCAAACGTGAATGAAGTTCGTGCAGTTCAAATATCGCGGACATGGTATTTAGCCCGCCCCAAATCGTGTATTGGTTTCAACAATTGTTTGTCTCTTTTTCTCATATGCGTATAGAACCGAGCATAAAGAGAGAGCTATATTTTGCGAGTTTGTCAACGATTTGTCACAAATTAGTACGGTCTCTTTATATTGTTACTCTAAGGGTATTTATACATTCATTCATATCACATATCGACATAATGTTTTTGTGTGTTCGTATAGCCACTTTTTCACAGTATTTTTATCAACAAAAATATAGCATCTAACCTAAAAAACCGTTTAGTTGTGTCAAGTTTAGTGGCAAAATAAAAAATGGGGGCGGAGTCCCGCCGTTAACCAGCTTAAGATCATTACGACAGTATATAGGAGCAATCCAAGAAATTTGTTGTCTCTTTCTCTCTCATGGTGTACGATGTAAAAACTCGGAAAAAGTGATTTATTACAATTTCGGATGGGTTGGGTAAAACAAATTAGCTATCCCTCCAAATATTGTTACTTCAAGTATCCATCCAAGGCAGTGTAGTCAGTTTTTGGTGATTTTTACCGGACTCGGCAAACTAAGGTTAGGGTATTTATACATCCATTCATAGCACATACCGACATAATGTTTTTGTTTATTCGTATAATCACTTTTTCACAGTATTGTTATCAACAAAAATATAGCATATAACCTAAAAAACCGTTTTGTTCTGTCAAGTTTAGTGGCATAGTAAAAAATGTGGGTGGAGTCCCGCGCTGACCCAGGAGCCCAAGATCATTGTGACAGTACATAGAAGCGGGGTATTGTATTTGCTGTCTCTTTTTCTCTCATAGCGTACGACGTAAAAACCCGGAGAAAGTGATTTATCGCAAGTTTTTATAGGTTGGGTAAATATAATTAGCTCTCTCTCCATACATTATTACTCCAAGTTTCTAACACTATTGTTCGGGGGAACTCAATATTCAAAGCACTTAGTTGGAATACTTCGTTTTGATAAAAAATAACTCTTTTCACCATCGTAGATTTTTTAATAGAAAAAAGTTGGAGAAAGATTCAATTTTTAAATCTTATTTAAAAAAAAACTTAAGTTCTTTGGTTTAGTGAGCCTCTTTTATACGTACATGTTCTAGTAGATTTAAAAAAAACCATAGATTTTTCAACTGAGAAAATGAAAATGCTAGAAACAAACCTTTTCTTGGCTAACGTAAGCTTCATATTGTGTAAAAGGTTTCCGAAAACCCGTGGGAGCCCGCTGGATGACAGCACTGCCAGGACTCTTTAGTAACTCAAATCGGCGTATGGAATAAAGTAGACAGAACAACATAAATCAATGGCATATTTTCTACCCACGCTACGCCTACCCCATAATATGAACTGTAGAAAAACGTTGATAGTTTTTTGTTTGCATGTCGTTCAATCGGCTTCAATAAAAACTCGCAGAACAGCGTGGAGATAGCCGCATTAATAAATTACTGAAAATATATTTACGCGATGTGAAAGTGCTAACTTTGAGAAAATGCTGACTTTGCCAACTGAGTATACCTGTAGGTAGACGATAAAACGCTTTCAAATTTTCATACCACTTTTACTATCAATTTTGAACCAGAATGCTGTCAAGGTCTTCACAAACACAAAATAAATATTTCGATAGCAAAACTAATGGGAACAAGAAAGTTTTATTGTGTTTATTTTATTTTGTTTTTTTTAAAGTCATTAATGACCTTATACAGTCAAACTTGAGCGCGAAGAGACCAACCAAATTTGCTCCTTATAGACATTACTCGTCATAAACGTAGGTAGGTAAAAAAAAGTACCTACCTACTCATATCGGTATTTACATCAGGGTATGAAAGCCTGCATATTATAAACACTTTTTTATTACGAAAATTACGCTTAACTAACTACAAAATGATTTAATTTATGATTACACTAATAATAAAAATAAACTATACGCACAGTACTGAATAAAAATGTTTCATAGAGCGACAACTATCAGGGATTATAAACCCTCCTTGACGTGATTTTCGGAAAGTCCCCCACCGTGCCGGACGGGCGGCTTTCTTTGCCTTGTTTATGACATTATTTGACTGTTTCGAGAATTGGGTTTTTTTCTCATACCGGGCGCATTGAGTTGACAGTATTATTTGGACGTTATATCAGTGAAGCAATCTCGTTATAACCCCACACTATTTTATGTAAATAAGCCCTAACAAACATAGCATTAAGTAGTTGCTTATTATAGCCGTGACCTCGCTATTGCCGTGATCGTTATAACCAAGTTCGACTGTATTATATTAGCGTTTCAAAATACAAGCTGCTCCAAGCTCTATCATTTGACTCAAGGCCTGGTCCATATAGGCTGGGTTATTTAGGGTTCGAAAACAGGACAAGACAGTACAATACAGGTATATACAATTCATGATGTACAAATGTCTGTACTTAGGTTAGTCTATGTTATACTCGTGTAGTCGCGGGTCTAACCGAAACTACTAAATTGATGAAGTGGCTTAAATTCAAATATATTCCTATTAAATTTACTAAATAACAAATCGCCAGTTTGCGGCAGTTTCTGAATATTTAGATACTCTCCAACCTTCTTCTTTCCCATCTCCATCCCCTCCCACTCCCGTCAGCTTTGCAACATGGTCCAATTGGAGATGCCGTAGTCTTGCTGGCTTCCGGTAGTTGAAAGTGTTGGGCGGTGAATTTTATGCGAGCGCATAAAAAAATATGTCTAAACCTATCAACGAAAAAAGGCAAAATGCACCGACTATTCAATCCATTCATTTTCATTGGTCTGTTCTACGCCAGTTTGTGTGAATTTCCGTAAACTAGGTTGCCTCTACCACAGTCAAGGTCTTTACTACACGAACCCTGGAACCATTGATACAGAACACGTTAGAATTTATGAGATGGTCCTCCCGGCGAAAAACTTGGACACACAAACCTGTTTTCTGAACATAAACTACCGCTGGTACTACGATCACTTTGGATACCCCTATTTGGTTAAATGGTTTGTAGGGAGTGACAAGTTTATTCGTCAATATGTTAGGTCGAAATCTTTATTGTGCCCTCCACACCAGCGACCAAATTCACATAAATAAAATCGAATAGAACATGGAAATCGATAGAAAAATATATTAACTTTAGGCAGACATGCATTTTTTGGCGGATTGAGGCTCTAGTCTTCGATTTTATCATAGATTTTGCAAAACTTTTACTTGAATTCGGTTGCTAATGTAGAGGGTTGATATGATCAAATCAGAAGAAACATCGTCTAGGGTTGCGCAAAAAATATTATTTAAAGTAAATTTAAAAAAAACACCCGGAACTTAGGAAATTAAATAAACAAAAGGGTAGGTTTTAAGCGGAAGATAGTATAAAAAAATGTCATCTTTTGTTCCTCGACACCAATCTATTCTATCTTATATGGCCTCTTCGAAGCCTCCCCGTTACATCGGGCGAACTAAAATTCTATTTAATGCCTAATAATATTTGACTTTATTGGAATTCTAGTGAGTGAGCAGCCAAATATTATTTCAGGCACGCTAATTCGTTCCTTTGTAAGTTTTCAGGTCAGACTGCAAATCAAGTTTGTTTCGTATTGGTGGGGAGGTAGGAAGGTAAGAAGGAAGGGAGTTAGGAAGTGTGTCAGTTCTGTACTTCGAATCTGGTTCTTAGATTTTATCACAGCCAACCAATTTATAATGAATTAATAAAAAGTTTTGTAGCCAACACAATTGTGTGGCGTGCACAATTCAGATTACTCAACCACCCACATGAAAGAAATGCATCATGTGTACAAAAAAAAACAGAAAAATGATTTTAAAAGTCAACATTGATAATAACTCTCCCGTACCCAAGATGGCAACTAACGTTTTATAGCTTCTAATCTTTTTTCCCGTAAGCTAACAACACATTATTGCACGATACCCGACTGAGTCTTTGGCTATCTCTAATAAATATATTTATAAACTGATTCCTTAATTGTTCATTTTATAACAGGTAACGAATTTATTTATTTTTCGTATGTAGCCATTACAACTATTTATAGAGAAATTTTACGGATTGTATCTAACTCTTAATAGGCCAAATATTCAACTGATCAATTATCATGTGTCTCTATTTCAAGTTGAAATGCGTAAAATCAATATTATTCAAATGGTTAGTTTAATTATTTAAAAATATAGCTACTTACTTATGAACAGGGACATCTGTCACAAACTAAAATATTGCGGTAACGCTGGCGTGTCATGTTGGTATCGGAACGGAGTTTTAGAATTGGAAACGCCAGAGACAATAAACACTTAATGACTGAGAAATACAATTTTGTGGAAATTCTATTAATTTGTTACGATCCTGGGTGGTGTGTATAGCCCGTCCAATGCAGATATCGGTAGAGCCAGCCGTGCAAGGCACTGCCAGTAGACAGGAGGTAAGCCTTCCTCCGTGACGACACAACGAGGCTAATGCCAACTTTGCGTCCAATCCCGAACTCTGATGTAACTTTATTGCCAACTTATTATTGGCATGTACATTGTACAGGTGGAGCTTTTGTGCCATGGCGGATATGGTTTGTATAGGACGTTATCATTATTATGCGGTATGGACTACAAAAGCATTTAACAAATCGAACAGATGAAAATTTTCGCGGATGACGTTAGTCGCTTATTACATGAAGTTATTCTAATTACATTTCAGTCCGGTGTAAAAAAAACTTTTTTCACTTAGTTTTCATTTTCTTTTAAAGAAAACGATTCATACAGCAGGTTTAAAAATTTTTTTTTTCAAATAAGTATTAACCTTCCTGTTACCAAATTCTAAGACTTCTATCCGATCCCAAAATGACACGCCAGCGTTACCGAAATAGTCGGGTTGTATGCAGCTTCCAGAGGAAAAAATTAATAAACAGGTTAAGACATTTCTCATGGGTTAATATAATACACTTTATATTAATTATGTTAATTTTTACCTCAAAAATTGATCAGTAATAAACTCATCTGATGAAGGTTTTCTTGTTTTTTTTAATTATGTATTTGTAACGTCTCTCTTAACTTTCAAAGAAAGCTTTTTATATTTAAAAAAAATATTTTTGTTTCATGTTAAATTATTTAAAGATATAAATATTTTATTTAATCAATCGGATGTAAGAGAATAATTTTGAGGGGTACATACAATTAAATTAATACATTTATTAAACTAGCTATTTATTAGTTTGTGGAAATGTTAAATATTTGAGAAGCGAGGCAACGTGTATCCGTCTTGGATAAAGGAAGTTATATAAAAAATAATTATATGAGAGAATCTCTGTATATATTTTTTAAATACCAAATCAGAATCATTTAGTATAAAGTACAGGCTTTTCCTCTTTCCATAATTAACTTTGAGTGAGAATTAAAGGTTTCTAACTACTAGCTGATTATTTTTTAAATTACCAGCATATATATATATATATATAATTTGTCCGTGAACCAAACCAGTATTATTCCTATTTCAGAAGTGTTATCCATTTTCGAACACAGATGGTGCTCCATCAGTTATATAAAAAAAAAATATATATATATTGATAATAATTTCATAGAACTTCTCCCCCAATACTGCAACTGATGGAGCACCATCTGTGTTCGAAAATGGATAACACTTCTGAAACAGGAATAATACTGGTTTGGTTCACGGACAAATTCAGTTAGTAACGACCAGCGCAAGATGTCAGTGGTTGAAATTAAGTAAACAGGGCCGGGAAAGTTTTTGCAACATTATCAGCTATTTATTTTCCCAAGTTTGTATGTTGATTTCCATTTTAGTACTAGTAGATCCCGCTGTCTAGTTTTTGTTAATTTTTTATTGTAATTTTTAAAAGTCGATTATTTATCTAAATTTAACGAAATACCATGTCGAGAACATTAGTTTAATTAATGTTTTTAGCGGATTTGATCGCAGAAAACGTTGGCTTTCTTTCTGTAATAATGTTTTTTTCTTGATAATTAATCATTTGAAGTTTGTAACTTTTTATACCAATACTCTCTCCGTTCTGTATAGATTAATCTTGTATTTTCAACCCATAGTTTTATCTCTGGATAACGGCTTCATTACATGGACTATTTTACATTCCATTTCTGCATAGTTTACTTTCTCATAGATTATTTGTGTATTTTTCAGCGATTCATCGTTTCACATAACAGTGGTTATTAGTTATTATACTGTTCTATCGGCATGTACCGAAGCCTATTTATTCACGTCCTCCGTAGAGTAGTGGTTTTCGCAATTGACATTTTGTTCTTATTGCATTAACTTCGACGGCCTCCATGGTCGAGTGGTAAGACGCTCGACTACGAATCCAAAAGGTCGCGGGTTCAAACCCGGCGTGCGCCAATAACTTTTATTTAATTAATATATGTCATAACACATTTAATTCATATAAAAATAATATACAGTATATTTGAAGCACGTTCCAAAGTGGTAGGATACTCCAAGTATCGCCCTGGTGAAAGACAACCATTCAGAATCGAAACTTGAAATGGCTTTAGCCGTGTTTGGTGACCAGATCTGAATAGCCAGGTACTTCCCAATCTTCTTCCCCTCCCTACTACCTTCAGTTATACTCTTACTGGCTAGAGATGGTTGGGAGCAGTTGAGACCCTTGTGCGGTATTCATATAAAATAAATAAAGTTAATAGGTATATCGCTATAAAAATTGGGCCTGGCTGAAGTTTTAACAGAACCCAAATATTCCGATATTCATATTAGATTTCATATTTAAATAAGATTTTTATTTATTTAAAAACATCAATAATTTGCTGAATCATTCAACCTTATGTACGAGTATAAATAAACCTGCAAACAACCGCAGTAGAAGTGGGCTGTTGGAAGAAATTTCCAGCAAGCCACAAACCAACCCTTTTGTTCCTGACTACTTACATTAATTGTGAAAATGGAACAGAGGATTTTTTTCATAATTATTAAAAAATCATCACGATAAAAAAAAACAAATCTTTTCTATATTTTTTTTGTTTTATTTATATTTTAACAGAAATGCATATTTACAAATAACTATGTATTTTATTACTAACAATAGAAAATAACGATTCTGTAATAATAATGGAAGAGAGAAAAGACATTTTTCAAATTGTATAGATGAAGATTTCTACTTAAATGGAGATATTTTAAATTTCTCATGATATGATTATGTTTTTTTTTTAAATCTCTCCTTTAACTTTTTTAGTTGTTGGTTGTGATGGAATTTTGCAAATGGTATGATTTTCTAGGTTAAAACTTAAAATATTGTATTATTAATCGTAATGCTATTCTAATAATATAAATCACGGCACATATCTTATAGTAACTATGGTTACCTTACCTAGAGAATATAATAAATATTTAGTAATAAGTAAACAGGCATATTTAATAAATAATCGTCTTATAGTCATTTTTTTCGTAAATAATGGGAATTTTAGTAAATCACGTGGGAAGATGATAGGCTCTCAATTTGATTTAATTTTTATTATTGATGCAAATTCATTTAGACTGTCAGAGAATCCCCGACGTATTTTCAATTTCTAATTAAAATAATTGAAACAGAATTTTCATCAAAATAAATGCATCGTTTAACAAACCGCCTTTTTTTAAATCGGTTTCATGCGTAGCACAATCGTTTATAATTTAATACATTTAATAAAACACACAATATTTTTTGAAAAAAATGTAGAATAGTTGGCGAGGCAAGAGAATTAGATTGGCAAGAGAAATTTATATTTTTAAATATATAGTCGACTATTTGAAGCATTTAATGCAATGGAAACACCTGTGCCAAAAGCACCCAGTCACTGACAGCGCCTCAGCGGTGCATGCATTTTTTTATGCATTTGACAACCGTTTTGTAGTTCTTTTAGAAAATAAACAATCATCAATAATTTTTTTTTTAAACTTACGATCGGCGACTGTTAATATTTAAGCACTGATAGCGGGAAATGTTGATAGGACCAATGACGTTTTATATATATAGACACGTTATAGCCTTAGAATATTAACACAAAATGTGGAAAAGAAAAACACACATGTTACCAGTAAATTCATAATTCAAATATCGGTCATGTATGACAAAGATAGACATTCATAGAATATATGTGTATGAACGAAACAGATCCGAAGTTCGGACCGCGTTCCATACTTGCTTGTAATGTTGAAACGACCTCAAGCGACGCGTTACCGTTTATGGTAGTACTAAATCGGCTTAAACACCGATCACACCAACTAGCGTGATTATTGCTTGCCACTTTGAGAACGCCACAACGTGTCTATTATATATGTAACGTCATTGGATAGGATGCGTACCTACGTATAGGATCGATTTACATATCAGTGCATTCGGAGGCGTCGCTACTGCAGATATTGAGGCAACCAGTGCAAACAGAATAACTCGCTAGTATTGCGTTCAGCCGCCTGCACAGGTTGAGTTTGTAGATCTGTAATATGTGCGAAACACGCCGAGGTTAGTCTTAAATTCGAACACGGCGATCCGCGGTCCACTTCAGCGTAATGACGATTAAAAAAGCATTAATCGACAAGCATTCTCACTTATAACTACTTTACTGAGTATTCTTAGTGTCATTCAACTCTTCGCCGAGGTGGGCTAGTTCTGAGTCTTGAAGCTGCACGAGACGAGACGAGACGAGACGAGGCGGGAGACGAGAGAAGTGAGTTAGTAGAGATAGTTCTTCGGCTCTTCGGCCACAGGCTGGTCGCAGCTTCCCAAGTTCTTAAATTGTACTATTTTTCTGAAAGTTCAAATAAAAGGCACGTTATGAAACATTTTTGAAAGAATGGCTTGATCTTTTGAAAGAAGGGTAGTATTGTTACCTCGAGCGGCAGTTCTCCATCTCGAGGAAGCAGCGGTTGGAGTAGGTTTTGTCGTCCGTCCCGCAGACCGGGTCGTACTCCGCCGGGCAGATGCGCGCGCAGCCGTTGAACTGGAACCTGCCGAGGCAGCGGGACAGGGGCACCACGAACACGTGCTTGCTGCCGGGGGCAAAACATCGGGATTAGTAAGAGGGGCCGCCGGTCACACCGTAGCCAACCCCGTCGGCCAGTCAAGTCACTCGGAGGCTTCTCACTCACCCGCAATTCTGCCTCTTCATCTCGCACTCGTTCCGGTAGAAGGTGATGTCGGAGCCGCAGACCACGGGCCCCTCGGCGGCGCAGGGCGCCCTGCAGCGCGCCGTGCCCCGGCAGTGCGCCGCGCCCGCTGCCACCACGCGCTGCCCGCATGTCGCGCGCCGCATCTCGCACTCCGACCTGCGAGGGGGCACAGTCAGGGATCGTTCGACCAAACAATCAATTAGTCGTGATAATTAACCACTTAGCATAAACACATAACCGTTAGCTTAGTCTATTTTCCAAAATGGTAGAAATGGTTGACAATGAAACCACCTGAAACCGTTTTTAACCAAATTTTATCAACAGTTCATCATATTCCAGCATCATTTTTAAATAATCATCTGACTATATTCAGGTAACAATTGTCAAATCGACCGAACCAACGATTTTTAACAATAAGTAACCAAACGAACCCATTTTCCGCCATTTTTTAAATAACCTCGCAGCTTTTGAAAACAGAATATAATATAAATTTATATAGAAAAGTGTCATACACCAAACAGATGAAGAGTATTTTGAAAAGAAATTAGCTCTTTGAATGATAAAAGATTTAATACAATGGGGTAATTAGTCTTATTGGGCATTCTATTTTGACCTATTGCCAAAGACCGACAGCATTTAGTGTTTTTATTTTGCAGATGTAAGATGGTACGATGTAACAATACTCTTAAAAACTTAATAAGAATAAATCAAAGATAAACTTAATGAGTAAACTGTGTACGTGGGTTGATTAAATGAACCAATCAAAATGACATTTCTCTCGGTAGCGCTCACTCGCCCCGGTCCAACCTTTGGCAAACTCGCCTTGAATTCCGTCTGAGAATCCGGGCTCCAGAATAACAACGAGGTGTTGTTTTTCTTGCACCTACCTGTAGACGTTGCCGTCGGATCCGCAAACCGGTTTCTCCTCTTCCTGGGCCTTGCAGCTCTTGGGGCACTCGTCGGGGCGCAACAGTTCCGAGCAGTTTCCAGCGTGCGCCATCTGGATGCCCTTCCTGAAAACATATTAGTAAGATGTATGATTGTGGATCAGTGTACCTATTTTTCGAACGTACGCTGGCCGCGGGTTGTGCACCACTGTGGTAGATGATGAGTTAGTTTCTGTGAGAAACAATGTATGGAGGGAGAGTTAATTCTTTTTACCCAACCTATACAAACTTGCGATAAATCACTTTCTCCGGGTTTTTACGTCGTCCACCATGAGAGTGAAAGAGATAACACAAATAACACACCGCTTTTATGTACTGTAAAGATGACCTTGGTCTCCCGCGTCTCCGGGGACTCCACGCACATGTTTTCATATGTGACTAAACTCGACACAACCAAACGGTTTTTTAGGTTATATACTATATTTTTGTTGACAACAATACTGTGAAAAAGTGGTTTTACAAATAAACAAAAAACATTATGTCGACATGTGCTATGAATGAATGTATAAATACCCTAGCCCTGGTCCTAGCCACGCCCAGGTCTGCCGAGTCCGGCAAAAATCATCAAAAACTGACTACACTGCCTCGGATAGGTACCACCTTATGTACTCTAAGGTTAGTTTAAGAAACTTTGTGACATTGTCGCTGACGCTTAAGTATATTCATACTATATTCTTCTAACGCATGTATCGGCGCAATAAGATGTTCGATAGCCCGGTAGGCAGGACGTTCGGTTAGCAGTCAGGACGGATCGAGCTGGATACTCACTCGGGGTAGCCGACTTGCTCCCCTTTTACCCAAGTTTTTCGACTGAACCGTATCATTAATAATGTGCTTTTTTTTTAATCCGAAGGTTTATTTTTTCCACGCAAGATATGTTTGTATGCAGCGACGGGGCGACTTTGCATACAATCGAAACTCGTCTTTGGACGCATCCCCTTTTCGGTGAATACATCATTCGAAGCCGAGCAAAAAGAACGAAACGCATCGATGAGGCAAAACGTATTGGCAATTTGGTCGGACGTATTATCCGGACCCCGTATCAATCTCATGACCACTCGGCCCTCCGCTGCAGCCGGCGCGAGAGGAGCAACAAACCTTATTTTCCACCGAGAGGTACTCGGAGGGTTTAGTGACCCGAGGATGCGCCAAAAAATCAATTCGAATCTCGCAGGCGGTGCAAAACACAAACCGCGGCCCGCGGGGTAAACCAAGCATAGCTATAAAATGTGGTCATCTATTTCAGCAAAATGTTATATTAATGATTACTTTTAACTACACCGTGAGCTACGGTACTTTGAAATATCAAATAAACCGGCAAAAATTAAACAATTCACCATATTGATTACTTTTATTATCATCATCACTGTGTACATCTCAAAGCGAAATTCGGTTTCCTTCATATTTGTTTTTCGCTGGCTGCGATACTTCGCCTTCCGCTTTCCATCCCGCTCTAATTCTATTGATTATTCTGCAAACGTGTCTCAATTTTAATAAGAAAAAAGATTTCAATTCGACGAGTGTATGTGATTTGTAAGAAACGCTATTGTTTTATTTCAAAATAACGAAATACTGCTCCAGTACTTAAAGTTAAAATCTACTTTTACAAAATATTTAGACAACGAGACCTACTACCTTTTTAAACCTTCGGTAGTGGGGATTCACTTATCATTTCTCATTTTAAGCATATTTTTAGCTATCATTATTTTTACGGAAAAATTTTCAATTCATTGTTTTTTTTAAATAATAGTTACTGTCTACATTCAAGTTTACAAGTAGCTAGTTATTTAATTTTCTTTTTGACTTTATAATATTTACACTTATATACTACTTATTATTTTGATTTTTATGCGTTTTAAATCTTTTTTACAGGCTATTTTGAATTTATTGATAGGCATTATTTTAATGGTTTCCGGCAGCGCATTATAAGATTTCATCCCTTTATATAGTAAGCTATTTTTTGTGTTCGCTTTATTCCTTTCTGGTAGTCTTTGAATGCCCTTGTATTTTATTATATTTGTGAATATCAACATTGTAGATAGTTTTGTCAGAAATATATTTTGGTAACCAGTTGTTCTTAATTTTATGTATAAACATCAATGTGTTTAATGTTAGCATCTGTTTTACTGTTGGCCAATTTAGTTCCTCTGACATTTTAGTTACTTTTGAGTTCCTATTCAAGTTGCTCTATTTTGGAGAATTTGAAACTTGTTTTGTTCTTTGTCGCTACACAAGAAAAGAATCGTTGAACAGTAATACAAATGTGGAGCAATAATGAAGTTGTATATTTTCTTCTCAGGTACATTGCAAACAAATTCAAAACTGTCTATTAGTTTAATGTCGCTAAAGAGCGGTACACTCTGTATATACTATTTCACATATCCACTAATAATGCGGCCCTCCGGTTAAAATATTTTTACAGCCCTGAACGAACGTAATGGGTGCAGTGAAGGAGTAAAATTTCTGGGAAGGCCTTTATAAAGTAAATCTTGATGACTTTTTTTTGTTAATATAAACTCCGCCTCTCAGAGCCTGAGGTTTCCCGTAGGGCTCTTTCCGTCTTTGGGGATGCTGTTTGGAGCGTCTTTTAAAGGGAGAAGGGGTGAACTTGTTGCAGGGGGAAGGAAACATTCAAGCCGACAAATCATTTCACAGCCGAACTGTACCATTCTTCAGGAGCACCTCTCATCGAAATACCGGAAGAATAAGCACAGCTTTCCCGCCTGACATTTATGTTCTAATAACTGAAATCCGTCTAATTACGGCGATTTGTCAAGCGAATTTTAATCGGGATTTTTTTTTACAGTGATATTAATTGATATTCCTAATTTAAATTCTTCGTGCGCTTGTTAATGTTATCGATTTTTACATCCATCGATAAATTAATCGGTTTCTTCGACCATTGGCAATATTTTAAATGCTCCCGCAGGTTCGAACAAAAGGTCGGGCGGTATGAATCGGTAAAGTTGTACTATTGATCGACAATGTTGTTTGAGGGTATAAAAATACGCACAAAAAACTATCGAAGGTTTTAAATTGTTTGGTAAATATGGCTTAACTTTTCGGTCGATATCTATTATTGGGTACTTGTCATAATAATCAATCTAGTATACAAATTGGACGTCCGATCTTATCAAGAAAAGGAGTGGTTGCGAGTGTTCTAGAGAACTACTTTATTTTACAGCAGTTCATACTTCAATTGAAGTTAGACTTCAAAGACTACAAAGAAGTACTTCATTTCAAGAACTTCAATTGAAGTTCGACTTCAAAGACTACAAAAAATTACTCCATTTTGTCGACTACAAAGATTTGGAGAGGAACTGGTTCTTCCCCAGCTCCATATTTTTCTTGATTTTCTTGGACTTTTTTGGGGAGGAACTTTTGTTGATTTGCTAGTACTTTTTGATTTGAAATCTCTACCGACTAGTACTATTTTTTGGCGAATTCGACTTCAATTGAAGCGTTCACCGCGAAGGTTCGTTTTAAAGAACTAGCAGTTCGTGAAGCATTCACAAAACTTTGAAATTTCTCCCAACGCTGGTGTATATACTTACAGGCAGGTAGCCACCTTGAGATGGCACAGGTTTTGGTAGGTGGCGGCGTCCGTGCCGCAGAAGGGGTCCAGCTGGGAGCCGCACTTCACCTTCAGGCACTTCACTAGCTTGCTCTTGCATTTCTCCATGTCCACCTTCTGCACCCGCTTGCGAGACGTGGCCCTGTGGAAACACAACACAATACAACCTTATCACACAATCCATTCGCACATTGTACCTCCGATACTCCACACTGATTGATTATCACATCATCATCTTCTGTTCCTTCTGTGAATGAAGGTTCTTCAAATCTATGAAACACTTTCAGAGAGTGTCCTAGAAAATTTCTAAACCATTATTACAGATGTTCGACAATGTTTCATTAATTATACAATGATAAGTGTACGAACGAAAACAAAGAATAACCGTGCACTAATATCAAACTACAAAGTGTAGCAGACTTAATTTGCTTGTCCCAGTGGGTACTACCTCAATGTACCCAAACATGAATTATTTAAATAGAAACATTTAAATAAAAAATAATAATTGTATTTTATTTTCATTGTTACTAAAGAAATAATTTATTATCTTATTAAAAATAAAAATAAACGTATTAAAATAGTAAAAAAATTAATAGAAAAAGATTTTTTTAATTTTTTTTTAAATGTCTGCGAAAAAATCTTTACCAAATTTAGATGAAACCAGACATGTGTGGGACGTAATAAATTAACTAACTAATATTTATAAACTTACCAGAACTTATTACGAGTTGACTCAAAGGACTTGTTTAATTATAAAAATACAAACTATTAATAAAAATAACATATTATTGTTTTGATATAAATTCTTCCCACCAATAATTATTTAAGAACGGGTCTAGTTCGTAATTTATTTAACAGATGTCATGTCTACAACTGCATTACAAATTTTATATCTTCCGCCCAACAAGGCGCTGTAAAAAAGATTATTTCTTCTCTTTAGACAAAAAAAATTAAGATCTTTATGTTTATGGTAGTCATCCTTGCGTAAGAAATATAATACATCTGTTATCTTATAGAGGAAATATTTTTGAGCTAGTATTTTAATAAACTAAATGTGAACACCGGCATAATAAGACTTTGGATAAAATGAAAGACATCTTGAAATGAATCGGAGGAAAATCTTAAAGGCAACGCCTGCATTTAAAATGGATTAGAATAAAAAGGGGAATATCCGTTGCTGTTCTGGGCCCCTTTCTTCAAATACGTAGACTGGTATCTGACGGGTGGTCGGTTTAGTGTCTTTAGAATACCTGAACAGACACAGACTGGAACCTTTTGCACTTTTCATTGAACATTACACTAGAAATCAATTTCACGTAATAGCATAGCGCAATTTAAGACATTGTTCTATCGATTTCGGTATTTTAATTTGTATTCTAACGTAGCATTTACCCAATAAAGTCAGCTATCCAAAAAAATCATCAAGGTCAATAAAGAGTCGACTCACCCGCAGTTGATCATCTGCATCTCGCACTCGCTCCTGTAGACGTTCTCGTCCGAGCCGCAGACCGGCTTGTCCCGGGCCCCCGCGCAGGTGGTGGGGCAGGCCTGACTCTGCGCCCCCGAGGTGCGCTCCTGCGACACGCAGAACGACATGGGCACCTCGAACACGTGCTTGCTGCCAAGGGGAAGACGGACAAATATTATAAAGCAGTCCCACCAGGACTGTCTGGTTAAAGGAAGAAGCTTCTTCTCGGCTATTCAAATCTTTTTGCTAGTCTAAGTGGAAGTTGATTTAAGGGTTCTACTAGGGTGTGGGGTAGATATGGAGGCTGCCGACTCACCCGCAGTTCTTGGACTTCATGCTGCAGGCGTTAGAGTAGAGCTGGCCGTCGGAGCCGCACGTGGGGCGCGCCACCCGCCAGCAGGACTCGCGGCAGTGGCGCGTCGTCTGGCAGTACTTCTTGTTGGCGCGCACCACGCCCTGTCTGCGGGGAAACCAGGGAGTATCAATTGGTAACCATCAACATCGACGTCATCATCTTCAAAGTCTTACTAAACACTATCTACTAATTATTAAAAATTATCTCCAACGTCTTTAACCTTCAAAACCATAACTAACCCCTTTATCAGAATCATCTCAAAATTCTTTAAATTCAACTTCGTCGCCATCCAAACTTCGTCAATTGACGTTCAGTATTAATCGAAAGAAAACGAGCTGAAAATTCATCTATTGATATCACCTAGGCGGTTTCAATTTATTAATGCATTTTAAACAAACAATATTTGAAGAGCGAAAAATATTTGGAGATCGGGAATGAAGAGCGGAAAATGTAGCAATTTCTCGGAGGAAGATCGGGAATTTAGGACGAATGTGGAATCACTTCCCGAACTAGCTGGAACTGTCGTTTTAATAATAATACCTTAGACCGGTCCGATGGCGTTATTTTCGTGAATCTCACAAATGGTTCGCCACGGTTGGTAGGGGCTTGCGATGCTTCTCTCGCTCTTCGGTTAAACTCGAACAAAGGGTAAATGTGTCCGAAAGGTTTCCACAACAACAAACTAAAACGCTACTAACTTGCGCATGAACTCGCCATAATATATTATTACGGAACGATTTGTTCGTAGCTATGCAGCTGCGCTTCTCAGTGTGCTTAAATTGAAGCAAGTTTAATTGGCTACGGTTGCATGTTGCGGTTTCTGACGCCAGGTAATCCAGGTAAGTTCACTTACTCCGAATCTCCGCGCACTTATCCAAACAGTTTCAGCTTTCCAAACCCGAGCTGATGACACACATTTGCGGAGATTTACGCTGATGAGATAAACATCGGACTTTCGAGGAAGTCTTGACCTGAACTGCTAGAAAGTTATTTGTCCACAGAAAGTAACCGTTTAAGTAGTGAATTATCGGGCTCGCCGATAGTGTCAAAAAAGCCAAGAAATCTGCCGATAAGACGCTGGAGATGCTAAGATGATTTGACGCGAGTGAGTGATTGCAGTGAGAGCTGCGGAACTAATTTTCACTAAACGGTTTGTGGAGGACATTATCTTAACCCATCATTAAACGTGAAATCAGTTAGAGAAACATTAACAGATCCGCTATCCGCAGATCGTGGTGGTGATTACATGATTTTAAGTAGATTAGTGATTCGACTACTGAGTTTCTAATAATGAAAAAAATATATATTATTTCCGTTACCAAGCTAGAAAACTTCCTTCGGATCCCGAGATTACATTTTAGTTTTAACGTCATTTTTTAAATTTATTACTTTGTTGAATTAATTGCAGACAAATTTGTGTTTTTTTTTTAATTATCAACACAATAACTAAATATGCATTTAAACCTGAAATTAGAGTTTTAAAAATCGTTCATTTGTTAAACATATTTTGCCTCCTTTGAATTATATTACATTTCTCTTAGTTTTCAAGGACAGTTTTTGATTGTTATGTACGAAAAGAAATTGGTAACAAAAAATATTTTTGAAGAAGGCTGGTATTGCGTTTTGTTTAAGCTTCCGGAGATGTTGAAGAAGCTGGTTACCGTCGGGAAGGTCCAACCAGCTGACAGTCATCGCGACAGCAAGGTACTTGACTTACCCGCACGTCAGCAGCTTCATCTGACAAGTGTTCTTGTAGACGTTGCCGTCGCTGCCGCAGATCGGCCCGTCCAGTGGCGCCTGTCCACAGTCCACGGGGCAGTTCTCTCTGTGCGCCGAGATGTTGTTGCAGGCTCCCACGTGGGACAGCCCGATGCCCACCCTGCGCGAGAACAAAAGTACAATCAAACATAGGGGCTAGCATAACCGCCTGAAAGCTGGAAACATTGACACGAAGAACGTTTTTTTCAACATTATCGATGATACTGTCTTCTCACATCATTTTAAGATGCAATTCATCACTATTGCAGTCATCGTCATCGAGTCACTCATCGAATGAACAACACTGTGCATCCGGAGCTGCGATAAACACCGAATGCGTTTCAGCTTCGAATGGACTGTAAAACAAAATAAAGAAAACTATTTGATGGAAGGTTCGATTGTATGTTGTGGGTAAAAGGAAGAGTTAAGCCAATTCACTCACCGATGAATTAGATGTTTTAGAATTTTTGAGCGAGAAGATGGAAGGCACCAACCCGTGACACGACGATCACGTCTCCTTCTTCAGTTTTTGCAATGTTGTTAAATAATAAACCAAATGGCAAATTGGCGGGACAGGTAGGGACCGGATGAAAAACAAATAGGTGAGAACCTAACAAGTTGTCTATTTGAAATACAACAAACACCTTGTCTGTGGAAACAATGAATGGCCCGTCTCTCAACAGAACCCTTCCACTGAGAGACCAATCACCATTGCCTGAGAATCAATCACCGCTCAGAGGAGCATGAAAGATGAGAAGGTCAAATAGCTCGTCTGATTCTCCTTGGTGAGAACAATCAGTTGGAATTATCGACAATTCTTCTTTTTATGCGTTATTACATGCAATTACTCCTTATTATAAGGAATAGACGCAAATCCTTTTATCCCAAGCTCTTGTAATATAATGTAACTTTCAATATTTCACACCGCGCCATAAATAAATAAAATTTGAAGGGTTAATGGCAAATCTGTACCAAAAATTTAAGTTTTCAGAACAAATATTGTGTCTATTTTACTAAATTCAATTGTCACATTGCATAAAACCGACCCTTTTTGCACGTGCAGTTTAGGTATGATACCTACCCATTCCCCAATTAGTTCCCACGTCAACAACAGCGTGACAAAAATGTTTTATTTGAGTTAAAACGGTTGTATGTACTGAATTCCCATATTCAAGAGTACGGTTAGCCGAAATATTGGTTTTACACATTTCCAGTGTTATGGCAAACATGAATTAACTCTCAATTGGGTGTGAAAAGTGACAGCAAATAACCGAGAGATAAGAATTGACAAATTATATAATAATATAAACGCGTTGCGTATCTTTTCACAAAATATGTCTTAATAATTATGCGAATATTGTGAAACGGGAAGAGAGTACGATATTTGTAAAGGGTGGGTGTGTGTGTTTACCTGCACATCTCCACCTGCAGCATGCACCTGTTGAGGTAGGTCCTACCCTCCGTGCCGCAGACGGGGTCGCGCTCCGAGGAGCAGCGGTGCTCGCACTTGGAGCCGTGCGCGCGCACGCACGTCTTGGGGTCCGTGGTCAGCTTGATGCCTGCGGAAATATTAACAGTTTTATCATGAATCCTATTTAATAATAACAGTTCATTCGCTTGCTTACCTCAAACTCCAATACATTGTACAGTACAATTTGTAGACACTTTTTATAGTTGTTGTAAACATCGTTAAATTCGGAGAATTTTCAATGCAAAAATGGTGAATGATTGATACACCGAACTTTTTTATCTACTCGGTTTGCTTTATAAAACGAAATTAATATTAATCGCATTCGGTCTTCTACAGACGCATTTTGATCAGGTCACTCCCTATGGCGCCTTCGGAGGCATCGCCTTTGTCTAATCGTCTCCTTGGTAACTGCAGCTCACCTTCCTTCTTCCTAACCTAATATAAATGAAACATGTTATAACAAGAACAATAACGAGTAACCTCACTTTATCCCTTTTCAAAACGTTTGACATAAATACTTGTAATAATAATGGTTTTATTCTGAGCTACCACAGGGGTGTAGCGAGGTAACCAAATCCACATTGACATTGTATAAATACAGTTAAACAAATAAAAAGGAAATAATTAATGAGCATAGTATAATATAACACACGAACTTAATTCTTCTTGAACTCCTCGGTGAAGGTTATACCAGGGAAAGGTTCACGAAAATTAACAGCATAATTTATCTATAATTACATCATTTTTTTAAATCGGTTTCTAATAAATATTTTTGTGTTCATTGCCACAATGTGTTATTAAGAATCATACTAAAAGTATGTTCGTATAGTCAGATATATTTTGTGTGTTCAAAAATGTACTTTTACCGTAAATAAATAAAAAGGTTATTCGGTTAAAAAAAACTAGTGACCTTTGCCGCAAGTCTTCTTCCTCATGTCGCACAGCGAGGGGTAGATAATCCCGTCGGACCCACACACCGGGTCTCCTTGCAGGGCGGCCGGACATATCCTGGGGCAGTTCGCGTCTCGGGCAGACAGGGCTCCTGGAAGGACGAAGCATATCGTGGTCAAGACAAAGTGGAAATTACAAAGACAGAGATAACGTTCGAACTGTTTGTGGACCGCCTTTGAATGCTAGAAGACCTTGACATATTTTTTAATTTCTTTTTTTTTTAATAACTTTTTATTTCTTACATTTTTTTACATTACCTACCTCACTAGGTCATAAGAACCTGTTCTGAGGTAAGTGACAGTGAGTACAAATAGAATATTTTTTTTTAAAAATGATGATATTTGTTACACAATGTTCTAGTTTGTCATGGTGAAGAATTTCAAGTGCTATTTTAGGAGGTCTTCAATTTCCTTGCAGTCCTTACTCAATAGCCATTTACTAATGTTTTGATTAAAGGAATACACATTGGTGATGGCTACAGTCTACATAATACAAACAAACTAGCGAGGGTAGGATAGTAAAACTGATTAGTGCTTTAAATTATGCCGTTGAAGGTTGATAAATCAGCAATAATTTATGGGAAGTAAATTTATGTTTCACGATGCATTTCTATTTGGGAGAATTGCGTCTTAGATAAAATAACAAAAACGGGAAGAGCAAAGAGATAACTCTGTAATGTCTATTCGCGACCGTCAACCCTTAGATCGGCAATGTCATCGGCTATCGGAAGGTTGAAAGAACCAAAGCGCACACCAGACACTAAGTTCGGAGAGCGCGCTGCAGGAGTGTTAGGTCCTAAAGCCTGGAATGGACTACCACATGATCTGAGAGTAATAAAAGACTCAACAGAGTTCAGATCCAAACTCAAAACTCATTTTTTCAGAATATCATATCCATAATCAAGATGTAACAAGCCCAATAGAACCAAGAAAACTTTTCAGACTCTCATTCCTTAAATTCGTTAGAAAATTATCACCATTATCTGTTCCTCACTACGAAAAATGAAAAAATACTTCCTATGTACTTTTTTTTTTAATTTGCTATCATGCCCTAAAAATGAAAAAATAATAAAAAAATAAAAAATTAAATATATACATATATACTCGTATGTAAAAATCAGCTAAATTTAAAGTTATTATGGTATGGTGATTGTGTCCTGCCAGAAGTGACCTGCCAGGTAAGTATGATGCTGTATATTTATATAAACTAAGAATTAATATTAAGTAGAAACTAAGATTTGTACAGCGCCTTTGAGGTGATTTTTCACAAAAACGGCGCTATACAAATTATCTAAATATTATTATTATTAATGCCACGCCAAGTTCAAAGCTATATTCACGAGACAAAACATCTATTATTTTCTGGGCAAGAACGACGTCTTGGTGCCCATACTTGCAACCGAGACCCAACACAAAAGGGTGTTAAAAAGTCATTAGCCTAACTAAGATATCAGTTCCCGAGGCAAGTTTCTTATGTAAAAAGTGGCACGCTTCTTCCAGAGCAATCCGAGTGAATGGAGATAGTTGTCGGAATTTGGAGGCACTAATCTACCAGCGCATTACTGCGAGTTCATCAATCACCGGTTCCAACTGCCAGCAGAATGGGAGCGGTCACGACCCGACTCGCTCCAATCAGCCAGCGCTACCGCCGCAACGCGATGTTCGTGGTGTGTCTCGCAGCCGAAATAATGACGCTTACATTATTTTTTTACTGTAAAATGCTTTTCTTTTTTTGTACGGTATACCCTCAAGGACGATTTACTAAATTAGAAATTACACAATCCATTGCTAAAATTACCATTGTTAACCTTTTCCCTAGTGAGTCTGCCGCGAGGAGACATTACGAATCCGACCCATAACTCGCGATGCGATTTTTCCACAATCTGTTTAAAAGTTGTTTCTGACCTATAAGGACTTGTAAAGGAAGACGTTGAATTTGATTCCAGGAAAAACTTAAATCTTACTTAACTTTTCCGAGAAACATATTTTAATAGAATATATTGATCCGTACCAGTAATTAGAGAAAGTTTTATTTATTTTATAAAGATATTAATTTTGAAACAGCTTGTTCAAGTTTATCGTAAAAACTTTCAATAATGAAAAAACTGACTGTCGGGGATTGGTGTTTTCAAAAAATGCACAGTAAATGCGACAGTTTTTTGATGTTAAGCATCTACCTACTTAACTAACGTTATTGAACCTTGAGACTGCAGAAACTAACTAAGGTGTGTCGTGTACGTACGGACGAAAATAAGTCTACCGATTAGTATTCATTTCTATTACACAATTAAAAAGAAATATTGGTATTAATGAAATTGTAAATCACTACTACCCTAAACATGTCCCTCGTAAATCCTAATTTATTTTCTTTCCTCCCCTCACCTATTTTTGTTTCTAATTACTAATGTACTCATATTTGCTGATATTAAAGTGTTCACCTAAGTTCGCATCAAGCTGGTCGATGACAAATGTAAACATAATAAATCAAATTATGAAAGGGACTCATTGAAGAACAGATGCACAAAGAAAAAAGTGCCAGGAAGTCGCAGGTTTTTGGGCGTAATGATGAAAGAAAAAAAAAGAGCATCGCCATCAACAAAATTGTGTTAATTAAGGGTTCCTCGTTGACGATGGGCTGTATGAAGCTGCGAGGTATAATTAGATCATTATATGCAGTGTGAACGGGAGATGGGTTTAAAAGTATTTTGTTTCCTTTCCAGCAATTTGTTTTCCTTATACTCTGATACGTATAGTAAAATTTGTGTTTACTTTGAGAATGAGCCCAGTGATCAAAAATTAATGCAGCCACATTCCGCACAATATGAATTTTTTTAAATAGTAAACAATCCCATAAACTCATGAACCCATTCTGATAAAGGAGTTAGAACTTTTTATCCAAGTTAATACTCTATTAGCTATTATATCAAAATCAAAGAGCCCAGTGGTGAGAATTGCAATCTGCCGAGAGATTTTATCCCGACGTCGGCAAACTTCAAATATTGTTTAAAAAAGGAAGACAAAAATCTTGCCATGGTCGACGCATTGATTCATCGACAGTTCGTGAAAAGGGGTATTTAAAAGTGCCAATAGCATCCCTCGCACGCCCTCACCGACAACCAATCAGAAAGCAGCTTAGTAACCGAACAAGACCCTACCCAATATTTATTCCAAGTGTTTACGACTTTAGACTCAAATTACGAATCATACAAATAAATACAGATAAAACGTCTGGACTCTCATTATTATAACATTACCAAATCGTTCTACATAGTTATATGTTAGAATTAAGTAGAAATGACCATTTGTCCCCAAATTTCGAACGTGGGACCCCATCTTTCAAACTTGCAGATTTTGTTGTAACGTAAATAAAGATGCTGGAAAGAACTGCCGCTCGTATTTTTTCTGCTGCACAATGGACAGTGCTTTTTCTGCCTGGACCTCTACTATCTTCCTTGACTCTGCATTTCCCACTCTCACCATTAATACCACGACTTCGCAGCACCCAAACCAGGCACAAATAATTTGCAGCCCATCGACAAGAAAATCGGCACCTCTTGTTACAGTCAGTGTGGAAGACTCGCGTTTGATACATAGCTTAAGAAAAGTGCATAAAAAGCCGTGAAGACCCTTGAAGTGATAAGTTTTAATAGCGGTGAAGTCTCATCAAATGTGTGATGATAACCTTTTATTCAATTACCTCGAGTATTGGATAATATGCAAGCACTTGTAGATCGTAATTTTATAGCATAGATCACATTAAATATTTGTATCTACGAGAGGCACTGATGCCCTACTGAATCGCTACTGCCGCCACCTGTTTGGTCGTGGACTCCACAGCGTAGTGGCGTGGGTCTGTAGTTGTTGACAACTACGGCACCTCAGAGGTTTGGAGCCCAGAGCGACCTCTGTATCCATACTATCTCTCCCCTAGCCCTGAGAACTAAAAACACGGCTCTGGGCTGGAACATTCCTTGTTTGGTATGCAGGTGCCTGTTGTCCACATATGTTGTTAAGTGTATAGGACAGTCGAGCTGGGAGCTTTTTGACGCATTCAATGGTAGCTTTATTCTAAAAGGGTTCACATCGATCATCTTTAATAACCCCGCCACGTTATCTTTTTTTTCAACGATCCGTTGCACTTTGTTGTTGCATCCGCATGCACCTGCATAAGTTAGCCCTTCGCAGAGTTTATTGGCTCCACTGATACTGCTTATAATCAAAATGGCATGTTGTGTATTTTTTCTGAACCCTATATTTATCCTTATTTTTTGCAACAAAACTGTTTCGGAGGATGTTCATCCTCACACGAGGAAGGCAGATTGGTCGGTAATGAGATGTATCGGCCGCTCGAAAATTGGAAATTGCAAATTGGTCCGGAGACGAAAAATGGAGATAGGTGCGAGGCAAATTAGAGCGGAATAATAACTTGTTGTTAACATGCAGGATAAAATCTTGTATTTTCGCAATCCGTCACAGCTTCTCCAGGAAAATTTTATATGAATATATCAATCTGGTAAGGAAAATCATCAAGCTTTTTTCAAAGTCTTCGGTACATACCTGGTTGGATCTGAAAAGGTCCCAAACTTGTGTCGCTTAAGTCGAGCCTTTTTCCAAATGGTAAATATATCATTTATATGGCTGAAGGGCCACACAAGTCTTCGGAATCAAACGAGAGTCAGAGCATTTGATGCAGAAAAAAAAACATCAAAACTGTACATTTTTTAAATTTTTTTCTTCGCTCATTTTTTACCGAAGTGTCGCTTGAAACCTTTTGCCTCTCCAGCGACGATATAATGATAAATTTATCAACACAAATATCGGTTGTTTCACTTAATATTGAGTACAAAGCCATTACGATGCTTTTGGGGAGTCTTATCAAATATACATTTTAATCGTCGGCCCAGCGCAACAAGTCATCAACCGATAACTGCAAATATGTATTTATTTATAAATTGACGGACTAAAGTCTAATTCCAAAAAGACATATAAAACACGAAATGGAAAAAAGAGCAACAGAGAAGGAATAGCACAAACATAATAATACATGAAGCGATGACAAAAATAAGACAAAATAAACATAAGAGAGAACATACAAGCCATGGTCTAGTCAAAGTTTTGGTAGAGTCGTAAAGAATGACAAAAATCATTTAGACTGCTACCAAAAATTTCAAGACCATGGCTTGAGTTAACAAGTCTTGACATTCCGGACATTGGAGAATTATACCCATAATAGGTATTGTGATGATTGAGGAACAGCAATTCATTGTTTCTGAGTCTGCGGCAAGGAATTTTGAAGTGGATAAGTTGCAACAGAGAAGGTGAGTCAATAAAATAAATAATAATTTTGTAAATGAAAATGAAATCAAAGTCTTTCCTGCGCTTTTCTAATGAAGACACTTTCAATAATTGTTCATTTTCATCATTTGAATAATCGCCTCTTTCTCCCCCTAATCTCCATGCAATACCGCGGAAGAAGCAATGTTGTACGGATTCAATATGATGAATATGAACGGTATAGAAAGGGATTAATAATTTTTTGTTTAAAAAATATATATTTTGGACAAATGATGACTGTTTTCATACCCAAAGGAACCGTTCTATTGCGCAGCGTCCATTTATAACTTTTTTTTCCCTGGAGGTTTAACATAAAAATAAAACTTTTAAAACTTAATTCGTTTTTAAAAATAACGTCAGTTAATGACTTTTTAAGTCGACGATAAATATTTAAAAAATAGTATAAATTTAGGTCGAAGTGAAAGCGAAGTATATGTAACTAATTACTACAATTATAATTATATTTGATACATGAATCTGACTTTCAATTTCTCCCGTAAAGTACTTGGAACTCATTGAAGCCTTCGCGATGACGGACAGAGGGTACTCGCGTGAAGTTTCTATGTCAAGAACAGCGCGGGAGACCAGCCTGAGGAAGAGCTCACCTTTACCTGGCTTACACACTGTTGAAGTTGTTACTGGTAGAAATTAACTGACTGGGCATCTATTTATGGAATTATTAATACAGTACTTACCCAGATCATTTTAACTACTGTATGTCGAGATGCGGTAGCTTTCCGCTTTTATTTCAAATACCTTTTAAGTATCACCATATCTAACTGTGTAATTATTCACGTAAGTTGATTAAACTCTATCAGAATAAGCAAACACTTTGTGGATTGTCATGATTAATTAAACAAAAATACACTTTGTTTTAATCCACTTTTATTTTTGTATATGTCTACTAGTTTCGATTCAGCCGAATCTTCATCGGGACTTAACAATATACTGGTGAAATAAGAGGAATGTGCATGTATATTTAATGGTGAAAATGGGGAAAAGAGAGACATAATATTGGAAGGGAGACAACAATATAACAATAGGAACGTATCATATAATGTATTTAGTTAAGTGAGCGAGCGGGAAACCATGGAAGACAGAGAGGGTAGCAGAACGTCAAGTTTGAGGGGATGGAGAGGTGGAGGAGAAGGGAAACATGTTTAAGATAGGACTAAAAACCTTCTTTTTTTTGGTTATTTATTGATGTAATTGCATTAGTATATTTTTAAGTCCCGGTGAAGATTCAGCTGAATCGAAACTAGTTGACATATACAAAAATATGAATGGATTAAAACAACGTGTGTTTTTATTTAACTAATTAAACTCTATACGTATGCGAGGCAATCTTAATATAATGTTCCCGGTTTTCTGTATTTTTAGGACGACATAACTAGTTTTAGCTTGCAACGTCACTCCGTCGAAAGCCATGAAGCTTTGGAATAAGATTAATTAGACAGACTGCTATTTTGTTTGTTCGATAAGGCAAAATAGTTCTTTAATCTAGTTAGAAAAAAATATTTGCGAGCGAATACAGGCAGTCAAACTTCCTGGTAGTTCTTTAGTCACGACACATTTCAACGATACTTTAATATAACCCGTAATTTAATGGGTAATAGGACATTTTAAAATACAATTCAACTTAAAAGATAAATTTAGAGTCAATTTTTAAAATGATAGTGACAACTTATTTTCGCGTGTGGTTCCCAGAGATTGATAAACGACCAACCGTTGATTATGTGTCCCGATTATGTGATAGGTGTCCTGATTAAAGAACCGGCTAATTTGTAAATAAGTTGAATGTAGGTATTAACGCACTTTTTCCTAATAAAACATAAAAATGGTATATAACCGACATTTTACTTTGAGAATTATAGGAAGAATCTAAATTTCTTTATCAATGTCCGCGAAAGGCGAGAGTCAGATAAGCGCGAAATCTTCTGGACAAAGTGTTTATTGGTGATATGCGGCCACCACAGACGCTCCGGCCACTCTAGGAGGTGCCAACACTTTACTATTCGTTCATATTTTACAAGGTAATAATATGAGAGTATAACAAACGAACGACCGCTGTCTGTTGTAAGATCTACTTGTTCCAGTTGTTACAACGTCCCTACGCAAGTTGTATTAAGTTTACCTTGTCTACAATGTATCTTTTCAAATCTTTTGGAGAGGTGAGGATACAAGTGTATATCTGTGAGATGAAGTCAAATTATTGTATCTTTAAATGCTGAATCGAAATACCAATTTTAGGACATTTAAAATCTCAGAACAATGACACTTTGACTCACTTGTCCTAGAAACGGGATACGAGCAAATATGATACTGTCTTAATATTTCGATGTGCTAGTTCAATACTATAACAAGTAAAAAAATGGCTTAGTGTTGTATTTTGATTGCTTACGTTATAAGGAATCAAAAAACACCTATTGGTGAATTATTAGACAAAAAAATAAATATATTTTAATGTATTGAACTAGTACAGCGATTTGACTTTTAGACCTCAAGAAAAAATTGAAATAACTGTCACAAATCCCACAATTACTAACTAAAATCATGCTGCAGTAATATTTTCAATAATCATTCCGTTTCAGAAATAAGGAATAATGTTCGGTTATATCAGCTGTGCGTGATGGCAAGTGAGAAAGTCACGGGGACATTTCCATAGAGCCTAGATCCTAGCGGCTCTGCTGAACTTACGCGCCTTGGGAGGGGCATACGAGCGTGCGGACAAAGCAGCCTGCCGAGTGTAGTGAACACTGCTGAGCGGCCTCGAGGCAGGGCGAGGCAGGGCAAGGCAAGACGAGGCAGGGCAAGGCAGGCGAGGCAGGGCGAGGCAGGGCAAGGTCAGCGAAGGTCGCGCAACCCCCCTCCGCTGTAACGCCTCGAAATGGATATAATTCCGGGCGCGCCGAGAGAGCTGCTCTCTGCTGCCTTATTTATGCTAACTACTTCATTGCACTGATTTTCATCATTATAAAATCATTGAATGCTTAACATGTATATTACATTAGAGTCAAAGATATAACGAGTTGTGGGCGTATTTATCTTACTTCGAGTCAATTTCATCAAACATTTTAATATATCGAAATACTTTCTACGAGTACATTTCCGTACCTGAAAGTAAAAATCAAACCCACGATCCGAAGGCGGGTAACGTGCTACCCCATTTGATATGGCTTTCTTTATTGTAGTTTGTTTTTTGGTAATACTTAGGAAGAAGTATATTCATAATATTTCAGTAATGTTTATCTAAGATATCGTATGAGAATTTGTAACACTTCGCCGGCCCAAGGTATCTTCGTTGTAAAAATAAAAATGTTAAGTGGCTGTTTATTTTGATAGCTGGTGAAGAATATCTAAATAATTTGATGAATTTGCAAAATAAATAAAAAATGCGGATCGAATGCGTTAAAAAACCTTTTTTTTTTTAATTATTTGTATTGCAAATATTTCAATTACAATTTTAAATTATGCCTTTTTTAACTATGGCATTTTTTTCTGTAAATGTTTTTTTTCTTTTAAAATCTAATTCAATAGAATAATACCTCTTCCCAAAACACATGTCCGACTATGCGGTACACTAAGCATGACGGTAGTTTCTAGGCACAAAAATCGATTGAATAAAGTTTTAATTTGGAGCCTATTGTCACGAGATCAGTAATACGTCTCTGGACTTGGTCCGACAGAGTCTCCTCCAATAGATAAGGAATTTAACAGTTGACTGCAAACTGCCTCCCGATCGCCCACTCAGCAGACTGCACTCCGCGGGGAGTGGAACGCGCTGAGTAATTATCATACAGAGCGTCATATATTATTAGCTGGGGCATTTAAAGAGAAAATCCTTCACATCTGCAAGCAACCCACGCTCCTTTGAGACACATTAAATAACTTCGTAAATTAACCCGACAAATGAAAGGTCGGTGTACAAAACATAAATTTAACAGCCAATGCGAAAAATTGAAAGCAATCATCCACATGAATGTTTCCTTAGTCTATAGAAAGTCTAGCGTTTAAACCGAATTCTTTTTATGGCACCTTTTCCCATCAGAAGATGACTATCATCGGGGCAACCTTCGCCCTGCAGATATACCTGTAGACCATATCGTGGGTGAAAGCTTCGCGGCATTCGTTAATACTGTTTGTACCAATTGTTACTCTGATGATTAAAAAACGACAGCGGAACTGTACACGTACCGCCAGTCTTCCTCGGCCCTCGCGATGTCTCCTGATATTGGAGTTTTTAGGTTATTATTTCTAATTCAATGTTGCAATTAGTAACCGTTCGACGACGAACCTACGATAGAGTGTGAGACTAACGTGGGTTATGTAACAGTCCAGGATATTTTGAGGATGCGCCCATAAATTTGAGTTAATCAGAATGCAAACATAATTAAGCATTCCTTCTCGATTTAACTATAATAATTAATAACCACATCCAAGTTTTGAATAATGGGTCACTTCATCATCAAACGGCTTAAAAATGGTCGGCAAACCTGTTTTATTATTTCTACACCTGTCCTTTGCGCGAACCAACTGATAAATTACCGTTTCAGTGGTTAACTGTTAACATTGTAAGAAATAATTAAATATTTACACCAATTAATTAATTAAATATGTGATGGCAGCTTAGTAATAATTTCAAACTATATTACATTTCACAAACAAAAAATAAACAATATATATGAATACACTTTTAATATCCACATAACTGACATAACAATAAACATAGTGAAAAGACATAGTTTTAAGTTCAAAATTATACAAATATTAATTCACTCATTATTTTGACTTAAGTAACGATAAACCATAACCACGAATTTGCAAAAAAATGGTGTTCAATTTTACAAAAAAAATAAAATTTATTACAATAATATTTATGATAATAATATTTATGATGATAATGCAAAAAAATAAATGAAATCTTCTTTAGTTAGTATATCTATTAATATGTTCTATTTTAATACAGTTTTAGTCTCTTATTTATTTTTAGTTACTATTACCGACATGTTTTTGAAATATTGTCAAACAAAATAAAATGTTTAGTAAAATAAAATGTTTCCGAGGTAGCTGGAGCGAGATCTTTTAAAAAATAACTTCATTTTGATCACAAATAATTGCCATTTTTTTTCTAAAAACACGAACGAATGGGCAGATATATTCTATAAATAAAAACAAACATGTAAAACTCTAGATTCTTTATTTTTTATTCTTATTAAGAAATATAAAAAATAAGGGTTCAGTCCAAGTCTGTCTCGCTAGGATAGACCTGTGTTGAGACAGACGAAGAGTACATACATGAAAGAATATTAAATGTTGTACATTAATAAAAAGTAACAATAAAGTAAAATAAAATAACAGTAAAAATAAAAGAAACACAAACTAAAAGTACCAAGAGGTAAAAAGAGGAAAAGAAATATTGTACATACAATAAAAATAAAAATTATGACAACCCAACCCAAAATTTCGCTATTATTACCACTGTAAATGAAATAAAAATATAAAGTTACAATTTTACAACAACAATATAATATTAAACCATCATAATAAATGTAAAAGTTCACAACAAGTTTTATTTTAAAAATAAATCATTAATGTTTGATCTGCCTAGGCTGGAGATCCAAATCTTGGTGTCTAATTTATATTTTACATAATTTGCGTTCTGTCTAATGGCCAGTGGAAGTACATTATTTAGTTTTTTTGCAAAGTATCTAAAGTTTCTTTGGCCAAATTTTGTTTTAGCGAAAGCGATAAGTAAGAGATTATGCCCTTTCGATCTCGTATCGCGAGCGGTTTGGACATTTTCAAATTGACTTCTGTGTTTAAAGAGATATGCTAGTATGTTTTTGGCATAAAGTTGCCTAATATCTAAAACACAAATTTTCTCAAAGATTTCATCCGAGCTGGTGGTAATTGGTAGTTTTAGAATAATCTTAATAATTAATTTTTGAGCTTTTAAGATAGGATCAATGGCAGCAGCGGTAGCCCCACCCCAGGCTATAATACCATATTCGATTAAAGATTGACAAAGTGCATAGTAAATTATTTTAAGTAGATTCAGGTTAAGAAAATTCCTAGTTTGTCGAAAGAAGTATATGGATTTTCTAAGTTTATTTGCTGTAGTGATAGTATGTTGTTTCCACTTTAAATTGCTCTCAAAAATAATACCTAAATATTTGATTTTAGTGACCCTTTCCAAGCAAGGGCAATCACATGTATGAGTATTATTCAGGGGGCAAGCACATATTTTTATTAGGTTTTCTGGAGTAGTTAAAGATGGATTAATGCTAGAGACAATGTATTTAGTTATTTGTCACATTCAGTGTTAGAGTATTATCATCTAGCCATTTTTTAACTACATTGATGCACTTGTTCGCTTTCATGTAAACATCATTCCAATTTTTAGATTTGAAGAGGAGGATCGTATCATCAGCGAAACTTACAATTTTAGCATCTATAGACAGATATATGTGCCATGCCTTTTGATCAAAAAAGGATAATTCATTAAATTAAAATTATTGCAGTTTGTAATTCCATGTGTTGAAGCGAGCACCGTGTGGCGGTGCGTTCCTCTGATATGTTACTGTGAAATAGCACGAGACTAAGGGATAGATGAGTGCTATGCAGGGAAGAAGAAATAGCAAAATTATTTTATTTAAATGAAACACTAAAAATGTATCTTTTATATTGGCCTAGATCAGTTAGTGCACTTTCCATTACAGTGGACATAATCCTGCTAGAACCCATGCACCTGACAAAGCATTACCCGAGGTCATAGCTAGGTACCGCTTGCCAGAGCTAATGCTCTCCTGCTTCCAAACCAATGGACCGAAAATGTTCAAACAGTATCTCAGCTGCATTACCACACAGCTGAGATAATAATGTATTATCTTCGACGAAAGATTCCACCGATCTAAGCTCGTGACTTAAAACGCTAGGCGATTGAGTAACATAAAAAAAAAACATTTTGTACCATTGAAAAGTTCTAAAATATTCAGAGTGTAAGAGTATTTTTATGATATGGCATAAAATCTGTTTATCTAATCTGAAGCATTAAAAACTCTCGAATAATGAGATTTGAACTGTAACATAAACAGAAAATCAGTTTGACTGGCCTGTCTGGGGCCCAGGACTTGAGAGGTCTTATTTCACATGTATACCTGTATATACGGCATAACATACGCCATTGATATACATGTCTGTAACAAATAAGTACAGTAAAATCAGTTGGTGGGATGTATGTACACAAAGGTTTTAAAAAAATACAATTTGTTTTAAATCAAAGTACTGCTGGGTAAGGTATTATGGTAAATTACCAGTAAAATTATATTTGACATTGTGAAATTAATGATACATTATAATATACGCAGGTATTCCAAAAGATTTAAACCTGTTACTATAAATTCGTTGTTAATAAATAGGTTACAATAAGAGAAACAGACAAAAATATATGTTGTGCAGGTGAGTTGGAATTATATCTAATTTTGAAACTGTAAATTCGTGGTGAAACTCCATTTTAATGATTTTAATAAAATCAAATTTCACTTTGAAGATGCCCGTCATAAGGTGTAACCGGCCGGGTCTTAAATAAAAAAATAGTGGAATAAAGTTAACTAACTAACTAGTTAAGAAATAGGTATTATTAAAATCGTTAGAATTATTGATGACAAAAAATAAAACAAAAGAAAACGGATAACAAAATAGAACGTGGTGTTTAATATAAAAGTCAGTTATAGGGTGAGGACTTGTCTATTGATACTTTGTAGACAAAAGAGTGAAATGTCTTACAGATCGGTATGGATCATAATTAATATAGCACATAACTTTTCCTTTGAAACACACCATCAAAATCCAAAGACCAACGAAAGCCAACTTCGACGATCGTCTTAATCTTATCTGATTCTGCGATTTTAAAAAATGACGCCTTTCGGCTCCCTCGCAGCGAAGGTCAGTCACCCGCGGGGCGACGAATGGCGCCTCCACCGGCACCGGCACCCACCGCCCCAACGGTAACCGAAAGTGAAATAAAAAACGCATGTACGAGTAATCAAGACGTGGGAATTTTTTCAAAATAATTTTTTACGACTTTTATTTTTTACGGCACTTGCCAAATGCATAACTGAATATTTTTAAAGTTGTTATTTAAATAAAAATGTATAAATGATTTTTTTTCTGAACCACCGAAAACTCTCGAACGGTGAAACTAGTATAGTTTTTTGCTTGTGTTTTTCCAAATTAATAAACCGTAAGATTAATAATACGGACCTCTTTACTGAGTAATAGACTCTGTGTCGAAAAGGAAGAAAGTCAGTTACACGCTGTGAGTATCGAACGCAATCCTTCCGACTGCTAGCCGGTAGACACCGGACTTCTCTTTTTATTACAGTGAATACCGAACAAGAGTCCCAACTGCTCCCAACCGTTTAGAGCCAGTGGAACTATGGCATCCCCAATTGGGGTATGTTGTGAGACTGAAAGTAGTGGGTAGGGGAAGGTGTTAGGGAACAGCAAGGCTGGAAAAAACCTGGCTTTTCAGATCTGGTCACCAAACACGGCTAGAGCCATTTCAAGCAACGTTTCGATTCGGAATGGTGGTCTTTCACCAGGGCGATACTATAAGTATCTACCACTCTGAAACCGGACTATCGAGCACCAAGCTTCAATTTCACGATTAACTATTTTCGCCTCGTAGCGTCATTTTAATCGTGAAGAGAGGTGTTTTTTTAAAGTATCATATAATCGCTTTTCGCTAAAAAGAAATGCAAGTACGTGATTTACGTACACGCCGGTTATTCGATAAGCAAAACAGCCAAACCGTGGGGAGTTGTTTTCTGGCATGCTTTATAAGTGTTTGCCTACTATTGTACAGTGCTACTTGCACTTTGACGTCCGGCCAGCTCGGGAAGTTTTGATGAAAAAAGTCAACTAACACCTTGAAAGATTGGTGTCTAAGGAAGGGTCAACCAAGTCGGCTTCAAAGTCCAACGACTCGAATATCATTTGCTTGTATAAAAGAGCTTTTGGATTGGAAATGTATTTTAATCCACGTAATCCAATACTAGCCAGAACTGTAGAATGTAGATCCGTGTTTCCCACAAGGCTGCGCATAATAAAACAAGGAAAACGGCGAACGTACGTTTGTTCAAAATGTGATTCAAGGTCTGGATTTCGCTGGACATCGAACGCGCACCGCGGGAATGTGTAGTGTCAGTCTGCGCGCATGTTAGGCAATTTGCATGCGCAATACGTCTCTAACTGCATAAATCGTATCTAAAACTATAAATCTAGCCAGTACCTCCTCGCGCAGCTACACCGGGAACACTGTACGAGTATATTGACGCCCGAAGATCTAAACGCTCTCCCCAAATGTGAAATTCTCGGAGTAACGATGTATGGAGAGAGAAAGAGACAACAAATATAATACACCGCTTATATATACTGTCACGATGATCTTGGGCTCCTGGGTCACCGCGGGACTCCGCCCACATTTTTTATTATGCCACTAAACTTGATACAACTAAACGGTTTTTTGGATATGCTATATTTTTGTTGAAAACAATACTGTGAAAAAATGGTTATACGAATAAACAAAAACATTACGTCGATATGTGATATGAATGGATGTATAAATACCCTAGCCTTAATCTTAGCCACGCCCAGGTCCACCGAGTCCGGTAAAAATCATCAAAAACTGACTACACTGCCTTGGATAGATACCACTCTATATACTCTAAGGTGAAATCAGTTAAAACAGACATTATTTTTTATGAATTCCCTTACCTCAACGGTCCTCCACAGAAAAGAATTGTAAAATCTGGAAATCAATTGAAGATCCAAACAATCAATTCATAATACATTTATAATACCTTTTTGTATCGGTTTTCTAATGATAAAAATTCTACTTTAAATTTGCTAAATAGGTACCTGATATTGAACATCCTAGCCTACTGGAAAAGGCAGGTAAATATTTAAGTACTTTACTCATTCAAAGTGTGGGTTTTATAAAATTATGAGTACCGCACTCATCCTCGATTGACTTATATTGTGAGGCTGAAATGAGTGAAAGGGGAAAGATATGGGGAGAGGAAGGTTGTGAAATACCTGACTCTTCAGATCTGGTCACTAAACACACCTGTTGACATATTGTTACTGACCATATTAAATGTGGATATTCGGAAAGAATGCAAGGCTGCTATGAGCGAAATGAATAGGATCAAGAAGTGACGCTTAGATTATTTGGGCATGTAGAGCGAATGAACGATGAAAGGAGTGTGAAAAGAAGATATGATGCGAAAGTGAATGAAAGAAGAAGTCGAGGACGCCCGAGGAAGACACGGCACGATCAAGTAAATCAAATACTTGAATCGGGTTATGTGAAGAGTCAGAATGACAGAAGAGTATGTATGAATGTGAATGAAGCAAGGAGTGTGTGCCAAGACAGAGTTGTATGGCGGTCTGTCCTCTCTGCCTACCCTGCGGGGAAACGGCGTGATGGTTAGTTTGTTGGTTAGTTTCAATTCTGAATTATGGCATTTCACCAAGGCGATACTACGAGTGTCTCCCACTGTGGCGCAGTAGCGAGCTGCGTTTTTAGACGTCAGTGTTGATGCTGTGTTTGTTCTACCGATTTTTTTAAGGCGCTAGCTCTGAGAAACCAGCGAATCCGATCTCTTCCGCAGCGGGCACAGCCGGGAGTCGCGCCAAACACATGCCGCACGAGAACGGGCCTTTTTTACGGCTCGTTAATTTGCTCAAAAGCTGGCTGCGGCTTTTCACTTTCAATCGGTAACTTTGAGACCCGGATCAACTCGGGTTTCATCTTATTGCGTCACCTTCACGGATCACATTATCTTCCTAAAATAAATTATTTATTTATTTATTCTTGCTACAGTATAAAAAAATACATGGGTTTGGTCCATGTCTGTCTCACTAGGATATTCCTGTGTCGAGACAGACGTAGTGTACATAAATTATATAATGTTAACTGTAAATATTAATAAAGATAAAAAAGAAAAGAAATGAAAGATGAAATTAAATGAAAATTAGAACAAAGTTATTACATGGAGGTTGTATTTTATAGATATTGATATAATTATAGTGATATGTACCTACGTCGATAGGTTGGCAACTAATAAATGGATTATAGAGAGGCTGTGTCGATATTTGAGCTAACTTTTTATTTGTTTTAAATTTTAGGGAAGCCTTGCATTGCGCAAAACTACTTTTTTGACATTGGAATATAAAAATAAACCCTAAGTGAAAATATTAATGCTGCCCCAGCAGAGAAAATATGACTTCTAATTTTAACAGTTCCTCTATTGATATCAGAAAAGCTCGTTTGGGCCTCATCACAACCTTGTTCCAGGCAATGACGTTACATATATATAGACACGTTGTAGCGCTCTTAAAGCGGCAAGCAATAATCACGCTAGTTGGTGTGATCGGTGTTTAAGCCGATTTAGTACTAAACGGTCACGCGTCGCTTAAAGTGGTTTCAAGCAAGTATGGAACGCGGTCCGAACTTCGGATCTGTTTCGTTCATACACATATATTCTATGAATGTCTATCTTTGTCATACGTGACCGATATTTGAATGATGAATTTACTAGTAACGTGTGTGTTTTGCTTACCACATTTTGTGTTAATATTCTAAGGCTATAACGTGTCCATATATGTAACGTCATTGGTTCCAGGTCGATGTGTGTTACAACCATCAACTGATCGCAATAGATAATTATTTAGATAAGGCAAATCTTCTAAGATTTGGGCTATAAACCATTTACTGCCTTTCTTTTCAGCCGACACAATTATTTAGTTCGTATCATTGGAACGGTTCGCCTCGATTGGTCAATTATGCACGCTAATAAATCGGTCTCTGAAATTTCGCTACATCGAAAGTAAGTTGGGAAGGAGAGCAATGATTTGGGTTGATCTCGGTATTTATTGGCGTTTTGCATTCTGGTCTATCGCGGTGGATTTAATGACTCATTGAATATCCGCTTTTTCTGTATGACCGTACCAGAGGCACATGGAGGGCACTCCAATTACTAGCTCTCTTGTCTGATACTTTGTAGAAAGTCTGTCAGTGCTCAAAACAGGACAAAACCATTACACGTTTACATTTATTCATTCGCCTGCTTGCCTCACACTCCGTATTTATCCGCAGGAGTGCGAGGATACCGTTGCAATTACTCTCATGGCTGTTTTTTTAAGTTCATTTAAGGAACGACACTTGTACACAATGCACATCGCACGCGTCTATACAGGTTCGCTTAGAGAGGTGTGTGCCATATATAACTATTATTTACTTACCTCATACTCCACAACAATATACACCATTAATCGTATGAATTGAATGATTGAATCGTATGTCTGAAATGATTTAAAGCGCTTGCGATAGAATATAATATTATAAAGAACATCCTCGGTCCAATACCGCGTATGAGGGTATTTCGAAAAAGGTTTTTTTTAAAGCTAATTCGCATATATTGGCATATTCAAATTCTGAAATTGACCAATCGAATGCGGGCACTCGGTTAAAGTCAATACAAAGAAGCAAGCAAAACCGCGTGAAATGGAAACGTTTTTTGTCTCTCCTGAACATTTTGATAAATGTTTCTTCCGCGGTATTAAACTTACATCGACGACATTACATTTCAATTCAAAGTTTTTCATTTCTTTTTCCCTAATACACAATTGTATTTTTTGCTATAATTATTTTTGTTTTAAAACCCCCAATAAGCAAATGATATCTAAATCATATTTTTTTTCTACAGTTCGGGAAAAACTTTCAACTCTTATCAAGTTTTTATGAATGCCTGTAGCGAAAAATGCACTGAAGTTAGGATGAAGAAGCAAAAAGTTTAATAATAAATAAGGGAATAATAAACAAAACATTTTGGTATCTGAATAGATTCATAATTAATTGATTATAATTGTAATTCATGTAAATTAAACAGTAGGCATGCATCTACTGCCTTTATAAATATATAATTACTTATTAAAAAAGTATGTAATATACGCAATTATAGCTTTCACTATTAGAATAAAACTTTTAAGAGAATACTGGCGATTTTTTTGGCCCCATTTCTGAAATCATCAAGCTTTTTTTAAATTAGTACAACGATAAATTTTATTTATTTTACTCTTGGGTCAATTTTTTTAAAATGAAATAAAGAATGTTTATAAAAATTCACAAAATAAAAATGATTAATACAAGGATTGTTTATTTATCAGCAGATCAATTGTTTATTTGTGAGTGAAACACGAGCATTTGTAACCACTGCGCTCCGCACTTCATAGCTCCGAAATCTACGCGACTGGTACGAATCCGCAGAGTTGTTCCGGGCTGGTAGTGGTATCTACTCAAGGCAGTGTAGTCAGTTTTTGATGATTTTTACCGGACTCGGCGGACCTGGGCGTGGCTAAGACTACGGCTAAGGTATTTATACATCCATTCATATCACATATCGACATAATGTTTTGGTTTATTCGTGTGACCACTTTTTCACAGTATTGATATCAACAAAAATATAGCATCTAACCTAAACAACCGTTTAGTTGTGTCAAGTTAAGTGGCATAGTAAAAAATGTGGGCGGAGTCCCGTGGTGACCCAGCAGCCCAAGATCATTGTGACAGTACGTAGAAGTGGAGTATTATATTTGTTGTCTCTTTCTCTCTCATGGTGTACGACGTAAAAAACCGGAGAAAGTGATTTATCGCAACTTTGTATCAGTTGGGTAAAAATAATTAGCTCTCTCTCCATACATTGTTTCTCCAAGCCGATATGAATATTGCCGCGATGATAGCCAACCTCTGACAGGAGAGAATTACAAGGCACGAGAATTCGAAGAAATAATTCAAATATTTTCTCTCAGCATAGGAATAAAAAAACAAAACCAGTAAAACCTTAATGAAAACCACCTTATGATTAACCGAAAGAAAAGCAAAAAAAACTAGTTATCCAACAAATTAACAAGCCACTAAACGAATCTTTTGAGATTCCCATCAACAAACGGGCGTCCATCAGTGGCGTAATTGGTTTAATTAAAGTCGACTCGGCGACCCCGGGCGAGTAGCAGCGCCGTCACTTCCACTGCGATTGTTATACGAGTAGATTTACCGGTTCCTCGGTTCGCGTTTTTCTCTGCGGCTGGTTTTTTAGGCGCAGGTCAGCGATGCTCCGATGCCGGGCAGAACCAGTGGCGCGGCGGCCACATGACGGGCCCCGGGCGAGCTCGTACACTAGGTAACTTCTCATTTCTTAAGATATGAAACAATTCACATTGGTAAGCTTATTCATTTTAAATGCAAATAATTAAGTTATTTTTATAGTGAAAAATATTGCGAATATACCAAGATATCTCACCCAGTTGGCTCACAGGTAAAAGGTAATAAAATAATAAAAAAACATATTCTAACTAACCAACTAAACATCACGCCGTTTCTCCACAGGGGTAGGCAGAGAGGACGGATCGCCATACACCTCTGTCTTGCCACACACTTCTTGCTTCGTTCACATTTATACATCGTCTTATATATACTCTTCTGTTATTCTGACTCTCCGCGTGGTCCGTTTCAAGTATTTGATTCACTTGATCGTGTCATGTCTTCCTCGAGCGTTCCCCACTTCTTCTTCCATTCACTTTCGCATCATATATTCTTTTCGCACTCCTTTCTTCGTTCATTCGCTCTACATACCCAAACCATCTAAGCGTCCCTTTTTTGATCCTATTCATTACGCTCACATCATCAGCCTTAAATTCTTTCCGGATATCCACATTTTACCAACGGTAATTTAGCATTAGATCTTTTTTATTATTTACCCCTTTGTAAGCGAGATATTTGCATGTAAAATTGACTTTTTTTTATATATTATACATATCACAGAAGCTTTATAACTTGAATCAAATCAAAACTGTGTCGAAGAAATGCAAACTAAAAAAAATTACAAATTCTGTTTTTCCCTTAGATCAATTAAATAATGTAGATAAGTTACTGAGACAAACCTCGTGAATGCACTAAACTGAGTCCGCAAGACACACCTGAGATATACTGCGTTTAGTATGACACAAACATTCGTTCGACAGACAAGCTGTCACCAGCTGCCACAAAGGCGTCGCTGTAGACTCATATCTGACAAAAAATTTCTTGAGAGGTCTCAAATCATTCGGGAGCAAAAACCATATCTCATAGAATTTTTTTCCATTCAAAAATACGATTAATCACAAGGTTTAAAGGTTCACAAAAACGGTGTGGGATAACGAACGCAGAAATACATAAGTGTGAGGAAGACAATCACGGCTAGTGGCGCGAGACCCGATTATAACAGTTGCGTGGGACATTCACATAGCTATCTCATCCGTACGCACATATTCTTTGAATGGCTATCCTTTTCATAAAGAGGTGACGCAAAAAAAAGACGGTTCTAGTTGTGCTACATTTTTTGTAAGATTTGTGTGAATATGACGTGTTTTGTATTTTATGACTATGGTTTTTTCCTGTCAAATGTCAAATATAACCTAACATCTAAATTAACTATACTTTTTCCTAAGCGGTGTTGCCATAGTATGCATTTTTGTTTGCTCCACTTAATTGCATTTCCACAGTTGACGGTGAAACTGTAGTACGTAGGGTATGACGACGGATGGCTGTTGATAAGAACGGTTATCGAATCGTGACTCGGACCGCTCAATCGTGGGGTTTGTGCCACAGTTTCGTGCCCATTGTTAAACTCGGCCAATGCAGTTACTCGTGACTCATAATGGACTTCCTAGATCTGGAGGTATGCGAAATTTATATGGTCTGACGACATTTTTCGCAATAGGTGTTCTTATTTCAGCTGTCTTTCAATCAAATCCCGTTTGACTTAAAATGTTGAATATTTACCACTTTAATAAATTGTTTATTCTTTCATGACGTTCAAGCTTGAACTACTATGTGGTAGGTCCTGAGGTTTCTCCCGTGACCTATCATATCTTTGGGGATGTTTCCATACAAATGTAGGAATTACAGACTGTGCACCGGTACTAAAGGGTTTTTTTTTAAATTTAAATACCAATAGAACACACAGAATTCTTACGCAAAGTCAATTTTCTAAGATCGGAAATCCATCTATTAAGATTGGGGAATAGATACTCTGATCTTATAGGTGCTGAGCTGGGTCTCCCCAAACCCTTGTACTTCGTCAACCAGACGGGGAAGGTACTCCATCCGAGCAGTTCACAACACATCGTAAGTAACTGTCGTTTACTTCCATGAGAGTACAGTTTAAAAAAAACCTTCTTCGCACATCGGTTAAAGTCGAATCAACTTCGGTATCCAAGACTCGGTCCTTCGAGGGCAATACCACAGCGATCGAGCGTTTAATTGTACAAAATGCATTACCTTATCCCTTCAAGCTTCAGCCAGGAACAGGAAGTGGACAAGTGAGTTTAATTTGCCCGGGTGAATAAGACTGACCCAGATGGGAGTCGAACCAGAAGCGACGGAGCCAGTGACCCAGTAGTGAGCCATTCTGCCGACACACAGTATGCTAATGCACCACAGTTCACTGGCCAGCCGTCAGTGTCAAGTCGACTAACTCCTAGAGATAGTACGCTTTGTATTTGCACTCCAGTGGGCAATGTAGTAGAGATATTATCTCGTGTGTTTGGTATGTTTACAACGTACAGCTGTGTTCATAGTTTATGCTAATGATGAAGTGCTCGCGTTCTGTCTGATTAATATAAAGATATCAACTTTTTTTGGTGAAAGGAATCAAAAAAACTTGCCGCGACAACAGTTTCAAAATAATCTTTGGGAACTCTAAAGGTTTTTGTTGTTAAATTATTTTCGATGCTGCCTTCAAAACCGAAACTGTATTTAAACTGTTACTGCAGCTATTTACATGTCAATAAAAAAAATGTAAGTAGCTGCAGGCAGAACAGAAGGAAGCTGTTGAGCGCGACTCCCGTAGGGTGATACGCGTGCGCCAGGATGTGTTGTTACGCATTACCATGAGCGCGGTACAAAATGGTATTCATAAATCGATTTCGTCGCCACAGTGTGTTTTACTTCTATTATTACCACCAACACCGATGATTCTGTAAGTTGACTTCCGAAAATTATTAAAATAGTTTCGATTTATTTATTCTAAAACTAATCCTAACGATGGGTTAGTTAGTTAGTTAGAACCAATATACTATTCGATAAAATGTCTATGTCTACATTAATACAATAAATGCAATAGAGCTGAAAGAGCCAGCCTTCTGGCAATAATAAACTTTACCACACAGTTATTTATTGTCATACCTGTAGACGGCCACGGTACGGAAATGTGGTTCTCGGCATTTGACTTTGAGAAAGAAAGTTGTGTGTTCGATCTCCGCCCCATAAACGTGAACATTCATTTATTACGTTTGCAAGTTTTTTTTTCAATTCATGAAATATGAACGCTGACCATTTAGGTGTTGGGATGAAAGTTGTAAAGTGTCGCGGGTTTTGCGAAATTTGTACAACAGCAGCCGTATTGATCATTCAAACACAGATAAACAAGATATGTGTATAATACTGTTTTCAGAATTAGGATGGTTCGTTGTTGTGTTTTCTCTACTTTTATGTGTGGCGTGGAAACCTCAACACTCAACCAAACATCGACATGAAAGATAGAAGCCTCTGTCGTGTAAATACAGGTATATAGGTGCATCCTCAAAATATCATGGACTGAAAGAGTATCTAATCAACTTAGAAGTTTTCATCGAACTGTCAAAAGCTATGAAATTTAATAATCATCTACTCATATAACTAAATTTGGAATAAACTCCTTACAATACATAGCATATACACATTACAACGCATTACCCAAAGAATTAAAACTCCCAGTTGCGAACAAAAAAATATTGGAAAAAGCAATTAAAGGATATTTTCTTGACAATTTTATAAATCAGTGATGTGTCCTATCTGTGAGACCTCCGTGTGTGTAAATATGTCTCTCTTGTTATATTTGTGATGTTCATCTAGTTGGTCTCTACTCCTATGAGTCTCTTTTTGATGTGTTTTTTTCGCTTGTCCCCTCTTATTTTGTGCTTCCTATTTGGAATTTGTAAGTCTTTGTAAAAATATTGTTCATTTTTGTTTTATAATGATGCCCTTCCCAGAATGAGTTTTTTTTAACCCCTTGGGATTAATATACCAAATTTTAACATTTTAAAATAAATAAAAATAAAATAACTTGTCATAAAAAGTGGAAACTCCAATGTCTAAGTCATATTATGAGGAACCAAGAGTGAAGATTGCTTTAATGATAGCGAACCTCTGATAGGAGAAGCCACCAGAAGAAGAAAACATATTTAAGTGGGATTTATTTTTTTTTTTTTTTTTATACAATTTAATTGAATTAAATTTAATATACACAAAAACTATAAATAAAAATAAATAAAAATAAAATAAAAATGGGATTTATTTGTTTATTGTTAACCCATCGAGATTGTCAGATAGAGTAAGGATACAAAATTGAAAAAATAACATAACAAGATTCAAATGAGATTGTAAATACATATATGTTGTTTAGAGTCTCTCTTCAATATCGCACCCAAAGATGGCAGATAATTGTCGCAAAGAAAAATGACGTAACTGGAAGCAAGGTTTCCAGCAATAAATGATTCGTTATTTATATTTTAAAACGATTTCATTAATATCGTTCATACCAACAAGTTAATGTCGGTAGAGTTGTGGCATTTCTCCAAAGCAACGGTGAATTTTATCATCGACACTAAACGATCGGCGGACACAGCTTCAGCAGTAAAGTATTATTGCACGTTAATAAGGAAATATCTTTGCAATTACGATTATTTAGCATTGTGTTTACAATGTTGGGAAATACTACATACCTGTTTCCGTCAATAAAATTAACTGACTTTTTAACAGAAACGTTTTACAGCTAACGTTAAAGACATAGATAAAATAAAATAGGTCCCTACACATACGATCTCCGCGGCAGAGCGAAAAGATTCTCTACGGCGAACTCAGGGTTCGCGGATTCCAAACCCAGTCACTACGCAAATTAAAAAATAAAATAATAATGTGGCATGTTTGCACCCTTTCCCAAAGTTATTCGGGAAAAGCCTGATTCACACCAACGTCCAGTTCCGCTCAGTGCCGATATTGTTCCGCAAGAAAACTTATAAATATGGTATGAATATCAATCAAGGAGTATGTGCCAAGACAAATTTGTGTGGCAGTAAATCCTTCTGCCCACCCTTGTGATATTTAACTACTTGTTTAGTTAAATAATTATTTTGAAGTGTAAAAATACTAACATCGCAGATTTTTTTTTATCAAAAACAATTTTTGTGTGTTATTAATTGTATTATTTGTATTAATTATTAATTATTAAAAATATTATTTAGTGATAAAAAAATGGTTATAAAAAAAAAAATCTGCGTTGTAAGTATTTTTACACTTCGAAATAATTATTTAACTAAATAAGTAGTTGAATATCACAAGGGTGGGCAGAAGGATATACTGCCACACAAATTTGTCTTTGGCACATACTCCCTGATTGATATTCATACCATATCATTAAGTTTTCTTGCGGAACAATATCGGCACTGAGCGGAACCGAATGTTGGTGTGAATCAGGCTTAAGAGACCATTTGAAAACGAAATATTGCTTGCAATAGCTACGAATAGCACTCTTCACAACCTTCCGGGCATTTGACATTATTTTGCGGTTATAAAAAAATCCATAAAACTAGGTTCGTAAATTATTATTTTGCAAACACGCAAAATATAGTGCATTTTTCGACGAGTTTTATCTGTGCGCCCGGACGGAATGACGACCCCGCAGAATGTTTTGGCTCGCAGATGCAATTAATTTTTATTCAGCGTTAAATTTAACACTTTATGGTTCGTAAAGTCGGCGCAATTCGATGCATTCGGCGGCGCTTGCAGTGCGGGTGAATTCCAAAATACCCGTGAAACAGGAATTAATGTTTTGCTTAATGGGAGCATGCATTTTTAACCATTTACCAAGTTCTGCAGAACGGTTTATTTAAAAGATTACCTGTTCCACAAGTTTGCACCAGCACGGTCAAGTAATGTTATGTGGGTAGGCCAGATATTATACCATTACTATAGTATCATCGTCATCTTTCTGTTTGGAGGTTTTTAATGTGAGTTTCACAATTTGCGCCGATTGCTACCCCGAAAAATGGAAAACAGATATTCCGTCCAACCAAAGTCACTCATTGACCTCACCACCGCCTGCCACGTAGAAAACCGCGATCTGCTTTTACCGATTTTAAGAAAACCAATTTCACCAATTCACACAAGATATTTCTTCTCTTAGGCCGCAGGGTATAAAATTGATAATCTATTTAAGAAATTATTGAGATATTTAAAATAAAATAAATTGATTTCTCCTCGGGCGAACAGAAAGGTCCGCAACGCGCTTCTGTCGGTGAACGAGTATGAGTGCAGCTTTTAAAATGCACCAAACCGGAGATTCCGGTAACAGAGTTAAACCGATCCGTTTGCAAATGAATGAGTAGAATAAAATTATTCGATATGTTAGTAAAAACGTTTAATTATCTTTGTGTTTATAAAAATATTCGCCTTATGAAAAAACGCCATTTCAATAACGTAACATCGTAAGGCATACAACATATTAACTGTCCTCAATCTAATTTCTTCTTCTTTGATTTGACAAATATGTTAATATGAATTCACACGTTTCATCTGAATTGTTATACCCTTAGCTGTTTATTAAAATGGTAAATTGTTTTTTTCAATGTGTTGATGTACACATGCACTGTTATACTCATATCTGAACCTTTTTCTCTCATGATTTAAGATGACAATCATGATTTTAAATAGTTTTAATTTGTATAAATATTGTTTATTATTTTCTCCTTGTTAGTTAGTCTTATTAGCATAATTAATTTAGTATGTAGCGCACTTGAGGTGAAATATCACAGAACTGCGCTGTACAAGTTCACTGTTATTATTATTATTATACTCTTTCTTGGATCATTTTTCCATAAAATTCTTACACGAAGCAAATTAGAAATGTAGAAAAAAGCTCCATCCAATCGTCGGTGGTCCCCAGTTATAAGATTCTCCTATAATAATAGACATAATAACGTGTTCCAGAAAACAATAATAAAAAACTTGCAACAATAAAAAACGCATGGTCTAGATTCGTCCGTCTTAAACATATTTACGTCTCCCAATTCGCATTGGCTGGGTGACCTAGAAAAGCCACCTCGTCGATCACGATTGGCGACATCCATCGATTGAATCTGTTTCGATTGTCAGCTTTATGAGTGGCGAATGCTATCGTCACGGGAATAAGTGTTACTCACGACAAGAAGGAGGAAGTATGAATCGATAAATCGATAATATGATTACGGTAATGGGGCGACAAACTTATTTCCCATTGTGCTTTGTGGCAGAGAAGAAAGGCGAACGTTAAATTTATGATTGAAAACCCGTCCGATGTAAGTCTTGGTAAAACCTTTTTAAAGTTTCCATGTAAAACAAATTATTAGAGCAATCACTTGTACTAGGAAAATAATACTTCCTTGTGACCGTTACGAAGAAAGTTAACCAGATTAATAAATTGTGATTTTGCTTGTAGTTTGTCGTTTATTTATTTTCCCACTGTGTTTTCGATTGAGTAATATTTTTTACTATGTATGTTACACCTAGAATAAAGCCGTCGTCCTTCTATTGTAACTCTTCGTGTTTTTACTACCCGGCTTCGCTCGAGTTTGAGTTTTAATATGAAGGACTAACAAAAAAAATCTTGCCTTATTTCTTAGCAGTTTATTGGAAGCTTTTACGTATATGTCAAACCTCTATAGCTCAAGGAGAAAATGCATTTGAGAGGTGAATATAGTTTCGATGACCTAAAAATACCGTTGGAGAGTTTTTAGTGGGAAAATAGAACATATTTTGAGACTAACGTTGATTTATGATAAACATTCAACGCTTTGTAACGCTGTACTGCCTTAACATAGCCGAGCTCATCATCAATACTGACAATAGCCCTTATGATAATGATAATGACAGTGAACTTATATAGCGTAGTTTTGCGATATTTCACCTCTAGTGCGCTTCATACTAAATTCATTATGCTAATAAGACTATAACAAGCACATTGACGTTCTGCATGGTCGAGTGGTAAGACGCTCGACTACGAATCCAGAGGTCGCCGGTTCGTACCCGGCGTGCGCAAATAAATTTTATTTAATTAATATGTGTCGTAACATGTATAATTGATATAAAATAAAATATAGTATATTTACGACACGTTCCAGAGTAGTAGATACTCTAAAGCCTGATTCACACCAACGTCCGGTTCCGCTCAGTGCCGATATTGTTCCGCAAGAAAACTTATTGATATGGTATGAATATCAATCAAGGAGTATGTGCCAAGACAAATTTTTATGGCAGTATATCCTTCTGCCCACCCTTGTGATATTTAACTACTTATTTAGTTAAATAATTATTTTGAAGTGTAAAAATACTTACAACGCAGAAATTTTTTTTTTTTAAACCATTTTTTTATCACTAAATAATATTTTTAATAATTATTAATTAATAAAAATATTATTTAGTGATAAAAAAATGGTTTTTGACAAAAAAAAATCTGCGAAAAAGTCACCGGTGCATGAACGACCAGCAACATAAAATAACATAATATATCCAATTGAAAGATAATGAGTTAAAAAAAGCCAGTCGACATCCTGCATCCACCATTGAGGTTATTTAATGAGTAACAGCCAAAGTGTTCTGTATCATATACGTTTATTTTTATTTTGGTCTCCGGTGACATTTATTTTCAAATAAACATAACACGAATTCATGTGTCTCCTCTGGCGAGAACTTGGAGTAACGATATATGGAGAGAGAGCTAATTCTTTTTAGCCAACTTATATTTCTCCGGGTTTTTACATCGCACACCATGAGAACGAAAGAGACAACAAAATTTCCCAAATTATCACACCGCGTTAAAGTATTGTAAGAATGTTATTCGTGTCCCGCGTCTCCGTTGACTCCGCTCACACGTTCTGATATGCGACATAAATGGACATAACTCAACGGTTTTTTAGGTTTTATGCTATATTTTTGTTTATATTTATCAAATAAATCAAAAAAAAAAAAAATAAATAAATAAATCAAAAATAACAATACTGTGAAAAAGTGGTTATACGAATAAACAAAAACATTTTGTTGACATATGCCATGAATGGATGTATCTACCCTAGCCTTAGTCCTAGCCACGTCCAAGAAAATTATTGCGGAAACGTTTCAGAAAATTATTCTGAAACGGCCTTAGCTAGGCTTGCCATGCCTGTGTCTTGGCTTATAATTCAATATTAACTATTTCACGAATTACTTATCAAGAACTGCGCAACACGAAAAATAAATTATTTTAGTTTCTCTTTGAGTACGATTAATAATATCGAAATATTTTTATAATGAATCGTAAATTAATTCAAATCAGCGGAACAACCTTTCATGTTCTAATTTTCTGTAAAATTAACCTACAAGTCTAAAATACTTGGGTACATAATAGTTATCCATCTTCAAAAAGGTTTGTGCCATCAATGGCAAAAAATAATGTTGTTCAATCAATATTTTTTGTGGTAAATCCATTTTAACCAGACTGTTAACCCCAACATTGGGGATGAAATAAAAAAATCTTCTCTCTTGGATATTTAAAACAATTTAAAATTACAGCACATTTGGATATAAAGCTTGGATACTGGTATTAAGTTTATGGCTTTTTTAAGCTTTGAGCATAAAATTGTAAGGTTTTTGTTGAACTTACCAGTGATGAGTACCAGGAATACAGCCGCAGTGGCGAGCAGCGTTACTTCCTTCATCGTGTAGTAGTTCTCAACTCAAACACCAAATTCAAAAACAGTTTATATTACTTTTTCACAAATTATATGTTTTTTCCCACTATTCACAAACTACCGTTGAAAAAATCAGCCTCCACAGCCGTCAGCTTTGTCACAATCTGAAAATAAAGAAAAACGGTTGTTAAAAAAGACCAAAGATAAGACGATGACAAAATAAAACGAAAGCGATAACGTTTTAAATTAAAGATACAACGCCAGACAGCTCCTTTGCCCAGATCTAAATATCCAGCAACTTTCCGACCTCCCACTTCCTTATTTCCTTCCCCTCTCCTCTACCTATGTCCTTTTTTTAAGTTAAAAGTGTTACCGCCTTATAGTACATAGAGTGGTAAATATCCAAGGCAGTGTGGTCAGTTTTTGATGATTTTTGCCGGACTCGGCATACCTAGGCGTGGCTAGGACTAGGGCTAGGGTATTTATAAATCCATTCATGGCTCATGTCGACATAATGTTTTTGTTTATTCGTGTAACCACTTTTTCACAGTATTGTTATCAACAGAAATATAGTATATAACCTAAAAAACCGTTTAGTTGGGTCCAGTTTAGTCGCATATGAAAACATGTGGGCGGAGTCCCCGGAGACGCGGGAGACCAAGATCATCCTCACAGTACATAAAAGCGGTGTGTTATTTTTGCTGTCTCTTTCTCTCTCATGGTGTACGACGTAAAAACCCGGAGAAAGTGATCTATCGCAAGTTTGTATAGGTTGGGTAAAAAGAATTAGCTCTTTCTCCATACATTGTTACTCCAAGGTTGCCGCTCAAGACGGGGAGTGGCGCTGATATCCAAAGCTATATAAATGTGTAAACCAACGGAAATGTATTTGCATGACCAAGTAGTAATGATGTAGAATGTCTTATTACACGCCTCGAAATTACATAACATTTCCCCGATACAAATGCACACAGAATGAACCGTTTCTCTTGACCTAGCGCCGCTCCTAGTTACCAGTAACCTGATTCAGAAACAATTATTTTATCGCGATAAAATTTCTTTCCCAGATTAGAACGAATTATAATCTCCCACAATACAACAAAGGTCAGAGATCTGACCTTCGTGAATGTAATACGCCAAACACAAAAAAAATACATTTGCCTATCAAGTTACGTGCGCCGCATTCACGTGGTATCCCATAAGGCATAACCTCGTTGCAGTGAATGAAAAGCGAGGTCGTTAAAAGCTCTCACGATCTACGGAGGCAACCTTCGCCTTAACCGGGTTATTCCGGGGTCAGCCGGCGCAGCCTCGGGTCATTTTCACTTAATGTCAAAATGCGGTAACTCAGAAACGCACCGGGAGAAAGCTGCATTCAATTATTCTATGTACTCTGTACTTATGTCTTTAGATGTGTGCTTTGTGGCGCACAATTTTGCAAGTTAACGCTTAAAAAATATAGAACCAAGTTGGGAAAATTGTTAAAATTTCTATGTCTTTTTCTAATAAGAAGAAGAACTTCAGATAGCGCAGTTTATATACGCCTGATTGAGACACACGCCAGAGCTTGCTTTATAGTGTTTTGTGGTTAGTTCGTGGATTATTTAACATTATTCAAAACAGGAGTGAAAAACTAATGAACATGCCCACTACCTATTTGTTAGTAACCACAACATCGACAGTATCTATTCCCAAAGCTTTATGGGTAAGTTTGTTCTTTCACTTGCATTATTTGTCATTAAAACTTTTGAGAGAATATATTTAGTTTTGAACCACTTTTTATTACGCACATACATGGCCTGTTCAAAAGAAAATGTGAATTTTGAATTTTCGCGGGCTGTGTACATTCGATTATCGATTTTTTGTTGTTGTTGTTATATTGGTACATATATGTTTATCATATGTTAGCATTATCAGCCATTTTGGATTAGTGGTTTGTTTTTGACAACTGGAAAGGTTAGTCACGTTTTCGTGTGTTCTTAATTTTTTTTACTTTTGAAAAAAATGGATCAAAGAATAAAATCCGTGATTTGTTTTTCCACAACTCCAGAACGCTCATCGTCATTAACATCTTCTCGGCTTTCTGTAAAGCGCTTGTACCACTTAAAAACACTTTTTTGAGACAGAGTAGACTCGCCGAATGCCACAGTCAACATTTTAAGTGCGTTGGAGCACATTATTCCATTTTTAACACAAAATTTAAAATATTCTTTCATCCATTTTTTTTTCAAAAGTAAAAAATCGAAAAACACACGAAAACGTGACTAACCTTTCCAGTTGTCAAAAAGAAATCACTAATCCAAAATGGCTGATAATGCTAACATATGATAAACATATGTGTACCAACATAACAAAAAAAAAATCGATAATCGAATGTACACAGCCCTCGGAAATTCAAAATTCACCTATTTCTTTTGAACAGGCTATGTATACATGTTTCAAATAGGTAAAAGAACACCCCATTCAAAAAAAATAACACTGACACTTGCAAGGGCCGTAGCACTAAACATCGATAAAGATTTTATCGACTATGTCGGTAATTTGGAATCCTTCCAGAGCCCGACTACAGATCGCCAACGAAAAGAGACAACTCACGTGGACCAAATCGAATCCGAGTAATACACAACTGTAGGTACCACAAGTAATAGTTTGTAGTAGGTACCTTGCATTTGGCAGACGTTTCGTTGATACGCTCCGGGTGGGGCGAATTGGCCAAAACGAATATAATTCAATAGCGCTGTACGAGATGGAGAAGATAGCGCAGTTTCACGCCGCTAAATAGCGTGGCGCTGCGAATCACTTGACCGTTAACAGGAATATGATCCAATACGAAAAAAGTTAATTGTGTTATCATTTGAATGTATGTAAAAGAAGTGTGAGAAACCACGCAAAATTTGAAACAGTGGCACTGGAAAGAGTGAGAAACAAAAATGTGGCTACAGATCGACACAATTAACTTTGCAGTTGTTGGTGTCATCACTGTAGATCATAGGTTTTCAACGCGGGCGATAACGCCCCCTTGTGGGCTTTTGAGACTTTTAGGTGGGCAGTAAAAGACCCAAGAGGAAATTAGGGGGTTGTACAGTTGCAAAGTTGAACTTCAAAGCCTACAAAGAAGTACTTAATTTCCAGTACTTCAATTGAAGTTCGACTTCAAAGAACTACTCCATTTTGCGGTAGCGCACACTTCAATTGAAGATCGACGTGGAATTTTTGGTACTTTGGTAACTTTTGGTACTTTTCGCAAAAACACCAGGAACCGGTTCCAAAAAGAACTGGATAAATAACCGGTTCCTCGGTGGTCACCGGTTACTGGAACCGCAACATATTTAATCCTGATATCGACCATCTCTAATTTCAAATCTTTCTTTAGCGAGTTCGACTTCAATTGAAGTATTCACTGGGAAGGGTTCATTTTAAAGACCCAGCAATTCGTGAAGCATTCACAAAACATTGAAGTTTTTCCAACGCTAGTTTAAATATAATCGTGGAAATAGCTGTTCCAGATTCGCAATTGATGGTAAGTAAAAAAAATGGGAAGGGGTCTAGAAAAAAAATGTTCTCAAAATGGGCGGTGGGCAAAATAAGTTTGAGAACCTATGCTGTAGATATACCAGCGCAAAATATTTGGACCAGCTTACTATTATTTGAACGTTAAAATTCATTTTATAGTTTTAAAAACTGTTAATTATTAATTTATGAATTATTATACTATTTATAATGTCAGTTTTAAAATAATTTAGATAACAGCAATCAATCATACATTACATAGAAATAATCAACTATTGATTTGACCGTGAAGTTGACAGTAATTTCTGTTCCTCAATCATCACTAAACTAATTATGGGTATAATTCTCCAATGTCCAGAATGTCAAGGCTTGTTAACTCAAGCCATGGTCTTCAAATTTTTGGTATTAGTTCAAATGATTTTTGTCGTTCTTTACGACTCTACCAAAACTTTGACTAGACCATGGCTTGAATGTTCTCTCTTATGTTTATTTGGTCCTATTTTTGTCATCGCTTCATTTAATATTATGTATGTGCTATTCCTTCCCTGTTGCTCTTTTTTCCATTTTGTGTTTTATATGTATTTTTTGTAATTGGACTTTAGTCCGTTCATTTATAAATAAATAACACAACTTCAACTGGAATATTTCAAGAGTCTATAAACGCAGAAACCATTAGAGTAATGCTTCGTGCTTTTTTAATGCTTTATTTTATTTTTATGTGGCATCTTTAGTTCCTCTTTTGATCGAATGCAGAGTTAACTATGTCAAACTGTGCCGACTTCATCCCGAATGAGACTATACAAAGATAAACCTCTGCAAAGTAATCAACCTGACTAATGGGTGGACTTGGAACGAGAAATCAGCATGGGCAAATATACTAACCTAACCTAACCTAACCAAACTGCTAAAGTTACTAACTTGCTAGCTATTTAACTAAGCATCAAGCTACTTTTCCACAGGGGAACACAAAAATGATGGACACAAATTTCTCATTTACATTGATGCATCGTTGCATACATAATCTTCAGAGATAATTTATATTTGAGATGGTCTATATCGATATCACATTGAGCAAGATACTCGGCTAGCAGGCGCAAGGGCTGAGTTCGAGTTAGTCACGACGGGAATCGACTAACTCTCTTTTCAGAACATCTGTGCCTTGTGAAAAGCTTTTTACATATTAAGTTTTAAAGGTTATTTTTTTTAAGAAAAACACCTTTACGGAACGACTCTTAAAATGGCTCAATCCGAGTATTTGATTCACCAGGTCGTACCGTGTCTTCTTGAGTCGCCCCCGACTTCTTATTGTATTCACTTGCGTGTCATGCATTCTACTGGCACTCTGTTCTCTGTCCACTCGCTCCACATGTCCAAACAATTAAGCAATTTACGCGTATTTCTCTCAAACGTGTCAATTAAGCTTTCATCAGTCTTGCAATGGTATTTTTTGCAGTTGAATGGATGACGTCTTCTTCCACTGACACCCTCTCCTATCAGAGATTGACTATCATCAGGGCAACCTGCGCCCCGCAGGCTGCAGGCTGCAGACCGGAACAACTCTGCACAACTGCGCTCAACTCTGTACAAGTCAAGTTGGTTTTATTATTTTTTATATGAATACCGCAGAAGAGTCTCAACTGATCCCAACCGTCTAGAGCCAGTGTGTATTTTGTGAAGCTGAAGGTGGCGGGGAGGGGAAGGAGATAGGGAAGAGGAAGAGGAAGGTTAGGAAGTACCTAGTTTTTCAGATCTGGTCACCAAACACGGTTAAAGCTATTTCAAGCAACGTTTCGATTCTGAATGGTTGTCTTTCACCAGGGCGATACTTAGAGTATCTACCACTTTGGAACGTAATGCAAATATATATTTTTATATGAATTAAATATGTTGTGACACATATTAAGTTATTGGCGCATGCCGGAACCCGCGACCTTTGGACTCGTGGTCGAGCGCCGTACCACTCGACCATGGAGGCCGTCAGTAGATTTCGAAGCCGCGAAGTGCGGCGTCTTCCTCTGCTACTTCTTCGAGCAATTTCCCCCTGGACACAAAATTGGATTCGGACATTTCGAAGCTTAATAGCTAATAAGAAAAATGACGAGGTGACCTAGAAATTTCAGGCAGAGAAGGCTGTTTAAATTCAATATCACCGGGACTCACCGTTCGCGCTGCTTTAGTGGGGTAAAACAACAGTTTCTCCGCTTGTATTGTTTCTCATAGCTCGATAAATTGCTTTTTTGTTACAATCGCCCGACACATTTACAATTTCCCCATATTTGCAATCGGGCAGATAACACGCATACATTACGGAAACACAGCCTCAGAGCCAAACGGTTAAACAGTTATATTTTGAATTATTCATCTCCTTCGTCGTAAAAATTACGATCTCATTCAATTCAAATATCGCAGCCTCTATTTCTGTATAATGTGTACCGCTATCTCACTTCTCGTTCCTCGCCTGTCTGGGTAATGCAATGTAAGTAAAGTAGATAGTAGGTAGTAGGTAGGAAGTAGTAGATATGCTAACTCTAGGCTCTGAACTTACTCAGACTTTACTTCCTCAAAGAGTATCTTTTACAATGTACATCGCCGGTCTTTTTATGTTGTTTTGATCAGTACAGTTTTAATACCAGACTGATTAGGCCTCCCGCTCTTTTCAAATCTGTTGTTGATTTTAGAAATGTATGAATGTGAAATATATTGCATACACAATTGCGGGAATGGCTGAGGACTTATACAGATTTCTCAACAGATAATCCACGAGACGATTGATGAAGACGTTTTAAAGAAAGACGCCGCGTCTCGTGGGCTCATCTCAGTGCGTGCTTCAGTCTGCTGATTTCCCGATGATAGCAAACCTCCGATAGCAGTAGGCACCGTAATAAAGAGAATAAGAATTCAAAATATATATATATATATTATGCTAAATACCACACAAGAGTCCCAACTGTTTCAAACCGTCTAAAGTCAGTGAAACTAAAGCATCCCCAATCGGGGTATATTGTGAGGTTGAAGGAGATGGGAAAGACGAAGGTTAGGAAGTACCTGGCTATTCAGATCTGGTCACCAAACACAGCTAAAGCCGTTGCAAGCAACTTTTCAATTCTGAATGGTGGTCTTTTAACAAAACGATACTACAGCTAGTAGATCTACCACACTGAAACGTGCCGCGAAAATATAATAATATATTATTTTTAATTAGTTAAATGTGTTATGACACATATTAATTAAATAAAATGTATGTAATATTCTTCAGATTTGCTTAGGCTCAGTTTTCTCTACTGTCGTATTTTTTCTATTGTGGTCCTACTGAGCTTATCATGAACAATAAAAATAATTAATAATAAGCTACGCGAGAGTAATAATATTTTGTTCTTTGTTATTTGTTTTCTTTAAGGAAGAATTATTTATTTTGTATACTTTTAACAAGAGTAAATGTACGAAAAAAGGAGTGTGAAAATGATATATAATCCAAAATTAAATGAAAGAAGAAGTCGGGGACGCCTGAGGAAGACATGGCCCGATCAAGTAAATCAAATACTTGAGTTGGGACATGAGAAGAGTCGGAATAACAGAAGAGTATGTATGAATTTGAATGAAGCAAGGAGTGTGTGCCAAGATAGAGTTGTATGTCAGTCCGTCCTCTCTGCCTATCCCTGCGGAGAAACGGCGTGATGGTTAGTTAGTTAATTTAAAAAAATGGTGGAAATTACCAACATTTATTGTTAATTATCGTTTACCAAACAACATTCCTATTTTCTCTATCTACGTTTTAATAGATTTGGCTTCTTGTATATTAAAATAAGTTTTACTATTGATACTAACGCTTAATATTTGCGCTATCCATATTCTACGAATAATATAATACGTTGCGCGCTTGATTCATATTCAAATTAATAACATGGCTGTAAATCAGGTCGTTGATACTACGTACGAGGATATAATATAACTCAAGGAATAGAGGATCTAGGAATAAATTAAACGGGCAACTCTAAGGAAATATTTAGCATTTATAAGATAACCTATTACAGCAATAGAGTAAAGTACACTCCAGGTAAAATATAGCAAAATTTTACTTCATAGATCTCCAGTGTTTTAAACTATTTATTTTTTTACTTAACAAGATCTCATAAAAACAGTTGTTTGCCAAATACATTAAGAGATGAATGACATAAAAAATATTGTAGATACTCGTACAAGTATAGTGGATTTTTTTTTAACATTTATGTAAATCTCACATATAGACAAGGTATTATATATCCAAAGGAGTTATATAAGTACAAACTGAAGTAGTGTGACGCGCTAAATATGATATAATAACGCAAATAAGGTTAGTAATGAAAAACAAAATAGATGAGATATAAGAGAGGTTCATTCTAATACACATATTATGAGATAATCGTTGAATTGCAAGTGTAAAAAGGTGTGTAAAAAAATATATATATATTATTTTAGATTATGTAAATCGTTATGTGCCCAACGGTCACTCTTGTACGTACAACGAGAGATAATGACAGAACTCTATATATGTGAATCTAAATACCGTATACTATAAAAGGCAGTGACTTTTTCCTCGGGTACCTTGTTCAGGAGTATTGGGGTTTTGTGAAAACTAACACCTATTTAATACGCGAGTCATTCTTTCTCTCCGAAATAAGTTTCTATAAATATTTCAAAATTCATGAAGATGAATATTTGTGCCGTTCGGTGCAGTTATTATTTAAAAAGAATTATTGTATTCAGATATGAAAACATCATTTTAAAAAATAAGCAAAACGCGTTCATCAATAGTTAATGAAGCAAAGAATCTAATTAGTCGTGAAAACAAATTTGAAGCGAATAATTTCCAATTACAAAAACATGCCACCACTAATTGTCGTGAGGTAGCCCGCCAGTGGGTCACCTGCCTAAGTTGTTCACTGCAGCACACAGATGTCGCCTGCTTACCGTTATACCTTATGGCAACCATCACTTTAAAACAAATATCAGGTATGTATACTATGGCTTCGAGTAACCTCGAAAAATCCCGCATATTCGTTTAATTTAATAATGAACACTGAGTCAGTAGAATGTGCATTTCAACATTAATATTCAGGAGCTTAGTTCAGCTCACCTCAAAAAGTGAGGGTTCGTATTGAGATGGCCAGGAGGCGCACTTTCATTCAGAAAATAAACTTAACAAAGATAAAAGTTAACATTTATGAATTATTAAAATTGCCCGCTTTTATGTTTTCTCTATTCTTGTACGGCACGGAAACCTGAACAACGAACCAAGCCATAACGCGGAAGGCAGAAGCCTCTCAGATATAGATATAAGGGCGTTGTAGCGCACTTCAAATACCCTGGACTGGTCGGGCAACCAAATTATGCAAAAAAAACTCCCATACCTCGGTCATATTATGAGGATTATACGTATAAGATTACCGGATTGATGACTCAGAGAAAAGGTTATGGAAGAGGTGTAGCTCAGCAGAGTTGTTCCGGGCTGCTGACTGCAGAGTTAAGATTGCCCTAATGATAGTCAACCTCTGATAGGTGATGGTATCAATAAAAGAAGATACTATCCACGTGCGACGGTACATTAATTTTATTGATTTCAAGGCGGTCTGCATGACTCCCGTAAGCACTCGTGCCATTAGAAAACATGTTTCGCTTTATGTCTTGGACAGTAGCTAGAGTATACAAGTTGCTACCGGGTGTGGGGGTGTGGGTGTGTGGCCATGTCTCCCGGTTTCTCAGCGCAGTATTAAACTTACCACTCTGCTGTTCTGAGCCTTCTTCCCGACTAGGCGGGACATCGGCACAAATTTTATTAAAGACCCAACTTCGTCCGAAATACGGGACCCTTCTTTCTCATTGTACAATCAACACACATGGAACAAAATCCATGCGACGTAAATGAAAAATTCCAGACGAGAAAATCTGTTTGAATTCCATGGCATGAGAGATCACTTCTCAGGGGGTATGGGTGAGGAGAGGTAGGTTGGTTTTGAAAGCAAAATTTTAAAATTGTTTCCCAAGACTATCGACCGCTTTCATCAATTGAACTGAGCGACCGCTAAGTAAAAATATATTTTACTTGAAAAACTTCCGTAAAGAAGTAAATATTTAAATTGCTAATTAAAAAAGTATATTAATTACGTAGGTATGCAGATTACAGCGGAATGCGGGTCGTAACGAATCCGTGGGAACTGGAAACGACTTTCTAGTTAAAAAACAGAGCTTCCAAATTTTCAATTATTTGAGAGCGGCCCATTGCTTTACATACAAATGAGCACAGCGGCCGGGCCATGACATGCAATCAAACTATAAACATCGTAAAAACACTCATAAAACTTCTCTGTCAATATTTGCATTTCAAGCTCGGGATAAAGAAAAATGTACAGGTCGAAACGTAATATGTTGATAATTTGCGATGAACTAATTTAACAGCCTTGGCCCTGAGTTACAAGGCGCTTGGGGCAGCGTTAGAACTATTCCTCTTCGCATTGTGCGGGAGAATTGGCGGAGGTCAAAGTTGAATGAGGTTTTTCAGCATAGCTTACAGGAAACTGGGGAAGGGGACATTCTCATGTGTTCTGCTGTTTTAATTTATCCACATTCACATAGTTCAGAGTTGTGCATCATATACTCACAGCCCATGTGACTGTGAAATCCCGCTTTCCGAGGGAGAGAGAACGCTGGAAGTTTTATCGTTGGATGGATAAAAAGGTTCTTGTTCTTCAACTCTGAGGTCTGTCACTAAGATTGCTACGACCCTTCAGGAGAGGGTCGTGACTGAAGCAGACTTTCGCCTTAATTTCTAGAACTCTTCAAATAAACATCATCACCATCTATTCTAGCATCGGTCTCTTCTATTTCTTCGCACGATTTTCCGTCTTTCTGGATCTTTTTGTTTTTCTGTCATTATTTTTTTCATTTTTTTATAGATGTAGACAATCAATCCCGGTTACAAACAACCTATCAGTAGTTCGATTCTCTTTATTCTCATCATCGGAAACTGTATTCGTGGCCTATGAAGGAGGACTAAGCTGGAAGAGAATTAAACCCACAACGTCAGGTTGTAAAACTCTGTAAATACTAATAGGCATAAATTGTGCTCCATGAACAAGTCAATGAAAATCTTCAAAGCTAAATGTTTGCTTCTTAAAAATAGAATACACTCCTATCGTAATAATTTCTAACCAAGCTCGTCCGCTATTTATGTTTTATCTGGTAATATTAGCCTTTCAAAGCTGCGGTTTATCTTTGAATCGAAATGCGCAATTTATTCCTTTGAGATAAATAAAAACACATGTTCGAAATGTCAACTTTATGGTCGCTTAATCAAGCGAATGGATTTACAAAACGATTTTCAGAAGTTTATTATAGTTCGGAATCATTCCGCTAAGAGATAAACATCATTATTAGTGGATTATGAGTTGAATATTTTATACCGGTATCTTTGAACGCGGCGAAGGTAGAAATGAAATGTTTTGTAAAACACGAAGGAATGGGAATTATTATAAGTGTTATGTCTTTATACCTTATCAGCCTTGCTGCCTGTCGCGAAGGACGTGGAAGGATGAAATGGATCATTTAAGGTAGGAATGAATGTGGTATTCGCAAAAAAGATGGCAAAGAAAACGAAGCTAACAAAAGATCGTGGAATTGACAGAGCGAGGTCTAAAGTTAACTGAATGCAGTAGAAAATTCCACGACCATACTTCGGTTGGAGATCTGATAAAGAGCAAGGCCGATAAAAGTATGATGAACAAAATTAAGAAATATTTATAGAGTAATGGACGGAGAACTGAGTGTCAAATACCCTAGACAGAGAGAGTAACTTATTTCGAAGTCATTCATCGATCGACCAAAATTAAATCCAGGAAATTTGATTAAAAAACTTAGGAGTTGTCCCGGCCAATGCACAAATATTTCAGATATATGTGAATGATACATTAACTTAAAGCATAATAACATTTTTTGGAACGACCAGAAAACATTTAGATCTGAAAGTATCACAACCACCTAGTACGTTTTGGTCGAAGCTTTTGCGAGTCAACGTTATGATACTCGTAAAGGTTCCGAAGCCTATCACGTGAATATCAGATACACCTTCTTTAATTGTTGGTATTTTATGGCTGCATATAATAGAAGACGGTATGGCATTTGGCATTACGAACCTGCGAGAAGAATGACTCAAATGCAAGCCCAGCAGGGGTCAGCGAGAAGTGGGAAGGTCGGGGGCTACCTGTTATTCAGGTCTAGCCACTGTTCAAGTCCCCGGCCGCTAACCGAACCACGCACTACATAGTAGATTACCTGAACGAGCTTTAACGTTGGCATATAGTGTTTTCTAAACACATTAGTCCTTAATCACAATACAACATGCATTCAAGGCTAAGTCTCTAAAAGCGCAGGTTAATACTATAATACCAAAACTAACTAACCATCACGCAACTTCTCTGTAGGGATAGGCAGAGGATAGACCACCTACATATCTGTCCAGGCACACGCCACCGGCTTCATTTATATCCTCAGAACATCTCTTACATATTGTTTCCGCTATACTGACTCTTGACATTACTGGACTACGCTTTTTGATTCAGTTGATCGCCCCATGTTTTCCCGGGGCGTCCCGGACTTCTCTCAACCACCTGTACGTCATGCGTTCTCCCCTTTCGTTACTGACCCGCTCTTCTTGTCCGAAACATCGAAAAGTGCGCTCTTCAACCGTAATACGTCCTTCGTGGTTTAACTATGCGTAAATCTCAATGTATTTATTTTTTTTAAATTATTTTACTTGAACATACGTTTTTTTATTAGTTGGTAAATTGCCCATCCATCCCACTAGGCCCATTGGGAGCAGCCGAAACTGCCAAGTGTGAGTAAACTGTTTTTGTTTATTGGATTTATTCCTTCTGGTATTCTGATTTCTTTTAATTTCCTTGTATTATGTCTGTGAATATCCACGTTGTAAATAATTTAGTAATAAGTTCGTAATAAGTTTTATTTGTATTTTTATTGTATGTGTAAATATTAATGTTTTTAATGTTAGCATCTGTTTCCTGTTAGCCAATTTAGTTTGTCGCCTGACATTTTTACTACTTTTTAAAATCTATTTTGCCATGTATAATTCTCATTCCTCTTTGTTTTGTTGAGAATTTGAAACTTGTTCTATTATTTGTCGTTACACAAGAAAAGAATAGTTGAACAGTAATGCAAATGTGGAGCAATAATGAAGAGGTGATGAAGTAATAATAATGAAATCTAAGATGTAAGTTACTAGTTATAAGTTATACTCAGTAGTAAGTTACAAGCCATAAGTCCTTATTGTAAGTCACTAGTTGAAAATATTAGTTGTAAGCCATTAGTAATAAATCTCAACTGTAAGTTATTACTTATAAGCTCAAGTGATAAATTATAGGTTAGATAAATTAATTTGTAAAGCGCCCTTGAGGTGATTTTCCCACAAAAACGGTTCTATAAAAGTAATCCATTTATTATTATTATTTATAAGCCTGTTCTCGGGATGGCAATTTGGAAAAGGTGGTTTTTTTTAGCTACACAGTAACATGTTAATATCAAAAATATAGCACATACATAATAAAAATAAAAATAATATAAGTAAATGACAAATTTGCTTTTAAAAGAGCTTTTGGTTTGTATGTTTCTGATGATGCTGGGCAGAGAATTAAATTGCTTAGTGGCGTTGTACTAAAACTTTTTTGTCCGTAGGCGGTTTTATAGGCTGGGATATTAACAAAAAAATGTGTGACTGCCTTAAGGTTCTACAAATTTTCCTTTCTTCAAACATATATATAACATATGTATAACCCATCGACAATAAGTTAGCATAACGTTCATCGGGTTATCTCCTTCTTTTATTGGATGCTGTCTTATTAAAGTAATGAGTGTTGATTTCAACGTAAGCGTCGCTTGTTAAGTTGATTGATGGCTTCCTCGGCTCCGATGTTAATTGACCCGAACAGAAAGTGCTCCACCCATTCATTTAGCGCATTAGCAATCTATCAGCCATCAAGTCAATAGTAATTATAATACAGAAATGTGTGTGTATACGAACCGTTTTCATAGATTAGACACTAGACCAGAGATGCACAACCCGCGACCCATTTTGAGCGCCCACTTTGTACTACGAGCATATTTGGCCCTTTCGATAATAACATTGTGTACGACTGCACTAGATGGGTTCCATTCAAAGATATTTAATGTGGAACATTGAGTATATATGCATTTCAGATTAATTAGATTAATTGGGATTAACACCGTACAACAAATTTTGTTTTTTTTTTACAGTGAATACCGCACAAGAGTCTCAACTGCTCTCAACCTTAGATTACATAGAGTGATACCGATCCAAGGCAGTGTAGTCATTTTTTGATGATTTTTCCCGGACTCGGCAGACCTGGGCGTGACTAGGACTAGGGCTAGGGTATTTATACATTCATTCATAGCACATGTCGACGTAATGTTTATGTTTATTCGGATAACCACTTTTTCACAGTATTGTTATCAACAAAAATATAGCATATAACCTGAAAAACCGTTTAGTTGTGTCCAGTTTATTCGCAATTTAAAACATGTGGGCGGAGTCCCTGGAGACGCGGGAGACCAAGATCATCCTCACAGTACATACAAGCGGTGTGATATTTTTGGTGTCTCTTTCTCTCTCATGGTGTTCGACGTAAAAACTCGGAGAAAGTGATTTATCGCAAGTTTGTATAAGTTTGACGGCCTCCATAGTCGAGTGGTAAGACGCTCGACTACGAAACCAAAGGTCGCGGGTTCAAACCCGGCGGGCGCCAATAAATTTTATTTAATGAAAATGTGTCATGACACATTTAATTCATGCAAAAATAACAAAAAAAGTATATTTGCGGCACGTCCCAGAGTGGTAGATACTCTAAGTATCGCCCTGGTGAAAGACCACCATTCGGAATCGCTTTGAATGCGATTTTGCGAAATGGCTTTATTAGCCGTGTTTGGTGACCAGATCTGAATAGCCAGGTACTTCCCGACCTTCCTCTTCCCTAACTCCTTCCCCTCCCCACTACCTTCAGCCTCACAACATAACTATTTTCGGGATGCCATAGTCTCACTGGCTCAAGATGATTGGTAGCAGTTGAGACTCTTGTGCGGTATTCATATAAAAAAATAAAACAAAAAAAAGTTGGGTAAAAAGAATTAGCTCTCTCTCCATACATTGTTACTCCAAGCTCCCAACCGTCTAAAGCCAGTGGGTCTAAGACATCTCCAATTGGGGTATGTTGTGGGGCTGAAGGTAGTAGGGAGGGGGAGGAGATGAGGAAGGGGAAGGTCGGGAAGTACCTGGATATTCGGGCCTGGTCACCAAACACGTATAAAGCCATTTCAAGCAACGCTGAGAAATAAAAGATCATTAAGTGCAACCACATATACAAAAAAATATAGTATAACAAAATCTAAATAATCATTCAAATCAGTAAAAATCTCCAGTTATAAAAAAAAAAATATTTCAAAATACAAAAAATCACAGTATTCAAGCCCTACAAGTTGCCATAGGCAGCCCGCACATCGGGTAGAAAAAAACCATCCCCCAGTTAACTTAACTTCAGGTCGTGAGACATAGGGATTTGGGTATCCCTGAAACTCGCTAAAGGAACCAATAGATACCAAGCTCAATTCTGAATGGTGGTCTTTCACCAGGGCGTTGCGTAGAGTATCTACCACTCTGGAACGTGCCGCAAATATACTATATATTATTTTATATGAATTAAATGCGTTTTTATACATATTAATTAAATAATATTTATCTGCGCACGCTGGGATCGAACCCTCGGCCTCTGGATTCGTAGTCGAGCGCCTTACCACTCGATCATGCAGGCTGTCAATGTGAATACATTCCTTTTGCAAATGAAACAACATATTTAGTCTTATCTTTCTGTCTTATTAAACTTCAGTTACCTCATCTGTTATAAGATCTGAGTAAAACTGCAGTCAATTTACACTCAATTTATAAAAAAACAATAACATTGACCTCACTTCGTTGTATCTCTACAGCGATTACGACCCTAATTTAAATTTAAAAAAAATAGATTACTAACCAGAATTACAGATAACAAAATGGAACTAAGAGGAATATCATATCAGAGTGCGTTGATCAACGTTACATAAACAATGATTATGGAACTAAGATGTATATCGAGCCCAACAGAATTTCGGTCCGAACTGAAAACTTTCCTTTTCAGACTCTCATATCCTTAAATTCATTAAAATAATCTCAACATAATCTGTCTCTCGACAAATCACCGTTAGATATACAAATTTTAACCAAATCCTGCACTGTACGACAAATTCAGAAAGTCCATTTTTTTTAATTTCGCTCCCGTGCCCTAAATCGGAAAAAAAAAAAAATCTAATTTAAGTTAAAAGTGTGTCTATCTGATGGGACCTGCCAGGTAAGTATGTTCCTGTATATGTTCTCATTGAAACTAGGAATTAATATGTAATAAAAGAAAATAAGTTCTGTGCAGCGCCCTTAAGGTGATTTTTCACAAAAACGGCACTATCCGAGTACAAATATTTATTATTTCATAGATATGACCGGTCGGTAGGTGAGTGGACAAACGCGTCGGATTCCCACCCGGGCGTCGTGCGTTCAATTCCTCTGCTGGCTAAGTCCTCCATCATTGCACAAGCAACATCTTCCGCTTCTTATGATGGCAGTAGGAGTTTTTCAAATATTGTCAGGTTATTCGTAACCCGAGAATGTTTGTCTTTCTTTAAAAAAAAATTTCAAAATTGGTAGATAGTGGAAAAACGAAAAATTCACAGAATCAGGAAAAACTAGACGTTATAGTACACCAGTAGAAGCACAAAAACAGGTAAGGAGGAGGGTCTGGGAAGGGGCTGCGAGTGGGATATAGTTACCATAGGCCGACTACTCCATTGACCCACTCTAGAAGCCACTGTCACTTCAGTGGCACTCAAACAATCTCGTGCACCAACAAACAAACAGACAAACATACGTACATATATCGTATACATACATGTAGTGGCGGCCGGTATTTGGTGTCATTTGTAAATCGGCACTTCAAAATTTTGAAATAACAAATATTTCATATTAAAAATGAAATTTACAACAAACTAGCAGGTACATATTATTATTCCCACTGAAGACGTAATCTAATAGAGGTGTTTTATTTATAGCTTTTGTGTTTTAACTAACTAACTAACCATCACGCCGTTTCTCTGCAGGGGTAGGCAGAGAGGACGGACTGCCATATAACTATCTTGGCACACACTCCTTGCTTCATTCACATTCATACACCGTCTCATACATACTCTTCTGTTATTCCGACTCTTCACATGACCCGATTCAAGTATTTGATTTATTTGATCGTGCCATGTCTTTCTCGGGCGTCCGCGACTTCTTCTTCCATTCACTTTCGCAAAATATGTCCTTTTCACACTCCTTTCTTTGTTCATTCGCTCTGCAAACCCAAACCATCTAAGCGTCCCTTTCATGATCCTATTCATTACGCTCACATCAGCTTTGCATTATTTCCGGATATCCACTTTTTTAATACGGTCACACATAATAGTCTAACCACAAATACGTCTCAGGGATCTCATTTCTACAGCATTTAGTCTAATTTCATCCTTCCTCTGCCAGTTCCATGCCTCATTGTCCTACATCAGGGTTGGTATAATTTTTAGAACTCCATTTTCATCTTTATAATTTAATTTGATTAAGTTTAATGTGATAATTGTAAAGTTCTGATATTTTAAGATATCTAGATATTCACATCTGGTCACTAAGCACAATCAAAACCACTTTAAGTCACGTTTCGATTTTGAATGGCGGTCTTTCACCAGGGTGATACTGAGAGTATCTACCACTCTGGGATTACGAGGAAGATAAGAACGAGACACTCAGACAAGCCGTATTCATTATCTTTGGTTAGAAGATAATTTGTAACTAACTAACCATCACGCCGTTACCCCGCAGGAGTAGGCAGAGAAGACGGACCGCCATATATACATATATTTATTTTTACGTGAATACCGCACAAGAGTCTCAACTGCTCCCAACCGTCCAGAGCCAGTGAGACTATGGCATCCCCAATTGGGGTATGTTTTGAGGCTGAAAGTAGCGGAGAGGGAAACGAGATGAGGAAAAGGAAGGTTGGGAAGTATCTGGCTATTCAGATATGGTCACCAAACACGGCTTAAGCCATTTCAAGCAACGTTTCAATTCTGAATGGTGATCTTTCACCAGGGCGATACTGAGAGTATCTACCACTCTGTCTTACTCATACTCTTCTGTTATTCTGACTCTTCACATGACCCGTTTTAAGCATTTGATTTACTTGTTCGTACCATGTCTTCTTCGGGCGTCCTCGACTTCTTCTTCCATTCACTTTCGCACCATATATTCTTTTCTGACTCCTTTCTTCGTTCACTCGCTCCACATGCCCAAACCATCAAAGCGTCCCTTTCTTGATCCTATTCATTAGGCTCACAACGGCCATGATAATTTGTATCCTTATTTAAAACCGCCCCACAAACTCTCCCGTCCGCAATCATTCGAACAGACATTTGATATTGCTGTACTCATTTGTGTTTGTGGTAAATGAAAGAAGTTAAGGATAAAAGAATTCCTGACATCTATGGATGGTTAACATTTGTTACCCTAGAAGAAAACCCTGCGGCATACTGCATACATTTATTCAACGAAGGCACCCAATATCTTTGCCCACCCTCTGGGCATGAGGCACGAGAATGTACAATCTGTGTGCACTTTATTTTGCACTCACTTCTACTTGTATGTTTACTCAATATTAGCCGGTTTCACTTAGAGATAAGTCCCCGTTAGTCGGGAGTAGTCTGTCTCCCAGCAGCTCTTCTCATACTTCCTCCCATTAGCGCTGCTGTTGACTAATGACTCGACTTCATCACATATCAATACTAAACCGTAATGTGTGCTTCTTCACCTACATACAAGAATGACCCCATTCAACACTGGGAACCTAGTCAAAACAACACCGAAAAAATAAACCGGTCCCAGCAGCTTGGCGACATCAGTTTTCTTTCAATTAAGTGTCGATCTCACTTCTAGAGATTTTCTGTTTAGTGGTCCCCTTTTTTTCACGAAACTAACCAAAATCTATTAATTTATTTATAGTTTTCGTGTTCAATTTGTAGAACTCAATTTTTTTATATTTAATTCAGCTCAATTAAATTTAATATTATCATTATTTAGTTCTCCTAGTTTTATTGTGTATGGTCTTAAAAGCCGAAACAGCTGTCACTAAAAAACAAAAACTAAAACTAGCAGAACTAAATTATAATACTAAATTTAATTCAACTGAATTATATAAAAAATCCAAATCTATTACTCTGTTTTTATTAATTTATTAAAAAAGTTTTAAGATATAATAATTTTCTATTTAGCTATAAAACAATAATAAAGTAGAAGAATAAATATTTTGTTTCTTAAATTAAACTAATAATATTTTTATAAAAAAACGTTTTATAAAATAAAATTTAACACGATAAACACTATTCCTCTGGCATGTAACTCTTAACCCTTTACCGCACAATGTTCCAAATTTGGAACAAAGAATGTTACCATCGTAAAGGGCTATGTAAGCCATATATGTATTTTATTTTCAGCTAATTCTTTACTGTGAGCTCTGCATTATCATAAACCGAACAGTGCTTCCAATTACGAGCTTTTTAGTAACTACAGCCGCTTTCGTATTTGGCACTACATTGCATGTAGTGCCAAATACGAAACAAAACATTTATAATAAATATTTTACCATTCTTTAAAAAAAAGGTATTATTTTTTACATGATTCAAAATTCATGTCTAAAGAAATATATTTTTTCTAAAAGGATTAAAAAAGCCATGCGGTAAAGGGTTAAACATTGAAACCTAATTAAATATTACAAGGTTAGATAATTAGTAATTACTAACTGGATAGTTATTACTCATAAATAACCGTCTTTCACAGTGTGTGTAGATACGTTTATAGACTGTTTTAAGCTTGTAATTATAAGATGCAATACAATCAAAAAGAGTAAAATATTTGCTTCAGTACATTTCTTCAACCTTTTCCAAATCAGTCACACGACATTAACGCAAGTGATTTAAAGCCGCGAGTAAGTTTAATGATATACAGTTAACATGCTGATGTTTTTCGGCTCAATGGCGGAAGAGTCGTTTTATGTCAATGACTTTAACTTCTTTGCAACTGTTATTTATTATAAACTCATTAATTTCACCGCAAACGCATTGTCTGGGTAAATGATATTCCAGATGCAAATGCACTAATAATAGCAATAACTGCATAAAACAATAAGAAGGTGAATAGTTGATTGTCTTGTTAATGATCATAACATACTATTGTCTCTTTTCTATCTTTCTGTTGTTATCATTATACCCTTGGAGAAACAATGTATGGAGAGAGAGCTAATTCTTTTTACCCAACCTATACAAATTTGCGATAAATCACTTTCTCCGGGTTTTTACGTCGTACACCATGAGAGAGAAATAGACAACAATTCTATGTACTGTCACAATGATCTTGGTCTCCTGGGTCACCGCGGGACTCTGCCCACATTTTTTATTATGCCAGTGTTGTACCTAATGTGCCGTACCTTTTTGGGGCGTTCCCAACTTCTTATTCCATCCACTTGGGTATTATCTTAGAGTACATAGTACCCTATCCAAGGCAGTGTAGTCAGTTTTTTAATGATTTTTGCCAGACTCATCAGGCCTGGGCGTGGCTAGGACTAGGGTTAGAGTATTTATATATCCATTCATAGCACATGTCGACATAATGTTTTTGTTTATTTCTGTAACCACTTTTTAACAGTATTGTTATCAACAAAAATATAGCAAATAATCTAAAAAACCGTTTAGTTGTGTCCAGTTTAGTCGCAAATCAAAACACGTGAGCGGAGTCCCCGGAGACGCGGGAGACCAAGATCATCCTTACAGTACATAAAAGCGGTGTGATATATTTGTTGTCTATTTCTCTCTCATGGTGTACGACGTAAAAACCCGGAGAAAGTGATTTATCGCAAGTTTGTATAGGTTGGGTAAAAAGAATTAGCTCTCTCTCCATATATTGTTACTTTAAGACTTAAACTAACAACGAGAAATAATATTCCAAAAAGAAATATTCAATTTTTAAATATTGTTTGACTGTGTGTTTCCCAAATAAATAAATAAAATTTAAAAATTTAAACACTTCATTGTCATTTAGTACCTACCATCTTAAAATTGTTGCCAGAACATCTTTCTGCTATCTTTCATCAGGACTAAGGGCACAATAGCGGGCAGAGGCGCCCGACTGCCCACGCGCGCCACTGGCCAGCCGGCGGGGCAATGGGCGAACCGGTCTTTGCCCCGCGCGGGCACATTGAGAGAGGGTGCGCCACTGCGTTTCGCTGTCTGGACGACTTCAGTGTCTTTTGGCGGTATCATTGTGCATGGAAAAAGTCATTTTTTTCCAGACTGGTGGATACTCTCAGTATCGCCCTGGTGAAAGTCCATCATTCAGAATAAGAACATCACTCGAAATAGTAATAGCAACGATTCAAGTAATTGATTTACTCGATCGTGCCATGTCTTCCTCGGGCGTCCTCGACTTCTTTTTCCATTCACTTTCGCATCGTATATTATTTTCACATTCCTTTCTTCGTTCATTCGCTCTACACGCCTAAACCATCTAAGCGTCCTTTTCTTGATCCTATTCATTACGCTCACATCAGCGTTGCATTCTTTCCGGATATCCACATTTTAATACGGTCGAATCGAAACGTTACTTGAAATGTCAACAGGCGTGTTTAGTGACCAGATCTGGATACCCAGGTACTTCCAAACCTTCCTCCTCCCCATCTCTTTTTCCTCTCACTTCTTTCAGCCACACGACATACTCCAAACGAATCCGTACATATTTAAGGTTTTCTTCCAGAGACAAAATAATATGCGTTACTTGTGTTTCTGGAGCTGAAAGATCCGTTGTAAGCCGACTGCTCCCAACCGTCTGGAGCCAGTGGAACTATTGCATCCCTATGCAGTATGGGAAGGGTCGGGAAGTACCTGGCTATTCAGATCCGGTCACCAAACACGGACAAAGCCATTTAGGTGGTCTCTCACCAGGGCGATACTGCTGAGAATATCTTCCACGCTTTAACACGATACAAATGTACTTTATATTATTTTTAATGAATTGGTTGTGAAATAACACACATTAATCAAATACAGTTTATTCGCGCGCGATGGGATTCGAACCCGCTTTGATGAAATCAGTACGGCTTTAAGAAATTAAAGTTTTTAACTGTTAAAAAAGGAAAATAAGTGGGAAAAGAATGTTGAAATCTTTTGAGAGACAAAACCACTAGTCAACTTGACCGTTTTCAGCGCCCAACGTCACTTCTATTAGTTATCACGTTGAGATATAGAGCTTCCAAATATTATTTGTCAAAAAATCAAACATGATGCCATATTTTTCCATGTAAATCTCGGGCGAAGTCCTCGAGTGAAGTAAGTTTTTTTTTTTTCGATTGAAACGTTTCAATTACAATTTACGCCTTGTTCATTTGACCTTCACAGTTAGACTAGAATATTCTAATCAAGAGTCAATTATAATTTAAACAAGATGATGGCTTTAATCTCAAGAAGAGATCAGTATCTTTAGTTGAATAGATCAGAAATTATCTAAATGAATTCCCAGTGATCTTTGGCAGTAGAAGTAGAAATACCATAGCTTAGGAGACATAAATGCTTACACTCAAGCTTATGTAATTACTCTGTCATAATATTTCATTACCTACGCTCATTGATTAGTGCTATCATCTATAAGACGGAAACCCCTATAATTAATTTCTAATTCACCAAAGCACAATACGTATTAATAGTTTTTTCATTGTTACGGGAATTGAATAACACTATTTCCTCATCCTAATCCCTAATGTTTTACGATTATTTCATTTATTTTAATTACGCATATCTTTCTATGGGGTACAAATCGTATAATACCTCCCACACTAGAAATTCATCAATATTATAACTGTCCTGAGCAGTGTTTTCACTACCGATAAATTCGATGAAAACTGGTGTTTTAGAAACCTAAACAGCCGCAGAAAACCGCTGGAATCAATAATACTTTCAACGCCAGCGGTTACTTCAATTTGAAATCATAATAAACACGAAGCTGTTAATTTGTTCCACAACACTTTCCAACACGTAAAGCATTTTGCGTGGATCACATTACAAAATATAAATGCACCGATCATTTGTTTACGCACTAACGCAGAATACCAAGAAGCAGGCTGGCCCGGAATACGAAGTACTAGTTGGTTCTTTGATTTACACACAAGTGGAGAAACTGCCGAGGCTAATAACAGATAATAATTCAGTCAACAGACCAGAAGAAAGTGAAGGAACGAAAGATTAAAAGTGGATTAGCTCCGACTCTAATTGACACCGAATGTTGGAAAGCTTTTTGTTGGCGGAGCTCTTTAAATGGTTTTTACATTTCAGATACCAACTGTGATGTTTAAAACCACATCGTTTAGTTTCAACGCGCGTACTTACACATTTAACAAACTCATTTTCACACGGTGGATGTCAATTAGATAGAAATCTAAAGATTCTTTATCTCATCGATTAAAGTATTTGAGGAGACTGTTTTGTTAAATGTGTTAAATTCTATTTTTCCTTTTTTCATACATTGTTTACTCTGTATGAATACTTGTCAATGTTAGATTATAGGTAATTTAAAGCTGTTTGTGCCTCAAAATAAGAAATGGAAAAAAATATGTATGGAAAAAGGTGTTATTTGAACCACGCCTACTACAATATATAATATCAAACGGTCATTTTTTTTAAATCCATTAAACTAGAGAAGCTTTGTTGGGCGGAACGCGTGGCAATGATTGGAGATGGCCAATCAACAACAAGGCTTCATCTTAAATAAGTCTGCAAGAGGATGAAGTGTTGGGTAGGTCCCCCAATACTCCTAATAAGGGGCTCATTACTGCATCCTTGGTTATACGAAACTAGAAAAGGGCAGGAGGAGACCGGAAGTAGTAGAGGCGTTTCCCAGAGGCAGCGGGGACTCGCCACGGATTGGAACGCTGATGATGATGATAGCTATTACTAAAAATATTAACACGTGATGCTGACCTTCATATTTTTGATCAAAAGAATGAGAAAAAAACGATTGTAATCCAAAACATCTTGCCCTGTCTAGGAGCTATCTGTTAAATTGTCTAAATATGTGTATAATGAGGCCTTGGAACGTATCACCAAAGAAACGCGATATCACAGAACAGACTAAATAAGATATAACAAGACTTTGTCTAAATATTTGGTAGGAAGGGACTCTGCGGTGTTTTCGGATTGCGGTTTAGACATCCTAGCTTGATTGGCTCGTACCAAATAACCTGCGGTCAGTGAGCGAGGCTGCCAAAGCTTAGATTGGAATTGATGGAAGTCAAGATGAACGTGTGTATTTATGTCGAGTAATCTAGTTTATCTCACTTTAAACTAAAGCAAACAGACCAACCTCGATTGCAGTCATTAGATAGAGTTGCTCGTGAACATGTTTGTTTCAAATTTAGTACTTGGCTAATATGTTTATAAGAAACATACTTATTTGATTGTTAGTATTACTATTCAGTGGCGACCAGAAATAGAAATCAAATACAAAGTGGATTGCGCTGTGGGTTTGAAGTTTGTTAAAACACAGAAATGAGTCGCAACAACAAACGGAAACCAAAGAGTTGTAGTTATTAAAGCCAATATTTTCATCACCCGATTCAACTAGTATTGATCTGATTCATACAAGAAACTAACAAGTATACAGGTGCATAAATATTCAGATTTTTACTAGGATATTTATCAACACTACCCAGAAATATAACGAAATGTTTTATTTGAGAGTCAATAAATATATAACCTACAAAAATTAATAGACTTTACCACGCAACAGATGTGACCATCGAAGTCAGAATCGTGAAAAGGTTTTAGAATTGCACTACATCTTTAGTCCAGCCTTCGCCAGGTCATCGACAATGACCCATGCATACTCAACTGACACTCAAGTAGTTGCACGTCTACTTCCACTCCACTTCACATGCAGCAAGCGTTGCAGTTACCTTGCTAAGGTCGTCTCACTGCACCGGTTATCATTAGCGTACTAATGTACCATCGTATCACTATGTATTCTTCAAAAGTGCCCAGGTAGCATAGGCCTAGTCCAAAGCTTTCCAATATAAATTTATGAAAGTATATATACCATCGTATCACTGGGAGAGATACAACACACATCTGCAAGAGAGGTTTTATGGACCTCGCCTTTAGATTTCTATAAAAATATACGAAAGTAGACTAAAGTGAAATCTCTGAGACGTAAATGTAATAAAACTATGTTTGACTGGACTACGAATGACTACTTCTAAAAATAAGACGAAGCTTTTAAAAGTTTAATCAAACAAGGGTCACCTGAATGGAGATGCAGGGTCCATAATGGAAGTGGATTGAAGACAAAGTCAGGGACCCTTCAGACAGACATGCCTTAACCAAGTGAATCAATTGAGTGAAACGAGTCGGCTCATATTATATTATCTAGAGACGAATAATATTAAAATAGTAGAGTTGAGAAATACGAACAAGAAAAAACAACAAGAAGTTTGTGGCGAGACGCATAGTTTTACGAGGTTCTATTTAATTAATCAAATACTTGAGTCGGGCCATGTAAGAGTCAGAATAACATAAGAGTGTAATGAGACGATGTATGAAGCAAGGATTATGTGCCAAGACAGAGTTGTTTGGCGGTCCATCCTCTCTGGCTACCCCTGCGGCAAAACGCCGTAGTGGTTATTTAGTTAGTTATTTTAAAAACACGAGATTGACAGTTATTTGTAAATTGTTTGACAGAGCTGCGCCCGGGCCGGGCCTAACTATTAATAAAGCATAGATGTTAGAGACACAAAGGCCTAATAGGTGTTATGCCTTTAGCGCTCTTGAAGTGATTTGTCACAAAAACGGCGCTATACATATTATCCAAATGTTATTGTAGTTTTAATTTTATTTTGTAATTTGTAGTATGAATTGTGCAACCATTTCTCGATAATTAGAGTGCGTATGAGATAGAGCTTTATTTCACTAATACATATGATAACGGCATTATCAAAACCGGACTTTTGATAATGCATTTTTAAGCATTTTTGTAGTTAGCCCCTGTGATCCTAAGCCCCCTACCTTTCTGCTAAGGTGTGAGATTTGTTAGTTTGTGAAGGACTACAATAAACTGCGTAGCTCTATCTATCGGTCAGCTAGAGTACCAAAACACCTTCAGGTCTGTCAACATAACTTTTTTATATTATTTTAAGTGAATCAATACTCGGTTCATACCACAAGACACTTTAACGAAAGAGTGTGTATAAATTAAAAAGCAATAAGAAGAAGAAGAGTGTGCCAAGACCTTGGAGTAACAATGAATGGAGAGAGAGCTAATTATTTTTACCCAACCTATATAAACTTGCGACAAATCAATTTCTCCGGGTTTTTACGTCGTACACCATGAGAGAGGAAGAGACAGCAAATATAATACACCGCTTCTATGTACTGTCACAATGATCTTGGGCTCCTGGGTCACCGCGGGACTCCGCCCACATTTTTTAGTATGCCACTAAACATGACACAACCAAACGGTTTTTTAGGTTAAATGATATAAAAGTGGTTTTACGAATAAACAAAAACATTATGTCGATATGTGATATGAATGGATGTAACCCTAACCCTAACCTTAGTCTTAGCCACGCCCCATACGGTAAAAATTATCAAAAACTGACTACACTGCCTTGGATAGATACCACTCTATATACTCTAAGGCCAAGACGAAGTTATTCAACGCTCCACCCTTTTTACCGCCCCTTGATGAGAAAGTGAAATAGTTAGTTAATTACATAGTTTAACGCTTTATTAGTGCGTTATATGTGCACATATAAATATAAATATAAATATAAATATGATTACGATCTGTAAAATTTATCGGGAATATTTTCCCGCTGAGTAGTCCGTTGAATCTCAAAGATGTTTGGCCCTTCAATCTGATTCACGCGCGTGTGTACGAGTAGTGAATAATTTAAGCATTAAAGATGCAGGCGAGGTACGTTAGCCATACTGCAATTACAATTATTCATTGACAAATAAATAAAACAAACCGGTTTCGAGGAGTTGATACGAGTTCTGCATTATATTCCGTTCGGATCACACATTCCTCGAACAATTAAGAGTCAACCACCTCGCCAAAAGCTCCGAGCCACTTGAATGCAATCAACCGCCAATTAAAGCGACATTTTTACTAATTGGGCGCCACTTGAGACGATTTTCCTTGGCAATGAATGAGGCGACGACTGCAAAAATTCGACTTAACTTCCCATTAGCGATCTCGAAACCTTCCCTCGGATCCCGAGATGGCGCTGCAGCATTCCCCTTGTATTTCAGTTCTTTACACTTATCCCCTTGAATTAGATTTAAAATAATTGTATATTTATCAAATTAAACTAACGGACTAAAGTCCAATTACAAAAAAAATACAAAACACGAAATGGGAAAAAAGAGCAACAGATAATAAACACCACACACATTATATTAAATGAAGTAATAACAAAAAATAGGACAAAATATGCACAAGAAAGAACATTCAAATCAAAGACAAAGTCAAGTCAAAGTTTTGGTAGAGTCGTAAAGAATGACAAAAATCATTTAGACGGCTACCACAAATTTCAAGACCATGACTTGAGTTAACAAGTCTCGACAATCTGGACAGAGGAAAATTATACCCATAATTATTAGTGTGATGATCGAGGAACAGCAATTTGTAAACTAATTAATTAAAATCAAAATACATTCATTATTTGTTTTACACTTAAAATAAGGCTGAAAAAATCATGTTTTAAACATATGGCCGCCCATAAAATACTCATCCATGGCATGTCTCTTCGCGCGATATTGTAATTTGTTTTGTGGTATCAAAAACAGTTTTTTTTACGACATATCTGTGGGTGCAAGGAAGAACGGAATGAGTCAATAAACGTAGATGTTCAGGTGAGGCAAAACAAAATTAGGGTTTTTTTTATATATGTAATCATGTCATATGTAACATGGCATTTTTCCTTATTTTATTTTCTGATTCATCTCATTTTTCCTTTCTTGATATATATCTAAGGGGCAATTCTGCATACTGAACTCAAAATTTTATTTTTTTTCTCATTTCGTTCTTTTTTTCGCACAAAGATTCGATCAGTTATCTTCGAGTATATTTATGCATTTTACGAAATATTGTAAATTATTATGTCCGTTAGCTAATGGAGATATGTAAGATCAAATTAGCAAGGTAACTTCGATTGCCATTTCGGATATGAAAAGGTCGAGGCGGGGTCGATGAACCTGCGGATCCAGATCTAGTCACTATAGCGCCGGGAGAATTACGGCGCTATCTAATTTAACGAGTTCACTGCCTCGGAGCGTGCCCATTGGACGGCGGCGCCACAGATAACCTCATCTATGTATTTTTACTGTTTTTTTTTATTTTATTAACCCTTTCCGGACGATTGTTACCAATCATCCGCCACAACTGTGATTGTAATTTGATTTGTTTTTATTTTTGTGAGATTTAGAAAAAAAACAGTTTTGAAAAAAATCGATGCCAGGGAATTGACGTGAGAACCAAAAGAGTAACCGATCTGGTCGATAGAACGGTTCAGAAAAGTGATGGCTGTCTTCGGATGTATCCACCAGAACTGAGTTTCAATCAATTATACTAGCATTGTGACGACTCCGAAAGAACTACTTCTTTTGGCAGCAGTTTCTACTTTCTTCATTGTTCATTGAACAAATACTTCAATTGAAGTTGGTAGTTCATTTTAGCGTTCTGACTGCTCCATGTGAACTATTTCATTTTGCGGCAGCTCAAACTTCATTCATTTCATTTTATTGAACAAATACTTCAATGGAAGTTAGATTACAAAGAACTACTTCAATTTGCAGCAGTTTAGTTGTGAAGTTGAACTTTATAAAGAAGCACTTCATTTCAAGTACTTCGATCTAAAGGAACGTGATTTTTTAAGAGTTCTTTTCGTTTTAACATCTCTACTGACTAGTACTTTTTATTTTGGCAAGGAACCAGTTCCAGCTCTAGTTTCAGTTCTTTTCAATTTCAAATTTTTATCGACTAGTACGTGTATTTTTCGACGAGGAACCAGTTCCAGTTATTTTCGTTTTTAAATCTCTACTGACTAGTACTTTTGTGTTGGCGAGGAACTTTTGTCGATTTGCTAGTACTTTTCGAAAAAATATCAAGGAACCGGTTCCAAAAATAAGTGAACAAATAACCGGATAAATTCAAATCTCTTTTTTGCGAGTTCGACTTCAATTAAAGTGTTCACTGTGAAGGGTTCATTTTAAAGAATCAATTCGTTTTGAAAGAATCAATTCGTGAAGCATTCACAAAACACTTAAGTTTTTTCCAACGCTAGATTCTACGGTAATTCTTTAGAAACAGTTTTTAACATATATTTGTGGCAGAAAGGAATTTAAAAACACATTAAAAGATATAATACATGAACGTTAATAGATATTTCATATTTGTAAGAAGCATTTACTTTGCGGCTTGCCATTTTTATAAATAAAACAGATAAACTTTGTTTAAAACCACTTTTATTTTCAATATTTTGTCGACCGACCTCAGAAGCACCCTTTCATCTTCAGGACAGTATAAAAACTTTAGTGTTTTCCATTTTAATTAATATTTTAATATTGTCCTGAAGATGGAAGGGTGCTTCTGAAACCGGTAGACAAAGTATTGAAAATACAAGTGGTTGTAAACAAAGTTTATCTGTTTTATTTATGAACTTTAATAGATTTAAGCCGATCTAGTGAAATATTGTTTTTGTAAGTGAATACCAGATTCAACTACTCTCAACCGCCTGAAGTCCGTGGGACTATGGCATAAACCTGGCTATTCAGATCTGGTCACCAAACACAGCTAAAGACATTTCAAGCAACGATTCGAACGTAAATGGCTGTCGCATTCAAAACTTTTAGGGAGATTCTAAGAGGATTTACTACGCTGCATAGTGCCGCAAAGATGTTTTTATAAAATTACACATATAAGTTTAATTTAATTTAAATTGCTTAAAATTTTTTTTTTTTTCAATACACAAAAGTGCTAGTTTTGTCAACAACGTGACAACTTTGCGCAGAATTAAAGTTAGTCACGAATAATACCCACAAAACACTTTATTTTCTTATAATTTTGTGGTCCTCTATTTTAGTTTATTGTAATTTAATTTTAATCAAATTTAATTTGTTTATTTTTTGGTGGTGCTAGTTTTAATTTTTTAAACTTTTTTGATTTATTCATCATATTCTTTTGTAAAACGGTAAAAATTGAATTAAACACAGTACTTATTTAATTTATTTGCGCGCGCCTGGTTTTGGGCCCTGGATCCGGAGGCGAGCTTAACCGCTCGGCTACAGATCGTCAGTAATGTCATAAATATGAAATCCGAAACCAACTGTCGTGGTTGTATAAATAAAGTGGTTAGTTAAATACTTGTATATTAAGTGCTCAACACCTTACGAATGAAATCTTCGTGGAGACACCGTCAATTGATTATTCGTTTCTTTGTCGTCATCCGTAATCCGTCGCAGACAATCCTGCAAGTTATTTAGAAAGCTACAGGATTGCCCGGCGTTGCCCGGCCCGCACAATGGAAACGTGTTAGTACGCAATATACGCACACTGTCCATGGCATTGATACGTAGGAACCAGATCTGAATAGCCAGGAATTCCTCCCGGCCCACGCGGCTGCAGATTAATAGACCTGCAGCCTCCGTTGCGCCTAGCAACCTCGCGGTAGGTACATCGCCCTGTATTTGTGTGCGGCGACCAGTCACATCCATCTTTACTCTCACTACGATCTGTATTAATTTTATCAATCTTCTTCTTACTAAGCTCGAAAGCTTCCTTCCATTCCCAAGATGACACGCCAGCGTTACCATAATGAGTAATATGAGTTATTCCCTTAATTCTTTTTTGATTTTTTAAAGTTATACATTTATTCAAATTGTAATTTAATATTACCAAATTTGAAACTTTATTCCACTTTTTTATTTTTTTTTAAGTTAATAATTTTGTATTATTAAAATCATTAATAATAAAATCATCTAACTGTAAAATATTTTACCTCCTTCGAATTTCATGTATCTACCCTTTTCTCTAACATCCTATAGTTTCTATGTTTTTTTTATGGTAACGTGTGAAAATAATTCTAGATTTTTTTGTGATATGCTATACAGCTTATAATTATTGAATTAATTGTAAAAGTAAATATTTTAGGGGTACATAAAATTGATACTATTTGAAAGATTTTAAAAAGCTAGGCAACGTAGGTTACCATCTTAGATTATATAGAGTGGTATCTATCCAAGGCAGTGTAGTCAGTTTTCGATGATTTTTACCTGACTCGGCGGACCTGGGCGTGGCTAAGACTAAGACTAGGGTATTTATACATCCATTCATAGCACATGTCGGCATAATGAATTTGTTTATTCGTATCACCACTTTTTTGCAGTATTGTTATCAACAAAAATAAAGCATATAATCTAAAAAACCGTTTAGTTGTGTCAAGTTTAGTGGCATAATAAAAAAATGTGGGTGAAGTCCCGCGGTGACCCAGGAGCCCAAGATCGTCGCGACAGTATATAGAAGCGGTGTATTATATTTGTTGTCTCTCTCTCTCTCTCTCATGGTGTACGACGTAAAAATCCGGAGAAGGTGATTTATCGCAAGTTTGTATAGGTTGGGTAAAAAGAATTAGCTCTCTCTCCATACATTGTTACTCCAAGGTCTTGGGTACCGAAAGTAAAATAAACCTTTTTCAAAACCAAAACAGGATAGCAAATAAGCTCTCAACCAGCCATAGAAAATACAGATATTGGACTCATGCTACCGCTGCAATGCATGCTATCTGCGATTTGTCGATAATGTTTATTTTTTATCAATTCGACGTTTTTGAACGAGTGTTTTTTTTTTTAATCTTCAGGCTATAACTATTATTAGTAGAATCTCAAAATATCTGTCGAATTGGACCAGTGAGCGATAGAATATTGGAACATAACCTCGCCTCGTCCGCAATTGTACCAAGAACTAAATCATTGGATCAGGTGATTTTAGATTATTATGATTTATTTGACATCTTAAAAACAAACAAATTGACGTATTGTTCTTCTGGTTGGCCATCATAAAGGCAATATATTTAGCAATTTGTGTTTTGTTTTTACGATTTATGGATATTCAACGTTTTATAACTCAAGATGAAAATCTCTCTGTAACCGAAAACGGTGCGCTGAACTCAAAATATCAGAGAGAAAACGCTGTACAAATATCAATGGCAGCAAAACTTTACTGCTTCAGAGAAACATGCTTTATAGTCGAGATCTTTACTATTACCGCCAACCTGTGAGACACTCTTCTATACAAAAGAAGAATCACTGAAGCAAATAAATCATTGTAAAACTAATCCTAACGTAATGCGCTGGAATACAAAATCCACAGAGGGCTGCTGTCTTTATAATAAATATACCCACAAACCTCTGATCATCTCAGACATAAATCCTTTCCGATGTGGATGCCGCAAATTTTATATTATACTTGAACTCTAGTAACCAGTTGCAACAAAATTGTATGAAGTCATCTCCAAGGACCGGGAACACACAAAGTAATTAATAAAATATGACTTAAAAATTCATTACATTTATGCGGAATAACTAAACCAGGGTAGTTCCCGCGTGGGATGCGGCGGGGAACATTTTATTGTCAATGGAAGCGACGCATGAATCACAAACTAGATTCGAGAAAATCATGCAAACGGATGAAATGCCACACATCCCTGTCTCAGTACACACTCCTTGCCCATTGTTGACACTATTTTGTTATTCCGATATTTGAATTGTCTAAAAACCTGATTTCTGGGGCATTTCCGACATCTTCTTCCATCCACTTGCAAGTCCAGGGCGATAAGTCAAGTTCATTTTTATTTATTTTTACATGAATAAAATAGAATTTCCGAATCGTTTCATTCGTAATACAACTCTACGTAGCTTTACCACATACACGCCAATGTTAGAGAGTACGAAACACTGTGCAATATGTTTGTGAAAGATGTGTGTATGAGACCATGTATGAATGTTAATGAAGCAAGTAGTGTGTGCCGAGACAGAGTTGTGTGGCAGTAAATCCTATCGGCTTATCCCTGCGGGGAAACGGTGGAATGGTCGGTTAGTTAGTTTAAATTACAAAATTAAGCATTCGGAGGACTCGAGATCGCGATGAATAGCCAGTCTGCTCGAGCAGCCGTTAAACTTCGCAACAATAGCGCGGTATCAAAGTCGGTAGAGAGAAGACTGGAGCGTGGAGAATCATTAACTGTACCACAGTTAGTAATCTACCTCCACTGAAGTCATTAACGATTTCTCAAGTCATCTCGGGGTACAAAGCGTCCAGCTTCCAGCGTCCATGGGAGCAGTATTCGTGAACACTTTAGGGACCACTCAGCTAAAGTTATCTTTTATTTGTAATCATATTTCCTATTAAGGTAAAAAAATATTCCACTTATTTATTTTACACTGAATTGGTTTACAAATATAACGTCTTTGTTTTAATAAAATTGGCTCATTAGACATGAAAATTAAGTTTTACTTCGATTGACTCGAGTCTTTAGTTCTATAACAAAGAATTAAAAGCCCCTGGAATGTGTCTTTTGTTTTTTTTCCTATGGAGTGAGAGGAATTAGAAAACCCTTACGGTAACTGAGAATAACACCGAGAGCAGTGGACGTAGAATTAAAAAGAAAGCAAAAGCTTTGTAAACAACAGTTTACAAAAAAAAAGACATACTTAAAGTGCCTAAATTGCCCTTCTTTGGTCATAGGCTTCCTCAGTTGGCTTCAGGTTTTCAGACTCATAGTGGCTCCCATTTGAATTCGATCGAGAGTTTATTTGAGTCGTGGGTCCTTCTCATTGTTCCAACCAAGGACGCCATCTTCCAACAGTCATTATTGGATTATCAGAAAAAGCAAACACTTTGTGGATTGACATGATTAATTAAATAAAAAACACACGTTGTTTAAATCCACTTTATTTTAGTATAAGTCAACTAGTTTCGACTCTGCTGAGTCTTCATCGGGACTTAAAAATATAATAAAATATATTTTTAAGTCCCGATGAAGACTCAGCAGTGTCGAAACTAGTCTACTTATACTAAAATAAAGTGGATTTAAACAACGTGTGTTTTTTATTTAATTAGTCATTATTGGACCAAAATTGGCTGACAATGACCATGATGTTGCTGACTAACCGGATCTCAGCACATTAACTGCTTGTGGGTGCGAAAGAGTTGAACCACTGTTTTCAGAGTGTACTAAAATACTAATTGTAAAATCAATCGCTCCGATTCGATCCGTATTTAACTTCAACGTAAAGCAGGAAAGTTGACATTCCAATTGTCAATACATAACTAACTGCTGGAACTTTAATCTCCCGTATGTGACACTTCGCCATATCCGACTGAGAAGAAAGCGGCTCGAAATATTATCAATTTTAGTTCAATGGTCGGCCGTTTATCAAATCATTGATCTTAATTTGATAACCTGTTATACCATATTGAATTCGATACAAACGTTGAAACAGACTAAGCGGGATTGGTATTTATGGCACCTTCAATTACACGAGACCAATTGATCTTCTAATTCGTGCTCGAATTTAACTGAGACAAATCGGAAATCAATTCTTATTTTTTAAAACAGAAAAAGGTCTGGAAGGTTGACACTTTCTGTTTTAAATACACTAAGTGCCACCAATAACAAAATAAACTATTTTAAACGATAAAAAGCAAAATGAACGTAAGAAGAATATTAAACGTAAAAGCTTCAACGGAATTTACGACATGAATTACACTACCCGCTAGTACCAATTTTTTACTTCAAAATTTTGATCAAAATTAAATTATGGAATCTTCGTACAGATGTTATTATTTAACACAACTTTTCTGCTCACGAATCATTTAGTTACCAGTGTATGTCATACCAATGGATAAATATTTTTATTGTTTAAACCAATTCAACTACCTGTTTGATTGAATACATATTTGAATTACTAATCAAGATTTACAGTTCCAGTTTGACTTTCATCATTTGGCGGAAACAGCGTTCTATTTTCTAGATTTTTTTAGAGTTGCGGGAAAAGGCAAAACGGCTATCTTCATTTTGTAATCTTTGCTAAACTATTATATTTCTATGGAAGAGTATTATTGAAAATTAGCCGATGATTAGCACTGTATGTCGAAAGCAACTCAATTGTTGAGAATGAGCGTTAGCTTTTGACTTCCGGACCCAGAGTTGAGGGTTCGTAAAACGGCGTTGGCAAAAAAAAATAATATGGCTCAAATTTACCCCATTCCAGAGAGAAAAATGTTCTGAGCGTAGCTGTGGTAAGCCACCACTAAACAAAAGCCAAGCATTACTTATAATTCCTTCAACTATGTTTAGTGATTCGATCTGCGTGGTCAGATACTTGCTATTGTTTCACCCCTATTTGTTTAAACTATCGGGGTGCCATATTCCACCCGGACAGCTGAAACTCTTGTGAAAAAACACAGCAGAACATGTAGGTACATAGATATTTACAAGTTCAAATCTGTTCTTGAATAATATCGTTAGTTAACTATAGCGCGATCTTTAATGGAACGTTAAAAGCTATACGAAATAAAGCAGTAATTCTATTAATTCCTTTTACATACAGTATTTCAAGGCGTGTGAGATCCTCGCAGTCCGTAGCTTGCACCAGAATGACTTTTGCATTCAGCCTTTAAAAGTCCGGGTTCGTTCACATAACAATAATTACAGAACTGAATTCTTCCTCTTTACTCTGCCTGTGAGTCAACTGCTCACAGTTTGCCACCTTTGTCCTATCTGGGTCACCGGGTATTTATTATTTGTCTGTGATTTATCTAAGAAAATAAAAAGATCATTTTCTTTTGATAACATTCTTTCGGTCATTTTTCTGTGGCTTGTCGCCGCTACGCGTGTGACTGAAATATTTTGAGTAGTAGAAATTTTAATCGTACTCCGCTTTCCTCGAACGTTGGTTGAGCGTTCGTTTAATTTAATATTACGTACCATTTTACAGTAAGCAGCAAATCGAGTTAATATTACGTGCATTAAATCAAGATGTATCTAACACAGAATCCAGCGAAACGTTTGGTGCTGCGACCTACTTGCGTTACCCCTCCGCCACTCAACTTAGCATTCAGTTACAGTTCGGTATCGCTCTTCTCGAATTGTCTTTTATATTTTCGTGTGAAAATAAAACCTCCAGAATAGGAACAGAACTGCTTCATTCAATGTCCATAAAACTTGATAATAATAACTTTAACGCTAATGGGTTTGGTTCGGTTGAAAATAAAAATATATTGCCCAAATTCGATTGACTGCAAAGTTCCCACTGACAGAATTATTACAAAACTCATAAATTCCGTATAATGACAAAATGTGTGGAAAAGACATCAACGACCGAATTTGCGAAACCTGATATTTAAACCGTGTTTATTACACAAAAATGTTTGTGTTTTCTTTGATAATATTATGAGTTTGTTATTGTTTTTAGTAAGCTTTTCATGTTACGTCTTTATATTAAATGGATTTTAAGTGCCAACAAATATTGGTTTACGTAGCTGACCTCTTGAAAATTCAAAAAGGTTATATTTATTTCAAATGGAATAAAAGCAAACTAAATAGTATGGATGAAATCATTAAAGAAAGGTTCGATTACCGATTATCGTGCAATATATATATATTTTTTTTTTGAATTTCCAAGCCAGGGATTATTGAAAGTTTTTGTTTTTCATTTTATAACTTTGCGTACATTGTATCCTAAATAAGATAACATCGTTCTCATGTCGATATTTTCAATAAAAGGTGGTGAAAACTAAGTGTGTGCTTATTATTTATCTTTTAATTTGATTTGTATTTTCAGAGTCACGTCGGTTGACAACTGTGTTTTATGAATGTGAATACCGCACAAGAGTCCCAACTCCTCGGAGTCAGTGGGACTTTGAAGTCCCCAATCAGGGTATGTTGTGAGGCTGAAGGGGTTGGGAAGAGGAAAAAGATGCGAAAGAAGAAGGGGCAAGTACTTAACTATTTAGATCTGGTCACCAAACACGGCTAAAGCCATTTAAAGCAACTTTTCAATTCTGAATGGTAGTCTTTCACCAGAGCGATACTGAGAGTATCTACTACTCTGGAACGTGTGTAAAATGTGAAGGAACATATTTTGTTAATTGTAGCAATTTTTTTTTTAAATTGGGATTTGAACCCTCGACCTCTGGATTCGCAATCACGGATCTTAACCACTCGGTCACGGATGTTGTCGATTAAATATTAAGAACAATAAAACATTCGATAACTTGCAAGAAATATCTTAAGCCTTAATTTTTTATTTATATTTTTTAATCAAATTTGATATTGTAATTATTATGTTCAGCTAGTTTTTAGTTTTTATTTTAAACGAACGCCGAAATAGCTGTCACTTAAAGGAAAACTAAAATGTCAATAACAATAATATTAAATTCGATTAATTAAATTATTTTTAAGAGTTATGGAATTCTACAAATGTAACACAAAAACTAACTTCAAGCTATTTAAGAGACAATTAATTTGTTTAATGAGATTCATACTTTTTTTATTTCCTGATTTCAAAATTTTGATTACCACCTAATTAAATTTAACAACCCTTCTCTTATTCTACTTAATTTTACTAGAATTTTTTTTATTTGTATTCTGGTTCTTTATTACTTCTACGAAAAGCTGGTTTGCTTTAAGGTTTGTATTAACCGTAATTTTTACTTTAGGCCAGAGTTTTTACACGTTTGAAATGTCCTTTGGAAACCTGTCTCTTTTTGAATTATATAATTTTCTTATTTTAGCTATTTTACTAAAATTTGGAAAATTAATGTATTTTTGCCATAATGGACATAATTAATAATCAAATGAACTCCGGACAGACTAGCACCACGTATTTTTTGCTAAGAATATGAAAAATTAAGCATATCACTCCCATATTTTTAAATATATTTTGTAGTGAATACAGAACCAGAGTCCCAACTGCTTCTAGCCGTCTATAGCCAGTGATTCTATGGCATATCCAGTTTAGGTATTTTGTTAGGCTGAAGGTTGGGGGAGGGGAAGGAGATGGGGAAGAGGAAGTTTGGGAAGTTGAGTTGTTCAGATCTGGTCACCAACACGTTTAAGGCCATTTCAATCAAGCAACGCTTCGATTCTGAATGGTGGTCTTTCACCAGGGTGATACTTAGAGTATCTACCACTCAAATTTACTTCATATTATTTTTAATGAAAAATGTGTTTTGACACTTATTAATTAAACAAAAGTTATTTGCGCACGCTGGGTTTGAACCCGCGACCTTTGGATTCATAGTCGAGCGTCTTACCACTCGACCATAGAGGCCGTCAAAAGTGAATTCGCAACCTTAAAGGTTCACATATCACAAATACAGTAACCGAACTAATGAGGTTGAAAATATACCACTAATAATAATAATAATAATAATAAAGTTTTATTCCGGAAGGTATGCACTAATGAAAAAAAAAATGCACTAATGAAAAAAATACTAATGAAAACAAATAAATTACATAAAATTTAACAAAAAAATTTGACTTTATGATAAGGACTTTTTAAATCTTATAGTAAATTGTGATAATTTCTCACGTCTCTGGAATAACGGATATGATTTGAGATAGATTTAATTTCCAGTCTCGCAGGAACGACCGCGGCAAAGATCATTGTCATGGTTAGAAACAGAAAAAATGCATGGAAAAAATAACGGAGTTCGGGGCATCGCGGAGACAGCTATAACTTTCAATATTTGAAAACTATTAAACTTGATTTCATTTCATGTTCCTAGCAAAACGGTTACAAGGTAGTACCTATCGTATTACTGTAGCAATTCTGCTTGAACCTCGCAATTCAACATGCCTATGCGACGAATGCAACAGCTGGGAAACACATACTCCGATGTCGCTGATATATTTAACACGTCAATATCAAACTATAAGTCAAATTTGGTACAGTTGTTGTCATCTGGCAGAGCTAAACTAATAGTTGGACCTGTTATTTAGTATTTTATTTTGTGTTACAAATATTTTTGAACCTGTTATTTATTAAATATAATTACTTATTTTCATCTACAATACTTTTATATCTGCTATTCAATACTCTTTTTTATTTTATTTTACAATATTTTTTGCACTAATAAGGTTATTGTTTAAAAAAAAATGTTAACATTTGTGTAAAAGCCTATGACGGGTTTAAATAAATAAATAAAAAATTGAGGGAGAACGAAAGAACAGCTACAAACGAGAATTCTTTTTTTCAGTTTTCAGCTTTCCTGATCAAAATTTATTTTTAAGCTTTATACATTTCTTGGTCTGTAATAATGAAAATAAATCAAGAATAATAATTTTGAAAACCTTTACTTTCCGCTCGGGAAAATATTGCCTCCAAAATAAAATGATGACAAAGAACGTAAATTTTATTTCTATAGTCCGAGTAAGAAGTCGTATCTTGTCGAACATGCGGCTGTCTGCACTTGTTTTATAGTATTGTCGTAGGCCATAGTTTTTTAAAGTTTTATTGAAGTGCTAAAACCGATGGGAACCACTTTGATATAAAAGTTGACTTTATTTTCTGTGAATTGTAATAGAATCCTCCTGGGAACCTTTTATTCCTCTTTTAGCCGAAACTTGGGCGTTTTGTTCTTCGCGTTAAGAATACACCGTCGCTGGAAAGGCAAAAGGGCTTAAGCGACAATTTGGTTAAAAATTAGATGATTATGTAGTTTTTATCAGGTTTTTTTCTTCTTCGAATGCTCTGACTGAAGAATTTTGTGGCCCTTCAGCCATCTAAAATATATTTACCATTTGAGAGAAGGTACTCAAGCGACACAAGTTTGGGACTTTCTTAGCTTTTTGTCGCTTCGGATAAATCAATGAGAGCATTCAGTCACCTGGTTTAACATTTTTTTTCAAAATCTAATCAGGTAAACAAAGAAAAACGAAAACTTTAAAGTGCTTAATTTTAAATTTCCCAAATGGCGCTTCAGCCCTTTTGCCTTTTTGAAATTCGAATCGCGCATAACGATTTAAAAAAATATATTACAGAAATAAGAAAAACTTTACTCTCTTTTCTGTGAGTTATATTATAATTTTTCCAACTTTATGTTGTATACAAAGTTTGGAGTATACTTTTAAATTGGATCGAACGTCGCGATCCAAGAATACCCAAATAAATTATCAATCCATAAAAAAATTAATAAAATGTAACAATCACATACCGTTGGGCTTTTTCAATTGATCTGGATACCACTGTGATTAAAAAATGCCGAAAAAAAAACACTTAAAAAAATCACAAATTTCGGAAATTTAAATTTCGGACACCGTTCATCGAGGTCGTCAGTTCGACGCGAAATCGTAATGAGAAAAGAGTCTGGTTTATGGAATAACTGGACGAACGACCGTTTCGAGCGCTCGAATGACACTGAAGTCGGAAACTGGATGCACCCATATTTATACAGTCGCAGGCGGCAGCCGGGAGGGGGCGAGCGCATACGAGCGGCTGATAAGTGGAATATTTAAGATTTGCATCTCTGATTTGAAGAGAAAGGAGAAAAAATATTTTCAAGTCGACGGTACGGGAATTCTCTGTCACAAGGCAACAGAAAGGCCTACACAACGCGGGCCAGTGCCATCGGGGGTGCGGGGTGCACGCCTGCGAATGCCACTTAAAAATTTAAATGTGTTCATAATGTGGACGGCCTCCATGGTCGAGTGGTAAGACGCTCGACTACGAATCCAAAGGTATAATTAATATGTGTCATAACACATTTAATTTATGTAAAAATAATAAAAAAGTATATTTACGGCACGTTCCAGAGTGGTAGATACTCTAAGTATCGCCCAGGTGAAAGACCACAATTCAGAATCGAAACGTTGCTCGAAATGGCTTTAGCCGTGTTTGGTGACCAGATCTGAATAACCTTCTTCTTCCCGATCTCCTTCCCCTCTCACTACCTTCAGCCTCACAACATACCCTATTTGGGGATGCCATAGTCTCACTGGCTCTAGACGGTTGGGAGCAGTTGACTCTTGTTCGATAGTCATATAAAAAATATATATTCCAACCGTAAAAGCATCAGCTATAGACAGCCATACCCTCAAATAAGTATGAAATTTCCAATAACAAAAAAAACTAATTTTAACAACCCACAATAATTCACCATGAATGCCAACTCATCAACAAAGGAAAATCTGTGGAAATTCATCTTTCAAATGTTTATGGAACGGGAATCAACAATAGAAATTAATTATCATAAAACAAAATTTATGTGCATGAATTTTTCCGTGCAAATTTTTGTTTTTTTTTGCTTACCGAAATAAACTTGGAAAACTTACGCATATTAAATTCATATTATTTGTACAAAAATGACCCGTAATTAGACTTCATTGATAAAACTTAGTAAGCTTCGTGTAAAATGAAAGCCACTAAAAAAGTTGTTTTATTTTATATCTCTATTTGTTTATGTTCTATTCACAGACATCCTAAGCCGGAGTATGTTGCAAAACTGAAGGGACTAGGAGAGGATGAAGATGAGAAAGAGGAGGGTTAGGACTGGTCACCGAACACGGTTAAAGCCATTCCAAGCAATTTTTCGATATTGAATATTGTCCTTTGATGATCGATATTCTCAGTGCGATACTGAGAATATCTACCACTCTGGGAGCTGGAAAAACTTTCTTATTAAATAAAACATGTAACGTTGGTTTTGTACAAATGACATGTTGTTAAATATCTAATTTGGTTGAAGCCGAGGAATATGATTTTGAAGGTCTTTAAGGCCACATTTCTCCATTCCTAGTTCCCCTACTAATGGTGGTAGAACTGGTAGGTATCGCTCTAGTAGAAGATGACCGTTCAGAATCGTCGCTTGAAATGACTTTAGCAGTGTTTTTTGACCAGATATGAAAATTCAAATCATTTCCAATCATCTTCTTCTCCATCTTCTTCCCATCCCCACCCCCTCACATTGGGGATGCCACAGTCTAACGGGCTCCTGACAGTTGGGATTCTTGTGCAGTATGCACTTTTTTATTTATTTATTTATTTTATTTCATTGTATATGCCCGAGAGGGCTTTTACATTAAAGGCTGACAGCAGTGAAAAAATAAGAATTATATGCACAAATAAAATAAAAAATAGTTGTAGAGTAGTGAAAATATTATTGATTAATGATATATGATGTTATAATAATAATAATAAAATTTTATTCCAGAAGGTATGCAGGAGTAGTGCAATGCAATACCTTCCAAAATTGCTAATGATAAATAGTTACAATAATAATAAAATACAAGATACACACAATAGTAATAATAAAAAAATACATAAATTTAAAGCCTTCTTGTATCTACATTCTGTGCAGTTAAATACATCAGCCACCTCTGCGTACGTATTACCAACTACATGCAATCTAGGTACAAGCGAGTATCTGAAAGACTCAGTCCTGGTAGTATTGTTACAACTAAATAAAATTTTGGATCGAGTAGTTCTCGTTGGCATGTGAAAGGAAATAAGGTTCAATAACTCATATTAAAAAAAAAAAGTCAAACGGTCTACCCTAGCGTAGCGTTAAAACTGTGCGGGCTGTTTAATTAGTTGTATTTTTCTTCCCTTCAACAACTCTGGTGTGGGTCCAAGATTCAGAAGTTAAAATAAGGCCATCCCGTCAGCCGAGGGAAATATCTGAAGGTTTCGCAAGTGCGAGTATGTCCATATTTCCCAGATGCGAGGAGGGTGTCGTAAATAAAGAAATCTCAATTCTCACGGAATCCTTCTATGCGGGCATGAAAACGCGTCTATCCGAGGAAGGATTAGCCACTCTCGCAAGTAAGTATGTAAATATATATTTTCGCATAATAACATTTTTTATTTTTTAAATCAACAACTAACGTTGTGACCGCTCCGTAAGAACTACTTCTTTTGGCGGCAGTTCTTACTTCTTCATTATTCATTGAAAAAATACTTCAATCGAAGTTGGCAGTTCCGCTCATATGTTCATTTTAGCTTTGTGACCGCTCCGTGTGAACCACTTCATTTTTCGGCAGTTCGAACTTCATTAATTTCATTTCATTGAACAAATACTTTAATTGAAGTTAGATTACAAATAACTACTTTATTTTTACGCAGTTCAGTTGAACTTCAAAATCCTCTGTCACCTTCAAATCCCTACCGACTAGTACTTTTTTTTTATTTTGGCGAGGAACCGGTTACGGTTCTGGAACTGGAACCGCAACACACCCAATACTGATATCGACTTCATCTCTTATTTCAAATCTCTCTTTGGCGAGTTCGACTTCAATTGAAGTGTTCACTGTGAAGGGTTCATTTTAAAGAACTAGCAGTTCGTGAAGCATTCACAAAACATTGAAGTTTTTCCCAACGCTATCAACAACCAAATATTACTCACCATACTCAAGGGGCCGGGAGCTTAATTGGTCCGATACTCTATACGGCATTTTATCAAATACACAGTTTTTCTGCTGAGTTTCGTGGTATCAATAGAAATGCTCGAAATAGTTTAACTAAGAACTTATTTAACGAGAACTGTCATAAGAATTTCTGTCGTAAGGGTGCGATCAAGAAATCACCCTGAATTAGCCATTTGCCTGGCGGGCGTTTTTACCAATTTCACCCCCTGAACGTTTTCCAATTGCCAGGTTTTTTATCAAATTTATTTTCTTATTTACGCATAATTGTACTTTAACATGGATTATATCGATAAGCACAGTATGTAATAAAACATAATAACAGTTTAGTCCTTACACACACGTCAAAAGGAACATAGTGAGTAAATCGTAAAGTAGCGTTATTGGAATAAAATTTCAGACTTTTTTACGTATGAGTGAAAATTAGAATTTGTAACTTTTCGAATCATGTACAGAAGACGGCTTAGCGCATTAATACTATAGATTAAAACTAAAAGTGCCTATTTAAAACACACAATAAAATAAAATAAAAACTACGGCTACAATATGTGTAGATGTTATTTAAATAACGTACATTTCCTGAAAATTATTAGTACTGCTTTAACTGTTTCCGTGAATGATACCCTCAGAGCAATAATATACAAGAGAGAGCGTTGATGTAGTCAGTTTTGATGAGTTTTGCCAGACTCGGCTAGACCTAGGCGTGGCTAGGACTAGCTAGGGTATTTATACATCCATTCATAGCACATGTCGACATAATGTTTTTGTTTATTCGTATAACCACTTTTTCACAGTATTGTTGTTAACAAAAAGATAGCATATAACATAAAAAACCGTTGACTTTTGTCCATTTATGTCGCACATCAAAACGCGTGGGCGGAGTCAACGGAGATGCGGGACACGAAGAACATCCTTACAGTTCTTTAAAGCGGTGTAATAACTTAGGAAATTTTGTTTTCTCTTTCTTTCTCATGGTGTACGACTTGAAAACTCGGAGAAAGTGATTTATCTTAAATTTGTAAAGGTTGGGTAAAAATAATTAGCTCTCTCTCCATACATTGTTACTTCAAGGTGACACCTATCTTTATGTTTGTGCGCAAAAAACTCAAACCCAAACTTAACAACGTATTCTGTTTATTTTTTACGTTCATTTTTATTGTAACTGTTTTTAATTTTTCTAAGCTCACGTAATCTGGCAGATTGGGTACCAATAGCACCAATCAACCAGTCCTGCTGGCATAAAAACCAAAATAAATATGGTAAATTAACTGCAAACTCAGATAGTGCCAGAAAAAATATTTTATTTCTTTACCAAAAGCCTTTTGTACAGTCTAAAAAAGCTTATGTTAATTATTGAATTAGAATTTGATCAAAGATTACGGATCAGAAAAACTCGTAGAAAAGATGGAATATTATTTCACACCTCGGTCGTACTCTGATATTTTTTATATTATTTAATTTGTTTCTATAAAATCTAGCCCAGAAACTTTAGAATGCCTAGACTTATACTTAGACACGAATGTGCTTATTTAGTTGGTAGCATTATTATGTTCAGTGTGGAATTAGCCCATTAAAGGTCCCGACAGGCGTTCCTCTCTAATTTAGGCATCCACATATACTTGCATAGTCGCATGTCCTGCATATCGGTGATCGCACGCTGGAGTTGCAGTAAGTCGCGATGAGGCAGTGCCGGATCTGGAATTTTCTAAAGGCGTTAGGGATCGATATTGATAATAAAAACTTATGTTTCAATTACTTAAATGTGACAAAAAATATTATTTAACAAAATGTTATTAATAAAAATGTCAACACCGCACAAGAGTCCCACCTGTCAGGAGCCAGTGGAACTATGACATCCCCTAATGGGGTATGTTGTGGGGCTGTAAGACTGGGGAGGGTAAGTAGATGGGGAAGATGATGGTTGGGAAGTACCTGGCTATTCATACCTTGTTATTTAATACAGCAAAAGAAAGACAAACATTCCCGGGTTACAAACAACCTGACAATATTTGAAAAACTCCTACTGCCATCCTAAAAAGCGGAAGATGTTGCTTGTGTAATGATGGAGGACTTAGCCAGCAGAGGAATTGAACGCACGACGCCCGGGTGGGAATCTGACACGTTTGTCCACTCAGCTACCGACCGGTCAAGCTATTTCAAGAAACGTTTCGATTCTGAATTGTGGTTTTTCAAAAGGGCGTAATAAAACGAATTGTGGTTTTTCATACTGGGAGCATCTAACTCTCTGGAACGTGCCAAATTTATTTGCACACACCGGGATTCGGACCCACGATCTCCAGATTTGTAGTCGAAGATCTCAACCGCTCGACCACGGATATAATTTTTTAACAGTTATTTAGACTAGAGATTAAAAAAATATTTAAAAGATTTACAAAGAATTACAAAGATCTTGTTTATTGCAGGCGATGGTGAAGATAGCGTCATATCAAAGGAGAAATCCCATCGATTCTCGAAATTATTTCTCCTCAATGACATAAAATACGTCGATATCAATTTGTTTCAGCATCAATATGCCCCTCGAACAAATGAGAAATAATGAAAGAATATTATAGAGAAAACCATTCCGGAAAGGCTGATCTTTCCGAAGGATTTGTTTGTGCTTTTCATCTGTTTTTCGGACACAAAACATTTTTTAGCATAAAAAATCAGACAGAGTATTGCACCCACTGCTCTGTTCCGCTGAAATAAAATGTTATTATTATTATAAAGACGTTTTTATGGGTGAGGGTTCCCGCAGAGAAGGATTCTGCGACACTTAACAAGAGCGTTTCTGAATCTCGGTGTGGTTGGGTACCCCTTATCCATTTTAGGGCTAACCTTGTTTTAAAAAACATTTAAAGTGACTTTCAAAAGTAAGGATGGTTGATATCAGAAATTGGGTGTCCCTGCGGTTCTGGCGAGGAATTGGTTATTTACCCAGCTATTTTTGGAACCGGTTCCTGATGCCAGAAAAGTTCCACGAAGAAAATTTTTATATTATAAAGAAAGGATTTCTCGCCGCCAAAAAAAAATCATGAGGGAGGGAGAGGTTGCGCTAGCGATGTTCGGAGAACTAAAGGCACTGCAACTGCGGAACCGGTTCCTCGTGGAAAGGACATTTACACCCTTTTTTGTCAAATAAAAGAACCGGTTCCTCGGAACAATAATAATAACAGTTCCAGTGACCGTCTTTGAACCGGTTGCTTTTAACCGGGACATAAATATCGACCATCTCTATTCAGAAGCGTGTACCCAAATGAGGCTTGGGCATGTTCGTATAGACCTTATTTTTGATTTATAAATGAGAAGTTTGAGAGAATAAGGACCCGTTTGTACTTTTTACGCAGGGCACAAATAGCTGTAAGTCCCGCCCTGGATACGAGTGCAGAGTGCCCCGACTGGTTCCCGGCCGGTCGCGGCCATTGTGTCTGTCGGCTCCAGGTTTTCCGCATAAAGAACCTCCAATCTGGCTGCTTCACAATTCGGTCGGCCTTGTCCTCGTGGGGGAGACGCCTCCCCATAGGGCCTAGCCCTAGAGCAGGGGTCGGCAGTTTGTCAGGTGAAAATAGCCAAATTGTCATGGAAACAGGATAACAAAGGTGTCAGAGAGCCACATATAATATGTAATACACATATGTATAGGATATATTGACCAACGCGACTGTGGTCATGTGCGGATGGGCTAAAGAGTGGTAGAGAATATGCAGTACGAGTCGATGTTTGTTCGGCGCCTCTATCTCATACACTCATAAGTTATAAAGCTGCTCGAGATGAGGTAAAATTGGAGAATATGTCCGAAGAGCCGCAAATGTCTATGCAAAGAGCCGCTCATGCCGACCCCTGGCCTAGAGCAAAAAACCAAATCTTTGCTTTCATAAATCAAAAAAGTTTTTCTGCATAATTGATTAAATCCGTATGGTGAATATCTAAATGGAGGCTTTCCAAGGTAGCCGGGAAATCTTTAGATGTTCATTATTGAATGTGAAGTATTTAGTGAACGTTGTTACCAAATTAAAACCTACGATTGATTTAAAAGAAAGACAAACATTCCCGGGTTACGAATAACCTGACAATGTTTGAAAAACTCCTACTACCATCACTATAAGCGGAAAATGTTGCTTGTGCAATGATGGAGGACTTAGTCAGCAGAGGATTGAACCCACGGCGCCCAAGTGGGGATCCGACGCGTTCGTCCACTCAGCTACCCACTTGTCTAATAATGTATGGCTGACATCTTCGAACGAAGAAAAGAGTGCGAAAAGAATAAATCATACGAAAAACAATGGAAGAAGAAGTCGAAGACGCCCGAGAAAGACATGGCACGATTGATTAAAGCAAATACTTGAATCGGGTCATGTGAAGAGTCAGAACAACAGAAGAGTATGTATGAGACGATGTATGAACGGAATGAAGCAAGGAGTGTGTGCCAAGACAAAGTTATATGGCGGTCCGTCCTCTCTGCCTACCCCTGCGGAAAAACGGCGCGATGGTTAGTTAGTTAGACATATTCGATTTAATCTTAGAAATAGTAATATTTTTACAAGAATTCGGTCGGCACATCTATGTGGTAAATGAATGTTACTTGCGTATTTTTTTTTGGGTTAAACGTGGTAAGAACTTTAGGTGGAAACATGATTGGCGCATTGTCGTGATATAGGCGCAGAGCCACTTTAAGGCGTTGCGAAATGGTGCACAAGGGGACGTAATGACAACAGGAAAAGTAAACGCTAAGTGCAAAAACTTTGGTATTCCGCGGGGAAGTGGAATGGCGAAGGTTCGAAGCAAATTGAATGAAGCGGAGACGAGAGGAATAAACAACTTCCTCTGAAAAGGCGCCGTCTTTTGTGTTGTAACGTCTTGTTTTCAACTCGCTCTGTTTTACAAATATCCTGAATTATTTATGAGGCAAACTTATTCACCGGATAGTTCGAACGAAATTTGGTTAAAGTTTTATGTGTTCTAAAAGTACTTTCATCGTGGTTCGCAATAATTGCATTTAGTTTTTAATTTGATGAAATAAATTATAACATATTGGTGTGTATTTTGCAGCGGGTGAGATTGCACAGATGTTGTGATCAGTTCATATTAGTAGGAAAAATGAATAATAATGCCAAATCAATAAATGAAGAAGAAAAAAAAAAGTAGTATACACTACATAGACGCAGAGAAGGATAAAGATTCAGATTGTTGGGCATGTTGAAGCTAGGCAAGACAAAAAAAAATAGTAATACAATTTGGGACGCGTATAAGATTGAAGCGAATTCATAAATAAAATAATTTATTTGTTGCAAAACGATGCATTTGTTCAAACTGTTGACCGGTTTCGGAAGAGCCTTTCCCTCATCAGGAACAAAATTGATCTGCCAGCAAAGACGGAAAAACAATGAAATATTAGTAGTGATTTATTAAACGCTGGAATATTTTTGAATCTGTTAATTCAAGGAAGAATTTCATTTATATTTAAATACAAATAATATTATATTCGTAAAAGCATTTACTTTGTGGCTTACTATGTTTATAAATATACAGGTAATCTTTGTTTATTTGATATATATATTCACACTTCCATCATCTAGACAAATTTTAATATTGTCCTGATGATGAAAGGGTGCCTCCGAAACCGGTCGATATAATATTGAAAAATAAAAGTGGTTTTAAACAAAGTTTATCTTTTTTTTTTTTTTTAACAATAACTCCACACAGGAGGCCTTGAGGAAAACAATTTCCCTCAGGGCCTATGTCATCTTTGGGGACGCTGTGTGGAGGGTTTTTTTAGGAAAGGAAGGAGTGAACTTGGGTCTTGAAGAGGCCCATGTTGAAGGAGGGAGGAAACACAGAGGCCGGCAAATCGTTCCATAGCCGAGCTGTTGAACATAAGAACGAGTCGTAAAAGCGACCCGTTCTCATGTATTGAATGTCAACCGTGTACAAATGTTGGGCGTGCGTTTGGCGAGTTTCCCGACTATGCACCGGTACCGAAGGGATCAATGACGCAAGTTCCTCGGAGCATCTTCCATTGAAATACCTGTAGAACTAGGACAGCATTCCCACCTGACGTCTGTGCTCCAAAGTTTGCAATTCGTTTGTTAAGATAGGAGAATCTATCAAACGGGCCGCCCGTTTCTGCACAGAGTCAAGGGTTTTTTTCAGGTATTTAGGGGATCCAGATCAGTAGTGGCTGCCAAATTCAACAGTGGGGCGTACTTGCGATTTGTACAAGGTCAGCAGTTGTGTACTATTGAAGTATCTGCGGGCCCTGTACAACACGCCCAACTTCTGAGAGGCTAACTTTACTCTGGCTTCGATGGAGCCCCGTTATTTATAAATAATCTGTTTTATTTATAAATAATATCCTTTGTGAGTATGTACGTACGAGTGGAAACTTTTCAAATGGACTGATGTATAAATTATCAAATTTTAAAAGTAATCTTCTCAAATCCCCACCTACCAAATAAAGTTCCTACCTGTAATGTATTTTATCAAACATTATTTTGTATTTGAGATGGGTTAATGAAAGCAACAATTGTTTTTTGGCAAGTCAAGTTACATCCTGTGAATTTTCAAGGGTCGCAACTAGTTTTCTTATAATACTTATTTGATAGATTTTCAAAACGCTGTTTATAATGACAGTGTAAGTGTTAGATGAGAACATTGCACAACGAAAAGGTATAGGTATGGGTAAGGGAAACAAAGCGAGATATGATGTATAGTTATTTATATTACATTGTGAAAAGCAGCTCATCAAAATTTGTTATTTATAAATATCCGTGCCCACATAATGCCAACTCTAATCTTAATGCATCATAGATATCTTATTTGTCGAACGACTCGTTTATTTCCTTGCTCGTTCCTGTTCTTTCGGTTGATATTATTTTCTGAATTGGTTCAAAACTTTAAAAAATCTGTATTACAATATTTGTATGCTATATTTTGTCCAGCGTATTTTCTACATAATTTTAGTATTTTTTTTTAATTCGGTTCGCAAGTGTTTTCTTTCTTCGGCAATGTATCTAATCAAGCAGAAGTGTGTGTAAATATAGAAATGCTTGGCCTTCCAGCTTTACTGCCTACCCCTCGAGATAACGCAGCGGCAGTTGGTGGAGCAGAAAGGCAAAAAATAATTGTTTTTACCGAAGATTTAATTATTTTAATTTATTTTTTTATTGTAGTTTCATCAAGTTCGTTCGATTCGATAATTATTATGTTAGGTTTGGTTCTCTTAAAGTAAGTCACATTAGGTTAGGATTAACAAAACACTTCCAGTGCATAAGTCCTAGGTAAGCCTAATATAGCTGAGTCGTGCGCACTCACCTCCAATACTCCGATACCCCCCAGTGGGTGGTGGGTGGTGGGTGGGGAGGCAGACGCACTAGACACGGTGAATCCACGAGCACCAATTATTATGGCCCGCACCCTTCAGCCGCCGTCACTTGTGTGCAGCCACCGGCGCTGTACTATATTGGAAAAGCGAGAATTCAGGCAATTCCTACAAACCAACTACTTCTGACCTACCTTACCTACCTTCTTGCCAGTAGCCAGCAGCCAGTAGCCAGCAGCCAGTAGCCAGCAGCCAGTAGCCAGCAGCCAGTAGCCAGCAGCCAGTAGCCAGTTGCAATTGGCATAGCGAAAAGCCTTTCAGAATATTGAAAAATATTATATCATTATTGTAATGATTGTTTCGCGTGGCACGAACTTTATTACAGTAAGCAAACACTTTACTTATTAAATCTATCACAAAACCTTTGCGTGCGCCACATTCTAATAAGTAGGTATGCTTATTTAAATCCACGGGCATACGTCTTATTTATCGAGTAATTATTAACATTCCTATGTTTGTTTAAATTCTTATAGTCAGAAGAATAAGAAACACGAATAACATTAAATAACGGGAAATGAAATAAGGGTGAACATTCATTCCCCTCTGAGGTATTTGACCTTAGCTGATACACGTTTCTGTCGCATTTCTCATAACTCTTTTAGGTTTTTTTATGGTTACATAATATTCCATTTAAATTATACATTAATTATTTGAATAAGAATAAAAGTTTTACTCTTTTTTAATACTAATTATTGAAATAGTGACATTAATTTTAAATGAAATATGAAACAGAAGAACGCGCATAAAATTTAAATGACACAGAAATTGAGAAAAAATAATATTTATAATTTTCAAAGAATTATGAGATTGATAAAAATGATCGTTTTAAAAAAGGTTTCTGTAACTCAATTGGCAGAGATGTTTCTTCCGAATAGAGAAAAGGTTCCGAGTCCATGTCTCGGTTGTATCATAATCTTGTGTGTGTTCTTCTGTTTTATTTATCGTTGAAAATTTTTGATATTATTTCAATAAGAAATCAATTTAAAGAAATGAAAAAATAACTTTGTATAAGACCACGAATTTTATTTTAATTTGTAAGGCCGTTCAGCCTAAACATCATCAGGGTACAAAAATAAATTAAACAAAAAATACAAAGTGTGCGGTTATATATACTCGTACATTTAGTGACAGAACACAATATAAAATAATAAAACAAAAATATACTTGCAAAGTATGTTTTTTCAAGAAAAGCTAAAATTTTAGGCTGGTATTGTGTAAGTTTAAGAAGAAATTCATTGAAAAAACTAGGGAAAATCATTTGAAAAACTAGGTAACGGAAGTTGCCATCTTGGGTACGGTAAGGGAAACAAAGGTTCCATCATTAGGTTAATAATATTCAAAACACTTTACGTTTTATTTATATTGAAATGGTAGCACTGACACCGAATGTAATCTAAAAACAAATGGGCACTACCCTGCACACTATAATAGTTGAACAATATAAAATGGTTAATGGAGTGTGATGGAAGCATGTAAATGAATAACTTTGTCTGCTGATGATGTTTTATGTAAACACCTCATTAGGAAAATGTGTAGAGAGGTGTTAAAATGTCAACGTTAAAGTGAGGCGTCTTATTGTACCCACAAGTGTTTTCTGTTTTAGAGCTAGACTTTATTATGTTTTATTTAGATGGTCGGTGTTACACTTGCTACGGTTGATTTGGTGATTGAATTTTTAGTATGACGTTCTTCTTCTTCCCGTACCATTCGATAGAAATCAGACGTCTTCTAGCTGTGTAAAGCTGGATTCACACCAACGTCCGGATCCGCTCAGTGACGATATTGTTCCGCAAGAGAGCTTATTGATATGGTATGAATATCAATCAAGGAGTATGTGCCAAGACAAAGTTGTGTGGCAGTATATCCTTCTGCCCACCCTTGTGATATTTAACTACTTAGTTAGTTAAATAATTATTTTGATGAGTAAAAATACTTACATCGCAGATTTTTTTTTATTAAAAACCATGTTTTTATCACTTAATAATATTTTTAATAATTAATAATAAGACAAAGTAGTTGTCTCAAAAAAGTGTTCATGAGTGGTACAAGCGCTTTACAGAAGGCCGAGAAGATGTTAATGACGATGAGCGTCCTGGAGTTGTGGAAAAACAAATCATGGATTTTATTATTTGATCCTTTTTTTTCAAAAGTAAAAAATCGAAGAACACACAAAAACGTGACTTACCTTTCCAGTTGTCAAAAACAAACCACTAATCCAAAATAGCTGATAATGCTAACATATGATAAACATACGTGTACCAAAAAAAAAAGATAATCGAATGTACACAGCCCGCGAAAATTCAAAATTCACCTTTTCTTTTGAAAAGGCTGTGTATATATTCAAGTCAAACTATGTATCTGCACACACTTGGAAAAATCTCTTTTTTCATTACTTTAGCAAACATTGTCACTAAACTCGAAATAAAATATTTAGGTTAATTCTTGAAGGCATTCCGCGGACTGTACCGTAGAGAGCACAGCGTAGAACAATCTGCTATTGGAGAAAGGGAGCCAAAGATATACTACCCACTAGGTAGTGTGTTCAATGCGCAGGGTACGCCACTGGCAAACTCCGTACGCCAAATAAACTTATGCAATTATTGAACTAGATGATTTTTTAACAAAACATTTTCTGCGCTGTTGTGTTAGGTGCATGTTGTGGGTGATTTTGATTTGTGATAATACAATAATTACGAGGTAAAATGTAGAGAATTTTACTGACTCATTAATAAATAATTGTCAAACAAAGTGAGAGTAAACAGTTCACAATAGAGTGCTGATACTAATCCTAACGTATGGCAGTGAGGCATGGATCTGGCAGAGAAAGGAATAAAGTAGATGACCGGTCGGTAGCTGAGCGGAGAACGCGTCGGATTCCCACCCGGGCGTCGTGCGTTCAATTCCTCAGCTGGCTAAGTCATCCATCATTGCACAAGCAACATCTTCCGCTTTTTATGATGGCGGTAGGAGTTTTTCGAATATTGTCAGGTTATTCGTAACCCGGGAATGTTTGTCTTACTTTAAAAAAAAAAAAAGATTGATGTGGTGTATAGTAATAATAATATTTGGATTATTTGTATAGCGCCGTTTAGTGAAAAATCTCCTCAAGGGCGCTGTACAGATCTAATTTTCTATTTTTATATATTAATTCCTAGTTTAAATAAGAAAATATACAGGAACATACTTAGCTGGCAGGTCCCATCAGATAGATACACTTATTCAAATTGTAATTATGATTTTTTCCGATTTAGGGCATGGAAGCGAAATTAAAAAATGGACTTTCTGAATTTGTTTGCGCAGTAAAACCATGTATAACAGTGTTAAATGTAATGAGCAAAATTAGGAAAGGGACACTTTTTGTGAAGTGGATACCGCACGAGAGTCTCAACTGCTCCCAACCATCTGGAGCCAGTGGGGCTATAGCATTACCGATCGAGGGTATGTTGTGAGGCTGAAGGTAGTGGAGAGTAGAAGGATTTGGTGAAGAGGAAGTACCTGACTATTCAGATCTGGTCACCAAACACGTCTAAAGCCATTTCAAGGAACGTTTCGATTCTGAACGGTGGTTTTTCCCCAGGGCGATACTTATACTGTATACCATTGCACCACGCTTAGATGGTTTGAACATGTAAAGCAACTTAGCGGAGAAAGGAGTATTGGTAGAATACGTGACGCGAAAGTGAATAGTGGAAGAAGTCAGGGACGCGCGAGGAAGATGAGGCACGATCAAGTGAATCAAATAGTTGAGTTGGATTATGTCGAAAAACAGAATAACAGAATACTAAGTGTGAAACGATGTATTAATATAAATGAAGCAAGGAGGGTGCGCCATAACAGAATTGTGTGACGGTTCGCTCTCTCTGCCTACTCCGCGGATAAACGGCAGATTTTGTACCGCGTGCGCCAATCTCGTGTTTCTTAGAATATGAGCACGGAACGCTGTTTACTAAATATGCCGAGGAATTTTTTACAGAATTTCTACCATTCCATTATTGATGTGTGAATTTCTAAATTGGAAGACTAAAATTATTATTTTTCAAAACAATTTATTAACTAGAAAGCAGTAAGTTTGTTTCTTTTGGTAACTAATTACTTAGTTAAATAATTACCAAGGTAACCGCATACTAATACACTAGATACATTTTATATTATAGACTTTTGTTTTAAATCCTACGCCAAGCTCAGGAGCTAGTTCTCTTTTTTGGCGCAAAAATACAAAAAATATGTCACAAACACATTATCAAATGTACTCGCAACTTCAATATATTTAAATGATAATATGTTATGACGATTATACAAAATAATAAGAAAAATATATGAAAAACGTATCACATAAAATGTAAAGAGAATCGACATATTATTATGTTTATATATTTTTTGGTCATATTATTTTACAACCGCTTTACTATTCTTCGGAAGAGTAACAAACACTTTTTTCATTATATTCAAGAAACTGTCCATGTTGTGTGATATTTGGTAAAATTTCCATATAAGTGCAACATTCCTTGCCGTAGACTCAGAAACAATAAATTGCTGTTCCTCAATTATCACTATACTAATTATGGGTATAATTCTTCAATGTCCAAAATGTCAAGACTTGTTAACTCAAGCCATGGTCTTGAAATTTTTGGTAGCAGTCTAAATGATTTTTGTCATTCTTTATGACTCTACCAAAACTTTAACTAGACCTTGGCTTGAATGTTCTCTCTTATGTTTATTTTGTCCTATTTTTGTCATAGTTTCATTTATTATTATGCATGTGCTATTCTTTCTCTGTTACTCTTTCTTCCATTTCGTGTTTAATATGTCTTTTTTGTAATTGGATATTAGTCCGTTAATTTATAAATAAATTAAATATATGTAACCTTTTTTTGAAAAAATTAAAAACGTATGCTTTTTTTCCGTTTTATTGCTACATACCGGTTAAGTAATAATGTTATCACTATCGTTACAGCAAAATATCTGTAAGACAGATACAGAGAAGTAGATATTTTCAGTATCGCCCTGGTTAATGACCACCATTCAGAATTGAAATGTTGCGCATGGCTTTAAAATGCATCAATTATAATTTGTAACTATATCTGTATATCCAAGTACTTTCTGACCTTCCTCTTTGCCATTTCCTTCCCCTCCCCATTTTCTTCAACCGACAACTCACCGTAGTTCCGCTAAAAGTCTTTGAAATGTGTATATAAAGGAGTAAACTCAAAATATACAAAAAATACTAGATTTCCCAATTCGCAATCCAGGGGGAGATTGGTGGAAAATGTAACAGACAAACTTCATGGTAATGTACGTGGCTGGTACGAGTTCAGTTCCGAAGAATTTTTCCAGGCTGCATCCTGCAAGGTTAAGATTGCCACGACGATAGCTAAACTCCAATAAGAGTAGAAAGAAAGAATAGTTCCTCTTAACCCGTTCGATAATCATTAGAAAAAACCCTTCCTAATTGATTTTAAACTGGTGCATTATGAAGCCATCCATCATTAGCTCATCAACATTGCGCCCACGTCTCGCGTTAATAAGTAATATCAATCACTAACCAGATAGTAACAAGCAACAAGTAACGAGTAACAAGCAACAAGCAACAAGCAACAAGCAACAACCGGTCGCAACAAACTGGGAACCAGTGTCAGCCAAGTCAAGTTAACAGTCAACATCGGCCAGCACCACAATCAAACCAATATGGTAAATAAAGCCGATGAACCTACTAACCTAAATCTTCCACACAATGGAGACTCGCAACTCCCAGCCGAGCACTCGACACTCTCGACAATCTTAAATTCGTGTATTTTCATGGCAATGTACCTCACTTTGAGATGTCTTCTGTCAGGCGTGTCAAAAGTTGAGTATGACCAAAGAGTCGTGCGTAACTTTTGACGCTGCCAACTCGGTGCCTTGGACCTCACACTCTGCCAGTATGTTCAAAAGACAATAATCAATAGAAAACGAAAATGGTCCATATTAACTTGATATACGGGCCATACATACAATTTTAATCTAGTTACCCATGCGTGACACGTAGAATGCTTTTTATTTATTTTACATCTCGCAAAATGCCCCGCTGTCTGTAGGGTTTACAATCAAGGGTTTAGGCATGTTTTAAGGGGGGGTTAGGAAGTTAAATCCTGGCTGTAAAAAATGCCCTATTTTTTTTTTTTTTTATCATTTTACTTGAACATACATTTTTGTATTAGTTGGTAAATTGCCCATCCCACTAGGCATAAGCCTGTGTTGGGATGGCAATTTACTAAAGTATTTTTTTTTAGCTACATAGTAACATATTAATATCGAGAATATAGTACATACATAATTAAAAAAAATAATACAAGTAAATGACAGATTTGAAGATATAGAATCTACATATTAAGAACTTAATTAAACTTAATTTTTAAAGTGAGTAATGATATTGCTTTTAAAGGAGCTTTTGGTTTGTATGTTTCTGATGGTGCTGGGCAGAGAATTGAATTGCTTAGTGGCGTTGTACTTAAAACTTTTTTGTCCGTAAGCGGTTTTATAGGCTGAATTGAATTTCATTATAAATGACAGCTTAATTTTTAGTTCAATAGTACTTTTGGCCCGGCTTAAAAAGGGGGATAAAGGAGTGTGAAAAGAATGTATGATGCGAAAGTGAATGGAAGAAGAAGTCGAGGACGCCCGAGGAAGATATGGTACGATCAAGTAAATCAAATACTTGAATCGGGTCACGTGAAGAGTCAGAATAACAGAATAGTATGTATGGATGTGAATGAGCAATGAGTGTATGCCAAAACAGAGTTATATGGCGGTCTGTCCTCTCTGCCTACCTTTGCGGTGAAACGGCGTGATGGTTAGTTAGTTAGTTAGTTAAATGGGGGACAATCAGATAGATTTCGTCTTGTTTTTATATGAAATTCACGTTTTAGAAGTTTCATGGGTCGAGTGTGAAAAACAATAGATTTTTACGGATCAGCTCAAAATGCCTAGTGGCGGGCTGCTGTCAAAGATAACATTATTATTATCATCTACTCAAAAATACTAGTTACTAAAACATTAAGTTATACTCTGATTGTGTAAGTTGTTATTTATGATGTGAATGTTTCATCAGAGATATCTATTCATCTTCCAGTAGTCAAACAAAAAACGAGATTATGAAAACTTTGGCTCCTGGTAAAGGGCAAAAATCAGTGTGGATTTTTTTTGTATTTTTAACGTTATCACTCAATAAGTAGACGTATCCGAATTCGAAAAAATAGCACCGCCGGCGCTGCCCGGTGTACCGCGTGTAATAATGCACTTGCGGTCAGTTGTGGGTCAATTGTAGTTGAGATGTATAGCTTCGGGGAAAGAGCTTAGGAAACATTCTGTTATGTTGTTTTAGAAGCCACGAGCCCTGGCAGATGGAAGATAACAGACACGACGCTCACATTATCTCGGGGCGAATGATTTTGATCGATGAATATTGGGATTTTTAACTGCTGGAAATGTACCTACGTGGAAATAATTAGTCTAGATTCTTTAAAAATACTAAGAGTAGGACAAATCTTGGCCTGGTTTCTGATGAGTACAACAATTTGGTTGTTGGAAATTATTGTTTCATAAGCCTGGAAAAAAAAATTATCGGAGCTGTAAAAATGGTTTGAACCTCAGAGCAATTATATAATAATAATAATAACAGTGAACTTATATAGCGCAGTTTTGTGATATTTCACCTCAAGTGCGCTTCATACTAAATTAATTATGCTAGTAAGATTAAGTAAAAAGGAGAAAATAATACATAATATGTATACAAATTAAAACTATCTAAAATCATGATCTTTATCATAAATCATGAGAGAAAAAGGTTCATATATGGGTATAACAGTACATGTGTACATCAACAGATTAAAAAAAACAATTTATCAGAAGCTAAGGGTATAAAAATTTAGATGAAACATATAAATTCATATTAACATATTTGTCGAATCAAAGAAAAGGAAATAAGATTGAAGACAGTTAATATGTTGGTACTTAATAATAATAATAATAATAATAATAAAAGTTTTATTCCGGAAGGTATGCAGGAGTAGTGCAATGCAATACCTTCCATAATTGATATCAATACATTGTAATAATAATAGTAACAAAATAATAATGAACAGAAATTCATAAGAAATAAATAAATAAAAAAAAAAAAATAAAAAAAAAAAAATATATGAAAATAAAATAATAATAATGATGATAAAAAAGTAAAAAATAAATAAAGAATGTAAGTAAGAAAATATTAATGGAGTATATTAGGCCTCATTTCTACAAAACGCCATCAAGAGGGAGACCATCCTGGCAGCGTTAAGATTGATGGGGCCAATAATTTACTCCAATGCGCTTCTATGCTTGAGTTCGGGATCTGACGGGATTCCATGATGAGGTTATTTCTGGAGATGTAAATCCTTTCCCCGCATTCCTGCTACCCTGGTTCTCATAAGGGCTGCAAATCCTGAACTCGCCCCTCGGTGAACATACCGGAAGCACTGCAGTGCCTGGGAAGACTGAACATCATGCGGTAGGCGTTGTTGTACTGGACCCGAAGCCTTTCCATGCTACTCTTCTTAAAATTGGTCCAGAGCTCGCACGTGTATAGGGTAGTGCAGAACGCCAGGAAGAGTGTCCTTTTCACTGGTGGACTACAGAGCCGAAATCTTCTACTGAGCATGTTTGATTTCACACTGAGTGCTCGCCTTTGCCTGTCGATGTCGTCGTCATCCATTAGCTTGCTGGTGATGATGTGCCCTAGATATTTGGTTTCTTCTACTACCTTTAGAACCCTCACCGTTCAAGAAAGCTGGAGGAATGTTTTTCGGACCCTGCCCGTATCTGATAACCATCAATGCCGTTTTTAGCGGATTGTAAATCATGTTTGTTTCCTGAGCAAACTCTTCGCAGATATTCAGGAGGATACGTAGCCCTCTTATAGACGGCGTCATGAGTACCATATCGTCTGCATAGCTCACATTATTAAAAACACTGTCCTCCGATATGGCAGCCCACCTTAGCATTATTTAATCTATGGGTCAGTTCTTCCATATAAATGTTAAACAATAATGGGGACATGCATCCTCCTTGTCTAACTCCGCTTTTCAGATGAAAAGGTTCGGAAAATCCATCTTTCCACTTTACCAGGTTTTTCTTGTTGCCGGTGCCAAGTGTTGAGAATGTGGACGACCTTCGATGGTATACCCCTTTCAACGAGTTTAGTCCATAGTAAGGGGTGATGGACTCTGTCGAACGCCTTACTGAGATCAAGAAAAAAGCACGCGTAAGTAGTTGTTTTCTTTTTTCGATAGTATTCCAACGTTCGTTTTACGCAAAATATCGCTGTGTCCGTGGAGCACTCCTTTTTAAAGCCCATCTGATTATCGCTCGTTTTCATGTGGGGTCCAACCTGGTCCAACAGAACACGTTCAAATATTCTGGCGATAGAGGTAGCGATGGAAATCGGTCTGTAATTTTCCTGTAGAGTTATGTCGGACAATTTCGATTTGATAATCGGTATGATTATTGTTTTTGGTCATATCTTTAGGAAGGTATCCACTCTTAAGGATGACAGTAAACAACGTTGCGAGTAGTTGCGAAATCGCTCCTCCTGCGTGTTTGACGTGTTCGATGCTCAATCCATCGTGCCCTGCTGATGTCCCAGCTTTCATGTTTCTGATGGCTGTGTTCACCATGTTCACTGTGACCTGGAGTTCAATATCATCGTATTCTGTCAGTGGGGTTTCGTTTGAAGAGACGGTAGCGGAAGGGGTTTTAGTGGCGAAGTGCAATTTAAAAAATGTTGGCGATGTTTTCCGGATTCGTTTCTCCATTGATGTTATTCGGAACTTTACACCGTACATTTAACACTTTGTTTGACTTATTCCAAAAATTTTTAAAGTCCCGTTTATCGAAGTCCCCAGCGATTTTATCCATCTGGAGTTGTATGGAATTATTTCGGCATTTTTTCAATGCTGTTTTAAAGGCAGCACGCTTTGCTTTTCTATCCTCCGCGATAGGACCTTCGTGTGGTCTCCCATTGTTGATCCAAATATTCATCGCTTGTCTGGATTCTTCGTATTTACCCGCTACATAGTCATTCCATCCACAGACTTGCTTATATTTTTGGGTGACTCTTTCTCCGAATGCTGAAATAGCAGTGTTTCGTAGCGCGTCTACTATATTCTCGTATAGGTCTTCTATTTGGGCGTCTGTAGGGTTGCCACTATCAATGAAAATAATATTTTTTTCCATGACCTTACGTAGATTTTTTGCGAGCATACATTGTATTTTTCGATATCGCGTATATTTTTCGGATTCCATGTAGCTGAATCCCTTATCATAGGAGCATATACTTCTGTTTTAGGGATTCCTTTTGTCATTAAAGTCAACTCGAGAGCCCGATGATCTGTCCAGTCCATGCCATAATAAATTTTCATATCGAGGATTTGCTTAAAGATATTTTTCGTAACAAGGCAATGATCTAACCAGCTGGTGGTGCTATGCGCGTCACTTATGTATGTGTAGGAATCGTTGGGTAAAATTTCGATGTCGGCACAAATGTATTCATATTCTTGACAAAAAAGATTTCAGCTCTAGTCCAAAGAGTGAATCGGGATTAGCGTTAAAGTCACCGATAACAATTGTGTTGCTATAATCTTTGTCGTCAATAATAGTTTGCAAGGTAGCGAGACAGTTGGAATACTCTTCGAAATGATCTGTTGTGCAGGTTGGCATATAGATCGTAAAGATGCTTAATATTTCAGTATTCAAACTCACCTCGATTCCAGCCATGCGACAGTTACCCAGCGGGATTGTGGTAGCCCTTAATTGTTGTCTATAGAGAATCCCCACTCCGCCATGCGGTCTTCCAAGTAACGGCCCGTCAGAGACATTGACGGCAGAGGTACCCAAGCTATTGAACTCCGGGTGGATAAGGGATAAAAAGTCAATGTCTGTTGGGAGTAAACCACGTTTCCTGGATCACAACGATATCGTGTAATTCGCAAAGGTCATGTATGAATTTTACTGAATTCCGAACCGATCTACAGTTCACAGATATAATTCTTAAATTTTTATATTCCATTTTGTTGTATAGTGGCTGTACGTGATTCTATAAATCTGCGGAACACTATTCCTCCGGCCAAAGTTCTTCTTCCAGGTATTTCGATACCTCTGTTGCTTTAACAACGATTTTAAATGTGTTAAACGGGGTTGCACGAAAAGGTTGAATCTTCTCAATCTTAAATCCTTCCAGATTCTTTCCTCCAAGATAATTCTTTATGTCATTTTCGGTAGTTTCTATATCAAATCGTGATATGTAAACAGAAACGTTTAGTTCTGCTGATTTTAGGGTTGTCGATTGAGCTTTCCTTTTTGATTCCGCTTAAATTTCCTCGTTATTAATTTGAAACCTTCTTCATCTGTTCGTGAATGTTTTGACCGCGGGCTCCTGGTCGCGCGCTCCCCTGCCTTAGTTGTCCGCCAGCCAACGTGCGTGAGCTGTTAGTTGGTGCATGTACCGTATTGGTATTGGTAATATTGGTATTGTTATTGTCGGTGAGTGCAGACGGTGGATTTGCAGACGCGGTGCGGATTGCCTCAGTATGGGTGCGTAGATTCTTCGACACAACGGATCCATACGATGCGCGTTTTTCAGTATATTCCGGAGTACCCACATTATTATTGACACTTCGTTTGTTTACAATCGGTTTAGAAGAAACGTCGCGCTCGTTAGAAACTCGAAGTTCCTTAAGTTCCACTCTAAGAAGAGCTAGTTCTTGTTTAATTTCAACATTTTTGGTGGCCGATGATTCTCTTAGCTCGTCCTTGATTTGAGATATTTCAAATTTAAAAATTTCAAAATTAAAACATTTATATTCAAGTATTATAAGTAAACGATTTAAAAAATGCAAACAGTGTTAATATAACAAATAACAAAAGATACATAAGTATTTTATGACAGTGAGCAAATGGTTTTCAGTAGATAGTGAAGACATTGAGTTATAATGATAGAAGTAAGGAGGAAACTGAAACAAAGCAAATTAGGGACGTCTTTAAAGAAATCAAGAGAGCGCTGCTGTAGTCAGTTTTTACGAGGCTTGCCGGATTCGGCTAGACCTGGGCGTGGCTAAGGCTAGGGCTAGAGTATTTATAAATCCATTCATAGCACATGTCAACATAGTGTTTTTGTTTATTCGAATAACCACATTTTCACAGTATTGTTACAAATAAAAATATAGCATGTAACCTAATAAACCGATGAGTTATGTTTATTTATTTTGCGTATCAAAATGTGTTGGTGGAGTCAACGGAGACACGGGACACGAAGAACATTCTGACAATACTTTAAAGCGGTGTGATAATTTGGGAGATTTGCTGTCACTTTCTTTCTCATGGTGTACGACGTAAAAACTCGGAGAAAGTGATTTATCTTACATTTGTATAGGTTGGGTATAAATAATTCTCTCTCTCTCCATATATTGTTACTTCAATGTTTGAACTGTTGGATTTCTTCACTTAAGGGTCAGCACTCAAGAATGACGCTAAACGTTACACTATATCATTCTAGTACATGCAATACTACAAACGATTCATATGTTAATTTTCTATCGGTAGTTAGAAAAATGACCGAGGTTTCCAGTGAATACATGTTTTAAAATGTTATCCATTAAATTCTTTGAAAAACATACTAAAATGTCGGTAAAAGGTTCAGTCCGAAAACCAACATTTTGCCTAAAATTCTAGTATGTATTTCATACAGAATTTAAAATATCGCTGTTTTAAAATTGTATTCACTGGAAACCATAAACATTTTTCTAAATACTCGTATAGAATTAACAGATGAATCATTTGTGGTATTGCTTGTACTAGAAAGCCAAAAGTGTGTATTTTGGGTGCTGAACCTTAAGGTCACTTTCTTGTCCGTATACTGATCTAAAATTGGGATTTTACAAAATACTCACGTAGGTACAAAATAAATTTATAAAAAACAAGTATTCAAGAAACTTCCATTGAAATTCCTACACAGGTAGGTGCTTCGTCGTTGTTATAGTACTGCGTGTACTGCGGTATTTACACCTTCAATAAATGCAATTAAAACATGTGTGGGAACTGTATAGTCACCGAAAAGTTGACCGATAGAAATGTGTTATAAGCGTATTTGTGTGCCAGAAAAAAGCAATATATTTCCTAACCTCTGTTAAAATCAATTAAACATTTTCTAATACAGATTTTTTTATCTTAAATAGAAAATTAATAGCAGCCGCCTGTCTGGGACCTAGGATTCGAAAGCTTTTATTTAATTTGGCGAAATTCAGTTTTCTTTCAAAATATAGATCACACTTCTAGGGATTATCTGTTCAGTGAGACGACCTCCGTGGTTGAGCGGTTAAGATCGTCGGATACGAATCTAGATGACATGGGTTCAAATCCCGGCAAATAAATTTTTTATATAATTGATGTGTGTTATTTCAAAATAATCAATAAATATAAATCATACGTAGTAATTAATTCATTTTAATTTTAGTTCTTAGTATGTAGATTCCATATCGTCATTTACTTGTATTATTTTTATTGTCATTTACTTGTATTATTTTTATTTTTATTATGTACTCGTATGTACTATATTTTCGATATTAACATGTTTCTATGTAGCTAAAAAAAACACTTTTGTAAATTGTTATCCCAACACAGGCTTATGCCTAGTGGGATGGGCAATTTACCAACAAATAAAAAAATGTATGTTCAAGTAAAATAATTAATAATAAAAATAATAATGATAGTATATTTGCGGCACGTTCCAGAGTAGTAGATACTCCCAGTATCGCTCTGGTGAAAGACCACCATTCAGAATCATAAAGTTGCTTGAGATAGTGACCAGATCTGAATAGTCAGATACTTTTCGACTTTCTTCCACCTTCACCTCCTTTCATTCCCCACTTTATCCAGTCTCACAACATATCCCAATTGGGGATGCCATAGTCCCACTGGCTCCAGACGGTTAAGTATGTAATGTATTTACATTTCCGCCTTGGCAATACGTCTAATTACCTACCCAATCAATGAGCAACGTATTCCGCGATACAATATACAACGCGTCACTCCACCTTACCGCTAGGCCACCGAGGCACTCGCATTCTGCCAGTATAATCAAATGACTATACTCAATAGTGAATGATACGTCGTTGATAAATCTCCCAGAGTCGGTTTGGGTCGGACGATTCAGCAATGGCCCACATTGACTTGATAAACACGTGTCACACATAATATCAAATTTGAATTAAGTCCCCCTTACGTAATATGTCGAATGCCTTTTAAATTTTATGTAACACCTCACAAGAGCGTCCCTGTCTGTGAGGTGTACAAAAAAGGTATCTATATCACCACCCGGTTGAATAACGTCGTGAGGCGGGTTAAGAGAGTGACTCCTAGGCCTTAGTACAGTTGTTACATGCTAGTAAAGATGAGGCAATTGCATACCATTATAAATATAATGATGCACAGCTTAGTTGAGAAATGTATGGAGGTATAGATTTGCGAACTAATTTGTAAGTTAATTTGTTAACATTGATCTGACTCCTAACTAGGATTTCAGGTGCAATAGTGCACGTCTCTTTCTAACACAAATATATTCCCTCCCGTCTTAGTTGATAGAGAGAGACAAGGAAATATTTAGAGACACAAATGTTTGTAAAACAATAAATTTTTGTAGACCATTAAAATTTTTTTTATAAAAAAACAAATAATATTAAAAACTCTTAATCGGGTCATGTGAAGAGTCAGAATAACAGAAGATTATGTATGAGACGATGTATGAATATGAATGAAGCAAGGAGTGTGTGCCAAGACAGAGTTGTATGAAGGTCCATCCTCTCTGCCTACCCCTGCGGAAAACGGCGTGAGGGTTAGTTAGTTAGTTAAAATAATTCTCATATCCTTTATATCCTTGAAAAATACGAAACTTCAAAAATATTAAAAACCGTTGAAATACCATAAAAAGTGGTCATTTTCACATACACATAAAATACATGACACGTCATATTCATAGAAATCTTACGAAAAATGTAGCACCGCTAATATTGCACCGCTAATGTTGCACCACTAAATGTTTCACCCGCCTATGAAAAGGATGGCCATTCAAAGAATATGTGTGTGCGGAAGAGATAGCAATATGAAACGTGTTTCGAAGGTATGTCTCGTTGACGTTGGTTTAGTGCAACCAGGCTCATTGTCTCGGTAACGTATTTACATTATTTAATTCATCTAAGCATTTCCACTGCTTTTTTATCATATTAGTACGTCCACGCATAAAAAAATACCGTTGTAATATATTTTCTTGTATAAAACCACTGAAAATATTTCAATAAACAAAAATATTCGAAATAACCTCAAAAAGTTTTTGACATTAGTTATACTGATGGATGGTGTCAAGTTCGAGCGTATGCCGGACACGGTTACGTAAGTCGACGCGGTGCGATATTATGTGACAAGTTGTTTTGTCACATATCACGGTACACGAAGTAAAAACCCGAAGAAAGCAATTATCGAAAATGTGTATAGATTTGGTAAAACCATTAACGCTTCCTCCTCATATTGTTCCTGCGAGATGCACCCGGTCTGGGAAATGTAACAAATAATACGTTTCCCGATTCGTACCCGGAGCGCACATCGCGCAATCAGCGGGCTGTCGCCTGCCTCGTCACGCCCGGTGTGTCCACAGCGACGTAATGACTCCATAAGTCGGCTTCTTGAAAACTGTTTTCTTCCGCTGAACTGCTGATAAACGCAGACACGTGAGGCTGCACTTCTATGAAGATAAGACGCAAAGGAAGAGATCTGCATTTGGAGACATTTTTCGTCCACAGAGAAGGAAGAAAGAATGGAAAGCCTCACAACCCTGTCTTAGCACACTCTCCTTGCTTCATCTGTATGCATATATACTCTTTTTAAATTCCGACACTTAACATACTTTAACATGATCAGCTCAATTATATGATTCGCCTGACTGTGGAATGACTTCCTAGGGCATCCACGAGTTATTCCATCCACTTGCGCGTCATTTATGAATTCGCGTCATTGTTGGAGGAACCAAAGCGCACACCAGACACTAAGTTCGAGTGTCAGGTCCTAAAGCCTGGAATGGACTACCACATGATCTGAGAGTAATAAAAAACTCGACAGAGTCCAGAGCCAAATTCAAAAACCATTTTTTTTCAGAAAATCATATACATAATCAAGATGTAATAAGCTCAATAGAATTTCTGTTCAAACCAAGAAAACTTTTCAGACTCTCATTCCATTCATTAGAAGATTTTCAAAATTATCTGTTCCTCACTACGAAAAAATACTTCTGATAAATTGTATTTTTGAATTTGCTGTCATACCCTAAAAATATAAATATATAAAGAAAAAATAAAATAAATAAAAATAAAAAATATATGTAAAAATCAGCGAAATTTTAAGTTATTGTGATATGGTGATTGTGCCCTACCAGAAGTGACCTGCCAGGTAAGTATGTCGCTGTACGAGTATATTTATATAATTTAGGAATTAATATAAAGTAGAAATTAAAATTTGTACAGCCCCCTTGAGGTGATTTTCCACAAAAACGACGCTATACAAACTATCCAAATATTATTATTACTATTACTCTCCTGATTTTAATTTCTCCGTTCATCCGCTCTACATGTCCAAACCGTCTTAGCATCCCTTTCAATCACAGTTATATCAGCGTTGTAATATGTTCTGGTCGTTTTCGTTTTACGGTTCGTGGTTTGAATAAACAAACACCTCGGGGGTCTCATTGTGCAGCAAGCCATCTTCTCTGATGCTTCCTCTGCCAGTTCATACTTAATACGTCATGCCGTCCTTCAGCGTTGTTATTAGAGCTTCACCGTGGACCTACCGCGAGTTCTTTGATCACGTTTTCTTAACGACCATTGCTTTCAGTGTTCAGTCTGCATTCTCCTTATGTCAACGTCATTCACAGCCTCCAAATCTTACTGTTTTTATTGACACAATGCCTTGCTTAGAGTTTTTTATCCAGTCAAGACCTTTTCCCTAAGAACTCACTAATGTGAACTTAAATTCAGTCAATTAAATACAACCATCAGATGGTGATAGTAATAAGGCCTAATGAGCCGCAGCACTAGTTAGATAGACATTATGATGGGTATTTGTATAAGCCCCAGCTAGTTAGCAGAGGATTACGAAAGAATCCATGAAATCAAAAAAAAATTAAAAAATATTTGTATAACCTCCCCGTCACTAAACAAATTATTATGAATTGTGCGTATTTAAGTTAAATTATACAAAAATTTGTCTTCCTTTTCTCCATCTATTGAAATGACGGCCAAAAACACCCTCGTAAAAGCCATAAACAAAATCCTGTGCTCAAAGATCTTCTAATGCATTATTATTTATTTTTATTACTGTGCACAACCTTAAAATATATCTATAAAATGCAACCTCCATAAAATAACTTTGTTCTAATTTTTATTTAATTTCATCTTTCATTTATTTTCTTTATTTTTATTTAATCTTTATTAATATTTACATTTAATACAATATAATTTAACTACACTACGTCTGTCTCGACACAGGAATATACTACTGAGATAGACATGGACAAAACCCATGTATTTTTTTTTAAAAATATTTTAGCAAGAATATTTGTATTTTTAAAACTTATTCTCCTTCCTGTCATTCGTCAACTTCCAGCGGTCTTTTTGCAATCGGTGCACTTCTTCCAGAGATCTTTCTTTAAGAATTATACTTTATTTATAGAAAATCTATTCTCCATTAGTTGTTTGTTGTGTCGTTTACTTAATGAATTAAAAACCTTGCGGGTCCCGTTTCTCGCTAAGCACTATACGGCACACTCATTAATTACGCGGGCGAATACTCGTACCTCTCTAGAAGCAGTAAACGTATCTTTTGAAAGCTGCAGTTGGTAAGCAAATAGAAGACGAAGTAAATCTTCTGACCGCACTTCCGCGGTCGGCGCAGTTAGCGACTTTCCCGGCGGTTTGTCAATCTATCCAGAAGACATTGATAGACTGAATAGGTACCCACCAGCTTTACTGTGCACCAAACGCGGTAAGACAACGTCTGTATTTGATTAAGTTCTAGTTTTAATCTTCGATTACAGCCTAGAGTACATAGAGTGGTACCTATCCAAGGCAGTGTAGTGAGTTTTTGATGATTTTTGCCGGACTCGGCAGACCTGGGCGTGGCTAGGGACTAGACCTAAGATATACATCCATTCATAGCACATGTTGACATAATGTTTTTGTTTATTCGTATAACCACTTTTTCACAGTATTGTCATCAACAAAAATATAGCATATAACCTAAAAAACCGTTTAGTTGTGTCGAGTTTAGTCGCATGATAAAATCATGTGGGCGGAGTCCCCGGAGACGCGGGAGACCAAGACCATCTTTACAGTACATAAAAGCGGTGTGTTATAATTTGTTTGTCTCTTTCTCTCTCATGGTGTATGACGTAAAAACCCGGAGAAAGTGATTTATCGCAAGTTTGTATAGGTTGGGTAAAAAGAATTAGCTCTCTCTCCATAAATTGTTACTCCAAGGTTCATGGATTTACGCCTCGGTCAATGAACGGTATGGGGTTCAATACCGCATCCATGTGGACATAAGGAACTGGAGGAAAACAGCATGATACCAGTAGAAGAGAATGTATATTTTGGAGGTAACCAGTACCCTCCGAGGGTTATTTTTCCAACGATAATTATGACTATTTACTTAACGTATCTTCCTATCTATCTTCGAAATACGCTGCTTCAATTAATTCACTCGCGGTTTTTTGCTACCCATAAAACACACTGGAATTCGAGAATAGTTTTATTCAGATTTCAAAGTAAAATGAACAAGTTTTAAGGCGATGAAGCCAACGGTTAGTTGGTGGCCAGTAGCAGCTATGCCAAGGCGCTGCATGTCTCTAGAGGTTACTATGTCTGAGGTACTGTTACCCGGTAGGTACCGGATGTGGAACGAATGCTTTCCGGAAACGTAAACACTTGCGCGTTCCCTTTCAAAGGTTTATTTATCAAAGCTTTGCGACGAACGTTAAACTTCAAACTATGATTAGTTTTAAGCTTTTCTTGTTGACCCAAAGGCCCGTTTTTCAGTGATTTTCATGGTCACGTTTCATTGATGAAATTGTTTGAGTCACATACGAGCATATAGGTACATATAGAATGTCACTTTCATAAATTTCTTAGGTGCTTAAAGTAGTTAATTTATAAATTCGCCCACTCAAATACTGCATGGTGCTTGCTTTTTGATAAATTGGCCGTGGAATAATGAATAAACTATTTAGAAGACTTTTTTAAAAAATATTTATTTTATACGTCGAGGTAATATTTAAAAAAAAACAAATCTGATAACCACTATTTAATTGATCGGTTGGTCGTTTAATACATTTATAATACTTAATATACGTTGTTGATGGATTATTGAAGATGTTGGGCTAATTACAACTGTATATTTAATGCAAACAGCTGAACTTTCTATTCTGGGTCCTTGAGTCAATGTATGACATGATATTTACTGAAAACTACAGTGATTAGTTTGTTTTGTTTTATTTATTCTTGTTAAAATATTTTTTAAAAAACATGGGTTTGGTCCATGTCTGTCTCACTAGGATATTCCTGTGTCGAGACAGACGTAGAGTACATAAATTATATAATATTAAATGTAAATATTGATAAAAAGTAACAAAAACTAAAAAGAAGAAAAGAAATGAAAGATGAAATTAAATGAGAATTAGAACAAAGTTATTACATGGAGGTTGCATTTTGAAGAGAAAAAAAATTTGAAATTAGATGAATATAAGAAAAAAGTTATTACGTGGAGGTAACATTTTATGGATATTATTTAGGAGTATAGAGGTTGTGCATAAGGTATATTTATAATGTTTTTGGATGTTTTATGATCTAGATAAAGGTTAATACAGTGATAAGTCTGTAATTTTTTTATCTCTTCCATTTGCTCTAAATATTTTTAACCATGTACACAAATTGATGATCCTCCAAACCAGAGGTTCTCAAACTTTTTTGTCCCGTAGACCACTTGTCGATTTTTTCTGTTTTGTATAGACCCCCTGCTTTCCTAGTATTAATTTTTTTTAGCGTTGGGAAAAACTTCAAAGTTTTGTGAACGCTTCAGGAACTGCTAGTTCTTTGAAATGAACCCTTCGCGGTGAACACTTCAATTTTAGTCAAACTCGTCAAAAAATAGTACTAGTCAGCAGAGATCCCAAATCGAAAAGTGCTAGCAAATCAACAAAAATTGCTCTCCGAAAAAAAGCACTAGTCGAAAAGTACTAGCAAATCGGCAAAATATCTTCCACAAAAATTATAATTATTAATATAATTAGGGAATTAAAGTCCATTATAAGATAGTATTACGTAAGTACCTACATAGGTACTATCCGTGAGGTGGATTATTACATTTGCGGGAAGCCAACATTTTGGTGACGGCCTGCCTAAATGGAATCCACTCCCGTGGACCCCCATTTACGTCTCATGCACCCCCAATTTTTTTTTCATTGACGTGGACCCCTTGCAGGTCGGAATCGACCCCTGGGGGTCGATATATACCACTTTGGGAATGACTGCTCCAAACCAAACAACAGAGTGAAAACTTTTATTTGCCTGAAATATGATTGAAAGTTTCAAACTGTCATCTGTGCGCACCCAATTGCCTGTGAAAAATGCACTAAAATAACGAACTTAATGGTACATTTGAAAATCAATAAATTTTAAATCATTAAAGTTGATCCACCTTTCAATTTGTAATTAATTAGATCATCCAAGTCGGGTTAAGGTACGGTAGACTAAAGCAGGTAACGCAGCTCTCGGACAAGGAGAAACAGCATCTTCATAACGAGGTATGTTACGAGACAACACGTGCTTCTCTAGGAACACATTTTATATGAAAAACAACGGTGCGATCATCGTAATATTTTTTTTATAATATCTGTTACGTGCGACCATTTCAATAATTATCACCAATGTACACGATTGCGCTACGTATGGCGGCGTACGCTTATCTCAGTATCTGACACCGTATTATTCTGTTTCTTGCGAATGTAGTTTTCAAATTTTAGTAATTGTTCGAACATAAAACTATCATCACACCATCCAGACCGACAACGACAAAATAAATACTTTTAAGTGTCAATATAATTCTATATTCAACACGTCAATATCAAATTATAAGTCTAATTTAGTAGAGTTGTCATCTGGCAGAGCTAAACTAATAGTTGGACCTGTTATTTAATGTTATTTTTTCCTTTTGTTTTACAATATGTTTTGAACCTGTTATTTATTAAATATTATTAGTTATTTTCATCTACAATATTTTGTATCTGCTATTCAATACTCTTTTTTTTTACAATATTTTTTTGCATTAATGAGGTCATTGTTTTTTTTTTAAATGTTAACATTTGTATAAAAGCCCATAACGGGTGTAAATAAATAAATGTGAATTTTCATTTATGTTCTTTTTTTGTTTATATTTTAATATATTTTCCCGAAGAAGGTTACCGAAAACAGTTAACATTTGTATTTGTATTATATAATAATAAAGTGATTTGAAACAAAATATATAATTGTTGAAACTGTGATTTTTTGCTGCATTTCGAACACAGATCATGTCAGGCTTTTTCGAGCAAAATTCTAATGAAAAAATAAAATTTAAACACCTCTTTTGCAAAGTTTGAATATAAAGATGTAGTTTAATAGCTGTACTAGGTGATTATTAAAAAAAGCCTTACTTACGAATTTCAAAGGCATTTGAAAAAGTGTGTATTTTTGTCTTCCCTCCCCTCTACGATTTCTATTCACTTTCTTTGTTATATTTAAAAAAAAAAACAAGAAGTACTACCCAAAAACGTAAGCACCGCAGCGTGCACTTTATCAATAACTATAGCTCAGCAGTAAAAAAATTGGAAAGCAAATAAAAATAGCATTATTGCATCGCATGTTTCATAAATACAAGAAAATAAATAATTTTAAGTGAACCAAAAGTGGCGCATTTTGCATTGAAATGTGTATTATCTCTGTCTTTATATTTCATTTCGATTTTTTAAACAGCGTATCTATTTGCTACCGGATGTTAAAGTGCATCGGTCATGAATATTACTACCTTCACCTGGTGAGATGCATTCATGTTTGCTTCTCTTGCCTTATAACAATGGCCATCTCTCTCACTACTGGTGGCTTCTGGCACCGGGACTTCTATGGCTATCGGTGTGAAACTGCATCAGTGGCTTATTCTGACTTCATCTATTCGCTAACCAACTCCGCTTCTTACCGCCGCAAACATAATAGTAAGCAACTTAGGCCGTGTCACGTGTGCATATTGAAAGACATCTCCTGGAGAAACGCATTTAAATAGCACCGCCAGAAGCCAGCGATGCATCGACCTTAAAAGGCGTGTTCCATACTCATAAATTGATACAGACAAAGTCTTACTAGATTCAGTTGAAAGCTAAGCTGAATGCTGTGATTGATGAAATAGTAATGTGCTTTTACACTATTTTTCTTTAATTGGACGTCATACAGCGGGTTTGCATTGGTTATCCGAAACTTTTTTAAATCCACAGCTTGTTGATTTTTTCGAATATATAATGCAGGATAAATTGAAAATAGAAAACCGAGCGTCAGGTTCCCACCCAGGTGTCGCGGGTTTAATCTGCTTCTAGCTATAATAAGTTCTCCATCATTGCACAAGCAGTATCTTCCGCTTATCATGATAGAAGTAAGATAAATTAAAATATTATTAGGTTATTTATAACCCGGTAAATTCATCTTTCTTTAAAAAAAAATAAAAAATAATCTTCATCAATTTTAATTCTTTTGCCTATCTAAAATTTATTTTTTCTTTTAAAACGTTATTTCCTGCGATAAAAAATATTGAATTTGATTGAAATCCACAGTAAATAACTATAAACCTTCAGAAGTAGTACAGAGTAAAGTAATAATATGCAGGTAGACGCAATAAAATATTTATCTTTCTGGGGATTTGATTTCAGCAATCATCGATTTTGTAAAACCCTTTTCAGTTCGCGTTTTTTAATGATTTTTAAATGATTTTGCTTACTAAGATGCCACCAGCCATGAATTGTTCCGCTCACCGATATAGGCAAAAACCAAAAAAAAGTCCATCACGATGCCGCTACTAATTAAAAACATCTTCCAGTATTTATTAAAATGCATCTCACGCAAATTACGAGTGTATTTATCAGTCCTGCGATCGCGGTCGCTCAGAGTTGTCAGAGATACCGAGGGGAAGAAGAAAGACGGAAGATGAGAATTCGTAGATGACCCTGCCAACGCGGGTAGCATCCATCACCCCCCGGCTGACCTGGGAAGAACACGAGACGTTAAGGAGATAGGAGATGTGCACTGTGCCTGTGCAGATTTACAATGCAGCTATTTTAATTATTTTTTCATTGTGTATTACAGATTTTCCCATTTACAATGCACATATACCACATTATCTAAAATGTAAATGGCTATCAAAAGTAATTTAACTACCTAATCAAAATATAAATTATTTAAATGCAAGAACATGTATCTTAAAATTTTTCATAAGATAACTATTCAACACAAAAATTGTACCATCGAATATATATTTCCCAACAAGAGATTACATTTTAAACCTTTCTTCAAAACTAAAAAAAATTACTTCATTTCCTTAAAAAGACTTTCCACACAGCGTCCACGAAGCCAACACTAGCCTCGTGGTAAATGTTTTCCCTGAGAGCCTCCTACGTGGATTTAATACAAAAACAAGAATTGCAGTAATCTTACGTGTAAAGCCCTTTTTCTATTCAGCTCAATAGAGAAACCTCATTTAAGTAAACCTAACTGAATCTGACATCAACGTCACGAACCTAACCTATGTTCTACATTTAACATGAATGGCCCAAAAATGATTTATAATTGATATAATATTCAGTGAGCCAATTCGGGATATCCGGTCTAATAAATCGTCAAAAAAGCTACGTCAATTGCACGCTTCAATTACTAAACCAGTGCCTATAAAACGATAAATCTGGCTTAGCGGCCACCGCTTACTAGAGTCTAGAGTCCGTAACAAGCGCTGAGCGCAAGCACCAAGATACAAGCAGAGACCCAAAGAGCAGCTATGCGACCATTAGGAGAAAGTACGGGCTGGCTTGTACTGGAGTAAGTTGAGTTCGTGCTACGGCATCTACCCGCCGTAGACTGAGGACAGACCAGGGGTATTACAATGACACCTTAACTTTCAAATATTAGGATCGGTTAGAGCTAACTATAAATCTCCACAATAGAGACGGTGTGATGATTCGCACTAAGGGACTCTACTGTGTTGGGTTAAAGGAGAGCTTAGTGCTAAAATTAATTGCATTCATTCTAACATTTCTGTGGCTGGAAATGGGGTTCCTCAAGGCCCCTACCTTGGGCCCATTTAAATATTTATTTTCATAAATAACTGTGCTAATATATTTTCAGATGTATAGTCCTTACTAATATATAAGTTATAAATACATTTTTGCTTAATTTTAAATTAAACTTTTTATTTTTTTATTGATTGTAATTATATATTGTGTATTTATTTATTTTATTGCTATAGAGAGTCTACTATTGATTTGAATTAGTATACCCACGCACTGGCTTTGCAAATGTGGAATTTTTTGTTATGTCTACATTGTTTCTCCGTATTTTGTTATTTATTTTTCTCTATGCTTTAAAAACGTTTTTTGTATTTTTTATTAGTGTTCTTATTTTTTAAATCTTTTATTTTTTTATTATTTAAAAAAAAAATATGCGACAAAAAATCTTTTTTTTTTCTTAAATCACCGGTGGCCTAAAAATACTTAGTAAAATACGCGGTGTACCTATACTTTAATCGTACAAAACAAAATAATTTAAATCGAATGGTCTTGAACAAATCATTATTCTTCAGTAGACCCAAAAAGGGGCATTTCCAACTTATCTTATTGATTAAGATAAAATATTGGCACCTGCTAGACCTATTGGTCCCATTTACAGGAAGAAGGCCATCGCATCTGACTGATAACATTGCAAAACGGCTATTCACTAGCTCGATTCTGATGTTTTTACATATCAGCTTTATTCTCCTGTTTCTGATCTAATATATTATTATATTTTCTATTCTCTATTCAACAATCTACGAGAATTTCACTTTCACACCAACGCTGCTCTTCGAAATAATTGGTTTGTCGACTTCTTCACCTCCAACTCACTGGATTTCTTCATACAATGAATCGAAAACTTCCAAAACGTGGGGAGTCAATCGCAAACATTACATTACTGATTTGTACCTATTTGATTGAAATTTTATAAAAAGCTGCAATAACAATAGATATACCCCGATTTTCAATTCGAGCAATTGAAAACAGTTTCCGTCCTCTGCTATAGAGCCACAGAGCCACAGACTCGGCGACTGGTTACCTACTTTCCTAATAATAAATCGCGGGGGGCAAACTCTATAGCGAGTGTATACCACCGCATGTAACACTGTAGCGGGTACCGGCCCTGCACTAAGTGTACACTATACCTGTACCTGTTATGACCGGGTTCAGAAAGTCGTTTGGAGACCCAGATCTCTGTGCCGCATCAAACCCTTTGGAACCTTGACCCTTGACGGAACACAGGTGTTTTATGAGGAATTAACGTTAATGGCTCAGTGACTTCCTGACCTTTGATTCTATTGACATGGGAACTAATTTTTCACACTGTGCGTCAATTAAATGATTCGTATAACAATTCAGACGTTAACTTTCACAGGCGTAAAGTTGTCACACGATTCTTGTATGGCATGACATTGTATTTCTATGACATCTTCTCTAGGTAAAATAAAGTGGGTACTTAGATCACTGACCAAATTATTTTTAGAATTTCTATCCATGCCGATCTCAAAGAAAACAGATGTCGCCAGTTTACACAACACTTTTCGATCAAAATTAAATTGATCATATGTTTAAGAAGAATTTCGTGTTTACAAATGTTAAAACAATTTTACCAGAAGTAAGAAATAGTTAAGCTTACTTCGCGCAGAGAAGCGCCTACACCACACTTTTATTCGATTATCTCTTCAGTATAATATTTTAAGGTGACTGGATTTCATGACGGTTAAGAAAACTATATATATCTGGGGCTAGTGCTAGAAGTGCTAGAAGTGTCATATTTTGATAATTTGATATCCTACTTATCAGAAAGTGTCCCTTACTTCAATGATATAATTGCCTATTTTAGCCCAACAAGAAACGAAAAATTGTGGCCTGTCTAATGTGCAAGTGAAAATAATAATCTGCCAACCCCTAACCCCTTATTAAAATTATTCTGTGGCATTTAGGAGAAGAAGTATAATTATGCCACGCACTATCCGAAAATAAGTTAAGTACGCAGTTCCACTTTAAAAGGTCTAACTGAGGAAGGTCGGGTGAAGAGATACAACTCGGGCATTACATTTAGTGCATTTATAATGTATGAATAGAAAGTACGCAAAGTCTTATTTTAAGAAATAAAAGTTGTGAGAAATGAACTTCACCTCTCCTGAACAATTGGAAAATTGTGGCATATACCTCTTCACCTAAATGCCACAGAATTCACATATAACGAATCTAAGAGAAAAAGTAATTGCAATTTCGAGATACTCGGACACGGGACGAGAAATGCAAAACTCATTAGAATGTTAAAAAAAAAAACTAGTAAGTACACAAAAATCTCTTGTGCACCGGGCCGTTAAACACTACTATAAAATTCCGACAGAATTACTGAAAGAGACAATATTCTTAAATTGAACGAAGAAATGGAGATTTGTTTTTTGAAATAAACATTGATGTGGGCATTGTTTATTAGAGCACACCACGATATGATCAAATTTGAGATTAATAAAAATAAAAATAAAAACGTTGATATTGCCCACCGTTTAACCGGTACAGACAGCATTCGAATACCACACCACAGCTGTATATTAGGACACGAGATTGAAAGCTCCGTCAGGCTTCTTAAAAAACTTCGAAATTCATCAACACTCCAAACGCCATCAAATCATTGGCACATTTCGCGTCCCTTGGGAATGGCCGAGCAGCCTCCGGAAGCGGAGTCCATCACTTTACCGCTAGACACCGAGGCAGGCCAAAACACCAACACTATTCCCACACAATATTGGTCACGTGATGAATATTCCCAGTGCATCGGACGAGAATCGAACCCGCGATCTCCGGATGAGAACCAACGTTTTACCGCTAGGTCGCCTGGGATCTCTTACTTCTTGTAGTTGTCGCCATAGCTAGCTCTTCTAAATTAGTTCCTCCTCTCCGAGCCAAAGCTTTCTTTAACAAGTACCTGCCTACTGATGTCTAGACTTTACAGATACGAGTACAGTTTGTGAGTAAAATGTAGAAATTTAATTAAGTGCAACTATTTTTTTTTACTATGGTAACAACAAAAAACACCGACTTAATTATAGTAGATTCAAATGTGAGGTTATGATCATTTCTAGAATTCTACAGTTTGACGTTTGAATGGAAAAACGGAATAACATTTTTTTTTCTTAGTGTGCGTTTTTCCACAGAGTTTTTAACTAACTAACTAACTAACACACTTGGCACACACTCCTTGCCATTCTCTTTGACATTCATACATCGTCTCATACATACTCTTCTGTTATTCTGACTCTTCACATGACCCGGTTCAAGTGTTTGATTTACTTGATCGTGCCATGTTCTTTCTCAGGCATCCTCGACTTCTTTTTCCATTCACTTTCGCATCATATATTCTTTTCACACTCCTTTCTTCGTCCATTTGCACTACATGCCCAAACCATCTAAGCGTCCCTTTCTTAAGCCTATTCATTACGCGCACATCAGCCTTACATTCTTTCCGGATATCCACATTTTTAATACGGTCAAACATGGTTTACCGCACTTACGTCTCAAAGATCTAATTTCCACAGCATTCAGTCTACTTTCATCCTTCCTCTGCCAGTTCCATGCCTCACTGCCATACATCAGGGTTGGTATAAGCACTCCATTGTGGACTGCTAGCTTCGCTTCTTTGGACAATTTATTATTTGCGCCAACAGCGTTCAGTCCTCCATTAATGGAGTTTCCTGTTAATTTTTCCACATAGTTTTTAGTTTGATTAAACGTCTAAATGGCTTTTGTGATGAGTTCATTTAAAAAAAAACCCAATAGTCTCCCTTAAAAACTGTTAAAAAAAATATAAGCAATTGAATATTAAATTAACTTAAGATATGATGTAAAATCCATCTCCTTTTAAAAGTACCACTAATTTCTGAACGCCATATAAAGATGAAAACGTGCACTCTAACTATTTGCTTGTTTTAATCTATACCTTTTTACCTTTAATACACCTTGGTGTTGCCATTTGCAGCAATGTAAACGATCGCAGCGCCCTATTATTATGTCAGACAAGTAGAAAGGGACAAATAAAATGACAGAGAGAGCTTTTGTCCAACTATACGTCATTAAAACCGCCCAGTAATTAGCCGATAGATGGATGAAAATAATTATATCCGATCGGATTGACTAGTTAAGAAATCTCCAGCTCGCCTGCACCAAAGTTGGGTTAGGCCTTTGACTGAGTTTCTTCGGGTACCCTTATTAGAGTGCTAAGCGATGTTAATTTATTCGCAATCTCTAGAGATGAACACAGAACCGCGTCCCCTAGAAGGAGAGGAGTGAACTAACACAGGCGGAGTGAAACGGGGGCGAATCAATGTTGATTGTGAATGTTCACTTTGAAACAGTGAAATATTCTGCAGCCGGTGAAACTGGGCGAATAAAATATCTAAATAAATAAGGTAAGAGTACCTTGATCACTAACCTATTTGATCCAAGTTAAAAAAATATATATATATTTAATGAATACCGCACAAGTGGTTCAACTGCTCCCAACCGACTAGAGCCAGTAAGACTATGACATATCCAATTGGGGTATGTTGTGTGGAGGGGAAGTAGATGGGGAAGTTGAAGGTTGGTAAGTACCTGGCTATTCAGATCTGGTCACAAAACACGGCTAAAGCCATTTCAAGCAACGTTTCGATTCTGAATGGTGGTCTTTCACCAGGGCGATACTTGGAGTATCTACCACTCTGGAACGTGCCGCAAATAGACTTTATATTATTTAATATGAACTAAATGTGCAATGACAAATATTAATTAAATAAAAGTTATTTACGCCCGCCGGATTTGAACCCGCAAACTTTGAATTCGTAGTCGAGCGTCTTACCGCTCGACCATGAAGGCCGTCATAAGTAAGTATAAATTTGTGAATCATAATGGTTCGTTGTTGTGTTTTTTCTGTTTTTCTGTACGTCATAGAAACCTGAACATCTATTACAACTATCATATCATTAAAATATGAGATTGAAGTCTTTTAAAGTGGAAATATAATATAGGGCCATCCTCAAAATGCCCTGCACAGATTGGGTAACCAATTTAGGAGATCTTCATCAAACGATTGAAAATTGTAAAATCGTTCTAGCTATAAGAATAGGAAAATCTTGGTCATATAATGAGGAACGGAAAATAACAAGATTACCCAATTAATAATCCAAGAGAAGATTGACGGAAGACGAAACAGTAGTTCTGAAGAGTTGTTTCGAGTTGTAGTGTGTTTCTTAGTCTGTAGGAGGAAGATTGCCCTGTTTTTACGTCGTACACCATGAAAGAGAAAGAGAAAGCAAAAATAACACACCGCTTTTATGTACTGTAAGGATGATCTTGGTCTCCCGCGTCTTCGGGGACTCCGCCCACATGTTTCCATATGCGACAAAAAATAAAAATATATGTAAGAATCAGCTAAATTTCAAGTTATTATGATCATATATATATATTCTTCCACTACGTGTAGCATATTGGCACATTGTTAAGTGAATACTATAAGTATAGCCCTGGCGTTGCTTGAAATGGCTTTAGCCGTGTTTAGTGACCGGATCTGAATAGCCAGGTACTTCACAGCCTTTTTCTTCCCATATACTGTTCAGTTCAGTTCAGTTATTTATTATTTTAAAATAAATTAAACAAAATTTTTATTTTAATGCGTTTTTAAATAGAGCGAGTAAGTGTATTAATACACAATATTCAAAAATATAAAACAATTAATTCTAAAAAAATACAAATTGCAATTAATGCAAAGTAAATACAGTAAAATATAAAACAACAAAAAATAAGACAATTTAAACATAATTTTTCACCCAAATGACGTATAAAAAAATAAACCAAGGAATAATTATACAAATAGCAGGAATGCTTGTCGTTTGAACGAAGCTTCATTTATGCAAAATATATCGACATCCGAAGCGATTCGATTCAACAACATGATTGCCCTCCCCACCGGCATGACCATTGGCAAGTTGGTCCTGCAGGCCGGGAGATAAAACAACCTATGCTGCCGATGGCGAAGATAACCATCAGGAACATAGAAATGAATGCTCTCCATGATAGCTAAGTTTTCAGACCATCCACGAATCAATCTGAAGAAATGTGTTGCAATGTACACATCCCTTCTGACCTCTAGATGGTATGTTCCGAGCATACCCAAGAGAAAGTCGGTAAGATAGAGCCACGGGTAGTAACCGTACTCCCTCAAGTAAAGAAATCTCAGAAATTTCTTCTGAACCTTCTCCAACATGAGGGAGTACTTGACCTCGTGTGGACTCCAAACAATCGACCCACTCTCAAGTCTACTTCTTACTAATGAGTTATATAAATTTTTGAGAACTTGGGTGTCTCTGAACTTCCTTGCGGTGCGTAAGACAAAACCCAGCATTCTCAATGAATTGCCACAAGCCATCTCAATGTGAGCATGAAATGTCAGCCTACTATCAAACATGATTCCAAGATCCTTCATAGTAGAGACACGTTTTAAACTTAGGTCGTCCATCGTATACCGGTAGTACCAGGTATGACACACCCTAGTGAATGACCAAATTAAACATTTAGATATATTGAACTCAATCTTATTCTTTTTACTCTAGTCAACAATTCTATCTTTGTCTGACTGAAGTCGATTGCAGTCTTCTAAAGTTTGTATTTCAATGAAAAGTTTTAGGTCATCAGCAAATAGAAGAGACCTAGAATGCAGAATTACCTCTGAAATATCATTAATAAATATGGAAAAGAGGAGCGGGCCTAAATTAGAACCTTGGGGTACTCCTGATCGTACAAAAAACAAATTGGATGTGAATACTCCGTGTGATACGAATTGTTTTCTGTTCGCAAAGTAACTAGCAAAAAATTTTAGCTGTCGTATAGAGAAACCTAGTGTAGACAGTTTATCAAGTAATATGTCGTGATTTGGTAGGGTGATTGTGTCCTGCCAGAAGTGACCTGCCAGGTAAGTATGTTGCTATTTATTTATATAAACTAAGAATTAATATTAAGTAGAAATTAAGATTTGTACAGCGCCCTTGAGGTGATTTTTCACAAAAACGGCGCTATACAAATTATCCAAAAATTATTATTATTATTAAACTGGACACAACTAAACGGTTTTTTAGGTTATACTCGTATGCTATATTTCTGTTGATAGCAATACTGTGAAAAAGTGGCTATACGAATAAACAAAAACACTATGTCGATATGTGATATGAATTAATGTATAAATACCCTAGTCTTGGTCTTAGCCACGCCCAGGTCCGCCGAGTCCGGTAAAAATCATCAAAAACTGACTACACTGCCTTGGGTAGATACCACTCTATATACTCTAAGATTGGAGTAGTATCTCAAAAATGACACGAAAAAAAACACTTAACAAAAAATATTATATTTGAAAAATAGTTAAAAGCTCTTTTATTGTGAACATCCCTTTGCTAATAGAAATCAGCCCGCGAGGTATAAGTAGGCGCTGTGGGCTATATATTCAGTGGCTTCATTATAACACAGAACTAGTCTCAAATATCGGTCACCAATTTCCCGGGTGGTTCAAGAACGTCAATAAAGATAGGATGGTCAAGTGATTAGTTTAGTAGTGAATTTACTACGAACACCCCAAGGAAAACATAAATACAGTGGGTAAAGGTTGTTTGGTCGACTTATAAAGAACCTTGAAGTAACCATATATGGAGAGAGAGCAAATATTTTCTACCCAACCAATACAGATTTTTTATAAATCACTTTCTCCGAGTTTTTACGACGCACACCATGAGAGAGAAAGAGACCTCGAATTATCACACCGCTTTAAAGTATTGTTAGAATGTTCTTCGTATCCCGCGTCTCCGTTGACTCCACCCACACGTTAGAAACGCGAAATAAATTGACATAACTCGACAGTTTATTAGGTTACATGTTGTATATATTTTTGTACTATATACTTTTGTAAATACTTTTGCACAATACCGTGAAAAGTGGTTATGCGAAGAAACAAAAACATTATGTCGACATGTGCTATGAATGGATGTATAAATACCCTAGTCCTAGCCACGCCCAGGTCTAGCAAAGTCCGACAAACCTCGTATAAACTGACTACAGCTCTCTCCACAGCGCTTTCTCTTGTATATTATTGCTCTGAGTAAAGAACACTAACTTGTTAAACTCATATGAATCGGCTGTATACGATTATTCGGCTGGCGAACTTAGTGGTGTTAGGGCTAACTGATTAGCTAACCATCACGCTGTTTCTCCGCAAGGGTAGGCAGAGAGGACGGACTACCACACAACTCCACCACCTCCCACTCCAGTCGAGAAGGAGTGGGGCCCTTGCAGTAACAGCGTACAAAATATTAAATAATTTGATTGACAATCCATACCTCCTGGAATGTTATAAGTTGTTTGTGCCAAACAACTACTGCCAGGGGCGACATCACGATCTGCTGTGCATTCCACATGGCAGAACAGACGTGTTGGCTCAGCACAGCATGACACGGGGTATGGTACTACTAAATAACATGTCTCTTGATATCTTCAACGTAAACCTTGAAGATTTTAAGAGACATGTTAAAAATATCTCTTAATTTACTTTTTGTTACTTTCTTGTGTTTTGTAAATGGACATATACAGTCTGTAAAACACAAAAAAAATTAAAAAAAAAAAAAAAAAAAACTCTGTCTTAGAACACGCTCTTGCTTCACTGACATGCATACATCGTCTCATACATACTCTTCTGTTATCTGACGCTTGACATGACCCGACTCAAGTTTTTTTTTGGTCACGAAAACCCCTGAAAATATTTTTAAAACTACTACTACCATCATAAGCGGAAAATGTTGCTTGTGCAATTACGAAGGACTTAGCCAGCAGAGGAATTGAACTCACGACGCCCGGGTGGGAATTCGACGCGTTTGGCTACTCAGCTACCGACCGGTCAAATTGTTGAAGTTGAATCGGTTAAATTGATCGTGCCATGTCTTCCTCGGGCGTTCCCGACTTCTTCTTCTATTCACTTTCGCGTCATACATTTTTTTCACACTCCTTTCTTCGTTCATTCGTTCTACATTCTCTATGCATTCACCTATTCAAATATGCAAACCATAATACGCTCAAACACTTTTAAACACCAAACCAACACATCTTAATATTTGGTGATTTTAACAAGTCCAACATTTTAATGATTTAATAAAACAAATATATAACTTTATTCCACTTTTATTTTATGACTGGACCGGTTTCAGCCTATGCGAATATAATTAAAGTAAAATCATTGTTTACTACCCCTGACATCCCCAAAAATAGTATATAAGCCGTAGGTTAACAACAACATGTACTAGTCTGAAGATGGCCGTCATAGGCTGAAACCGGTCCAGTCATAAAATAAAAGTGGAATAAAGTTATATATTTGTTTTATTAAATCATTAAAATGGAATTCCACCACGAATTAACAGTTTCAAAATTAGAAATAATAAGTCCAACATTTATTGGACTCCCGATGAAATCAACAATCTATTACCTTTCACCACAAATACTTAATTTAAAAAAAAACTGTCAATCATATCAAGCTGATATTGTAATAATGCCCTTTAGTTATACTCGTGCCCTGGTTATATGAAGTACCAAGTACCAAACGGCTAATTGGCATCTCTTCAGTACAGGTGCCAATAATCCATTTATTTATGTTCTACCTTGTATAATATTGTTATTCATTTACTTTTATATTTTTCATAAACTTTTACTTGATTTCTTACTGTTGTTAAATATTCCAAATAAATAACCTTTCATGTATTGTATATGTTTTGGGCAACATGCCTGTTATATGTACTAAAATAAAATAAAAAAAAATTACATTTAAACATTCATTGCTTACTTTCAATGTTGATTATTTTACAATACGTTTTATAGTGAGTTGTACATTGGGTCGTACTAGTGATGTTTCCTTCACTTATTCGTTTATATTGTGTAATGCGACGCAAATTAATAACAACTTTTGTAACGTCATCTGATCGTTATTATTATTTCCATCACTATTTCCACCCGCCTCTGCTCTTGAAATGCACTCGTTGACAATGAAGCCAAGGAATGCTGTTACACGAATCATTGCCGAATGTTGATTCCTGGCTACACGGTGACTCGATATTAAGTCACTCCCCAAGCGCTCACTGTTTCAAAATAATTAGTGCCTTATTCAACCAGTTGATACAGGGTGAGTCAGAAGATATATGAATATTGTTCTTATCATAAGAAAATAAGTTTTTGTTCTCACTAGTTGGACTGCCCGGCTTCCCTTGTGATTTGAATTATTAATGCTCTTATACATTGCAGAAAAAAATAAGCTTGTAAAAAGGAAAAAGCCGAAGCAAGGCAAGTCTTAGCAGTCATTAGGCGTATGGATGGGTTTAGCTGTAAGTAGTGCTCGAAATAAATAGATCATAGACGTCATACAATAAACTTAGGCATCTGTGAACATAACCCCATAGAAACATTAGTCCATTTGTGTCAGCATCACAAAGTTATTCTCGATTGAAAATGTCAGTTTACAAGCCAAATTTTCTTCATTTGCGGGAGGTTGACAATGACAATGCTCGACCCCATGTTGTGAAAGTGGTCAAGACATACTTGAAAACGTCGAAATGGGAAGTCCTACCCCACCCGCCCTATTCTCCAGACGTTACTCCCTCTGACTATCATTTGCTTCGATCAATGACACCCGACCTGGCTGACCAGCACTTCCGGTCTTAGGAAGAATTAAAATTTGATCGATTCGTGGATCGCTTCAAAATATGACCAGTTTTTTCAATGCGGGATTCGTACACTGCCCGAAAAATGAGAAAAAGTAGTGGCCAGCGATGGACAATACTTTGAATCAGAAATGTTTCACCAGTGTTTATACAAAAAAGCCTCGAATTTCGAAAAAAAAACAACGAAAGCAAAGTTGTACACCTGATAATTAACATGCCATAGCTCATATTATTGGAAATTGCGTTGCGATTTCAAAGTAGTTGCATTGACCTATAATACTCAAGAAGCTATGCATATTTCATAATGCCATGCCAGTACGTACCGTTCGACATTTTTTTCTGTGGGAAATACAAACAAATTATGTTCATGATTTAATAAAACAAATTTATAACTTTATTCCACTTTTTATTTTTTGACTGGACCGGTTTCAGCCTATAACGGCCATCTTCAGACTAGTACAGGTTGTTCTTATTCTATGGCTTATATACTGTTTTTGAGATGTCAGGGGTAGTAAACCAAGATTTTACTTTGATTATATTTATCAGTATTGCTGCATGATTTTACTAGTTACAAGTTACTTTTAGTTTATTATTTTATATATCCATCTGGTATGAATTTTTATTTAAGATGGGTTACAGTTGTATTTATTTAAGTATGATTTTACGATGTATTTATATAAAGCAAGGTTGGTGAATACGGATTATTAATGAGTTTATTTTAGGTTTTCCCATCTTAATTGTAATGTCTAGATTTTCCATAAAATTTCCTAATTATTGGGTCACTCCCAGTATTATGGCATAATTACATGATTATATGTATTATGCACTTTTACAGTAGATTATTTTTATTATTATCATTTATTTGGTATATAATATAAAAGTAATCTACTGTAACCAAAAATGAAAAAAGTGGAATAAAGTTATAAATTTGTTTTGTGAAATCATTAAAATGGAATCCCACCGTGAATTAGCAGTCACAAAATTAGAAATAATAAATCATGTTCCATTTGATCCAACAAAAAAATGTATCGAATTTTTTGAAATGGCGCTTCACTCCATTAATATAATGGGTGAATTATACAAAAGGCTAGTTTCTCTAATACAAGTTGTTTAGAGCTTGAAATCGAAGCAAACGAAATCGACTCTTCACTCCAATTTAAAATCGATATCAACTTAATTACATGGGAAGCTTTAGAAAAAACTGGGCTCTTATTAGAATAAGCTATTAATGATTTCATATTTCACGTGCCTTTTGACGGACCCACACACGAAAGTTCGCAATCGAAAAGTGCAGAGCGGAAGAAATCCTTTTATATTTTTAATTACTTGTAAAAAAAAATCATCTCTCCGCACTATACGAGTATATTATAATACGCCAGTCCGCTAATGAGTAATTATGAATTAGCCAGGCGATTGACGGGTTATTACGGTTATTTCTGTTTGAATAGAAGTTCCAGCGGAGCGCTATCAAATTATTTCATCTCAATGCCAATGACGAATGGAGATTATGTATTTTAATTATGATTTATATCTGGCTCCGCTCGCAATTGATTCTTTTAATCCTTTCTTCTGCGGCTCGCATGTAGGCAGCCCCGCCACGGGTGCAATGGAAGCAAGTTTCGGGCGGCGTGTTGCTGAGGCGCCGTATTTATCATGTCCGTTTCACGCGCCCACATCCACTTTTTTTTTTCAAAGAAAGACAAACATTTTCGGGTTACGAATAACCTGACCATATTTAAAACAAAATAACAAATATCATAATAACCGCAAAACGGTTGCTTGTGCAACGATGGAGGACTTAGCCAGCAGAGGAATTGAACCCACGATGCCCCGATGGGAATCTGACGCGTTTGTTCACTCAGCTACTGACCCTTTATTGATTATTAATTTATTTGACGTAAATACCGCACAAGAGTCTAAACTCTCCGAGACCAGAGAGAACATGGCATCCATAATTAAAGGGAGTGGGGAGAAGGATATGGGGAAGAGGAAGGTTAGGAGTACCTGGACATTCAGAACTGAATGGTGGTCTTTCACCAGGGCGATACTTAGAGTATATACCATTCTGGAACGTGCCGCAAATATACTATATATGCATTATAAGTGGTATGACACATATTATTTGAATAAAATGTATTTGCGCACGCCGGGTTTGAACCCGAGATCTCTGGATTCGTAGTCGAGCCTCTTACCACTCGACCACGGATCTGAACCGATTCGAAAGAAAACCGATGTCGCCAAATAACATACAGCTTTTTGACCCCTAGGCCCCAGACAGAGATCCATGATTTTTTTTTTCTGTTAAACCAATGTTTTCGATACAGAAAAGGTTTGGTCATTTTATACCGGAAGTATTAATAATAAATAACCGCCATATTCATACCGTTGTGGTTTCCGCTCTTTTTTCAGCTCGTGTGAAAATCCTAACGGCCATTTTCCACTCCATTTTATAGAAAGTTTACTGAGCCATTTGCATGAATTTTCATTGACTCGCAAAAAATCACGTGAATAGGTTTTTCTACCGAGGATACGGAAATGATACAAAAAATTAAAACAACCTACTCTTGATTAATTTAATAATAAACTAGTTGCTGCCCAGAATGTAACTGCACTTGCAATGTAATCTGACAGCGTCAAGATCTGACAGGTAAATGTCACTCAATTGTTTTTGTAGAATATGTTATAGGTGGTAGCTGTTTAATCACTTGTCTAGATTTGAAAAGATTATTTTTTGAATTTGATAATTTTCATCCACAGTTCCGAATTTGAAAAGTTCAAACTCGTACATCCACGTACTCGTACGTACTCACAAAGTAAATTTTTGATAGTTATGATTAATTCCTGAATTAATAATTCAATATCGTAATGCAATATTTAATAATAATAATAACGGTGAACTTATATAGCGCAGTTTTGTGATATTTCACCTCAAGTGCGCTTCATGCTAAATTAATTATGCTAGTAAGATTAACTAACAAGGAGAAAATAATACATAATATGGATACAAATTAAAATATCTAAAATAATGATCGTTATCATAAATCACGAGAGAAAAGGTTCAGATATGGGTATAACAGTGTATGTGTACATCAACAGATTTAAAAAACAATTTAGTAGGAGCTAAGGGTATAAAAATTCAGATGAAACAAATTAATTCATACAAACACATTTGTCAAATCAAAGAAAAGGAAATATGATTGAGGACAGTTGCACTTAAAACGTTAATATTCAAGTATTGTAAGTAAACGATTCCAAAAATGCAAACAGTGTAAATATAGCAAGTAACAAAAGAAAATAAATATTTTTTGACAATTAGTATATGGTTTTCAGTAGATAGTGAGGATATTGAGTCATACTGATAGAAGTAAGGAGAAAACCGAAACAAAGCAAATTAGGGACGTTTTCAAAGAAATTAAATTTTAATAAGTTACGTTTTGTATGTGGGATTTTTAAACAATTTGGTTTTTAGGACTCGTTTGAACTCTGCTAGGTTCTGTATGTTGGCAAGTTTTGTCTCATTATCTGCGGTATTAAAAGTGCGTTTCATTTTTTTTTTTTTTTTCATAAGTGGCTCATTAACACCGTCAAATGAGAGCACACTGCGTAGTGATGTGATTTATGATTGAATCTAAAGTGATTTGGGTCATCGGTTTCCGGTGACAAGGCAATGGTTTACCAATTATAATTTATTATCCAAATTATAAACTCGATCTATCGATGTGTTGGTGGCTTAATCTCTTTTCGATTGCACGTTAATTCGGTTGTTTCGAAACTCTTCTTTTATTAAAGGCTTAATTTTATGACCAAGTCACGTCGGCTCGGCCCACCTGCAGTGAGAAACCGGTTTGGCATTATTTGATGTTTAAATTATATTATCTGACTTGTACCTCTTCCGTATCCGTTTCCTAGAGGTGATATTTTTATGAAGTTAAAAAAAAACGCAAATAAACAAAAATGGATTATATACCTAAAATCACTCACTTTACTATTAAAGGTTAACAGACTATAATATTATGTAAACGAGTGAATTGAAATGGGCTCGCCTAAAGATTTTAATCAACATGTGGCGGAGGAATACACTTGACGGTGCAGATGAGGACAGCATCCCTTAACCTCTACCCAAGCAGCCTGGATTCTACCCCCGCCGTAAAGACTGGAGCCCACGACACTATTCTTCATATATTATTATACCTATTCGTGTTACAAGTGTAATTACCTAAAGCCTAATTAAACCCTTCAATATCCATACGAGTTTTATTTTCACGTTTATAATTATGTTATAATCATAATATAATGTGTACATTTCATCTTCGCTGAATCCAGAGATCACAGCTTGCAAACATTTGGAAATAAAGTAAATTTTATAGATTGTTTCAAAAACAGAAATAATATGTTTGTTGGAAATGCTATAAAAATCAACAAAAATACAATGACGTTACAAATATATATACGTGTGTAAGGTCATTGACCAAAATACGTTTTTTCAGCTCGTGACCTCTTCATATGAAAATGATTCCTAGTCACTATTGATTGACATTTTAAAACTGAATAATAATAATAATAGTGAACTTATAAAGCGCAGTTTTGTGATATTTCACCTCAAGTGCGCTTCATACTAAATTAATTATAACTTATAAAACTAACTAACAAGGAGAAAATAATATGTATACAAATTAAAACTATCTAAAATCATGATTATCATCATCAATCATGAGAGAAAAAAGTTCAGATATGGGTATAACAGTGCATGTGGACATCGACAATTTAAAAATCAATTTACCAGAAACTAAGGGTGAATTTAGACGATTTTTCTAGCGCACGTTGTTTTAACGGATTTTATTTATTTCTACGATCATTAACCCATAAACAATAACAATTGGCTAAATCCATTTATTAAAAATATAACTCGATTTCAGTTGAGTAATTATTTCATTATTTAAAAACGTCTTTGATTTTTTTACTGTTTTTAAATTTACATTGCTATTCAAATGTCATTAAAGAACACGTTTTATAGTTTATAAAAAAAGTTTCACTTTCCAAGGCATTCAAAACTCAATATTTTCTAAAAACTACTACGGCTTTAAATATATTTACTTTTTTAATAATTAAATACATAGTACCTTGAAAAGCCTTCCTAAACTGAAAAAAACATCATCTCATAACTATATATTATATCATCTTGTCACCACTACGTATTCAAAATATTTATTCTACGTTAAAAATAAAGTATTGCTTAGAAGCTGACGAACTAAAACGATAACAAATTAAAGGAACAGATTCTTAAAATAATTCCGAATGATATAAAAAAAATGATAACCTACCCAGGCGGGACAAAGAACAAGACGCCATTTTGAAAAACGCAACTTGGCAACACTTAAAAATAACAATAGAATTTTAAAAATGTTCTCCATGCAGCAAAATTTGAGGTAGTGGGTAGTAAAAAATATTGTTTGTTGAATATTGTGAACATCGCATAAAAAAATAAAGGACAGAGAGGCAATGTATTGTCTCTGAGATCTCAAAATGTTAAAAAATAAATGCTCTCTGTTGTTAGAGAGAGCAATAGCTATAGTCATACGCCATATCCAAAATATGTATTATTTCAGGCTAGCAGCACAAAAACTTCGTAGGGATGGTTATATCTGAAACGAGGGTGTCACTGAGGTTCCAGTTACCGGAGACTTTTGGAACCGATTTCCTGTGGCGGGAATGTTTATCAGTAAAAAGTAACCGGAATGGGAATATCGAACATCTATCATCAGGTCATAGCGCTACAAAATGTGCTCGGCCGATTGGTTATCGTTACAACAAGCACAGCTTGGGTAAGGAGACATAAAGAGACTATGCAGCCTTTTTCTTACTCCCCATGTTCAGATAACATCTGCGTCATATGGTGAAGAAGTTGAATGAAAGCCTGTTCCATTTTCCTTTATTAATGACGGTAAGAAGGAGAAACCCATCTTCCCGTTGTCGACCTACCCAATTGCAGTTGTCAAAATTGCAAAGTACTTTCACGCATCTCTTTCGGTATTCCCGGAGAGGAAACAGCCCCACTCAGGGTCAATTGAACTCTCAGCCTGATATTGAGGAATACAACAATATCATGTGAATTTATGTCGATCAAAAAATATTACTGCTAATTCGTCCCATGGCGGACGTAAAATGTGATCAAAAATGGGTGTACAAAAATATGTTCACACAATATTATTTAAATGCACATGAAAGTAAATTTAAAACAATGTTATACACCAATATTTTTGTTCATATGATGTCAAAAACCCCCAAAAGAAGTGATGAAGGGTTAAAGTTTTTTAGTTGTGCCCTTAGATGTTTTTTTCTTTCTTTAAACCTACTTATCCAATTCTTCATACTAATATTATTTTGGATGTTTTAAAAACCAGTTAAAGGTAAATTTATAAATAAATACGTTTACCTTTTAAAACAATGGTGAGTTCTGTGAATATAATATAAAAAATTCAAACGCACTCGTGAATCCTTAAAAACTTTTAATTATAGAAAAAAACACTCACTACTTGATCGTTGATTCTCTTCGACTGCTCAAGAACTTATCTTTTGAAGATACCGCATCTTGAATCACTGACAATTCACTCAAAAGCACTGATAATTCACTTAATTGCACTCTTATCACATATTATTCTACAGAACCGTATCTTAGTATTATTAACAACTACTACACTTTTGGTTCTATGTTTTTGGGAAATTATTAATTGAATACACCATTTTTGATTTAAACGAAAACACTTGTAAGAGAAAAAAACATCCCAAATTTTGAAAAAGGAAAACGTTCATCATGATTGAATGAAAATATTTATAACTCGAATAATCCTTTAATCAACTTTTCAACCAAATTTTTTTTTTCAACGCGATTGCGGCATAATGCGAAATTTTACCAACGGCGTAGTTTCGGATACTAATTGAAATTGCATTGAAACAATGCAATAATTTTTTGATCAACTTTAAACCGAAAAGTTATATTACCTCAACGTCCGGTTTAAGCAGCACCGGTTCCACGACGGCTCGCACCCTGTGCAGAAAGTATCAATCAAACCCCTTTCCCCTCCATTTTGAGCTCTACGTTTCTTTGCTTCTCAAGAAACTGCAAACATACTGATTGGTTGTTGACTTTGGATTTGTAACGATTTTAACGTATACGCTGTGGAAAAAAACTACTTCCAAATAATTATTATACAGCACGTAAAAGATCTCAGTGACTAAAAGGACAAAAGAAGGCAGGGGAAAAAGGAAATAAACCAGAATGATAAAAGAGGGGTAAAGGTCAATAAAATTTCACAAGAGTTACAAAAGATGACAAAGGCGATTTGAAAGTGACAAGAAATGTCAAAAGACGACAAGGGTGAATGGAAATTAACAAGAATGACTAAAAGGCAAAGGTAAATTAAAATGACAAGAATGACAAAATACGACAATATTGAATGGACATCGAAAATACTGAAAAAACACGACAAGGATGAATAGACTTCGACAATAATGACAAAAGACGAAAAGGGTGAATGAAAATTGACTAAAATGACAAAAAGGACAAAGAATAATGAAATTTGAAAAGAATGAAAAAATATGATGAGGGTGATAGACATCGACAAGAATGACAAAACACGACAAGGGCGAATGTAAATTCATAAGATGACAAAAGTGGACAAAGCTAAATAAAATTTCACAAGAACGACAAACGATGAAGAAAAAGAATAGACATCGACAAGAATGACAAAATACGACAAGAGTAAATATAAATTGACAAGACTGATAAAAGATGAAAAGGGTGAATGGAAATCGACAAGATTGACAAAAGCCGGCTAGGGTGAATGGAAATTGACAAGAATGATCAAATGGGCAAAAGTGAATGAAATCGAACAAGAATGACAAAATACGACAAGAATTAATGGAGATTTACATGAATGACAAAAAGCCGAAGGTGAATATAATTTTACAAGAATGACAAAAGAGGGCAAAGGTAAATGAAATTTGTCAAGAACGACAAAAAATGACAAGGGTGAATGAAAATTAACAAAACTGACGAAAAAGGCCAAGATCAATGAAATTTCATCAGAATTATAAAATATGACAAGGGTGAATAGACAACGACAAGATTGGCTAAATACGACAAAGGTAAATAGAAATTGACAGGACTGTCCAAATGGGCAAAGTGGAATAAAATTTTAAAAGAATCACAACAGACGACAAGCGTTAATGAAAATTGACAAGAAAGACAAACAGGGCAAAGATTAATGAAATTTGACAAAAGAATTACAAAACTGACCAGGGTGATCAACATCGACAAGAATTAGAAAATACGATAAGTGTGAATAATTGTCAATAATGACCAAATGAGCAAAGGGGAATAACATTTGAAAAGAATGACAAAAGATGACAAGGGTGTATAGACATCGATGAGAATGAAAATGAACGACAAAGGTGAATGGAAATTGACAAGATTGATAAAAAAAAACCACCTAAGTGAACGATATATGATAAAGATGATACGGGTGAGTAGGAATTGTCAAAAATGACAAATGACGACAAGGGTGAATGAAATCAACAAAAATGACAAAAAGGGCGAAGATGAATTAAATTTCACCAGATTAACAGAGGGAGATAAGGGTAAATGAAAATTGTCAAAAATGACAAAAAATGACAGAGATTAATGGACATATAAGGGAATAACAAAATACAACATGGGTCGAATGAAAATTGCCAAGAATGACAAAAGTGGGTAAAGGTGAATGAAACCTGATAAGAATGACAACATGCGATAAGGGTGAATGTAAATTAACATGAATTACAAAAAGAACAAAGGTGAATGAATTTTGTCGAGAATGCCAAAAAACTTTAAGGGAGAATGAACATCGACAAGATTGACAAAAGCCGACAAGGGTGAATGGAAATCGACAAAAATGACAAAAAGGGCAAAAGTGAATGAAATTTGACAAGAATGACAAAAGATGACAAGGGTGAATAAACATCGACAATAATGACAAAATACGACAAGGGTGAATTTAAATTGGCAAGAATGACAAAAGAGGGAAATTGAGCGCCCTTGAGGTGATTTTCCACAAAAAATGGCGCTATAAAAATTATCCAAATATTATTATTAATGGTGAATGAAATTCGACAAGAATGACAAAAGATGACAAGGGTGAAAGGAAATTGACAAGATGAAAAAAGTGGGTAAAGGTGAATGAAAATTAACAAGAATAACAAAAGAAGGCAAAGGTGAAGGAAATTCACAAGAATGAAAAAAGACGACAAGTTGAGTTAAGACTGTTCCTCGGAGAAAAAATATCGATGATTCCAGTGACCGACAAGTCGCCGAGACAAAGTAACTGGGACCGGAATATCGAACATCTCTAATATTTTGACCGCCAAAACTTCAGTCTTGTCAAACGTCAAATAATTTCAAACGCGATTTGCGAACTGCGGAAGTATTTAGTTTTTAAACAGCTGTTCCGTTTGTTTATGTGATCAATATTGAATAACATGGAGTACGGAAACATGCACAGGCATTTTCTTCGCACAATGATGTCGAGAGGAGTTCTATCTGAACGAGAAGCTCAAAAACTTCTACACGACAATGAAGGTTAGAAAGGGTTTTATAAATGACGATTGCTGCAACGCGTTCCGTACTGAATTAGAAGTGAATTAGTGAATGTCTTTTACTAAATAAACCGAAGTCAGGCACACTCGTAAAACAGTTCTACCATTTTCATATGTTTTGTTGTTTACGGAATTATTAGTTTTCGTTGTACTAACGAAATCAATTTACTTTCATTATCATTAAAAAGCATGTTCGTACAAGTTTCTGTTGCTACCTGAACCCTACATATATGTATTATTATTATCCGATAATTTTTATATCACTGTTTAGTAATAAACATCACCTCAAGGAAAAAGCCTGACGTGTGCGCCAAGCCTTAATAATTACGTTTTTATCTGTTATTTCATTTGTTCCTTTTGTATATAATATGTATTCGTTCTTACTTAAAAACAAAATTGTGTGAATATCGTACTAGAATCTCAACTGCCCTGGGCCTGTGGGATTATGGCACCCCCAATCGGTTATGTTGTGAGACTGAAGGGTGCGTGGAGGAGAAGGACTTGAGGAAATACCTGACTATTTAGATCTGATCCTCCGGGACATGCTGCAAATACACAATATATGTATTATTTTATATTAATTAGATTTTTTGCCGAGGATCTTAACCCCACAGCCACGGAGGTCTTTATTAATTTATGTTTTATTCTGCGTATTTATATACTTACTTTAACTTTGTGTAAACAGCAACCATTTGTCCGCTGTAAATAAATAAACTATAAATATTATTACTTTCAATAGAAATGTCTTCTGTCTAGTGTCAGACGTGATCTCTTCGATCAACGCAAAGATACGCCCTCTATCCCAAGAGCTGAAACAGATACAGAACGAAGCTACCGGCGAGAGACAGATCGTGATGTTATGGACTGGGCTTGGACAGGCAGCTTTAGCCCAGAACCAATACTCGGAGGCGGAAGTACTGTACTGGAGGAATCTCTTGCACAGGATAGTCTCGGCGGAGGGGAAAAGAATTAATGGAATTTACGCCATGAACTTGGACGGCAAGATACAAAAGTCTAGGATTCAAGTAAGTGGAACTTCTTCAGTTTTGCTTTATTTATTCTATCTGTTTATCTTAAGTTCAATCACATTGTGGTGTGCTTTAATACCACAGCTCCCAAAAGGCGGCTTGGATGTTGCGTTCCTTGGGCATAAACATATATTTTTTTAATAATAATTTGTTGTTAGAATTTCATGGTACAGTTGGATGGTCTGATACATTAGAGATTCTTTTGTTGTTGGCAATGTTATGAGTTTGCATTTCGCATCCCCCGTCGACAATTGTTATTTATCTGAGTCTATTACAGGACCTCCTCTCCGAGTGGACTGCTGCTCACTACCTGGTGAAAGAGGACTCTGGAGATTATATCCTGGGGCCCCGTAGCATCCACGAGTTCGAGTCCTATTTGCGTCAGCACCTGCCCGACACACTGGACATCTGCCTGCTATGCAAGAAGCCTGTCTACCTGGTAGGCTATGCTATACCATCTTATCTTCTGGAGGTCTAGCATGAACGCCTTCAATTTGTCAACATTGACACGATAATGGTTTTTGTCTACATTATCGGTGATTAGTCGACACTCGCTAGCACAACTGCAAACTGCCAATTCTATTCGACATCAACCTGAATATGGTTAATTTATTGAGCCCGTTCGCTTCGTAGATAAAGTTGTCTACAAGTCGATAAACATGGTTAGCCAAAATTTAGAATGGAAATATAAATTATTGGATGCTTTTTAATGGATTGTAACAGAATTGGACATGTGAAACAGAGTTTCAACAGATATTCATGATATCACAGGTAATGGTTGAACCCTCTCATCTTGACCAATTATTTATTATAGGTATGAAATATTAATTTAAGGCGAGCTAAAAGACATTGTTTAACTATGTGTTTGAATGATCTGTCCCTTGAAGTCTTGTCTTCTGATTCCAGAGCATCAACTGTGACCATTGTGGTCAGTACTTCCACGGCCACTGCCTCAAAGTCTCCCTGACCAAAATGAACAAGTGGCCTTGCTGCAAGGAGATCAACAACTCGTGATGGATAAAAACCATTTCATATTTAGTTCTTAAGTGCTTGACTGAGTCAAGAGGTTGCATATGCATCGTGGGCCCTCTAGGTCTGGATGTTGTAATGTTACAAGAGACAAGAGTCTCAACTACCTGAAGCCAGTGGGACGTGAGGAGAATGCCGTTCCCAATTGAGGTATATTGTGAGGCTGAAGGTAGTGGGAATGGAAGGAGATGGGGAAAATTAAGGTTGAGAAGTATTTGGCTATTCAAATCTGGTCACCAAACATGGCTGATGTCATTTCAAGCAACGTTTAGATTCTGAATGATGGTCTTACACCAGGGTGATACTGAGAGTATCTCCCACTCCGGAACGTGTCGCAAACACAATGCATATCGTAGATAGTTTATAGTGTCAAAGTCAAGAAGAATGGGCACGATCATTGGCCGCCTCAAAGCCATGGGAATTGGGTGCCTTACGAGTTGAAACCGAGAGATGTTAAACAGTTGCTTGAAAGGCAAAGACTGAAGGGATTTCTGCATCGCATTGTGACTGGGGACGAAAAATGGGTTCATTACGATAACCCCAAGCGCAGAAAATCATGGGGGTTTCCCGGCCATGCTTCCACGTCGACAGCCAAACCGAATATTCACGGCTCCAAGGTCACGCTCTGTATTTGGTTGGACCAGCTCGGCGTAGTGTATTATGAGCTGTCAAAACCGACTGAAACAATCACAAGCGATCGTTATCGAACGCAATTAATGCGCTTGAACCGAGCATAGAAAGATAAACGGCCGCAATACAACGAGAGACACGATAAAGTGATTTAGCAGCATGACAATGCTCGACCCCATGTTGCGAAAGTGGTCAAGACATTCTTGGAAACGTTGAAATGGGAAGTCCTACCCCACCCGCAGTATTCTCCAGACGTTGCTCCCTCTGAGCTATCACTTGTTTTTGATCAATGGCACCCGACCTGGCTGACCAGCACTTCCGGTCTTATGAAGAAGTAAAAAATTGGATCGATTCATGGGTCACTTCAAAAGATGACCAGTTTTTTCACTGCGGGATTTTTTCACGTTGTAACGTAAAGACAACCCATTCTCATGCGGGAAATATCAACTGTATACAAATGCTGGTAACACTTAGCGTTTACTCTAGATGTCCACTGGTGCCGAATGAATCGATTCTAGTTTTTCCAATTGCCTACCATTTACCGGTAGAACAAACGCAGTATTGTCTCCTGATGAGTGTTTGCACTCTACTTCTGTAAAGAACAACATTAATCGAGGTTTTTCTCGCAATTATAAAATTATCAACGAACATGTGTTGAAATAGATGTGAAAAATTTAAATCCTGTTAGTTTAATTATTTATGAGAATGTTAATTTTTTCCACTTTTTTTTCTTTTAATTTAAAATGTTACATTGTGTAATTTTTTTAAAAAGTATACATATTTTTAATATTTCAATTTTTGCAACTCTTAATTCGTGGTGAAATTCTATTCTAATGATTAAAAATACAAATTCTTAAACTTTTTTCCATTGTTTGCCACTTCATAAAATTTACGTAAAATCATTGTTATGCACCCCTGACACCCTCAACTGTATAAATACCATAATCTAAGCAGTAAATGTACCAGTCTGAAGATGAAATGCTGAAGATGCTCTATATAAACGTAGAAAAATCTTGGATGCTTTGTTTCTATACAAAGTTGTGAACTGTCTTGTTGATTCATCATTCCTCCTAGAAAGGATTGCATTTCGTTGGCCTGAACGCAATACAAGATCAAACGATCTGTTTAAAATACCTCACTTTAAGACTAAATGCGCACAAAACTCGTTGATAGGACGAATCTGTAAAACTCATAATACCCTGCGAGATGTAGACATTTTCAACCATAATTTGAAATCCTATAAAATGAAACTTACTGAAGTGTTACTTTAAATGATACTAATTCTACTGTTATCTATCTACTGTACTTAATTTAACATGTTATGCTTATACCTAAATCTTCACTTGTTAATATAACCTAAATGTACTTATTAATGGAACTTGATTGGTCGAAATTATGTATAATTGTAACTATATTTAAACTTATATGACTGTTTGTTTCCTAAATAAAGAAAATAAAAATTAAAAAAATGACTGTAATAGACCGCAGTCCAGTCTTGATAAAAAAAAGGTAAAATTTTGTATATTATGTATTACATATTTGGTTTATATTGAGGAAATATTTTTACTGAAAAACAATAACAATACACTATTATTAAATAGTATGTACTTGTAAAAATATAACATGTATTCTTATAAAAATATAAAACACTTAAAAATATCTCTTTCACATTATTATTTATCTGATCAAATAAGTCGCATAATATCATTAAATATTACCAATAACAAAATCATATATACAATTGGGTATATTATTAAAAAGTATTGCTTTCAGTTTTTTGTTTACATTTCATATAAAATTTTAAATTTACATTTCTCACTAATTACATATTATTTTTCTTTATACAATTATTTTACAACCTTTTTCTTAGCCTATTTTTAGGAATGAGACACCCAGTCTAAATAATTAGATTTGATCTAAAGTTTGTATTGCCCATGTACCACCCGATACACCGTTTGCTCTAGAAAATTTAACAGTTTGTGAAATCCACCAGGCAGTCCCACTGTTTTATTCATAGGTTTTGTGTTTAATTTATAGAACTCTATTTTAATTTTATTATTGTTATTATGTTCTACTATGTTTAGTGACAGTTGTTTCGGTATTCAAAGCCATTATCAAACTTGATTAAGGCCATATATAAACTGTTTAGTTTGTAAAATCCATCGGCCCTACTGTTTTTGTTAATATTTATAAAAACTGAGTATCACTGTAAAAACATTGGTAGACAGCTGAATTCACAATTACAATAATATTTGTAAATTCAACCTCAAAATGCAAAATATTGGTATCAAGTCCACTTACGGTCGCTGTTTCCAACCTTTCCTTAGCCGCGAAAAAGGTATCTAAAGTAAAGTGTCATTGGATGTACCCAACATTTTTTCGCAGGTTAACTTACGGAATGGTCCCATGTCAGTAAGCACCGAGTGTTGTCAAAGTAAAATAATTAATCAGATGAGATTACTATTGCATTCATCTATTGTTATTAAATCATCTGACATGTACAAAGTTACAATTTGAAAAATAACAACTCAACTCTATTGACAGTTCATCCCACCCTCTCAGTTAGCCGGGCTTAATCCTGGCAAATGGATTCCCTAACTTGGGTGTACCTATTGGTGTAGATTAGGGATGTAACGGCTCTGTACGAACTACTACAAAGAGCTACTTCATTTGGCGGCAGTTCACACTTAACACATTTTTCACAATGCGAATGCTTCAATTGTAGTCTTCAAATTTACTTTTCTGATATATCGCCGCATTTTTAGTAGTGTGAAGTTCGTGAAGCAATGTATGAACTGTGAACTGATTGCACCAACGAATGATGTAGCAGTCACTCGAGTTCCTAGTTCCTACACTACACGCTACACTACCTACTACGGTGTGAATTGAGCGATTGAATTGTTAGTTCAATTGAAACGTTCACCATGAAGGGTTCATTTGAAAGAACTACAAAATTCTTTAACCTTTTAAACTTTGTAGTTCGTGAAGCGCTCGCAAAACATTGAAGTTTTTCCCATCGCTAGTGTAAATTATGCTAGACCGTGTTGGACACAGCCAAGTTGTGCGTTTGATCATGGTTTTGGTCGAATTATATCTCAACGATTGCTAAGTTCGATTAGAAACAACGAGCCTTATATTATTTAGTCATGCATATGAATTAGAAGTATGTAATACACATTTAAATTTGATAAACATAATATCACGCAACATAACATATTTACATAACTATGATCAATAATATGTAGACACATCTTTTGGTTTATTGACAAGTCTGCCGTAAGGAGTCAAATGAATTCGAGTCCAGTGGTTTATGCCGAGACAGGCCTCTGAAATTAGTTATTTGTTCAAGAATTTTTTGTATTTGAAAATGTTACTTCGGACACATGGACACGCCCGCAATGCACTTATTACTGTCGGTTTATGTCTTCAGTGTTTACATCGATACTAATATTAAATAAGTTGCTTTATTCGTTATGTTGAAATCGAAGTACACATTTAAGTTAAAATTTCAGATTGCCTTCAAGGCAATGCATATTTTAGAGATCTTAAAATACATTAAGTCATTTTTTGTTTACCGAAAAAAATACATGTAATGATTATAAATTTTGTAATAAAATACCACTTAGAACGCACCTTAGCCTAGGTTTTAATCAAGTAATTTTTTTTATTTATCTTTTCGTAAATAAAATATTTAAGTAGGCCTGTTAAATTATTTTCATGTCTCAAATTTACTACTTACGAAAGGTTTTTTTCTAAAGAGTTTTATATTATAATGTGGCAAATTAAGTTTGTTTAAATTATGTCTAAAAATTAAGGTCTGAACTTCACAAAATAAAATAAAACACGCTGCTTATCTCAAAAATGTAGAGGCAGGCAGCCAGCGTGATAAGGCAATTTCAACCTTATTGCCACCAGCTCAAGGAGTGCGAGATTTCTATCAATTCTTAAGTTTATTCCAGAGCGTACATTTGTGCGGCCATTGATTTCGTACTACAAACTACAGTTTGGCAATTAATGTAGTAATTTAATAAAGTTGAATTAAAATTTTACATTTCTATGACAACACTGAGTTACACCGATTATGGAACAATTATTATAGATAAAGAGGAATATTCTTACATATGAAGTTATGCCTGACCCCTTAAGTTGACAGTTTGACATTTAACAGGATAAACGGTATGGCTCCATTTATGTGTTTTTTTACATTGCTTTAAGTGCGTGTCCCTTCCTCATAGTTTTTTATGTTGTTATAACATCTAATTAATATCTTCTTTGATATGTACATTTGAAAAATACAAAAAAAAAACACTTTTCGTACGATTATCTCGCTTACAAAGAGTAAAAAAATACAAAGTTCAGATTCGTCTGCTTTTGGAAAGTACCATTAATTTCTGAAAACCGTGTATACATAAGTTACATAATTTTGCCTTTGAACCATCTGTGGGTTGCCATTTAAAGTAATTTAAAGTTGCCAGACTACAATCAGCGAGTAGAGATTATAACCTCACTTTACCGCTGCAAATATCTTTGTAAAGAGACTCGGTGACAGGAATGTAAGTGGAAGAAGTAGGATCTAAGAAGTAAACACTGTCTTTTATCACATTGACATTAAAGCTGTCTTTTACCATATCAGTCTTTATCATTTTGAATGTAGTTGTGAGGGGAATATCTGCCATTACTCGCAGGAACATGGGCCGCGCAAATGGTGGTAAAGATTTGCTCATGGACTTGACGAGACTTGCCAAGTCCAACTTGTTGTCTGGATCAACGATCGCGGCCATCCCCGCTTTACCTTCTACGTTTGGTATCTGAAATTGTCAATCAGATATTATTAGACCTGAGTCTTGGAGATCTATGTTGTGGGAGGGAGGAAACGCAGAGACTGGCAAATTATTCCACAGCCAAGCTATTGAACAATAGAACAAGTCGTAGAAATGATCCGTTCTCATGTGACAAATTTCAATTGTGTTTGAACAAAATTAAAAGTGAGCATTTCCATACCTCGACCCCGTATACTACAATATCTGTAAGGCCGACTATGTTAGTTAGGATTCCCTCCACTTCCGCAGTGGACACGTTCTCTCCTCTCCATCTAAAACAAGATACATCAACAATCATTAATGTATTTCAAAAGCAATGGATACCACCAACTTCATTACATGCTAGCAATGTTAATCCCGCACCTGAAAGTGTCTCCAGTTCTATCCTTGAAGTAGAAAAAGCCCAAGTCGTCCATGACCAGGACGTCTCCGGAGTTGAAGTAGCAATCTCCCTTGCGCAAGACGTCTCGGACCATCTTCTTCTCGTTAGCCTCCTTGTCCACATACCCCGTGTAGGAGTAGAGCCTCTTCTTGTGGTTCACTTTGCCAATCATGAGACCTGGAAACATTCGCATTAGTACACTTTCAAATGTGAGAGTTTTTTTGAATACCGAAATTCGACAGTTTGACATTTGACAAGAAAAACAGCATAGCTGAATTTTATTTGGTTGTGTTTTTTTTTCTTCAAGTACGTGTTTCTTTCAAACGGCTTCTTTAATTCGTGCATTTGGAAAATAGACATGATTTATTACCTGGTTCACAAGGCGCACACACCTGGCAGAGACCCCGGGAGTCTCTCACCAGTTCACCAGTAGTTTGGTTACACCTGCAACACACAGTAGCCATTTATTGCTGTAATATAAGACTTTAAGTTCTCAATCAAAGTAACCAACCTCGTCAAGTTTGGGAACAGAGCATTTAACGCGCCGGGTCCACAATCTTGGAATGATCTGCTATTTTGTCTGAGGTCAGAAACTGCTTTTGAAAACTTGAGTCAGTTAAAACACACTTTTTTTGTAAAAAGCTTCTTACAATAACCAAAATATTCAAAATAGTCGAAAGTACGCATATCACTGGTCCAGAACAAAACGTCAAAAGTAAAGAAATACGATGTTTGAGTTATTAATACCATATCATTAATGTAATATCTATGCGCTTAGTAGCTGCATTAGATGTTTTGTATAAGTTCCATAGTTTTTTTTGGTTTTCTGAAGAAATGCAGATTTTTTGCTATATTTTTACAAAAGTGAACTTGTTTTGATTTTATCAAGAGTCATGTTTTGTGAGTGTTTGTTTCGATGAAATTAATACAAAAATCAAATTGCAAATAGTATTAACTTATTGTTGCAACTCAGATGTCAGTGTGGCCAAATACAAGAAACATTTTCTTTAGCAAATCAATAAAATTATCTTAGTGTCAAAAACAATCCACAACATCAAAAATGCAAAGAAAAAAATTAATAATATAAATTGCGTTATCAATAAAACATACGAAATTCGAAATATGTTGTTTCTCATGCAAACAAATTGTTACATCAAGTGTAAAAATATATGAAATTATTTCTAGAATAATGTCAGAAGTCAAAGCCTAGTTTTAAAAAGTCCAAGTATAACTCGCCTTAAAGATAAGTTGTAAATAGCTGAACCAACAGTACTAATTTGGTGAGTCGCTCTTACTCCGGAAACTTCATGTATTTGTAGAACTTAGGGAAAAGTTTTATCGTCTCTTTTGAAAAATGAGACTTTTGATATTTCATATTTTCCTTCCAGACCAGCGATTTGTAATACATATTGTTTCAATATCCAACTCATAATAAGTCCAACATTTGTTACTTACTTGACCAGTAATATTGGTGAAATAAAGGACGCAAATCTGGGAATAAATCCAATAGCTCCCGGCTGGGAGGTTATGTTGACTGAAAAGATAAAACAAAGATCTTAGTGATAATGTTTCAATTAAATCCCACCATTTCAATGCCACACATCAGGGTTGGCACCAGAACTCCATTGTGAACTTCTAGTCTCAATTCGTTTTCGATTAACAACCACTACAGTGCTATTACCCCATATTAGAAAGCACAATGTGAAAAAGATATAATACACTTACTCATGTTAGTGTTTCCTTCAGTGGCTCCGTAGAACTCGTGTATGCGAGGAATCATGAAGGTGCTCTGGAAGCGGCCCCAAAGGGAGGAGCGCAGGCCGTTACCCATCATCAGGCGCAGGCAGTGGGTGGGCGCCGGGCCCCCGCCGGCCTTCTCGTGCGCCAGAAGCAGAAAGCGACAAGTCTCGCCGATGTACTGCGCCACCTAGAGGAGCATGTGAGGGTTAAAAACAAAGTCATCTTGCAATTGGGCTATATTAGGAATTGTGATCAAGCAAATAAGTGGGAAAGCTAAATAAAAGACGAATGTTAGCGAGTATTCATTATAGCCTTTTCAATTCAAGTTTGGATTCTGAAAGATAGTCTCTTGCCAGGTTGGTACTGAGAGACCACAAGCTCTAGGCCCAGAGCCAAGAGTTTTACCACTCTACTACGGAGGTTGTCTATATATGCTACGGATATACACTCACGGTGCATTTGAATTTGTTGCAGTCCGTCCAGAAGTTGGTGGCGGAGAACTTGTTCCTCTGCACTACAGTGACTCCCATCACCAGAGCCTGGCTGAGGCCGAGGATACCACCAGCTGTGTGATGCAGTGGAAGTGGCGAATAGAAGATATCCCGGTCCCTCCGTAGTTCGGCCATCTCGAAGGCTGCGGCCGCAATCATCAGGTATCTGAAGAGATAAGATTGATACAGGGTAAGCAAAGTTGTAAAACACCACTTAAAGTGGGTAAATAAAACCCTGACTAAAATAGCACTGTTCCAGCAATTAATGGCAACCTACTCATGACTACAAACTCATCAACTTGTATGAAGTTTTTATCTACTATTTTATTCATGCTTTGACTTGCTTGCTTACTTACGTCAGTATGAAAAAAATAGATTTTCAAAGTGACATTAATGTGTGACCGTATTAAAAATGTGGATATCCGGAAAGAATGCAAGGCTGATGTAAGTGTAATATATAGGATCAAGAAAGGGACGCTTAGATGGTTTGGGCATGTAGAGCGAATAAACAAAAAAAGGCGTGTGAAAATAATATATGATGCAAAAGTTAATGGAAGAAGAAGTCAGGGACGCCCGAGGAAGACATGGCACAATCAAGTAAATCAAATACTTGAATCGGGTCATGTGAAGAGTCAGAATAATAGAAGAGTATGTATGAGACAATGTATGAATGTGAATGAAGCAAGGAGTGTGTGCCAAGACAGAGTTATATGGTGGTCCGTCCTCTGCCTACCCCTGCGGAGAAAAGGCGTGATGGTTAGTTAGTACATAATTTTATTTTTATTTGGAAGGAAATTTATCCAGCAACACGAAATTAACATAAAACAACAAAACATCTTCACATTTCTTGATCAAACTTTTTTTAGTGACAAGAAAAAAAAACAATTCTCTTAATATACGTAGCTATTACAGAAGAACAACTTGGGCCAGGTGCGAACAGGTGACTTTTATCACGGCAGCAGTTTCCAAATCTATTGGAGTGTATGGAGGTCCGCGCACGAAGCGACGTGACATTAGGGTGACCTTTTAGTTCCACTGGCCGGCGACTTTTGAGTGACTAAGCTGTCGCCGTGTCTGTAGAGTACTTTTGTGTGAGCGCTTGCGCACGGGTGACAAAATGTCATTCGGCAACTCATCCGCCTGTTTGAAATCCATTGCCGGAATGAAAGGGTAACGGGCTGACGGCCTGCATGGTGGAGTGGTAAGATGCTCGACTACGAATCCAGAGGTCGCGGGTTCGAACCCGGCGTGCGCAAACTTATTTTTTAAAATTAATATGTGTCATAACGCATTTAATTGAAATAAAATATAATAAAGTATATTTGCGGCACGTTCCAGAGTGGTAGATACTCCAAGTATCGCCCTGGTGAAAGACCACCATTCAGAATTGAGACGTTGCTTGAAATGGCTTTAGCCGTGTTTGGTGACCAGGTCTGAATAGCCAGGTACTTCTTAACCTTCCCCTTCCTCATATCCTTCCCCTCCCCACTACCTTCATCCTCACAACATACCCCTATTGGGGATGCCATAGTCTCACTGGCTCTAGACGGTTGGGAGCAGTTGAGACTCTTGTTCGGTATTCACGTAAAAAAAAAAAAAAAAAAAAACTCGATTCGAAGACAGTGACGAAACTGTTGCCGTGACAAAAGTCACCCGTGCGCGCAGTTTTCATTACAAGTACCAATAATTCTTGAAGTAACAATATATGGAGGGATAGCTAATTTGTTTTACCCAACCCATCCGAAATTGTAATAAATCACTTTTTCCGAGTTTTTACATCGTACACCATGAGAGAGAAAGAGACAACAAATTTCTTGGACCGCTTCTATATACTGTCGCAATGATCTTAAGCTGGCTATCTTCGCTGGTTAACGGCAGGACTCCGCCCACATTTTTTATTTTGCCACTAAACTTGACACAACTAAACGGTTTTTTTAGGTTAGATGCTTTATTTTTGTTGATAAAAATACTGCGAAAAAGTGGCTATACGAATACACAAAAACATTATGTCGATATGTGATATGAATGGATGTATAAATACCGTAGCTTTAGTATTAGCCACGCCCATTTGCGTCGAGTCATGTTAAAATCATCAAAAACAAGTCCAAAACTGACTTCACTGCCTTGGCTTGGGCTATCTCTAGTATACTCTAAGCTTATACCATTAACATTCAAATATAAAAAAAATACATAAACATATTATCTGAGAAGATAATTGACAAAAACATAATTTTGCTAAACACAGGTGAGTTATTACGAAATTACGACAGAAGTTGTACCTTGCGGGAATCCGACATTTCAAAGGTTGAAATGTAAATTGTGTTTTTGACTTATAAATCATGCATCAATATTCAATGTGCAAACTGGGCATACACGTGCAATTCGTCTTACAATGTACGATTTGTGCCATTATGTGCAAATTCTGTTTATTGCATTAATTTTTATTTCCTTTCATCCTTGTTTCATATTGCTTACACTTCAATTCACTTGCTTTTCAATTGATAGTGTTATTTGAAATATGGAAATACATTTAATAAAATAAAATATATTTCCAATAAAAAAATATTAATTCATCAATGGGAAACATCCTACTCAAAATAATATAGTATGATATATCAAATCCACAAAATCAAAACCAAGTGCAGAATAAAACCTCCTCTAAAAGGATATGCGATTAGGATTATATATTATAGTACCTACCTAGTACATTCACTCGTGTTCATATCGAGGAGGTGTACCAGTCAGCATTAAAAATGTTAGGGTTTGTTACCCGAACTCTGAGAATACTCTACTTCTCTTTGGTCCGCAGTAAGCTGGATAGTTGCTCAATCATTTGGGATCCTCATGAGGTGGGGTACTCCCTCATCTTGCAGAGGAAGATATTTGATCGAAGACCTAGGGCTTTAAAACTGTCTCCATTTTTAAATATGTACCTACAACCAGTGGCGACTCGTGACTTTTTAGTGTGGTAGGGAAATTTTCAGTTTTGGTGGGTCGGTGACCCAATAATAATCTTCAAAAAAAAAAAAACAAAAACATTTTCGGCTACAACATCAACGATAACATTGTATTTTTTAATCTAAGCACTCTAGCACACTAAAAAGTCATGAGCCGCCCCTGCCCGCAACCCTGTCCAACGTAAAACTGTCAAATTTGGAAGTGAAGCATTACCTCTCATTTGTATCTCAGTAGATAACAGTTTATTCGGTTCTAATGTCAGTGTTACTCAGTTTTGCATTATAAATGAAAAAAAATTAGTTCTAATTTACTAAGTTCAACATTTATTTGTTAAGCTTGTACATAAAAAAAAACACGAATAAATAAAATCACTACCTTGCATTCGTTATAATGGCAGCTTTGGGTAAGCCGGTTGTCCCACTGGTATATATGTAGATTAGTCCGTCTGTATAACCCCCTTTCTCCAGCTCCTCCAGGTCCGGGGAGCTCGGCAGGCGGCTGTCCTCCGGGTCGATAGCTGTTGCGCCTGGCAGCAGGGGGGTGTCTTTCTTCTCCATGTTATATTGCACCAGGGTGATGCCCTTCATCTCGGGCTCTTGCAGTATCTCAGCTATTGCTGTAATGATATAATTTTTTTAAATCTCAACTTCTTCTGGTGCCTTCTCCTATCGGAGTTTGGCTATCATCGGGGCAATCTTCGCCCTGCAGGCTGAACACCGGAACAACTTGAGTTTTCGCTTACTTACGCGTAACTGTTTTTTTAAAAAGATATCAAAAATACATTTATTCACCAAACAATGAGATGAATGATGGTGGTACATAAATAAATAATAAAGTAGGGTAAAAAAACATGTAGGTAAACGAGAGAATAATACACGTATTCTGGTATTAAGTTTACTCTTGTACACATGCTGAGATATTTATTTGATTGTGTATACGTACACCTAAATATTTCTATGGTCGATGAACTTAATTGAGTAGTTGGATCGCCTTATTTCTGGGTGTGTTTTGATATGACGATGTTTGACTCTTTGACGTATAAAACAAGGTGCGATGCCTCGCACGATCTTACCTATTTGGGACAAAGAAGTTAATCTCCTTCAGCATGCATGGGTTATGTACACCTCTAGATAGCAACTTGAAAAATGTTTACCCAAAAACATTTTTCGACGGGCTAGCAGGGTGTGAATGTCGAGCATTCCATACAAAAATAGCGATGGAAACAGAAATGGGTAGTACGTGTACTCCCTCATATATAGGTAGGCGCGAGGATCTTTTCTGGACTCTTTCGATTTCCAGAGAATGGTTCCATTTCGAGGGTGCCCAAATAATGGAATTATATTCCAGGACGCTGCTGATAAGTGGTCCGTTGTAAGAGAGTTTTTATACGCCACATGTTTCGTTAAATAAAGTCGCTCACCGTCTATCACATCATCTGAATATATCAGCATGGTGGCGCGAGACGCTTTGATGGCGTGCAGGAGCGCCTGGCAGCGCGCGGCCGGCGGCAGCAGCGCCCCAGCACGCCGCGCGCCGCTCAGCCCCAACCACGCGCCCAGCAGCCGCGGCCCGGCGCGCGCGCCCAGCAGCAACGCGGCCGGCACGCCGCGTGCACAGCTGGAGGGGGGCAGCGCGTGAGAGAAGCGCGCCGCGAATGTGGATAACTGAAAAAAGAGACAATATTATGAACTCCTTTTTGAACCATTCTTCGCCTTTAGTGTCCATTGTGTCCATCATCAGAGAAGCATTACCCTCTAAGCATTTTTTTTAAAGACGAAAATTCCTTAGAATTCCATTAAAGAATAACCTGATAATATTTGAATTTTTCTTGCTCCCATCATTATAAGCAATTGTTAATTTGCTGAGTATTGAACTCGAGTCGCCTAGGTGCTAACCCGGTCCTGATGATGAACACTACAAAGTGCAGTGGGTACACGCTTCGTGCATTCTTAACATTGATATTGTAGTGTCGAACTAAAACCGTTACCAGTTACGCATGACGGTTAATTACACCCCTAGTTAGATGCCCCATCACTACGGTGCACAGGGCGGCCATCTTTCAGAGTATTAACGGCTCTCTGGTCTATCCGCAACTTTAAGAAATAACTTATAACCAAGAAACAAGGAAAGACCCTTTTTATTTGATCTGATGTGTACCCTTTCAGTAGGTACCTGTTATTTAAAAAAATGGAGAGGGGTCAGGGTTTGTTGAAACCCAAATTATATCACAGCCGTAAAAGTTTTAATGAAAAAGAGATCCCCTTGGTAGGCAAACGAATAGCTGATAGCTAACTGTTAAAATAGAAAAATAAACACGTGCAGTGTAAATATTAGTTTGTACACAACATCATATGAACTAGCGTTGTGACAGTTTTGAAAGAACTGTTTCAAAGAAGTACTTCTTTTGACAGCAGTCCCAACTTCATTCATTTTTCATTGAACAAATACTTCAATTGAAGTTGGTTAAGTTGGTACTTCCGCTTGAACGATCTATGGCATCTACTTCGAACTTCAATTTTTCATTCGTTCGAAAGACTGAAATATTGCATCATCCACAGTTCAATTGTTCATTCCCTTCTTCCTTCGATTTTAGTTCGAAGAATGAATGAAGCAATGAAGTATCTTTTTAGTTATCCGTTCCCTCGCACGTACCCGTGACAGTTTCTTATGATTTCTGTGCTTGTTTTGTCTATAGGACTATATAATCTCTACCTAAAATTATGGATGGCCGTTCAACGAGAAAGAAAAGTGAAATATGGGCTTATTTTAAGGAAGTTGGGGTTTACCAGGCCAAATGCAACTTTTGTTCTAAAGTTATATCCATAAAGGGAGGCAATGCCTGTAATATGAATCGTCATTTGCGCAATATTCACCCTATTTCTAACCAAACTGTCCAAGAAGCAAGAACTATTCAAATTGTAGATCTATTTTATCCAAAAATATTTTTTATCTTTGTTTAAAAATTATTGTTGTTCTCTTTAAGTTTTTTTTTTTAATTATTTTCTTTAATCTTTGTTTAAAAATCATTGTTGTTATCTTTGTGTGTCCTGACGGTTTAATGAATGTTATGGCAATTATGTTTAAAAATATTTTTTTGTTGCTAGAAGAACTGCCCTGATCAGAAATAATTGTGGTTGCTATTATTTTCTATTTTATCCAAAAATCTTATTCTTAATCTTATCTTTGTTTAAAAATTATTGTTGTTCTCTGTAAGTTTTTTTTAAAATTATTAACATAGTAAAAAGTGCAGAATTAAAAAATAAAAACCGTTTTATATCTTTGCTTAAAAATTATTGTTGTTCTCTTTGTGTCCTGTCGGTTGGGAGAGCTGCCCCGAGTAAAACTATTAAGAAACAAACCCCCCCCCCACCCCGACGAGGAATGCTGTGATTAATATGTTACTTCAATTGAAGGGTTCATCGTGAAGGGTTCATTTTGAAGAAGTATCAATTCGTGAAGCATTCACAAATCTGTGAAGCTTTTCCCATCGCTAATATGAACTAACTCAATAAAATAAATAAATGGAACATATTTCAACCGGAAATTAACAATCGATGAACTCGAGGTCAATGGCGATAGAAATATATCATATTATAATTATTGACAGTTGACATGGTGTTTATCTTTTTCTGAAAAGAGAACGAACCGTACGAACCGTACGAACCCAAAACTGGACGAGACAAAGTCCAGAAAGTAATCTGCAATTAATCACAAGTTGACTGGGGTGATTTGTGATTAGAATTTAATTAGAATTAATTAGAATTTAAATTTATAATTTTCTATCGTTAAAGATTTGCATAGAAATATCTTTTTGGTTTAGGAAGAATATTGTATTTACAAAGCCGCAACATTTAAAAAATATATACTGACCATATTTGGCCATTGAAATTTTAAAACTGACAGTGGATTGACGATTTTAGCTAGCCCACGTTATTCTAACGTATGTAACATAAATGATAATATAAAATTTAAACTAATTATTTAAAATATTTCTACCACCGTGAACCCCTTGACAGTTTTTAAAATCTTCTTGAAGTAACAGCATATGGAGAGAGAGCTTATTATTTTAACTTAACCTATACAGATTTTACAGACAGAGTTATGTCAATTTATTTCACGTATCATAACGTGTGGGCGGAGTCAACGGAGACGCGGGTCACGAAAAACATTCTAACAATACTTTAAAGGGAATTCGGATTTTTTTCTCTTTCTTTCTCATAGTGTACGACGTAAAAACCCAGAGAAAGTGATTTATCGTAATTTTTTACAGGTTGGGTAAAAATATTTAGCTCTAGTATATTTTTGTTCTGAGGTTAAAATCTGTATTTTAAAATATAACTCAATATCGATTGCGTAATTTGACACTTAACTGACAGCTGACTCTATTTTTAAATTTACATAGATGTTCAAACGTTAGTAAAATTTTCTTCGTAATCATATCAAATCTTACCCTTTTGTAAGTCCACTCGCCATCGTCCGCGTGTATAGCCACCCTGTCGGGGTGGGTGGTGGCCAGCTCGTGGAATATCTTGGCCACCGTCATGTCTCTCCTTTCCCAACGCCACAGCTTAAAGCTCACCACAACCATGCCCCTTATTATCCTAAAAAAAACGCACAATCATTAATATCCAGTTCGGCCTTGTTTGATAAAGAGGTGCAGAGGTCACCCACAGATGAGATAGGATGACGATTTGAAGAAATTCACACGTTTTGAATGGGTGAGAGCTTCCGAGAATCTTCAGTTCAAAGCCGGACGCCAAAAGGCTCATGAAGAAGAAGATTTCCGAGTGAGGTTGTGTGAACTTCTGCAACTAGTCGATTTCCAAATCTCTCTGCGCTCCCGGAGAGAGATTTGGAAATCAATCCGCACCCGGCAATATACTCGTATACTGTTTTGTAGCAATAACTCGGAGACCAACTATCGCGCGCATGCGCATTTTGCTGCCTGCATCATTCCATATTTGTAATGTTATCTCGAAAACAGCACGAGTGCGGCATTCGGCTGCGAAAACTCGTTATTTTGAACACTAACTAACCATCACGCCGTTTCACCGCAGGGGTAGGCAGAGAGGACGGACCGCCATACAACTCTGTCTTGGCACACACTCCTTGCTTCGTTCACATGGCCCGACTAAAGTATTTGTTTCACTTGTCACATGTCTTCCTCGGGCGTTCCCGACTTCTTCTTCCCTTCCCTTTCGCGTCATATATTATTTTCACACTCTTTTCTTCGTTCATTCGCTCTACATGCCCAAAGCATCTAAGTGCCACTTTCTTGATCATATTCATTACGCTTACACCAGCCTTGCATTCTTTCCGGATATCCACATTTTTAACACGGTCATACATGGTTTTACCGCACATACGCCTCAGACTTTCATCCTTTCTCTGCCAGTTCCATGCCTCACTGCCATACATCTGGGTTGGTATAAACACTCCATTGTGGACTGCTAGCTTCGCTTCTTTGGACATTTTTTAATGTATTTAGCCAACAGCTTTTATTCCTCCATTAATTGAGTTTCCTGCATTCACCCTTCTTTCAATATCTTTATCCGCCTGTCAATAAGAAAAAGCCTAGAGTTCCTGGGTCAACGCTAATATATCTATAACGCACCAACTGTTGATTTCACATTTAAAAAGTATAAAGTACAGTTAGTGTTGAAACTCGGGTCGTAAAACTACTAGTTTCAAAATATACTTAAAATTACATCAAAAGGGACACCCTGATATAAACATTGGTGCAGTGAACAGGGGTTCTTAATCAAAACGCATTTCATAACCTCGCGACATATCAGCATTTAAACTGAATGCACCGCCGACCGCATTCTATTCGCACTGAGAGAGGCCGGCGCCCTAACACTTAGATGCATCCAGCTAAGAATAGCAATGCGAACACTCAACGTTTAAAAATAATAAATTTGATTTGTCTAAATCTATTTATTTGCTTGTTTTTTAAGGACTTTTGTCCATTGATAACATTACATCACACGAAATGCCAGAAAAAGGATCGTACATATACCCAAATAAAGCAATAACAGATCATAGATGAATTAAATAATATAGATACGTTACTGAGACAACGCGCGTGGTTGCACTAAACCGAGTCCGAGAGACATACCTGAGATTTACTGCGTTTAGTATCATACGTACATTTGTTTGACAGACAAGCTGTCACCAGCTGCCAAGTTCAATCTTTTCTGAGATAAAATGCCTTCCTGCGCTTTTGACAAGTGTAAAAATCATTTGCGAGCAAAAAACAAATCTCGTGGAGTTTCTTTTCATGCGTAAGTACACACAAATCACTTGTTATTTCAATAAATACAATTTTAGCTACACGAAAACGGGAGCTGTTCAACCGAAATAATGTGAGATAGCGAATGCAGAAATACATAAGTGTGTGGGAGACAACCGTATCCGTGCGTCGTACTCTACTTGGCTAGATACTCAATACCCGACTATAACAGTAGCGCAAGACGTTCATATAGCTGTCTCACCCGTACACATATTCTGTTTGGTATGGCTATCCTTTTCATAGGCGTTATGAGCTTTGTAACTGAAATCAAGAGCGTGCCACATTTATCGTTCGATTTGTATGAATATTACGTGTCTTGTATTTTATGTCTATGTAACAGATAGGACAAAAGTGTACATTAGGGAGACAGTGTCAAGTCACAGCCTTAACAAAGTTTTGATAGAGTTCGTGATTCACGTCATATTAGCAAAAAATATTAGCAAGTTGGTTTGCGTAACGACTGACATAAAGCATTTACACTTGATATTATTTCTAATTTATAAACTGTTAATTCGTGGTGGAACTCCATTTTAATTTTAATAAAACACCCTGGTAATATCGTTTATAAATAATTTTAAAAGAAGCAAAGTCAAGTGGGCTCCTTGAGGTACGCCGGACGTTACACAAGCAAATACTTCTAATAGAAGAGTTGTAAGAAATCTAAAAGTATTGCGAAAGAAGATAACTTGGAACTTTCCAACAAATATACCATCCACACAGCATCATCAAAGACTACATAAATGCAATATGTGATAAGCCTTTAAGGAAGTCTCAGAGCTTATCACATGGGTAGTGCTGGTGGTGTGTGTGGCCTACCAGGGCGTGGAGTAAATATCATTTTCTTAAAATTATTTAAAATACTGTTATATCCCAACATAAAAAAATCAACCGGCGCTTATCAAATCGGACCTATGTCAACAAAGCCATGCAGCTGTTGACGACTTTATTTACCGATGGCATTTTAAAGGTTACGCAAATGCAGATAATCGAGTTCCGGTCTGAGGCCAAAACGACATCTCGAAAAAACAAGAGTTACGATCATCGCGTTTGAATTTAGTGGAATTTAAGCCATATCTCCCGAATGAAAATACTCTGAAAGGTGAAATATAATCTGTTATAATATGACACTTTGTTCGCTATTATATTACCAAGAATCTTTGCATTGTTCTCTCTCGTCGGGCTTTATTGTATTTGAACATTTCAGTCGGCATTTACACAGGACGTCGCGGCAAAACGTTGCATGCTGTCGATGCATGCGGTATGTGGGCAGGTCGGTGGAAATAAACAGTTTGCAACATGTTTCCGTCACAAAAAAATGAACTTCTCAAAAGCTCTCGATTTAGCAGCACGCTACAGTCATTAACCCCTCCGTACCTAAAAGTAAAAAAAACAAACGTACGATCCGAAGCGGGTGACGTAGTTACCCAATTAGATCTTGCTTATTAAAGCGTTTTTGTGATAAAATTTTAGGTAATTTGTCTTTGGTTATACTTAGAGAGAAGTATATTTATAATATTTCAGTAATATTTATCTAATGTATTGCACAAAACTCTCGTTATATTAGAACCCCCGTTCGGAACGGGAGTATTAACGACGCCGTGCATAAAAAAATCATATAGTTGATCTCGATGAGAAGAATATTTTGAGCCGTATGAAGGCAAAGCGGTGAATCTATGCCACTTAAATTTTAGAAAAATTAAAATTCCATTGATTCTTGTGAAATTGGCGACATTAATATAATTAATAACATTAACATTAACAAACTAGGAATTAAGATCTGTGCAGCGCCCTTCAGGTGATTTTTCACAAAAACGGCGCTTTAGAAATTATCCAAATATTATTATTTTCAAATACTAAAATGATTTCTTGAGCAGGTAGTCAATAGCATTGCCCTGTCTGGGGCCTAGGAGTTGAAAGCTCTTATGTAAATTGGCGACATCGGTTTTCTTTCAAATCCGTATAGATCACATTTCTAGGAATCATATGTTCAGTGTTTACCTTATTTGAATGTATGTTTCCTTTACGATTCATCCTACATTCTTTCATATTCCGCCACATTTGTAAACACGTAGCTTTAAGGTTTTGTTTGGTTAACCTTTACTTAACTATGATGTGTAACGATTACACATTACTTCTAATATCTCTATAACCATCATAAATACTGGTTTCAGATTTTAGGTATTCCTCCATAATACAAAAACGCATTGAATGAAAAAATAGTGTTGAAATGAATTAGCACTTATCGGGCACATTTTGTGAAAATCGGGAATAAATTCGTGTGTGATGTAGGTATATTAATTCTAAAAAGCCGCTATTGGATGCGAACTTGAAGTAACAATTAATGGAGGGATAGCTAATTATTTTTACCCAACCTACACAAACTTGCGAAAAAACACTTTCTCCGGGTTTTTACATCGTACACCATAAGAGAGAAAGAGACAACAAATTTGATTCCCCGCTTTTACGTAGTGACGCAATGATCTTAAGCTACTGGGCCACCACGGGACTCCGCCCACATTTTTTATTATGGCACTAAACTTGACACAACTAAACGGTTTATTTGCTTATATGCTATATTTTTATTGATAAAAATACTGTGAAAAAGTGGCGAATAAACAAAAACATTGTGTCGACATGTGCTGTGAATGGATATACAAATATCGTAGCCCCAGTCTTAGCCACGCCCTTTTCCAACCGAGTCAGTTACTTCAAGGTAAAAGCTAGTAAAAACTGACTACAGATCGATCTACAGCTATACCTCTTGTATATTATAGCTCTAAGGATGCGAAGATAGGCAAAGAGTGTGCGGGGAGAAACGACGTTACTCACATCTCACTCTTACTTGACTTCGCTATATGGTAACCCGAGAAATGGAATCTCAGTCCGCAGTTGTGCTTTTTCCTTTTAGATACACAACAACTACGAGCTCAAGCTACTGGCAGTTGCTTTCGGGCATCCTCGAAGGTGGTCCTCTCGCCCGTTTTGTGAGCGTCAGCCGATGGTTTTTTCATGTTTCCAGCTTTTAAATTACAATTATTATCATTTTTTTACATCAAATATGATTAATTCAAGCGATTGGCTATGAATATTCTTATTTTTCTGATTTGAATTCGCATTTTTTTACCTGTGTAACGATTACACAGCATCGTAACGCGAATAATAATTTTGCACAGTAAAGGAAGGTTAATCTTCGTGAGTGTGTTTGATGTAATTTAAATACAATTTTAAGATATTTGTGGCTTTGCACAGCGCCGCGCGCCGTTGGGGTGATATTTCATTCGACAGATGCCATAAAAACTGCTGTTAAATATAATAATATTAAGGTTGATAGCAACGTCAAGTGTTGTGTTTCAATGTGCGAGATGTATTATTATTATCTTTGAAATAAGTGTGCTAATTGTGAACAGAAATACAGTGGCTAAATCCGGTTCGAAGATTGAATGTTGTGTAGATTTAGCGAGTTTATTGCTTTATGTTTTAATTAAAAATAAATTAACATATAACCGTTTTGTTTGTTGCGAAAAATGAATAGTAAAACTCAATACTCGGATGAAGAAAAATAAGAAAAAAATAGGCTAGTGACATATCAGTGGCTATGTTCCTACAATAATTAATCTTAGACTAGTTTAGTCTTGATAGAGACGTCAAAGGGGACATAGTGAGTAAATCGTGTAGTAGCGTAGTCGGAATAAAATTTCGGTCATTTTTTACGTATGAGCAAAAATTACCAGTATTATTTTTGCAGAGATTAGCGCCCCACACGGCGATCTAACAAAGCATGTACAGAAGACGACTTAGCGTATTAATACTATCAAATGTAGAACTCACATTTTGAACAATTTTGTACTTTAAGTTCGATTCATTAACAACACAAATTTCTGCAAGTACGGCATTATTTATAAAGGTTTATTGGTGATGTAATGATTGAATTTGCAAACTAAGAAATTCAAAGTTCTCTTTAATGGCGCACAAATATTAAACAAAAAGAAAAATGACTGCTTAAAATAGTTTTATATTTCCACACCTATGCAAACTAACATACATGGATTTGTTTAATTAAAATTTATATATAAATATTTTGTATCATTTTCGCATTCTTAGTAAAAAATAGGTTAACAAATTGTTTTTCTAAGACAGTTTAAAATACATGCAACAGGCACATTGTCATATTTCATACATATTATAATTATGTGGCTACTCTACATTGCTGAATTGTGCCAGAAATAAATGTTACTAGATGGGCGAAGGTGGGGATCCTCGCTCCATGCCCAGTTACAGGTCGCAGCATAGGTAACTCAACCTGAGTTGAAACAAACAATACATGCTTAGCTTTGGGTGTATTGTGTATCGGTATACTCTCCAGTGGCGATGTATTTACGATGCGTCATAAAGAGTGAGTCCTTTGTCTTGTTTACGCCTACTTATTGTTACTAGTGGAAAAGGGACAGCAAATGATTACGATGATTCTTCTAGTATATTGAAAGTGCACTTACAGCGTGTCTTATTCATGCAGTTCAACCGGGTGCTGTTGAAAATAATATTATTATCTGTTTTGAAAAAACAGTAATTAGCATCCGTGCTCGTGCTCAAGAATGCCCCAATTCGGGGAATACTACGAATTACTGGATACCTTGCATATTTTTTTAATACTCCTTTAAATTCAGATCTTTATTGAGAACTGTATTTTAAGAACATTCAGTATTTTACTAACAATTTTATATAACTGACTTCAACACGCTTTGGCTTCGATCTCTGAAGTGTGAAATAATTAGTAATTGTTTACTAAAATTGATGTTTTAAATGGAACACGCTGTACGTAAGCTGTGTATCTGCGTGAGTACTGTCCCTGCCTCAACTCTGATTGAGAGACCTATACCTGCCTACGACCTACAGTTAGTAGGCGACAATAGTACCTACCTGCCGACAATGCCAACTGTGGCTTTATCTGGAGGTCACACTAGTACGAGTATGCTAGTACACTAGTACGCTAGGGCTAGAAACGAGAGACCTCGCGCAAAGCGACTTCACAACGAAATTGAATCCGAGAGTTACATATTATGTTAGTAGCTGCGCTCGTGAACTTGCTATTATGATGTTACGGGGGACGGGTTTGTCAATTATTACTATCGTACCCAACCGACAATTTGAAAATGCTTCGTGCAAGGAAGAGACTGGAAGTCATGGATAATTGAAATATATTAAAATCCGGAGAAATTAGGTACATTCTGACAAATAATAGTAGAAATAAATGGAGAGGGCTGCAAAAGTTTTTTTTTCCACGTCACATCAAGGTCGTTTAACCTTTATATGACCGAAAGGGTACCCGGGTACCCTTTTCGGTTATCAACATAGATTTTTTTAATGTTTCAGTAAGTCTAACCGGCTGAAACTTCCTGACTTCTCCACAATAGTGAAAATGAACAATTAAACATAACCATTGGATATGTGGAGCTTGGTATGTGAGCGGAAAACGCTTAAATACAACTTACACCTTCTGATGACTGAAAGGGTACCCGGGTACCCTCGTGTGTTTTATACGGAATTTGAAGCTTGTCCACATTCATTAATAATTTTATCTTATTTTAAATGATACATGTCATGTACTGTTGTGTTTAAAGTACATAACCTGTAACCTTAATACTATTTTTAATCACCTACTGAATTAAAAACACCAAGAAAAGATGGTACTGGGTGAAATTCCTATCCACTTCCCCAAGTCTTAAGCTGAGTCGAAATGTATTACGTCACAAAAGTGGTCCAAAAAACTTCAGCAAACAATACATGTATACTGTAAAAGAAACCTTCATATCAATTTTAAAAAGGTATAGTTTTCTTCAGTCACATAAGGGTCAAATGTAAAATAGTGTAAACAATCAATGTGTTTAAGTATGTACAAGGTATCGATAAGACCAGTAATGGATGTAGCCGCACTCCACTGCTTGAAACAAATGGAGAATAAAGGCTGATTCACACCAACGTCAGGTTCCGCTCAGTGCCGATATTGTTCCGCAAGAGAACTTATTGATATGGTATGAATATCAATCAAGGAGTAATATACGACAAATTTGTGTGGCGGTATACCCTTCTGCTATTCTTTGTGATATTTAACTACTTATTTAGTTAAATAATTATTTTGAGGTGTAAAAATACTTACATCGCAGATTTTTTTTTAAACCATTTTTTTATCACCAAATAATATTTTTAATAATTAATAATTAATAAAAATATTATTTAGTGATAAAAAAATGATTTTTAATAAAAAAAAATCTGCGATGTAAGTATTTTTACACTACAAAATAATTATTTAACTAACTAAGTAGTTAAATATCACAAGGGTGGGCAGAAGGATATACTGCCACACAAATTTGTCTTGGTACATACTCAATGATTGATATTCATACCATATCAATAAGCTCTCTTGCGGAACAATATCGTCACTGAGCGGATCCGGACGTTGGTGTGAATCGACACTAAATCGGAATTTTTGTCGAGGTATGTGACATGCCATGAATCAAATTATTATAAGGCCTTATCAAAAGACTGGTATTTGAAACCAAACGGTTATTGTTTCAAATGTATTTCTCAATCGCAGAGACGTTATCTTGATGGATTTTTGATGCCTTTGTCGACCTTAACACGTTCATTGTTGACAGCGCATGTCGCGCGTTGCCAGACATGTGACCGGTATGCGCACAACGCGCCACGCGCGCTGCGCCGCCTCTTCGCTTTGAACCGATCTAAAACAGACGCAGCCATGTGGTTTTGAGTCGCTCCACAGGACACAGAGAAACCCGTCACTGTTCGTCAGTTTGAATTGATCCGTTATTCATATGGCATTAATATGTACGAATTTCAGTTAGCAATGAACGTGTTAATATATATTTCCATCGTTGAATCAATATCAAACTACGACATATGCATGTTAAGGTGAAGCGCTTCCCAAAAGACCTAGGAATTCTGAATAAATCACCCTCCTTGAGCTAATGACGATAATATTTATTTATTTTTTACATATCACACTTTTTTTTCAAATACCTAAATGTAAAAAAGGTACATAAGCGTGTCGAGGGTAAGCTGCAATACATGTGTGAATACCTTATGTGCCAGTCAACATTAGTTTCTAACTAGGCAGATGCCTATTCTGAGAAATAGGCATCTGCCTAGTTAGAAACTAATGTTTACTGGGCCATAATGTATTCACACATAAATTTTCCACATAAGGTGACAAATTCCAAAAAAAGTATTATAGCTTACAATTTTTTTAAAGTGTCGAATTTCATACTTGCAAACTATTTTTAAGATTTTATTCTAGTGTAAAGGTATTAAATTAAGTTATTTAGAGGTTGATCGGAAAAAAATGTATTTAAGCTTCACAAAATAAAATAACGGATGCTTTTTGTGATGTTTTTTTTACGTCGATATTCCTGTTCCGGTTAAAAGGAACCGGTTCCAAGCCGGTCGCTGGAACCGTCGATATTATTTCTCCGAGGAATCGGTTATTTTTGGAACTGGCTCCCAATTTCGCAAATAAAACTTTCCTATATCCTTCTTGGTGAGGAACTGGTTCCAGTTCTTTTCGTTTTGGAAATTTCTAGTGACACCCCCCCACCCCCCACCCTCTTCCAGGAAATATTTTTTTTGGTGAGGAACCAGTTCCAGTTCTTTTCTTTTTCAGAATTTCTCTAGCACCCCAATTTTCTTGGAGGAACTCTGGCACCAGGAACCGGTTCCAAAAAGAACTGGATAAATAACCGGTTCCTCGCCGGTCACCGGTAAAAGAAACCGCAGTCAGTAGCAATTTCAACCGTATTGCCACCAGCGTAAGGAGTACAATATTTCGTTCGAGTTGGTTCGATCGGATCGTCCTAGGCAACAAGCTCCGGCCAGGGTCTGACGTCACGAGAACCGTCCAAGACGTCGACAAACAAGGAGGTTGACGGGTACGTGACGTCACGAGAACCGTCCAAGACGTCGTCAAACAAGGAGGTTGACGGTACGTGACGTCACATGACAGAATTAAAAAAATAAAGGGCAACATTTTTCCCATGAATTTTATGACATGTCGCAGGGTATTCTTTGATTGAATTTCCTTTATACCATCACTCTTAGTAACTACGAATCCAACATGTCATTGATTCGGTCCCACAGAGCCCGAGAGAACTGGCATTGTGTCCGACCCCAAGGTTCGCATTTCGCCCATAATTTTGAAACTTTCCACATAGTCTACTTTGGAAGGATTTTTTTATTGGATCGCCTTCAGATAATCATTGTTAGTACTAGTCCAAATGATATAAAACAATTAGGTTCCATCAATGAACTCAGATTACAGAACTGGGATTCGATGTCGGTCAAGGTGGGTTTAATTCCGTACGCAGACACTATTGTTCCCCCTGACAGTGAATAACACAGTGTGACAGTAGGTACCTTGGTACCGAACCTTGCCTGTTGCTCGACAACACAAGAACTCGCGCTCGACCGCAATTACCGCCTTATAATTAGTACAATTACTTCTGATGCGATATGAAGTAGCGAGGGTCACATACTAAATAAACTCGTGCACCTATAATGAAAAAATGCATTCATTATTACCGCAAACGATGAGGTGGGATGAGTAAGTAAGGTCCATTTTACTAACTAACTAACCATCACGCCATTACTCATAGGCGTAAGCAGAGAGGATTGAATGTCGCATAATTCTGTTTTGGTTCCCCTTAAACCCGTAGATCCGTGGTCATGCAACCCCCCAAGTCTTCACTCATCTTTTCTCTTCTCTTCGAATTCTCCTATCCACACTTAGGCATACCTACTGTTCGTTCCCAAATGCGACGTTACTACGTGAAAAATATATCATCTACCATTTTACAATCAAGGGCAGATTCCGGTGAAATTAAATAAGGTACCTCTAGTACTAGCCTGGTATTTTATGAAGGAATGTCTTATCGCTTACTGCAAATCGTCATTTCATATGTTTATGTTTACATTTGTATTATAGTGTGATTTATGTTTTAGGATTAAGCAAATCTGATTAATGTTCATTATGTCTATGAAATAATGTAGTGAATTCATTATGATAGCTGTAATGGGCCATGCAGTTGCGCCCATGTGGGGGCTTATCCCCTCTAACCTAACATTCAGACCAAGGTCCTTTGGCATTTCTTAATTGCCTCCCATAATGTTTACTGTTTCTTAAATCCCCTGTGATCTACCCGTCAGACCAAGGTCCTTGGGCATTTCTTAATTGCTTTCTTTAATGTGTTTCTGTCCCTTGAATTGTATTGTTTACAATATTTTTAGATCGATTTTTAAGATCCTTTTAAACATGCTTTGTTCCATACCACATGTTAGAGTATGATCTTTGAGTTGACCATTATTTCATCTGGAGCAGTCCTGTTCAGATCGCCATGGCGTGCGGTTCTTGAATATCGTCAGTCGGCAGTCCCATTCAGAGCGCCTTGCCGTGCGGTTCTTGAATGTCGTCAGTTGAAGGTTCAACTGTTGTACTTTAAAAAAATTTCCGATAAAAATGTTCAAATAAAAAAAAGAAGAAGTTAAAGTGTTTTTCTGCTTCCATACGTTCTCGTACCACGAGAGTGGAAACACCTACATTACCTACACATTACGCTTTTAATCATTTTATTTTTTTATTATAACTGATTCAAATAATTTTGTTTCAGAGGACACACTATCCTAGAAATAAATCGGAAAGGGGTGCTCTCTTGTAGTAACAATATATCGTCGCTGGAAAGGTGAAAAGTTTTAAGCGACACTTTGACCAAAAACGAGTAAAATGTTCAGTTTTGATCAGTTTTTTTTCGTCATCGAATGCTCTGACTCTCGGTTGATTTTGTGACTTCTGCCATCTAAAATATATTTATCATTAGAGAAGGTTTGACTGAAGCGACACAAGTTTGGATTTTTTTTAGCTTTTTGTCCCTTCAGGTAACTTAGTGAGAGCATTGAGTTAGCTGAGTTAACTTTTTTTTTCAAAATCCAACCAGGTACTGAAGACTTATGAATTTTATTGTAAAACAAAATAAACTTTTAAGTGCTCCGGTGTAAAGTTCCCAAAATGGCGCTTCAGCCCTTTTGCCTTTCCGGCGGCGATATGGACAAAGACCTAAGAATAGAACGAATTCCTTTGCATTATTTTGTGTTGTATCGTTCATGTTCTATTAAAATGCGGAAAAAATATAATAACCCTTTATCTACAAGTAGGTGAAGTCAACATGTTAAACATAAGATTTCACTAAGAATTCGTCAAAATAAATTATAAATTCACCGTGCGTTGGGCACAGCTTACACGTCTCTACCAGCCGGATTTTGTAGGGGGAATGTTGCAAAAAAAATTTTTGGCGCACGGCAGAAAGGGTGAAGGGTTGAGTTGGGTGTAGCAGGTTCGGAAAAGCAAAAAAAAATAAGGTTAGAATTTTAATTGATTCTTATGAACATATTACTAAAATTTCAATTTTATTCTGAGGGATATCTCAGGAAGTGACTACTTAATCGCGCAGAAAAATAAAATCTGGTCCTTACCCCTAACGCAATTGCTGAAAAACGACTTCGAATTTTTTTTAAATCGTTTTACAGTACGAAAGTGATTGGTAAGGGTCAGTTTTTATTAATCTAAAATATAAATTACTTATATCCCGAGTGCTTCCTCGGAAAACATTTGATTTTTAGTTCAAAGCAAGAAAATAACAATTAACTATTGCTAAAATTACCAGAATAATACGTACACGCTTTACCTAAGTAGATGTAAATAAGACGTAAAAAAAACTGCAGCTAAAATTCCCTCAACAAAACTCAAGCACATTATTTAAGTACAAAAAACATTATTGAAGTAAACATATTTCATTATTTACAAATGTAACAGAATTTAAAAAATAATGATAAGGAGTCAATAAATAAATGTATAATTACCGAAGAAGAAAATAAGTTTGGAGAAGATTATTATCAGTGTCTGGCCAAATTCCATTACAACCTCTAATTTCTTATTTTGGAAAACAACATTAACTTATCGGTATCGTTAGTTCAATATACGTTAACTTTGGCAATACAAACAACTTAATGATTTAATAAAACAAATTTGTAACTTTATTCCACTTTTATTATTTTGACTGGACCGGTTTCAGCCTATGACGGCCATCTTCAGACTAGTACAAGTGTTTGTTAACCTACGGCTTATATACTATTTTTGGGGATGTTAGGGGTAGTAAACAATGATTTTACTTTACTTAATATTCATCAGTATTGTTGCATGATTTTAATAGTTACAGGGTAAAAGTTACTTTTAATTTATTGGTATTACTATTTTATATATCTATCTGGAATATTTATTTATTTTATTTAATATTTAAGATGGGTTACAGTTGCATTTCTATAAATATGAATTGACAATGTATTTATATAATGAAAGGTTGGTGAATACTGATTGCTAATGAGTTTACTTTAGGTTTTCCCATCTCAATTGTGATGTTCAGATGTACAACATAATTTTCTAATTATTGGGTTACTCCCAGCATTATGGTATATTAGTTTTATGATTCTATTCATTATGCACTGTTAGAGTAGATTACTTCTATTATTATAAATTTCTCGGTATCAAGGAATTTTTGAGTGCTATGCACTTTGGTAATAACTTACATTTATTGTTATTACCTATTGATTATTGGGATTTTTAAGTGCATTTACATTATGATATGTTTTTAGTTAGGAATATACATTATTACATTGGATCGGATGATAAAATTATAATGGGTATAATAGCGGCGACCTTGCAAATGATTCTAGTTGTTTATTCATGACAAATTGTGGGTCAACTTTATTAGTTAGACGGGTTATTTCAATTGATTCTAGTCTGTCTAATTTTTGTCCTTTCACGCACGTGTGTAGGACTTTAACATCTCTGTCTTTGTCAAACGAGTGTTTGTTTTCTAGTAGGTGCAATGCAACGTTCGAAAGTTCACCTTTATCGTTAACCCAATTGGTGAAATGTTCTTTTATGCGTGTTTTGAACGCTCTACCCGTTTGGCCTATGTACTGTGACGGGCAATTAGAGCAATTAACTTGATAAACCCCTGAGTTATCTAGTTTTTCTCTCTTGTCTTTATTGAATTTTTTTCTTTATTGTTTTTTCTTTATTAAATTATTAATTGTTCCGCTACTATATCCATTATTGTTGAATCCCATATATTGGCGAATTATCCACTAAAATCTCGAGAATTACAAATAATGATAAATATAGAACAGCCTTTTACAATGTAAATTCCTTAGGAAAAATTTTGATCAACAATAAAGACAAGAGAGAAAAACTAGATAACTCAGGGGTTTATCAAGTTAATTGCTCTAATTGCCCGTCACAGTACATAGGCCAAACGGGTAGAGCGTTCAAAACACGCATAAAAGAACATTTCACCAATTGGGTTAACAATAAAGGTGAACTTTCGAACGTTGCATTGCACCTACTAGAAAACAAACACTCGTTTGACAAAGACAGAGATGTTAAAGTTCTACACACGTGCGTGAAAGGACAAAAATTAGACAGACTAAAATCAATGGAAATAACCCGTCTAACTAATAAAGTTGACCCACAATTTGTCATGAATAAACAACTAGAATCATTTGCAAGGTCGCCGCTATTATACCCATTATAATTTTATCATCCGATCCAATGTAATAATGTATATTCCTAACTAAAACATATCATAATGTAAATGCACTTAAAAATCCCAAATAATCAATAGGTAATAACAATAAATGTAAGTTATTACCAAAGTGCATAGCACTCAAAAATTCCTTGATACCGAGAAATTTATAATAATAGAAGTAATCTACTCTAACAGTGCATAATGAATAGAATCATAAAACTAATATACCATAATGCTGGGAGTAACCCAATAATTAGAAAATTATGTTGTACATCTGGACATCACAATTGAGATGGGAAAACCTAAAGTAAACTCATTAGCAATCAGTATTCACCAACCTTTCATTATATAAATACACTGTCAATTCATATTTATAGAAATGCAACTGTAACCCATCTTAAATATTAAATAAAATAAATAAATATTCCAGATAGATATATAAAATAGTAATACCAATAAATTAAAAGTAACTTTTACCCTGTAACTATTAAAATCATGCTACAATACTGATGAATATTAAGTAAAGTAAAATCATTGTTTACTACCCCTAACATCCCCAAAAATAGTATATAAGCCGTAGGTTAACAAACACTTGTACTAGTCTGAAGATGGCCGTCATAGGCTGAAACCGGTCCAGTCAAAATAATAAAAGTGGAATAAAGTTACAAATTTGTTTTATTAAATCATTAAAATGGAATTCCACCACGAATTAACAGTTTCAAAATTAGAAATAACAAACAACTTGTTGATATATAGTCATCGTCCGTGGTATCAGTGTTATATTATATTGTCGTCGGAAAGGCAAAAGGGCTTAAGCGACGCCTTGATCAAAAATAAGTTAAATATGCAATTTAGATATAATATTTACTGTTTGTGAGAAGGCTTGACTAAAGCGACACAATCAGTCAACACTTAATACCTACATCACCTTACACATTACGCTTTTTTTTTTTTTTATTTTAACCTTTAGAAATAATTTTATTTCAGAGGACACACTATCCTAGAAATCAATCGGTGAGGGGTGCTCCCCTGGAGTAACAATATATCGTCGCTGGAAAGGTAAAAAGCCTTAAGCGACACTTGGGCCAAAAATGGGTAAAATGTGCAGTTTTGATCAGTTTTTTTTTTCTTCATCAAACGCTCTGACTCTCGTTTGATTTTGAATAGTTTTGTGACCCTTCAGCCATCTACAATATATTTATCATTAGAGAAGGCTCGACTCAAGCGACACAAGTTTGTATTTTTTTTAGCTTTTTGTCGCTTCAGGTAACTCAGTGAGAGCATAAAATTGCCTTTCCGGCGACGAGATTATGAATAATATTTACCGACAGACGATCTCCGTAGCCGAGCAGTTAAGATACTCGACTCCGGATCCAAAGGTCGCGGGTTCGAAACCCGGTATGTGCAAATTAATAGAATTGAGGCACGTTCTAGAGTGGTGGGTACTCCAAGTATCGACCTAGTGAAAGACCACAATTCAGAATCGAAACGTTGCTTGAAACGACTTAACACTATTAAGTGACCAGAGCTGGATAGTATGGTACTTCCCGACCTTTCTCTTCCCCATCTCCTTTCGCTCCCACTTCGTTCAGTGTCACAACATACCCAAATGAGGACGGCTTAGTACCACTGATTATGGCCATTTAAACAAAAAGAAAGGTACCCGTTAAACGTCGACTGTCGGTCAATTTCAGTTTTTTTTTTACGTGAATACCGCACAAGAGTCTCAACTGCTCCCAATCGTCTAGAGCCAGTGAGACTATGGTATCCACAATAGGGGTATGTTGTAAGGCTGAAAGCAGTAGGGAGGAGAAGGAGATGAGGAAGGGGAAGGTTGAGAAGTATCTGGCTATTTAGATCTGCTCTCCAAACACGGCTAAATCCATTTCAAGCAACGTTTTAATTCTGAATGGTGGTCTTTCACCAGGGCGATACTAAGAGTTTTTACCAGTATGATGAGCTAAAAAGTTTAACGGTCATGCTTTTATGCTTGTCGGTTGATCACAATTTATTCAAAAACTGAAACGGGCCTAGAATTGACGTCTAGCGGGGACCATTAAAATACATTTTTTTTAAATGGCGTTAATGATTGTAACAAATGTTTAAAACACATCAACCAAAGCGTTTGTAGACATAATTGATGGCAAATGATAAGATCGTCATAATGTATTAACAAATAAAATCAAATACATATCAGATTATAATGACAGATATAAGATTAAATATTACTACAGTAGACAATCTTACCAACAATTTGATAAAATTATTAAGTCCTGATACGCATTTTTATAATAATTTTATGATTATTAAGTTATGGAAAATGAAGATCAAATAATGTATCTAATCAAAATGCACTTATTCGTCTCCTTACTGAGATGCTTCGTGTAACTAATATTTAATTCATGTTTGAATGCAGCCTGAATAATAAAATAAACTACATAAATTATGTATTTGTCTCTCGTAGCTTTCATGAAGTTACATAAAACGACAACTGAGGACCGGCGATTATTCAAAACCCAAATTGAGTTTGAGGGTGACAGAAAGAGAGAGTTTTGTATCTAGACATAGAGAAAAAATCCACTGGGGTGCCACTAGCTAAAATAAGGACGAAGGAAAAGTGACGTCAGTGGTGTCCAGCTAGTATTTTTCACGCAATTCATCATCAATCATAAAAACATTAACGTTATAGTAGACAGCTAATCAAAATTTAATCAGAAGCCCAGACAGGCCGAGACCGTCTAAATATTGAAATTAAATTATTAAAAAATCGCAATGGCGCTTATCGTTTATTTGACAGACATCAAATGTGATGAAGTTTAAGACACCCAAACGTAAGTCTGTTTTATTAGCAAAATATAGTACCATTCCACCAACTTTCATATTGCATAGTGGTTAAAAATATACAATAAATAAGAGTGGACCCAATACAGTGCCCTGAGGTACACCGCAAGGTATAGATAATAATGAAAGTAGACTTACTTTAAATCCCTAGGTAACGTCTTGAAGATGACGTAGACCCAGTACGGCCTTTTCCCCGTGACGAGGAAGGCCACCAACACCGCCACGACGGCCTTCCACAGCGGAGAGAAGGGGAAGAAGAGTACGGGCAACGCCAGCCCGAGTACGGAGGCCTGCACCTGCTTTCGCACGCGATCGTCCTTGTGAAGGGACTCCATCCTGGGGCCCTGCGGATACACACACATCAGTACACTGTTACACGGGAACACGTGGCAATGCAGAGGGGGCAGCGAGGGCAATAAAAATTCGAGAGAAATCAGTGAAAAGAAATCCATTCAAGACCCTGTAAAGACAAAGACATCAGTTCAATAGAAGACGCGTAAAATATTAGACAACGATATCATCTCTCCTCACATTCAATTAACGCTGGCGTCCCACAGGGATCGGTTCTGTCTCCAACATTGTTTTTGGTGCACATCGATGACCTTTTGTCATGTGCACCAATTAATTGTTACGCAAACAGTACAGTTCATAATAGTTTTTTTTTTTGTTTGACAAGCCCCCAAAGGGCACAGAAACTACAATGGCTTGAAAAGCTTTGAAGCAGATAGTAGACGATTACCTCGAGAGAATTTCCTCTTGGGGAAAAAATAACCTCGTCGAATTTAATGTTTAAAAAATCTAATCGTGTCTGATTACGACTCGAAGAGATCATAATGACAATTAAGTATCTTTCAACGGAAGCAATCTTCCCAAAAAGTCTTCTGTTGGCATGCTCGGTGTAACTTGACCAGCCGATGCACGGGGGCTCCATTTTTTATAGCGAATACCGCACAAGAGTCCTAACTGCTCTCAACCGTCTAGAGCCAGTAGGACTATGGCATCCTTAATTGGGGTATGCTATGAGGCTGAATGTAGTTTGGAGGGGAAGGAGATGGGGAAGAGGAGGGTTGGGTAGTACTTGGCTATTCAAATCTGGTCACAAACGGCTAAAGCTATTTCAATCAAGCAACGTTTCGATTCTGAATAGTGGGAATTCACCAGGGCGATACTAAGAGTATCTCCCACCCGATCGAAGCCAGAGTAAAGTTGGCCTCTCAGATGTTGGGCTTACTGTACAGGGCACGCAGATACTTTATAATACACAACTGCTGACTTTGTACAAATCTCAAATACGCCCTACTCTTGAATTTGGCAGCCACCTCTGGTCTAGAGCCCTTAATACATGAAAAACCCTCGACTCTGTGCAGAAACGGGCGGTCTAACACATCTATCGATTTTCTGCTCAGTGGTTCCGAGTGTCTTAAATCCATAATTAGGTAAATTTAAATCTTTTCCACTTTTGCACTATTAGGGTTTCCTCGAATACTTGAATTCGTTGATTCGGCAGGCCTGGAGGCTTACTAAGAAAAGTAAAGCCTATTGAATTATTTACAGATTATTTTTTTATATAATTCAGTTGAATTAAATTTAATATTATTGACAGTTTGACAATGGCCTTAAACGCCGAAACAGCTGTCACTAAAAACTAAAAATAGCAGAACATTAATTTAATTCAACTGAATTATATATTTTTTTAAATAAAGTTCTAGAAATTGGACATAAAAACTATAAATAGAGATGATATTCTTGCTTCGATAAGATGATAATACGTTGTTATATTTACGTGTATACGGGTATATACCAGTACGTAATACAGATACTGTCTACTTTACTAAAATTAATGAATAACATAATATTTTATTAATCAATCCACAAACGAACCATTTCATATTCCATCTATGTTGCTCGTTCGTAATAAATTGACTTTGAATTCCACTGGAAATGTACAGGTATGTCTCGCTACGCGCTCCGTGGCCGAGCTAGCGTGGCGAGGCGCTAAGTTTACTGGCTCCGGCCCAAAGGTAGCGACTTTAAGTCCAACCGAGCAAAAAATTCTAACAAAAAAAAAACGTATTAAAGTTAAAGACCGAAAGCGTACGAACAATGCAAGTATCAAAGTATTTTCGGTTTAATACAAACACTTGTCGTATATGAGAAATGTGATAAAAAGGTGTTTGCACGAAAATGCCAAAAAAAGTGGTAAGATTTTCTTTTTTTTAATGTAAATTAACTACCGTTGTACTTTGTACAGCGCCCTTGAGGTGACATTTACCGAAAAGTTACTGTAAATAATTCATGTGGCGCCGCACAAGAGTCCCAACCGTCCGGAGCCAGTGGGACTATGGCATCCACAATAAAGGGAATGTTGCGAGGCTAAAGATGCGGATGACGAACGTTGGGAGTGATTTTCAGATCGGTCATTTAAAGGAACGTTTCAATTCTGAATGGTGTGTGATATTGGGAATATCCTCCCCTCTGGAACGTGCAAATAAATTAATAATAATAATAACAGTGAACTTATATAGCGCAGTTTTGTGATATTTCACCTCAAGTGCGCTTTACGCTAAATTAATTATGCTAATAAGATTAACTAACAAGGAGAAAATAATACATAATATGTATAAAAATTAAAACTATCTAAAATAATGATCGTTATCATAAATCATGAGAGAAAAGGTTCAGATATGGGTATAACAGTGTATGTGTACATCAACAGATTAAAAAACAATTTACCAGGAGCTAAGGGTATAAAAATTTAGATGAAACATATGAATTCATTTAAACACATTTGTCAAATCAAAGAAAAGGAAAATATGATTGAGGACAGTTAATATGTTGGCACTTAAAACATTAATATTCAAGTATTATAAGTAAACGATTATAAAAATGCAAACAGTGTAAATATGGCAAGTAACAAAAGAAAATGAATATTTCATGACAATGAGTATATGGTTTTCAGTAGATAGTGAGGACATTGAGTTATAATGATAGAAGAAAGGAGAAAACCGAAACAAAGCAAATTAGGGACGTTTTCTAAGAAATTAAATTTTAATAAGTTACGTTTTGTATGTGGGATTTTTTAAACAATTTGGTTTTTAAGACTAATTAATTAATTAATTAATTAATGGTGAATGTACAAAAAGGCTTTAATATCACATCGTCGTTGGAAAGACACTTTGGTGAAAAATGTGTTAAATATGCAGTTTTGACAAGTTTTTTTGCATCGAATGCTCTGACTCTAATTTGATTCGGAAGACTTTTGTGGCCCTTCTCAGCCATCTGAAATATATTTATCATTTGGGAGAAGGCCTGAAACAAGCGACACAATTTTGATACTTTTATTTAGCTTTTTATCGCTATAGGTAACTCAGTGAGAGCACGTTAAATTTTTAGTCAACTTTTTTTTACTTTTTTAAGTTAACTTTTTTTTCATATTCAACGAGGTACTCTTAAAGACTTAGATTTTATGATATATTCACTCAGGTGAAAACTTCTCAAAATGACTCTTCAGACCTGTTGCCTTCCCGGCAACGATATATCTTCAATCAATGTCCATTGTAATGCAATCGAACAAATATAATGCACGTTATCCAATGTTTACTACTATTCTTACTTTTCATACGCACAAATAATTTTCACTTGTATCACTGTGTGTTTTTTCGTGTAAAAGCCCACTAGGCCGTATACAATTAAACAAATAAATATATGTGCAAAGAATTTACGACGTTCAAATAACAGCTTAAAATGGTTCAATTTACGTAACGTTTACTCGGATGTTTCGAACATGGAAATGAACTTTTTGATTATTCCGTGCCTGCAAAATTATGATTTTACTCCAAAACCCACGGCAGTTAATTAGTTATTATTATTTTAGCACTACGAAAACACTAACTTGTCCGATAAAAACGGTTATCTCTAGTGGGTAGATAAGCATTACAAATTTAATGTAGGCCGGCCAATATGAGTTACGATAGGACCGGATTCTTGTCCACCAGATATAGACAAAAAAATAAATCATAATAAACCTTGGAGTAAGAACATATATGGAGAGGTACCTTTGCGAAACAGTGTAGTCAGTATTATTGAATTTATACTGACTCGATAGAAAGAGACAAAGATATATTTAAGGATGTTGGATAGCCTATTAGTTACCGCCCACGTGGAATTCGGACATTTTTAATAAACATATTTGAACACATTAAACAAAACAATATCAATACACCATTAAAATGATTTATCAAGTCAAAATACCACACAAACACTAATAAAATAAGGTTTGCCTAAATAATGATGGAAATTTTTTGTTGATTTTTTGTCTTCGTGTCGTTAAAAATATGGAAGTTCTAAAGTTCGGTCAAAAATATTTAAAAATGTTAAAATACCTCTGAAAGGTGATGTTTTATAATCTTTGTTTGGTCTTATCTGAACATTCTCGCATAGCACACATCACCATCATGTTTGATTTATTTGTATAACCTCTGCAAGTTTTTTAATCAACACAAATATAAGAGATAATCTCAAAATCCGTCAACGTAAGTCATGCGACTAGGTGATGTGAAGTTAGCACGGACGGAGAACATTCTTACATACTTAGAAGTGTTGCAATATTATGGGACGACTTTTCTTATTTCTTTCTCTCTCATGGTATACGACGTACCAGAGAAAGTGATTTATCGCAAGTTTCTATAGGTTGGGTAAAAATATTTTGCTCTCTTTCCAAATATATTCTTACAAGATTCTTACTCCAAGTAATAAACACTTTTTTAGATCAGCAAGTTGTATGTGATAAAAACTAAGCCTCTTAGAGTTTTTATAAATAAATAAATAAAAACTATGATTTACAGTTCACACATTTTGACTAAGTTTGACTTAACGTTTAATAAAACCAACATTTATTTATAAATTAACGGACTAAAGTCCAATTACAAAAAAGACATAAATCACGAAATGGAAAAAAAGAGCAACAGAGAAAGAATAGCACATACATAATAATAATAAATGAAAAAAAAAAAAAAAAACTAAACATTCTTGTAAATTTACTACCTAGCTCTAACGTGGTACATCAATCTAAAATAAGTGTATATTTGATAATTAATTGATTAATTATCCACTAAAGGCGACGCCCTATTTTTGAACAAGAATCCGGGCCCTAGTTGTGAAATATTTTCGATAAATCAACCTAGTGGGAGATGATGCGAAAAACCAATAGCGGCCTTTTTAAATATTGCTTGAGCGATTTTCAATATTTTGGCGAAATGTCAAAACTGGTTTTGTCAAGTATTTGCTGGTTGTTTTTAGACGAATAGTCGTTAACCTACCCACGATATCATGCATAACTCTCGAAACTAAAATTCCCTGCTTTTTCCAATGTACTTCTTATTTCCAAAATCTGTCTTCATTAGTTTAAAAGCAGCCAATAACGTTGAATTCGGTCTGAAAATGTTTTTAACAATGTTTATCATCGTGTATCGACAACTGTATTTAGGGAAATAACGGACTCGATAAACTAATGGTAATTTAGTCGACTTTATTTTTATTTTTATGGTGAATTCCGCACAATCCCAACCGTCTAGAGCCAGTGGAACTATGGCATCCCCAAGTGGGGTATGTTGTGAAGCTGAAGGTTATGGGGAAGGAGATGGGAAAGAGGAAGGTTGGGAAGTACCTGGCTATTCAGATCACGTCACCAAACACGGCTGAAATCCATTTCAACCAACGTTTCGATTCTGAATGGCGGTCTTTCACCAGAGCGAAACTTGGAGTACCTACCACTCTTTTTATTATTTTATATGAATTAAATGTGTTATGACACATATTGATTAAATAAAAGTTATTGACGCACGCCGGGTTTGAACCCGCGACCTTTGAATTCGTAGTCGGGCGTCTTACCACTCGAGTATGGAGGCCGTCTAAAGTAATTAACTATTTGCGGCCATGCTATCTCGTGTCAACTAATCACTTATGATATTGATAAAACCCACTATGGTGTCAATGTTGTCAAACTTAATTGCGCAGATTTAGTCGACGTGAACATTTTGTTGTTCGGTAATGTTCTGCGGGAGTTTTAAACAAATAGCCGATATTGTCGATAAGACTTTATCGATGTGTTTGTGCTAGAGGCCCCGGAGAGTGATGGATTGCGGTTGTGGGACAAATGGAAAGAGAGACTTCCTTCGAAGGATGTCCAACTGTTAGGAGTTAAACCTCCGAGGTATTCACGAGTCCTCTGTATCGCTGCTAACTATATTGGAACCGTAACCGTAAGTCTGCTTGTTCGAGGTTCATAGGAAAGAGATCCAACGTTAAATTAACGGTAATACAACCTGGCCAGTTAGAGATGGAAAAAACACCTACATAAAAAATACGTCAATTCAAATCTGTTACTCCAGAGTCAGGGCAACGGGAACGACTGACAACAAATCAAATACTTTTAGATTCGGATTCGAATTAATGCAAACACTTTATTTTATCAAGTAACACTAAAAAATGCAACAATTAGCACCCAAATACTTCACTTCGACTTTGGATTCAGTGTATTACTACGTATTAATAAAAAAACACTTGATATTTGAATAAGTCAACACCTTATTGTTAACATAGCGATATTTCCGACATAAAAAAATTAAAAAAAGTTATTTATTCGTTTCCTGAATGTTTCTTATTTACCTATCATTTAAGAAAACGATGTACTCGTATTTTAAGCTATTTGTCAATGTGTGAAGAGACGCACAACAAGATCAAAGGTAACTAACTGACTAACCAATACGCCATTTCCCCGCAGGTATGGCAGAGAGGACGGACCGCCATATAACTCTGTCTTGGCACACACTCCTTGCTTCATTCAAATTCATACATCGTATCATGCATACTCTTCTGTTATTCTAACTCATAGATTCTCAACCTTCTTTTGCCCACCGCCCACTTTGAGAATATTTATTTTTTCTGGACCCCCCCCCCCTATTTTTTTTTTTTTTTACCATGTCGCGTTCGCGGTTCCAGTTACCGGTGACCACCGAGGAACCGGTTATTTATACAGTTCTTTTTGGAACCTGTTCCTTGTGTTTTTTCGAATAGTACTAGCAAATCGACAAAAGTTCCTCGCCCCCTAATTTTCTCTGGGTCTTGCCCACGTTGAGAACCTATGTTCTAACTCCTTCCCCCGCAGATACTTCCCAACCTTCCTCTTCCCCATCTCCTTCCCCTCCCCAATGCCTTCACCCTCACAACATACTCCAATTGGGGATGCCATAGTCTCACTGGCTCTAGACAGTCGGGAGCAGTTGGGACTCGGGTGCGGTATTCATTGTAAAAAAAATTTAAAAAATTACCATCTACCAATCCACAAGTCAATCCCAGCTTTACTACCGACATTATTTGACTGACTACCGCTAGTTATTGTTACTAGGGCGCTTTTAAACCGCAATATCTAAATTTAAGATTCAGAGCCAGTTAAAAATTGTCCAAAGAAGCGAAGCTAGCAGTCCACAATGGTGTGCTTATACTAACCCTGATGTATGGCAGTGAGGCATGGAACTGGCAGAGGAAGGATGAAAGTAGACCGAATGCCGTAGAAATGAGATCCCTGAGGCGTGTGTGCGGTTAAACTATGTATGACCATGTTAAAATATGCATTTCCGAAAAAAATACGAGGCTGATGTAAGCGTGATGAATAGAATCAAGAAAGGGACCCTTAGATGGTTTGGGCATGTAGAGCGAATTAACAAAGAAAGGTGTGTGGAAAGAATATAATATATGACGCGAAAGTGAATGGAAGGAGAAGTCGGGGACGCCCAAGAAAAAACATAGCACGATCAAGTAAACCAAATACTTGAGTCGGGCCACGTGAAGAGTTAGAATAACAGAATAGTATGTATGAGACGATGTATGAATGTGAACGAAGCAAGGAGTGTGTGCCAAGACAGAGTTGTATAGCGGTCCGTCCTCTCTGCCTACCCCTGCGCGAAACAGCGTGATTTTACTGTTTCTTTTATCATAGCGTTTACCTAACCAAAGCCCGTTGTAGCAAAAATTACGACCCCGTGTAATGTGTGCCAACGTATTTGAAAAGATGTTGTTTAATAGAATATTGTTTAGACATTGGCCGAGACGTGACTTCAACTTCGAACCGAGATAGGCCGACCCCGGCTCTGGCCCTATCCGATTATTAAAAGTATATTTATGACAGTGGATAACACAGACAGTGTTCAAACGCTGCCAACTGGCCGGAGTCAATCATCGCACCCCTAATTCCTCCAGTCTGTTGGTTCCTTGGAGTAACAATGTATGGAGAGAGAGCTAATTATTTTTACCCAACCTACACAAACTAACTAACCATCACGCCGTTTCCACGCAGGGATAGGCAGAGAGGACGAACAGCCATATAACTCTGTCTTGGCACACACTCTTTGCTTCATTTACATTCATACACCGTCTCATACATACTCTTCTGTTATTCTGACTCTTCACCTGACCCGATTCAATTATTTGATTTACTTGATCGTGCCATGTCTTTAGCGGGCGTCATCGACTTCTTCTTCCATTCACTTTCGCATCATATATTCTTTTCACACTCCTTTCTTCGTTCATTCGCTCTACATGCCCAAACCATCTAAGCGTCCCTTTCTTGATCCTTTTCATTACGCTCACATCAGCCTTGCATTCTTTCCGGATATCCACAAACTTGCGATAAATCACTTTCTCCGGGTTTTTACGTCGTACACCATGAGAGAGAAAGGGCTAACAAATATATTACACCGCTTCTATGTACTGTCACAATGATCTTAAGCTCCTGGGTCACCGCGGGACTCCGCCCACATTTTTTACTATGCCACTAAACTAAACGGTTTTTTAGGTTATACGCTATATTTTTGTTGATAACAATACTGTGAAAAAGTCGTTCTACGAATTTTATGTACTGTAAGGATGATATTGGTCTACCGTGTCTCCGGGGACTCCGGGGACTCCGGGGACTCCGCCCACATGTTTTGATATGCGACTAAGCTGGACACAACTAAACGATTTTTTAGGTTATATGCCATATTTTTGTTGATAACAATACTGTGAAAAAGTGGTTATACGAAAAAACAAAAACATTATGTCGATATGTGCTATGAATGGATGTATAAATACCCTAGTCTTAGTCTTAGGTCCGCCGAGTCAGGTAAAAATCATCAAAAACTGACTACACTGCCTTGGATAGATACCACTCTATAAACTCTAAGCTTGATTCGCTCCTGCTCGTTATAATATACTAGTTGTTGCCCGCGAAAAATCACACGATGAAACTTGACTTGCAATGTTACCGGTAAGTAGCTGAGTGGACGAACTCGTCGGATTCCCATCCGGGCGTAAGGGTTCAATTCCTCCGCTAGTCCTCCATCATTGCACAAGCAACATATTCCACTTATTATGATGGCAGTGGGAGTGTTTTCAATATTTTCAGGTTATTCGTAACCCGGGAATGTTTTTCTTTATTTTTAGAAATTAAAAATATTAAATGGAAAGAATGCAAGGCTGATGTGAGCGTAATGAATAGGATCAAGAAAGGGACGCTTAGATGGTGTGGGCATGTAGAGCGAATGAACGATGAAAGGAGTGTGAAAAGAACATATGATGCGAAAGTGAATGGAAGAAGAAGTCGAGGACGCCCGCGAAAAACATGGCACGATCAAGTAAATCAAATACTTGAATCGGGTCATGTGAAGAGTCAGAATAACAGAAGAGTATGTATGAGACGATGTATGAATGTAAATGAAGCAAGGAGTGTGTGCCAAGACAGAGTTATATGGCGGTCCGTCCTTTCTGCCTACCCCTGCGGAGAAACGGCGTGATCGTAGTTAGTTAGTTAAAAATATTAAAATTAATGTAATCTGACAGCGATCAATAACTACTGTCAGTCAACTGTTTTACAAAGTATATTATAGGTTGGTTCCTGCTTCATGGCTTGTCTGTATTTGAAAAGGTTCTTTTTAATCTGATAAATTAGATCCACAGTTTAAATTTTGAAAAGTTTGTACTCACAAAGGAAATGGTTAATTTAATATAAGTTCTTTATTTAATAGAGCGAAATACAACTCGCGTTCCACATAAAGATAGATAAATATAAATACTAATAAATGTACTAGTTTCCGCGATATATTAGTTGTGCATCCCTAATAAGGTGGCGAGGGCGAAGTTCGAGTGCATCGTTTCATTTGAATTGCATTTATTATAGACGGGAAACATGACAATATTGATTTGCCTAGAATTAATTGTTAATTACCGTTCTCGCAATTCTGAAAGTGACAAACTAGTACAATTTTGACAGTTTTCGCCACTATCATTATAGATGGGTTTGAAATGGATTTATTGATGTGGGTTCTATGGAAGTTAGCATAACATACAAGTGACGACCAGCATGGTCGAGTGGTAAGACGCTCGACTACGAATCCAAAGTTCGCGAGCTCAAACCCGGCGTGCGCCAATTACTTTTTTTTTACTAAAATGTATCATAACACATTTAATTCATATATTCCAGAATGGTAGATACTCTAAGTATCGCCCTGGTGATGAGCTGGTCCAGAATTAAAACATTGCTTGAAATGGCTTTAGCCGTGTTTGGTGGCCAGATCTGAATAACCAGATACTGCCCAACCTTCCCCGTCCTCATCTCCTTCCTCTCCCCACTACCTTCAAACTCACAACATACCCCTATTAAGGGATGCCATAGTCTTACTGGCTTCGGAGCAGTTGAGACTCTTGTGCGGTATTCACGTAAAAAAAAAAGTTACTTAACTTACTACTTGTTTTATAAATAATAAATACATTAATAAAATATGATTAAACCAGCCGAAAAAATGTTAAAGCAAATTGTAGTATATTACAGTAGAACCCCGACCTACCGTTATTGCATTCATCGTTTTCCCGCACTGATCGTTTATTGGTGTTGGTGGGGTTCTTAGAAAACGAAGAATCGGGGTTCCACTGTATATACCATCGTAAAGTAAATTATAATTATTATGGTAAAATGGTACTAAAATATATGTTTTTTTATAATACCATTAAATGTATACACATTCTAGAAGCATTTTTGTAGTGTTGTATTTAAATTACAAAATTATAATATTAAAATAAAATCCGCTGTCGACTAATGTAAATTTATCTAATGTAATTAATTTAACACCAGACCGTTATCTTCTGAATTTATTTATTTTTATTTTCTAATAAGCATTTGATTATTAAATTTCATCAACACTCTTCTCCTAGATCTAAATTCAGGCGATAATCAACAAAGTTTTACAAAAACACAACTATTGACCTCGTTTCGCTTTTATGCGATCCACAATCAAAATACAAATACACTAAACTTCAATCAAAATGTATTTACTTCGAAAATACTATCTCCTAAAAACATGTGACAATATTTACCTAAAAAATGACTGTAGTGTGAAGTAAACACCAAGAAAAAAACAACTCCAAAACACAGAGACAAGAGATGCAACAGCTTCAAGAGAGAATGAGACAGGAAACTTACCGTGTCTATTATGTAACGGAATAAACTACAATGAACTGGGATTCAATCAAAACATAACCTTAAAAATAGGCAAATGTTAATAAAAGCGTATTAGATTGTATCTACTTACAAGTTAACACTGTTTTATTATAAACAGTATTGTTCCCAATGGTTTTTATCACAATATAACACAGACAATGTTTATTTATTGTAATTTTATTAACTCGGAAGCGACTCGTGAACATTCACGATGGGCGACAGATGCGTACTGAATTTGTAAGTTGGTTTATTTCATCTAACGCCGGGGTAACGCCTCCTATATAGTAAGCGGAAGCCCTCAAACTTTGAGCGGCAGATGAAAATACTTTAAATTTTAATCTTCATTGAATGTAATCATCCTTACGACACATTTGACCGAACAAACCTTATTGGTCCAACCATCTATTGTCTTCTGTGTTTATCGATTTGTGAGATAAGTTAATGAAGGCCTGGGGAAATATTTTAAATTGTAGTTTTTGCAGGGGTAAATTAAAGGAGAAAACTACATTTCTGTTGGTAAGGTTATCTACGTAGAGTACATAGAGTGGTACCTATCCGAGGCAATGTAGTCAGTTTTTGATGATTTTTGTCGGACTCGACAGACCTGGGCGTGGCTAGGACTAGAGCTAGGGTATTTATACATCCATTCATAGCACATATCGACATAATGTTTTTGCTTTTTCGTATAACCACTTTTTCACAGTATTGTTATCAACAAAAATATAGCATATAACCTAAAAAATCGTTTAGTTGTGTCCAGCTTAGTCGCATATCAAAACATGTGGGCGGAGTCCCCGGAGTCCCCGGAGACGCGGTAGACCAAGATCATCCTTACAGTACATAAAAGCGGTGTGATACTTTTGCTGTCTCTTTTCTCTCATGGTGTACGACGTTAAAACCTGAAGAAAGTGATTTATCGCAAGTTTGTATAGGTTGGGTAAAAATAATTAGCTCTCTCTCCATACATTGTTACTCCAAGGTTATCTACGATGTGATATTCTGTAAGAATTCCAACTTCCGTGGTCGTGTGGTTAAGACGCTCGACTACTAGTCCATAGGTCCCAGGGTTCAAATCCCAGCGTGCGTAAATATTTTGTATTCAATTAATATGACGTGTTGTTTCACATTTAATTCATATAAAATAATATATAGTATATTTGCGGCACGTTCCAGAGTGGTAGATACTCTACGCAACGCCCTGGTGAAAAACCATCACCAGATCTGAATAACCAGGTACTTCACAACCTTCCTCTTCTCCATCTCCTTCCTCTTCCCACTACCTTTAACCTCGCAACATACCCCGATTAAGGATGCCATAGTCCCACTGGGTCAAAACGTTTGGAAGCAGCTGGGACTCTTGTGTGGTAGTCGCTATAAAAAAATATGGAGAAAAAAAAATTAACTGATTTTTCTTTAAAAAAGTTGAATTCTTGTTTGCAAAAAAACAATTAATTTCTTGAAATTTAATATTAAGAAATCGTAAGACTCAGCACATGTTATGTTTCTATGTCACTTGGACGATAATTAGAAGATTATAAGTGTTATTTTCCAGTTGATCAATGTGAAATTTTCAAATTGTATCTGACGAAAAATATCGACAATTAATTTCCCAAGCTCTGTTACATTTTCACTGTCTCATTATCAACAGGATTGCAAGTAGCTTGTATAAAAAGTACGGCAGTAAATTAGTGTTCGACAGAAAAATTCTGTTCGAAGTATCTCGCGCTAATGTTGAGAATCACTGAGATTTGTTGAAATATTGCTACTCGCACACTACTACAGCAGCGGGTACATTCCTGCATTCGTCATCGCGTCATCACATTAAATAATAGCAACGCGCATATTGATGCAGGATGCGGGATGCGAGATGCGGGATGCTGGACGCAGAGCAGCGAGCGTCGCGGCGGCGGATCAGTGATTTAATTAACCGGAACCGTTTTTATCGCTTGTTCCTTATTCTAGATAATCTAGATTGAGGCGATGTTGTTCTTTTTCAAAAACTCAGTTATCAGTAGAGATGGTCGATATCAGAATTGGGTGTACCTGCGGTTCCTGTTACCGGTGACCGGCGAGGAACCGGTTATTTATCCAGTTCTTTTTGGAACCGGTTCCCGGTGCCAGAAAAGTTTTGACGAAGGAGATTTTTATATTCAAATCGAAATGTACTGGCAAATCGACAAAAGTTCTTCCCCAAAATAAAGTACTAGTCGGTAGAGATTTTAAATCGAAAAGTGCTAGCAAATCAACAAAAAATCGTCTCCGAAAAAAAGTACTAGTCGGTAGAGATTTGAAATCAAAAAGTACCAGCAAATCGACAAAAGTACTAGCAAATCAACAACAAAAAAACGATTCTTCGGACAAATGATATCGACGGTTCCAGTGACCGGCTTGGAACCGGTTCCTTTTAACCGGGACAGGAATATCGACCAGCTCTAGTTATCAGGAGAGCATTCATTTTTATGTTGCTGATGGTTATTGTCGTCATCGACAACAGACTGTTTTATCTCCCGGCCTGCAGGACCTCGAATTCAACATGGAGAGAAAGCTAAATATTTTTACCCGAGGAACGTTATTTTGGTTGAATTAGCAACCATTGCACTGCACATAGCATCCATAAAGCGCGGAGGAAATATACAAATACCTACCTTTCGATCTAGTACACAATATTCATAAATAAATAAATCAAACAAATATTTATTTATTTGATTATTTACGCCATAAAACATAAAATAATAGTGACATAAAAAATAACACTGATTAGCACCCAAAAACATGATTAAGTCGATAGAAATTAATAATATAATGCAAGTAAACACTAGTGTTTTTGAAAGAGGTATGCTATTATAGCCTTCTTGTAACTAAATAAGTAATAAAATACGTATAATGTAATGTAATAAATACGAATTATAATGAACGTATCTAAAGTAAAGATAGTAAAAAAGCAATTTAAAAATAATTTTTCACAAAAAGGGAATTATATGATTACACAAACAGCGGCAATGCTTGTCGTTTGAACTTTGAACGAAGCTCATTTTATAGAAATGATTCGATTCAACAATAAGATTACCCTCTCCACCGGCACGACCATTGGCAAGTTGGTCCTGCACTTGGAGTCAGAATATATATGGAGAGGTACCTTTGCGAAACAGTGTAGTCAGTATTGCTGACTTTATACTGACTCCATTGAAAGAGACAAAGATATATTAAAAGATGTCGGATAGCCTATTAGTTACCGCTCACATGGAATTCGGACATTTTTAATAAATATATTTGAACACATTAAACAAAAGAATATCAGTACACTAGCGTTGGGAAAAACTTCAAAGTTTTGTGAATACTTCAAGAACTGTTAGTTCCTTGGAGTAACAATGTAGGGAGAGAGAGCTAAATATTTTAACCCAACCTATACAATCTTGCGATAAATCACTTTCTCCGGGTTTTTACGTCGTACACCATGAAATAGAAAGAGACAACAAATATAATACACCGCTTCTGTGTACTGTCGCGATGATCTTGGGCTTCTGGGTCACCGCGGGACTCCGCACGCATTTTTTACTATGCCACTGAGCTTTAAACAACTAAACGGTTTTTTAGATTATATGCTATATTTTTGTAGATAACAATACTGTGAAAAAGTGGTTATACGAATAACGTGGTTAAACAAAAATATCATGTCAATATGTGATATGAATGAATGTATAAATACCCTAGCCTTAGTCTTAGCCACGCCCAGGTCCGCTGAGTCCGGTAAAAATCATCAAAAACTGACTACTCTGCCTTGGATAGATACCACTCTATACATACTCTAAGGTAGTTCTTTAAAATGAACCTTTCACGGTGAACACTTCAATTGAAGTACGATTCAGGTTCCAGATTATTGTCAGCCCGAGCTATTAAGTACACCATTGAAGTTATCTAAATAGTCAAAATATCACACAAATACTAACAGCAGAAGGTTTGCCTAAATAATGGTGGAAGCTTTTTGTTGATTTTATGTCTTTATATCATTAAAAATGTGTAAATTCTAAAGTTCGGTCAAAACAATTTAAAACTGTTGAAATACCTCTGAACGTGAAGTTTTATAATCTTTTTTTGGTATTATTTGAACAATTGTTATGGATTATTTGGTACTAAAACACTTTTGCACTTTATTTATATTATGAATTTATTTTACATTTGTAACAGGTAAGAACCTTAGAGTATACAAGAGGTAGCCCAAGCCAAGGCAGTGAAGTCAGTTTTGGACTTGTTTTTGATGATTTTAACATGACTCGGCGCAAATGGGCGTGGCTAAGACTAAGGCTACGGTATTTATACATCCATTCATATCACATATCGACACAATGTTTTTGTGTATTCGTATGGCCACTTTTTCACAGTATTTTTATCAACAAAAATATAGCATCTAACCTAAAAAACCGTTTTGTTGTGTCAAGTTTAGTGGCAAAATAAAAAATGTGGGCGGAGTCCCGCCGTTAACCAGCGAAAATAGCCAGCTTAAGATCATTACGACAGTATATAGAATCGTTCCAAGAAATTTGTTGTCTCTTTCTCTCTCATGGTGTACGATGTAAAAACTCGGAAAAAGTGATTTATTACAATTTCGGATGGGTTGGGTAAAACAAATTAGCTATCCCTCCATATATTGTTACTTAAAGGTAAGAACTAGAATTTTACAGAGATATGTCTACACCAAAAGCGTAGGTGTTACTCCAACTGATATTAACTGTGTCCAAGACTAATTGAATCTTCAACGATAAGATACTTGGAGTTTATATAGTGGTAGAATAATCAATGTTTACAAGGTGTGTCAATATCAGTTGGGGTAAAGTTTAAACATATCATTTCTTGTAGATTAATATCCAAATACGAGTAATCATAGATAGTTAGAATAACAACATTGATTTTACAGTATGCACACATTGGTGCGACAAACAATAATAAAGATAGTCAACCAAATAGGTTCTAAGTGTTATCAATCGCTGTACGGGCGGGTACATAACACAGTCACGCATGGCACATCTCACTATCATCTGTGATTTATTGGTATAACCGCTGCAAGTTTTTTAATGAACACAAATATATTAAATAACCTCAAAATCCGTTGACGTAAGTTATGCGACTCGATGATGAAGTATTGTGAAGTTAGCGCAGATGGAGAACATTATTACACACTTAAAGTGCTGCAAAATTATGTGAAGACTTTTCTTGTCTCTTTCTCTCTCACGGAGAAAGTGATTTAATCGCGAATTTGTATTAGGTTGGGTAAAAATATTTAGCTCTCTCTCCATGTATATTCTTACTCCAAGGTCCAGACCGTGTCCTTGAGGAAGCTCAAATCGAATTTAACTATAGGTAAAGAACGATCTGCACTGCACACGTGTCAAATATCCTTTTGGTGAATTAATTTGGCATTGTGCATATGTTTTGAATAAATAAATTTAAAATCATTTTATTAATAAAACAGATAAGCTTTGTTTATAACAAATTTTATTATTCAATATTATGTCGACCGGTTTCGGAAGCACCCTTCCATAATCAGGACAATATAGGCCATCATCAGGACAATATAAAGAATTTTAATATTGTCCTGGTGATGGAAGGGTCCTTCCGAAACCGGTCGACATAATATTGAATAAAAAAAGTGGTTTTAAACAAAGTTTATATGTTTTATTTATAAATATGGCAAGCCACAAAGTAAATGCTTTTTACAAATATGAAAAATCATTTTTTTAGCTTTATTTGCGTCGCGAATTTCCATTGCAAACAACAAAAAGTATGTTTATCAATCAATCACCGTGTGCGTTATTCCAATGGTGTGGGGGGTGTTGGTAATCACGCCACTGGGCCACGAAGGCTACACGTGCTGTGCACGTGCTGGACAGTGGACACCCTGTTTGCTGGTCTCACGACTTACACTAATTATGATGTTCTGGTATTATTTTCTGACCTTGACTTTATCTACAGGTACAGGGTGTAACAAGATTGCCACCCTTTGATTTGAACTGATCTAAAACAGACGCAGCCTGTGGTTTTGAGTCGTTCCACAGGACATAGGGAACCCGTCACTGTTTGAATTGATCCGTCATTCGTATGGCATTAATATGTACGAATTTTAGTAAACAATGAAGGTGTTAAGCCCTTAGCCTTTCCAGACGATTTTTATTTATTTTTAATTATTTTACTTGAACACACATTCATTTTTTTCAAAAGTAAAAAATCGAAGAACACACAAAAACGTGACTAACCTTTCCAGTTGTCAAAAACAAGCCACTAATCCAAAATGGCTGATAATGCTAACATATATGATAAACATATGTGTACCAACATAACAAAAAAAATCGATAGTGGAATGTACACAGCCCGCGAAAATTCTAAATTCACATTTTTATTTGAACAGGCCATGTAGAATCTACACATTAAGAACTAAATTAAACTTGGTTTTTAAGGTGAGTAATGATATTGCTTTTAAAGGAGCTTTTGGTTTGTATGTTTCTGATGGTGCTGGGCAGAGAATTGAATTGCTTAGTGGCGTTGTACTTAAAACTTTTTTGTCTGTAAGCGGTTTTATAGGCTGGGATGTTAAAGAATTTTATGTGTGACTGCCTTAAGGTTCTAGAAATTTTCCTTTCTTCAAATAAGGATACGGGGTCGGGCTGTCACCAGTTACCAGTCTAACGAAATGTGGACGGAATAATATTCTTATAAAATAATATAATCTAATTGAATAATATTCAAATATATCTAGCCTATATTTGATTTTTTTTTGTTAGAAAGCAAAACGAAATCCATCTATTTTACTCTAAATAAGTTTACGAATCGCTTAATCGCAGGGCTTAGTCTGTCGGGTACATCCTGTTACATCCTGTATACACTTGACACTCTTTGTAGGTTTCAATTTTTTTCCAAAATATTAAATAATTGTGCTTCGTGGGCTTCAAACTAAATATGCGGGGCGTACGTTTATTCATTAATAATTTCATTAATACATGGTATATATCTCATTATCCCCCTGGTGAAAAAACACCATTCCGAAACGAAACATTGATTGAACTTCCTCTTCTCCATCTCCTTCTCTTCACCACTACCTTAGGCCTTACAACATAGCCTAATTGGGGATGCTCAAAATCCATTGGCCTGACAGTCGGGAGCAGTTGGGACTTTGAGTTTTGAGAGAGCGCCTACGTAAAGGCAATCTGTATAGCATCATGTTAGAAAGGAAACTAGTTTCTTCTTCCTGTTAGGGTTTTTACCCTAACTTTAAGAAAACATTATTTAATATATAAATATGTGGTGTGTAGGTAGGTACTGTATGTGTATGTAGACAGAAGCAAGAAATAAAATGGTTGCTGTAATGTTCCAAACTAAATGGAGTATTTTCACAAATGAGTGGAATATTAAAAAAAACATAATTATCTAATTCTCATCGTCTCACTGAAAATGTAAAATTTAATATTATTAGAATTTTAAAAAAATATGTGAAAATATACAACGAGATTAATTAAATTCTGTAAATATATTTTTTAATCATAATTACAGAGTTAGGTACCTACCTACAATAATTTATTATAATTTCAAACCAGTGTTCAAAAATTGAAAAGTGTTTCATGCAATTTCTCATAGATGGCGCTAATAAATAATTTAGGTGAAAGATTTATGAAATATAGAATTAGGCTATAACGTACCAACTATTATTTATTATTTTATCGCTGGAATTATTCCTTGCAAATAGTCTGGATAGGGCTAAGGCTTGCAGCCATCTATAAACAATAGTCGGAAATAATAAGGAGTTTTATTTATAATTTCACGCGAACAATGTTTCTTATTCTGTTTCAATTTTTATCCGCTAGAGTAGGCGCCTGCGAACCGAGGTAAATAATTTATGGATGAATATTATTATATATCGTCGCCGGAAAGGCAAAAGGGCTGAAGCGCCATTTTGGGAAATTGACACCAGGACACTTTGAAGTTTTTTTGTTTGTTTTACAAGTAAATTCATAAGTTTATAAACAAAAGTCGACCAAAACAAAGCGCCTAGTTGGATTGCGAAAAACAAAGTTAACTCAGGAAACTCAATGCTTTTACCGAGTTACTTGAAGCAAAAAAAAGCTTAAAAGGTCCCGAACCTGTGTCGCTTTTAAGTTTTCTGTAAATATATTTAAGATGGCTGAAGGGTCACAAAAGTCTTCAGAATCATTGTTGTCAAATTAAATTTACTTTTGTCCTATTTCGTCATTCTTATCAATTTTCATTCACCCTTGTCATCATTTATTATTCTAGTCAAATATCTTTCATTTTTGCCCTTTTTGTCTTTCTTGGCGATTTTCAATCACTCTTATCATATTTTGTAACTGTTGCCCTCTTTTTATCACTCTTGTCAATTTCTTTACACCCATGTCGTCTTTTGGCATTTTCGTCAAATTTCCTTAATTTTTGCCTTTATTGTCATTCTTGTCGATTTCTATTCACTTTTGTCGTATTTTGTCATTATTGTCGATAAACCTTAACCCTTGTCATTTTTCGTCATTCTTGTGAAATTTCCTTTTTTTGCCCTCATCTGTTATTTTTGTCAAATTTCATTTCCTTTGCCCACTTTTGTCATCCTTATCAATTTCCATTCTCCCTTGCCATATTGTGTTATTCTCGTCAAATATCGTCCCAATCGCCCTTTGCCATTGTTGTTGTTTTTTTATTCACCTTGGCCTTCTTTCATCACTCTTCTCAATTAACTTACACCCTTGACGTCTTTTGCCATTAGTGTCAATGTTCATTCACCCTTGTCGCCTTTTGTCATTTTTGTCAAATTTCATTCACTTTTGCTCACTTCGTTATTCTTGTAAAATTCCACTATCCCTTGTCATCTTTTTCACTCTTGTTACCTTTTTTCATTCTTATCATATTTTATTCACTTTTGTCCTTAACGTCATTCTTTTCAGTTTCCATTTTTTCGCATCATTTTTCACTCTTGTTCATTCACTCTTGTCGTCTTCGGTCATTCTTGTCGAATTACATCACCTTTGCCCTTTTTGATAAGTTTGTCAATTTCCATCAACATTTGTCGCCTGTTGTCATTATTGTCGATGTCCATTCACCCTTGTCACCTTTTATCATTCTTGTCGAATTTCATTTACTTTTGCCTTTTTGTCATTCTTGTCAATTTCCATTCACTTTTGTCGTCTTTTGTCATTATTGTCGATGTCCATTCACCCTTGTCATATTTTGTCATTCTTGTCAAATTTCATTTACTATTGCCTTTTTGTCATTCTTGTCAATTTCCATTCACTTTTGTCGTCTTTTGTCATTATTGTCGATGTCCATTCACCCTTGTCATCTTTTTTCATTATTGTCGATGTCCATTCACCCTTGTCATCTTTTCTCATTCTTGTAAAATTTCATTTACTTTTGCCTTTTCATCATTCTTGTCAATTTCTATTAACTTTTGTCGTATTTTGTCATTATTGTCGATGTCCATTCACCCTTGTCATCTTTTGTCATTCTTGTCAAATTTCATTTACTTTTGCCTTTTTGTCATTCTTGTCAATTTCTATTCACTTTCGTCATTATTTTCGATGTCCATTCACCCTTGTCATCTTTTGTTATTCTTGTAAAATTTCTTTTTTTTTGCCCTTATCTGTTATTTTTGTCAAATTTCATTTCCTTTGCTTACTTTTGTGATCTTTGTCAATTTCAATTCTCCTTTGCCATATTTTGTTATTCTCGTCAAATATCATTCATCTTTACCATTTTTTCATTCTTATCATATTTTATATTCACTTTTGTCCTTTATGTCATTCTTGTCCATTTTCATTCATTCGTATCATTTTTCACTCTTGTTCATTCACTCTTCTCGTCTTCGGTCATTCTTGTCGAATTACATCACCTTTGCACTTTTTGATAATTTTGTCAAGTTCCATTAACATTTGTCGCCTGTTGTCATTATTGTCGATGCCCATTCACCCTTGTCACCTTTTATCATTCTTGTCGAATTTCATTTACTTTTGCCTTTTTGTCATACTTGTCAATTTTTTTTCAGTTTCGTCGTCTTTTGTCATTATTGTAGATGTCCATTCACCCTTGTCATCTTTTGTCATTCTTGTCAAATCTCCATTACGTGGTGGTCCACGGACTTAGGTTGGAGTAAATTCCCACCACGGTGCAAGTACTCATTAACAGATACAAAGATGTTTTTTAAATATTTGTTCCATTCATGAAAAAACCCCAAACAAAAATGCTAGTTATTTCTAATTTTGAAACTGTTAAATCGGGTGTTTTAAGTATTTTTTTACGTTTCGTAGTGCATTTTAGAAAAAAAAACCCAAACAATAATGCTTCTTGTCAAACTAAAGGATTGCCTAGATTTAACAAACGTAAGCCTTCTTATACACACTTTTTGATTGATTTCTCTTAGATAACATTATAATATATGCTTTGAAAACATTATTTTAAAATTGATTGTTGTGAATACATTCTTACAAACAAACTTTTAAATTTGCTACTGATATTAATTAAAATTATCAAATAAAATTACACAATTTTTCAAATCCCTACCTACCTAAGACTCGGCTTGACCTGGGCGTGGCTAGGACTAAGACTAGGGATAAGGTATTTATACATCTATTCGTAGCACATTTCGACATAATGTTTTTGTTTATTTGTATAAAACCACTTTTTCACAGTATTGTTATAAACAAAAATATATGATTTAACCTTAAAAAACCATTGAGTTATGTTCAGTTATGTCGCATATCAAAACGTGGTGGGTTTCTTCCTCCGGGTTTTTAATTTCTCTCTTTTCTTTCCACAGGTCTCCTTCATTCTCCCTTTTTTCTTTCTCTTATTTCTTTCTTCGGTTTTTACGTCGTAAACTGTTAGACAGAAAGATATAAGACAAGTTTTCGCACAATCTAGAATCGCTTTTAGGTATGTGAGAATGTTTTTCGTCTCCCGCGTCTCCGGTGACTCCGCCCACTACGTTTTGTTATACGACATAACAAGAGATAACTCAACGGTTTTATAGGTTATATCCTACATTTTTGTTTACAACAATACTGTGAAAAAGTGATTACACAAATGAACAAAAACAAAAATGTCGACATGTGCTATGAATGGATGTATAAATACCCTAGCTCTAGCCACGCTCGAGTCAGGAAAAAAGCGTCAATCCTGACTACACAAGCGCTCTCTCCTCTCTCCTCCCTATTGGTCTGAAGTATCTACCACTTTGAAACGTGCTGCAATCATACTATATATTATTTTATTTGAATCATATGTGTATCCGACGTAATCAAGGTACACGAGATTAAACTGTAATAGGTGGCGGTCCCAATCTGTGAGGTGCTACAACCGGTCGGTCTCGTGGTAAGGGAGACGACAGGGTTGACTTGTAGGGTTCTGCTTTAAGTGAGGATGCTGCGGGTCTGGTCCAGAAAGAGGTGTAGTCAGGCGGTCCAGGGGGGCAGGCGATGGTCAAATAAAAGTCAGGAGTCAAGATTTAGGCGAAGTCGAGGAGCGGAGAGTAGTCAAGATGAAGTGATGCTGGCGGAGGATGCTGGTGATCTGCCTTTTCTCCCGTTTTCGCGCAAAATATAATCGCCACGGGAGCGCGCAGCCGGGGCGAGAGAGCGTTGTATGAGAGAATTGCTTTGCGTCATTAGCGCTTATCAAGCCGGGAGAAATATACATTTAAAATGATTGATGAACATAATATAAAATAATCTAAATGATACACATTGTCGAAGGCACTGCCATCGTGGCTATCGCGTCCGACACAATATGTGAAATAACAAAAATTAATTGGATAACCTTCCTTTCCCCACTACCTTCAGCCTCACAACATACCCCTATTGGGAATGCCATAGTCTCACTGCTCCAGACGGTTGGGAGCAGTTGAGACTCTTGTGCGGTATTTATGTAAAAAAAAAAACATTTATTTATGCACGCCAGGATTTTGAGTCGAGCTCTTACCTCTAGATTCGCAGTCGAGCGTCTTACCACTCGACACAAAAGTTGATATAAAAATATTTTTAGAGTACCGTAACAACGCATTAATCGCTTTGATAAAATGATCCATAAAAAGCGATGATAAAATATTGATAAAAAAAGTTTATTCACCTTCCCCGTGTTTACAAACACGGACATTGCCACCAGTTTTGCGGGGAACTTGCATTTGGTCCGTTCCGTATTGACAGCGACAGATCGCTAGCCCTTTAGGTAAATATTTATAAAAAGCTTATCCCTAAATAAATATAAAAAACAGATAATTAGTTTGCGAGGAACTCTGCCGAATGTTGACACTAAACTTGCTATCTGCTCTGTTTGTTTACCCACGTAATTCATCGCACCTTCGGGAATGTTGCCGACTGACGCTACAACTAAGATTTGTCAACAAAAGTTTTATTCAAAATACTTACTGTATAACCATAGAGTTGGTAGAGTATCAATCCAAAGCAGTGAAGTCTGTTTTTGACTTGTTTTTGATGATTTTAACCTGACTCGGGCGTTGCTAAGACCAAGGCTACGGTATTTATACATCCAGTCATATCACATATCGACATAATGTTTTTGTTTACATTATAAATAGCCACTTTTTCACAGTATTTTTATCAACAAAAATATAGCATATAACCAAAAAAACCGTTTAGTTGTGTCAAGTTTAGTGGCATAAAAAAAAATGTGGGCGGAGTCCCGCGGTGAGCCAGGACCTTAAGATCATCCTTACAGTATATACAAGCGGTCTATGAAATTTGTTGTCTCTTTCTCTCTCATGGTGTACGACGTAAAAACTCGGAGAAAGTGATTTACTGCAAGTTTGTGTAGGTTGGGTAAAAAAAATTAGCTCTCCCTCCATATATTGTTACTTCAAGTGTATAACGTTCAATATCTTTCAGTTTTTTGTTTGTTTTTGTTTTAAGAAAGACAAACATCCCCTGGTTACGAATAACCTGACAATATTTGAAAAACTCCTACTACCTCGGAGTAAGAATATCTATGGAGAGAGAGCTAATTTGTTTTACCCAACCCAAACGAATTTGCGATAGTACGTTTTTTACGTCGTATACCGTAAAGAAAAGACAAAAAATTTTTGGCAAAAATTTCACACCGCTTGAAAGTAACTCGTGCGTCTGCCGGGACTCCGCCCACACGCTTTGATGTGCAACTAAACTGAACATAACTCAACGGTTTTTTAGGTTATATGGTATATTTATTTTTATAAGAATACTGTAAAAAAGTGGTTATACGAATAAACAAAATACTGTGTCGGCATGTGCTATGAATGGATGTATAAATACCGTAACCCTAGTCTTAGCCACGCCCAGGTCCAACCGAGTCAGTAAAACCTAGTAAAAACTGACTACAGATCGAAATACAGCGTTACCTCTTGTATTTATTGCTCTCAGCCTACTACCATCATAATAAGCGGAAAATGTTGCTTGTGCAATGGTGGAGGACTTAGACAGCAGAGGAATTAAACCCACGACCCCGCGTGGGAATCCGACACGTTTGTCAACTCAGCTACCGACCGGTTAAGTTATTGGTATTATTGGTTCATTGTTATCATAGCAAACTTGTAGTTTACTTAAATAAAACGTTAGTTTCCCGTCCTCCGAGTCTAAAACATAAAGTTCCAACGTTGCATAACAGTTTTTTGTGTGAATACCGCACGAGAGTCCCAACTGCTCGGAGCCAGTAGGTCTATGGCATCCCTAAATGGGGTATGCTGTGAGGCTGAAGCGACTGGAAGAGGGAAGGAACAGGAGTGTTGGGAAGTACTTGGCTATTTAAATTTGGTTATTTGACACGGCTAAAGCCGTTTCAAGCAACGTTTCGGTTCTGAATGATTGTCTTTCACCAGGGCAATACTAAGAGTATCTCCCAGGCCCAGGAAGTTGGCACTCTTGTGCGGTGTTCATATTTATTTATATTTTTAAAAGCAGTTGTCGGCAGTAAAAAACCGAATCTAAATGCACGCGAGTTGTTTATTTACGGCCGTTGTGCCCAATATTTCGCTAGCCGATGCCATGTTTCGGCTCAGTTAAGTCAAATATATTTGCTTGTTCCCAACGTTTGCCTAGCTTAGGTTACTCCTCCCTTATCTACCCATTTCTACACCGTCCTCAGCATTCCATAGACAAAAAAATGACATCAAGAGTTAAAGCTTTTTAAAAACAAAATTAACATAAACCCACCAAAGATCAAATATGTTTTTACATAACCCATTGCACATATAAAACATACATTTTTAAAATCTATCTATAAATTCTTACGTATTATTATTTAATTTTTCCCGAAGTATTTATAATATGTTCACAGTTTTATTTGCTTAATTCTGTACGTTATTAATTATGCTACCGAATAAAGAAAGAAATTAGAGTGTAACATTTTGTTTGTAGTAAATATACATATCAGCAAAAACCACAAGCGTGTCCATTTGCTCCAACGTGGTTTCGATACAAAAATATCTACGAAAATCTAATTTAGACTTACGAAAACGTCAGAAATGTTTATTTTTTCAGTCTGCTGTCAGTTTATCAAACTTCTTCCCTGGTTGCCCGACTTTAATCCGGGTGTTTCGATTCCCTAAGTAATGCATCCGGATTGGCGTAAGTTATGTGGAGGTAGCGTTGGCGAGAGCGTAATTGTGCGTTTGAGCGTGGTTTTGTCAAAATTTCGGCTCAACGGTCGCTAAGTTTGTTTGGAAACAACGGCCGTTAGTCTTATATAATAAGCAAACAGACTGGTAGCCTTAAACCAATAAGATACAATTTATTGGATTAGCTGCATTAAGTTCATCTATAAATTTACACTTTCGTTTTAATCTCATTAGAGGAAATTATAATCAAGTATAATCTAAAACTTTGTTTACCTCGTAAAGTTTTTTTACTGCAAATCCCCCTTTGCCTACAAAAGATAATTTGATAAAAACGTACCACCGCACCTGGGGAGGGGAAGGAGGCAGAGAGATGGGGAAGTGGTAGATATCAAATCACACACATTACATGAGGTAAGTCGGTTGTCAGTGTGTTAGTGTGAGGCTTATGCATACAAGGCACAATGCAACACGCACACACACTCGCGTACGAGCAACGGTGATATATTATTACTACGAATTGTGTACAATTTTTTTGATAAGAGAGCATTGGCTCCACGCGAAATGTGTATTGTGCATTGTGCAGGGCCGCTAAGGAAGTAGGAACATATCAGAATGGTTGATATTCTCAATTTTTTCTGTATGGCATGGAAACCTGGAAAGAAGGCTCAAAATACTGAATAAGAATATATATAGAGAGAGAACTTAATGTTTTTACCCAACCTATACAAATTTACGATAAATCACTTTCTCCAGGTTTTTACGTCGTACACCGTGAGAGAGAAAGAGATAAGACAAGTTGTCACATATTATTGCACCACTTTTCGGTATGAAAGCATGTTTTCCGTCTCCCGCATCTCCGGCGACTCCGCCCACAACGTTTTGTTATGCGACATAACAGGACATAATTCAACGGTTTTTTAGGTTATGTCCTATATTTTTGTTGTTAACAATACTGTGAAAAAGTGGTTACACAAATAAACAAAACATTATGTCGAGATGTGCTATGAATGGATGTATAAATACCCAAGACCTAGCCACGCCCGAGTCAGGACAAAAATCAGCATTCCTGACTACGCAAAGTATCTCTAGTTTCGATTCTGTATGGACAATTTTGACTACCTGTTAGAATTAATTTTTTAAAAATAATCAAATCTCCAATGCTTCCCTGCTAAGGCGGGTTCGCACCAGGCCTAGAGATCAATACACGATAGCGAAAAAAAAACGCTGAACTCTCAACCGAATACAGAACACCTTTGTGTTATTATAAAAGTGCAGCGCTCTTTTCCACACTTTATCTTCTGCCTTATCTGCTATCCGTGTTGAATGTATTAATCATATGCAATATTGATCACTGAGCAAATAATATTAGAAAACAGTGACGACATGAAGAGTGTATAATGTCATTTTTTGCTTTACAATGCGAACGATCGTGGGTAATGGGTAGGTGTATTGATATCAACATCACGGTTCAGTGACACCAATATTACTAGCAACTATGTATATAGGTATTATGTGTTACAAAATTTAGGCCTTGGTAATGATTTTGAAAGGTTGAATGCAATCGCCACTGTGTGAATACGGCTTTATATCGTATTTCTGGGAACCAGGAAATATCTTTGAAAATGCATAGTTTTTTGTTCCTGTCAAGTGTGACACCTCACACGAGCGCCCCTGTTGGACAACGTTGTGAGACGGGATAGGGAGGGGGCTGTAGAAAGGAAATTTTTATGTGGACTTGAAGATGTCGAGATTTAATCAAGAAGGAAAACAGATGACGGTGGCTCGTTAACATAAACGAATGAGTGAAACGACTCGTTCTCATGATGCCGACATCATCTTATAACGGGTATTCCGTATATAAAGCGATTATATTAATAATTTTTAAGCTATGTATAAAGTAGAAATAATTATACCAATCTGAAGCAGTAAAATATTTTTTAGAGGTGAGCTCTGGCGCCATGAAATTATCACATATTCGTATGTCCTATTTAAAAACTGGCGATTCGTTTGATGGATTCTCCGATCACAAGAAACGGATTGCAATAATTTATTTTTTTCAAACGAAAGACCACATTTCCGGATTGCGAATAACTTGACAACGTTTGGTAAAACTCCCACTGCCATCATAATAAGCGGAAAATATTGATTGTTCAATGACGGAGGATACCACAGCAATTGAACCCAAGGCTACGCCCAATCTTTGTACACGGTTGACATTTTATTCATGAGAACGGGTAGCTTTTACGACTCGTTCTTGTCGACAACAGCTCGGCTGTGGATTTTCCGGCCTCTGTGTTTCCTCCCTCCTACAACATGGACCTCTTCTAGATTCGCTCCTTCCTTTCCTCAAAAAGACCATTCCCACAGCATCCCAAAATATGACAAAGGTAATAATTTCCCTCAGATCCTCCGGAGTGCAGTTAATGTTTAAAAAATGTCTGGGTTTTCTTGGTCAACACACAGCAACAGCTAGCAAGGTCGTTTCAACCTCAAGCTTTAGAGCAAGGCCAGAATTGCATACATTTAGTTCGAGTTTGTCATAATATTGTTTTCATTCTAGGGTATAAAAAGTCACATTTAAAAAAAGTTCACTACATTAAGGCGAGTAAGCACTGCCTTCCCTGTCGTACTCGCATAAAAATATGTATAGTATTGGATTAAATAACATGAAGTTATTGCAAAAAATAAATATACACTTTCAAAAATACGCACGAAATTTAGCTTATTGCAAAGCCGCGAACGCCTCACCGACCTTAATAATAATAACAGTGAACTTATATAGCACAGTTTTGTGATATTTCACCTCAAGTACGCTTCAAGTGTCTGTCAAGTGACCTTCCTATAACGGGTTGAAACCAGTAGCTACATATGCTCAAACGCCGCCAACATCAGAGTAGGTTATCCTATGTTCACTAGACTACACTAAATATGTATGCTGTGAGCTGTTGCCTATTGAAGTTGCTCGTTTGTGTTAGTGTCTAAGTCAGTGAGTTTACAAGACACATCCAATAGCAATCAGTGTTATTTGTTGGTACCTATATCTGCAATCAATAATTAATCCCCTGTTCCTACTGCCTACCCTCGTCAAAGACCCTGTGCACGCCACTGCTGGTGATATATCATAACAATGGCGAAATACAGTTAATTCAATCATTGATATTACTGTGCCGGTTTGTAGCCGAGAACTCCAAATCGTCAAGCTTGCACCTAGCTGTCGCGAGTTCATTCCCTGCGATGAACACGCAAGCAACATATTCCGTTTTTATGATGAGAGTAGAGTAAAATATTTATTTATTTATTTAATTATATACGCCCTTATGGGCTTTTACATAACTGTGTAGTATATAACATAAAATAATAGTGACATAAAAATAACATAGAGTAAATGATTAGCACCCAAAAACATAAGTAAGTCAATAGAAATATTATAATGCAAAAATTAACAGTAATATTTTTGAAAGAGGTATGCTATTATAGCCTTTTTGTAACTAGATTCAGTGCAGTTGAATATATCTACTATTTCAGCGAAATAATTACCCTCTACATGCAATCTAGGTACAAGCGAGTATCTAAATGACTCAGTTCTGATATTATTGTTACATTTAAAAATAATTTTGGATCGAGTGGTAGGGCTTTCTATTATACCATTAACAATTTAAAAAAAAAAGTCAAGTCGGAAACAAGCCTCCTGTTTGGGGTGTTAATAATTTTAATTCTTTCAAATAATAATTATAATTTATGGTTTCAATAGGTAGACCGAGTTTGTAGTTAATAATAATAATAAAAAATTATTCCAGAGGGTATGCAGGATTGTGCAATGCAATACCTTCAATAATTGATAATAATAAATACTCACAATAATAATAAAATACAAGTTGTAATACACACAATAATAATAAATTTTAAAAAAAAAACAAAAACAAAAATGGATCAAAAATTTATGCTGCAATTTTTCAATGGAATCAGGGTGGATTTAAAAGTGAGGGGACCAGACAGAAGAATTATATTCGACTTGACTTCGAACTAATGAAGAGTACAGAATTTTTTATTGTTGAAATATTTCTGAATTCGCTGGCATTTCGAAAAATAAAGCCTTGCAATTTTAAGCCTTTACTTGTTGTTATATTGATGTGTGAGAGAATTGTCATTGTATTGTCGGGTCATTCGAAATCCGGGAATGCATGTCTTAAAAAAAGTTAAATTCAAATTGCAATAAAAATATTTATTGGAACTAAGTCAAAACAACGATTTCGAAGAATTTATTGATAGCACAAAATGCGTGATTTAATAAATCGTATGTCTTGTTGATGTTATCATTGAAGAGAAATGCAAAATGCGCAAAAAATATTGCCAACACGTACGTATAATGATGCTTGCAATGATTATTTTGATATCTGAATCTGCCCCGAGATAAAAGGTCAAGGAAACGATTCTGTCGATGTTGACGAAACTATCAATATTATGTCACTTTCTTTCTAGATTTGCCTATTGGTAAGCATTCCACTCGTCGTGCATCATGATTTGCTGATATTAATCTTAAATATTAATATTAAAATAGTATGCCAAACACGTGCCTTACATTTGTAAATGGACATTTTCCGCGTGAAAACGAGTCGCTGGTACTAGGCACTACTCATTCTTTTGCTCAAAAGATTTGGCTGCAGAATGCTTTTATTGTTTTTATAGTGAATACCACACAAGAGTTCCAACTGCTTCCAAGCGTCTAGAGCCAGTGAGACTATGGCATCCCCAATTGGGGTATGTTGTGAGGTTGAAGGAGATGGGAAAGACGAAGGCTAGGAAGTACCTGGCTATTCAGATCTGGTCACCAAACACGGTTAAAACCATTTCAAGCAACGCTTCGATTCTGAATGGTGGTCTTTCGCCAGGGCGATACTTAGAGTTTCTACCACTCTGGAACGTGCCGCAAATATACTTTTTCATTTTTTTTAAATGAATTAAATGTGTTATGATTTAAATTAATTAATTAAAAGTTATTGGCGCTCGCCGGGTTTGAACCCGCGACCTTTGGATTCGTAGTCGAGCGTCTTACCATTCGTCCATGGAGGCCGTCAAACGCCTTACCAGCTTATAAGTTTTCCCTTCCCTACAACCTATGTTCACTCCTTCGTTTTCTTAACCTTTCATTAACCTATGATGTGAAACGACTACACATTGCGTCTAATAACCTTAATATCTCTATAGCCATCATATATACTGCCTTCAGACTTTAGTTATTACTCCATAATACATTAACGCATTGAATTGAAAAAAATAGTGTTTATGTTGATTAGCACTTATCGGGCACATACGACATATTTTTGAAAATCGGTAATAAATTCACCAATACAATCAAACGTGCGCTAGTGTGTGACGTAGGTATTTTCATTAAAACAACAGCTTTGGGATGGGAAGATACACGAAGAGTGTGCGGGGAGAAACGACGCTATTCACATCTCACTCTTACTTGACTTCGCTTTATGAGAACCTGAGAAATGTAATCTCAATTCGCAGTTGTGCTTTTTCTGGAGATAGCAGGAGACGAAGCAAAGGCCTACGGCGGCTGGGACACTCCGGGGGTCGTAGAACCGATAGTCGTGATGTTTAACTGACAGCTATGATGGGGATGCAACACTCCTTAGGAAAGCTTCGGCGAAACTTCCCGAACCAAATACAAATGGGTGGACGAATACCATCCATTAGCAGCACGGTCACACAATGGGCCAAGTTAGGATAAGTTAAGTCTTTGGACGGCTTAATGGTCACATCATTCAGGCAGCTGGGAAGGTTCTCACGGACAGTTGCTAGCAGCAGATAACGCGTCACGCCAACAGTGGCGGTTTTCTACGAGAAGCATATTAGCAGTGAACTCTTAAACGAGACTAACATGGATCATAACGCTTGAAAAGGTTGAAAAGCACCCAAAAAAAATCGACCGTGTGAATATCCATCCACAGGGAGCATATTCTTTTTATGTTTTCGTAGAAAACAATCACTTTGCAGTTTGACATACTTGATGAAAATGAATGAATAACTTTGTATAAGACTACAGATTTAATTTGAATGTTTATGACCGACCGGTGTCGCTTAGCCAAAGCATCATCAGGGTACAAAATTAAATTAAACAAAAAATGCACAGTGTGTGGTTATATATACTCGTGCATACAGAGGGAGAACACAATATAAAATAAAATAAGAGAACAGTAAGAAAGAAAAATAAAAGCATTTAAATTTTGACAAAGCAACCGAGAGAAAGAGACAAATTAAATGAAATTAAAAAAGGTCATAAAATTAATATAAAATTTGTGGTCTTATTCATTTATTTCATTTTAATTAAATATTCTTTTTCTCGTATGGTGAAAGCTATTTGCCTCTCTGTCTCCGAGCGTATTCGTCATTTAGAGCGCTGGTTCTTCCACTAGCATGTATAACTGTGCCTGTGACATCCGGTCTGTGAACGGCCTCCATGGTCGAGGGGTAAGACGCTCGACTACGAATCCAAAGGTCGCGGGTTCAAACCCGGCGTGCGCAAATAACTTTTGTTTAATTAATATGTGTCATAGCACATAATTCATATAAAATAATTTAAAGTATATTTGCGGCACGTACCAGAGTGGTAGAAACTCTAAGCATCGCCCTGGTGAAAGACCACCATTCAGAATCGAAACGTTGCTTGAAATGTCTTAAGCCGTGTTTGGTGACCAGATCTGAATAGCCAGGTACTTCCCAACCTTACTTTTCCCCATCTTCTTCCCCTCCCCACTAACGTCAGCCTCACAACATGCCCCGATTGGGAGACGCCATTGTATCACTGGTTCTAGACGTCTGGGAGCAGTCGGGACTTTTGTGCGGTATTCACTATAAATATGTATTTATATATTTTTTTAATCCAAACTCTTACGAAATTGGCGAGATGTGACTTTCGGATAACACATGATGCACATATTTTGAGATTTGATTGAATTGATTTTTTCTTCTCTGTACACTCTGATTGAACTCCCATTGAGAACTGACCACGAGCCGCCACTGCGCGCCAACTACGAGCGCGGTGTTCTGCCTACTCAGTGCCGGATCGTGGGACGGAGGGCGCCGAAAGAGTCCCACTGGACGAGGTATCGCGAGAATCGCCGCCATTGTTTGGCAATTACCGTACCTGTCAAAGTTGGGCAATGGGGTAATTATCATTCGATCTTGCGACTGTTACATATTATTCGCGCGGATTTATCGGTGTGATATGTGAGCGCTGGTCTGACTGGGCGGTGGAGAGCATCATCGTCAATGTTGCAACCCCTCCCTCCCGCCGGCCTCTATTGACTACCTGACTGCAGGGCCGGTACTGCGCAGGCGCAATTGGAGCACTCCGCTCCAGGCGCTAACAAGACCTAATTACAGTGCTTTTTACGCACCCAACGCCTATATATTATATTAAATGAAAAAACATACTATTCATGGACGGCAATCGAACCCTGTGTGTTCCTGGTACGACGGCGTGAAATAAAAACTTGCACCTCTCGTCTAATACTTGATACCAATCTTTGATTAAAAATGCACACTGCATGTTAAAAATAAATAAAATCATGAGAAATAAGCAGTGCAAATGAGAGAGAAATTGGCTCGGATTTAATTTAGTGAAAAAATAAGACAGCGCTGTATTAATTAATAGTATTCTTACAGAAATGGGCACACGAATTTGAAACGTATTTAAAGCAGCGAGAGCAAGATTGTTCTTTGCACCAGCCCTAGTAGCCTTTTGGCTCAAGGCTGACTGCCTGACTGTATCCAGTTCTTTGGGACTAATGGTGAGGTGTTGGCCTTCATGCTATCTGAGTTAGGGGCTCTTTTCAGATATTGAAGAAGATTAAAAATATCACTTGTGGGAAGAAACGTGAGTATCTTTAAAAAGAGGACAAGACAGAAGTAGATGGAATTGAGGGAAAAAACCAAGAGAGAAAGATAGAGAGAGAGTAAAGCGGATGTTTTATGTGAAAATAATAAAAACCGAGAAGTTAGATGTCCTATCTAATCTGCATCACGTGAAGTGTGTTTGTTTTCACACGAACCTTACAAAATGTATTTATTATTATTATTATTGACGGTCTCCGTGGTCGATCAGTAAGACACTCGACTACGAATTCAAAGGTTGAAACATGGCGTGCACAAATATATAAAAAAAAAACAATATAATTGCGGCCACGTTCTAGAGTGGTAAATACTCCAACTATCGCCCTGGTGAAAAACTACCATTCAGAATCGAAACGTTGCTTAAAATGGTTTTAATCGTGTTTGGTGACCAGATCTGAATAGCCAGGTACTTCCCAACCTTCCTCTTTCCCATCTCCTTCCCCTCCTCGCTAACTTCAGCATCACAACACACCTCGATTTGGGAAGCCATAATCTCACTGGCTCAATCTCAATTATGTACCAGTAGCCGAAATACTTATATGTACCTTTAACATAATTATTAAATATGTCAAACAAAGCGATTGCTTTCTACAAAAATATTGATATTATAATTTATTTTCAATGTTTTTAAAATCATGATTGTAGCTTTAAGGATCGAAGGTACTACTCGTTTGTTTTATGTCAATAATAATTAATGCCAACCATAAATAAGTGATAAAATGATTTGGTTATCTCTAAGCTGTTGATATTGCATTAATAGGGTTTGTAAGGTAACCCTTCGTTTGATAAATAATTATACATCGTTCGTACAAGCGTCAAATATTTAACGATTGAATCAAGTATTTTAAAACGTAGCTAACATTTTTACTATTTAAAAATCAATATTAAATCTAGGCGTTTATGTTTTCGTATAGTATTAATACGCTAAGCCGTCTTCTGTAAATGATTCGTTAGATCGCCGTGTGGGGCGCTAACATCTGCAAAAAACAATACTGGTAATTTTCGCTCATACGCAAAAAATCTGATAGTATTAATACGCTAAGCCTTCTGTACATGATTCTTTAGATCGCCGTGTGGGACGCTAACGTCTGCAAAAAACAATACTGGTAATTTTCGCTTATACGTGAAAAATCTGATAAGTATTAATACGCTAAGCCGTCTTCTGTACATGATTCATTAGATCGCCGTGTGGGGCGCTAACGTCTGCAAAAAACAAAACTGGTAATTTTCGCTCATACGCAAAAAATCTGATATTTTATTCCGACTGCGCAACTTCACGATTCATCCACCATGTCTCTTTTGACGTCTGTGTCGAGACTAAACTAGTTGTGTATAATTACAACTGCACGTATTGAACTTTTTCTCCCGTTGAAAACCCGCCGTTAACAAAACACAAACTCACTACGTCCACGGTAGCAAGTGTTACCTACAATTAAAAGCTTAATATTACGGAACTAACAATTACTTCGAAAAATGGAGCAAGTCGGTAGTCATTTCATAATGCGTTCATTATAATATTTTTATTATTTTTTATGTAACGTGTTACAGTTTTTGGATAATCAGACTATAATGGAGACCGATTGCGCAAGAACGTTATAACTTAATGCTTTATATTTTTAATTGTTGTTTTGTGTGAAATTGAGCGGTTTTTACGCAACTAAAAAATTCACATGGGAATTTATTTAATACCTGATAATTTTTTGATCCGATAAAAAAGTGAGTTGGATTGTGTTCATTTTGATGTGTGATTATTGATGTGCTAACAGAGATGCAGTACTTCTCCCGTAGATGAACACTGTGGAAGCCTTCTAATTAGAGAGAGATAGATACAGATTGACGATGACGATAGTGATTATACATACCATAGTCAGCGCCACTGCTCTTGAGAATCCTGAAGGTTTAGCGCGACCATATCGACAACTAAGCAGAAAGTATACGACAAACTAAGTTTTTGGCGTCAGTTTATCGATATTTTACACGCCCCAAGCTGCTGAAAGTACCGATTGAGAAAAAAATGCCCTAAGGTGGCAACACGTACCGACGGCCTGCGTAGTCGAGTGGTAAGACGCTCGGCTACGAATCCAAAGGTCGCGGAGTCGAACCTGGCGGGCGCAAATATATTTTATTGAATTAATATATGTCATAATACATTTAAATCATATATAATAATGCATAGTATATTTGCGGCACGTTCCAGAGTGGAAGATACTCTAAGTATCGCCCTGGTGAAAGACCACCATTCAGAATTGAAACGTTGCTTGAAATGGCTTTAGCCGTGTTTGGTGACCAGATCTGAATAGCCAGGTACTTTCTAACCTTCCTCTTCCCCATATCTTTCCCCTCATCACTACCTTAAAACCTCACAACATACCCTAATTGGGGATACCATTGTGTCACTGGCTCTAGACAGTTGAGACTCTTGTGCGGTATTCACTATAAGAAAAATAGTAAGAAAAGAGCTTATGAAACGTTAGGGTCAAATTAGTTCGTTTTGAAAATACAATTTAATTTTTTTGAAAAATTAAGCAATGGCTGATTGATTTTGAAATAGCTACAATATTCCTGAATGACTATCAAAACTCTCTCTCGCCAACTTCAAAACGATCACTGTTTTTTAAAAATGAGCCGATAATTTTGTTTCCACGTCCATCAACAAATATACAACTTGTCCATCTAGAGTTCGAGCAATTTAGATAACTAAGCAGAGGAAGGATGAAAGTAGACTGAATGCTGTGGAAATGAGATCCTTGAGACGAATGTGCGTAAAACCATGCATGACCGTATTAAAAATGTGGATATCTGGAAAGAATGCAAGGCTGATGTGAGCGTAATGAATAGAATCAACAAAGGGACGCTTAGATGATTTGGGCATATAGAGCGAATGAACGAAAAGAGGAGTATGAAAAGAATATATGAAGAAGAAGTCGAGGACGCCCGAGAAAGACATACTTGAATCGGGTCATGTGAAGAGTCAAAATAACATAAGAGTATGTATGAGACGATGTATGAATGTGAATGAATCAAGGAGTGTGTGCCAAGACAGGGTTATATGGCGGTCCGTCCTCTCTACCTACCCCTGCGGGGAAACGGCGTGATGGTTAGTTAGTTAGTTAGTTAAGCAGCTTTGAGTGGATTGGAAATGTCAAACGTCACTGGCGATCGAACGTCGACAAATTACCGATAATGTTGATAAAATCCTTGATCCAGTCGATGTTGCCATTTCGAAGACGGCCTTGCTACACCTCCTGTCGGTCTACCACGTTATCCTTCCAGACCCTTGTGTTTAGCCACAGGCTTATTATAAAGAAAGCTCTTTGGTGGTTGGGTGTCTTCCATTCTCGCCGCATATGTCCTGATAAGCGGAACAATACCAGTTTTACAAACCACAACCTATAACAGTTGTCATAGGTGGTGGTCGTACATTCTTTCATGACTCATTTTCAATCATTTTCTTGTATGACTCCAAAGATTTTTCGTTGAATCTTCCTCTCAAGATTGTTTAATTTTTATTTATATTTTTATAGTGAATACCGCACAAGAGTCCCAACTGCTCCCAACCGTCTAGAGCCAGTGAGACTATGGCATTTCCAATTGGGGTACGTTGTGAGGCTGAAGGTAGTAGAGAGTTGAAGGAGATGGGAAAGAAGAAGGTTGGAAAGTACCTGGCTATTCAGATCTGGTCGCCAAACAAAGCTAAAGTCATTTCAAACTACTTTTCGATTCTAAATGGTGGTCTTTCATCAGGGTGATACTTAAATTATCTACCACTCTGGAACGTGCCACAAATATACTATAATATTGAATATATATTCAATTTTATACCATAATTTGAAATAAAATCTATTGTTAGAAACTATCACATTGTGGCTATTCATTATAATAATAAAAAAACAGTAAAACTATGTCTTAACAACTTTTTCCTGATTTTATAAGCCGAACAGTTTTGGAACCACCGATCTTTCATAAGGGCACAATATTTCGTCGCTGAAAAGGTTAAAGGGCTTAAGCGACACTTAAGTTAAAAATGGGTTAATTATGTGGTTTTTGACAGTTTTTTTTTCTGCTTCAAATGCTCTGACTCTCGTTTGATTCTGAAGACTTTTGGGGCCCTTCAGCCAATACTAAGCTTGGAACTTTTTTTAGCTTTCGTTTCAGGTTATTAAGTGAGAGCATTAAGTTACCTGAGTTCTTTTTTAATCCAACTAGGTACTGAAGACTTCAGCCCTTTTGGCTTTTGGGCGACCATATACTATATCATCATTTAAATTACCCCGATCAAGGAACGGTTGTTCCGAAACCGGTCGGCTTATAAAATAAATATAAAGTGACTAAAACCATGTTTTATTGTTTTATTAAATGCAATAAAACATTGAAATCGAAAATTAATGTTAGCATAATAGAACTATTTTATTTTGATTATAGCTTAATTTCTCAATTGAATCATAAATTTTGTGGGTGTCCGTTAATAATTAATAATCCACTCCTTTCTCTAAAAAAAAATCCGCCGCACAAATCCACTTCTTCGCGGAAAAGCCTTAATTTCCATTTACACAAAAATAAATGTAGGCTCTGTTTGTCTATTGTGTGTGACGCAATCCACTTAGGCAGCGAGCTGTCTCAGCGAGGCGCGTTGCGAGCCTAGTCCGCCGGGCGCGCCACTTGCCAAGCCGTGCGTCGCGGCCATTTCACTTTCATTCCGCGCGCCGCGGGGTGCAGCCGGCTGTGAACGGGGCCTCACCCGACCGGCGGCACCCAGGGCCGCGCTGGGTCTCACCCGAGATAAGCGCCGCAGGGGGCAATTTCAAATTGAAAGTTTCATTTTCCCAGGGAAAGCTCAGTATTTTGTTTTGTTTGGATTTTGAGGTGAGAACGACTTTGAATGAGATCGATTGGTCCTTAGTCTTAGATTAATTAAATATTGTAGATACGTTACTGGGACAACGTGCGTGGATGCACTAAACCGAGTCCGCGAACCATACCTGAGATTTACTACGTTTAGTTTCACACAAACATTCGTTCGACAGACAAGCTGTCACCAGCTGCCACGAACGCGTCGCTGTAGGCTCCTTTCTGAGAAAAATGCCTTGAGAGGTGTGAAAATCATTCGGGAGTAAAAAACATATCTCATGGAGTTTCTTTTCATTTTTAATTACCGACAAATCACTTATTATTTCAATTCAATAAATACAATTATTCACAGGGTTTAAGGGTTCATGAAAACGGTGTGAGATAGCGAATGCAGAAATACATAAGTGTGTGAAAGACAACCAGAGCTAGTAGCGCAATATCCGATTATAACAGTAGCGTGGGACGTTCATATAGCTATCTCATCCGTACACACATATTCTTTGAATGGCTGTCCTTTTTAAATGCGGGTGAAACGGAATACAATACGTTACTAGTGCTGCTGCATTTTTCGTAATGTTTGTATCAATATGACGTGTCTTGTATTTTATGTCTATGGCTGAAGTACGAGTAATACGCTTGACAGAAAGCGGAAAGTGTCGCATAGATAATAGCATAGTGACATTGATAATGTGACATGACCGGTCGGTAGCTGGAGTGGACAAACGCGTCGGACGCCGCTGCTGGCTGAGTCCTCCGTCATTGCACAAGCAACATTTTCCGCTAATTATGATGGTAGTGGGATTTTTCAAATATTGTCAGGTTATTCGTAACCAGGGAATGTTCGAGTTTTTTTTAAAGAAAAAATATTAATTACAAAAATGTAGAATAATCAACTCATAGACAGTAATAAGACAAATTTACCAACACATTTTTTGACCTTACATCACTACCGTTCGAGATTGAATTCAAAGTATTTAATATCTCCTGCTACGAAAATATAGGCTGTGATATCCACCATACCATGCCGACGTTTGAAGTAAACTTTTGACAACCAAGCCTTAGTAATATTTCGCACCTATGAGTAGAATTTGAGAAAAACTCCTGGAGAATGCGGCAAAAGAGTTTTGCAGAAGTGCAACTTTCGGCAGAATTTACTTCATCTACCTTTGCTTGAAGGCTTAGATACTCTCCTAACATATTGTTTGCATTATATTCGGCTGGTAGCAACTGTTAACTCATGCAGTTCAACATTCCTTGCCGTAGACTAAAAAACAATGACTCGCTGTTCCTCAATCATCACTCTATTATGGGTATCATTTTCCACTGCCCAGAATTTCAAGACTTGCTAACTCAAGTCTTGGTCTTGAATTTTTCAGTATCAGTCTAAATGATTTTTGTCATTCTTTACGACTCTACAGAAACCTTGACTTGACCTTGGTTTTGACTTGAATGTTCTTTTAAATGTCCTATATTTGTCGTTGCTTCATTTGAATATTATGTTTGTGCTGTTCTCTTTCTGCTGCTTGTTTTGCCATTTCATGTAATTTATTATTTTTTTGTAATCGGACAATAGTCCGTTAGTATATAAATAAATAAATGTCCAGAAAGTATCCAAAACTATCCCTAAATGTATCAAGATGTTCTGCCTTTTGGCCGCAATTTGAATTAATATATTTGCTTGAGTTTGTCCAAGCTGCACACTACATGGTATTTAGAAGTTGGGCGAAAAAGTACCCCTAGAATTGGCCGCCCTAGGCAGCTACCCAGGTTTCCTAGGCCCAAACGCGGCCCTGCAGCCACTGCAGTACGCGTTACGGCTGTTATGACATCGCGAGCTTCTAACGTCACACGTTTCAGGTGGCTGAAAGAAAATCGAGGTAATTGTTCAGAATTTTGAATTTGTGTTGAAAAAACTGACCATCATAAATAATAAAACTTTTTGACAATTATGTCGTATGGATGTGGAGCGTTTTGATCGATAAAGCGTTAGTTCAATAATTAATTTTTAGGTTATCTTAAAATCTGATGTGATTTAATGTTCTAACCGCCAATACTTGCATGTTGTTTGGTTATAGAGGAACTGAGCCATGTTGAAATAGTTTATTTTTTCTAGAACCAATGTTTCGAACAGCCTTGCAGTTCCATCGTCAGGAAAAATGCGTTAAGTGTAGAAACATCATACATAACGTAACTTACGAAGAGTAAAGATAGATGTAAGATACATCAAGAAAATTAAGAGTTTGGGACACATGCATACTTTTTTCTGCATATTTTCTAAAATGAAGGACACTGCAAAGCTGTCCAAATATTTGGCTCTTAAATACAAAAAAATACTTAATATCAAAAAATACGAAACTTTAGGTTCAGGATTTGGCTTTATCTTGTACTGGATTTAGTATTCAACTGATCCCAAAAATTTGAACAACTATCGCAATGGAAACACATATTTAATTGTTAATTTCTTAATATTGTTAATTTCGGATTCAGTGAGTGCCAAATTTCGAATACATAAGCAGTTTAGTGCTAAAAATATACAGTTATTAAAATATTTATAATAATTTGTAAGACTTGATAACTGAGAATCACATATTCTTGATAAAGTTAACAATTCAAACAATGAGAAAAACTTTATTCGAGGCATTTCGATCAAATAAGTTTGACTTTATTGTTAGATCCTGTACCTATCCTAGACTATCGTAAAATAAGACACTTCTAAAAATATTTTACAACCCGCATGTCAAGATAACTTTATAAATTGTTGCGCTTAATCAACCTGATATAACCAAAATACGATGACACCTTCATTTTAAGCAAAACAATAAACTATCGGGGCTAAATAAAGTCGAAATCGTCAAAAACCAGGTTTTCAAAAAAAACTATTGTTAAATATTTTTCGTCCTTCCAAGCTCTCGGCCACAACATAGATGCAATATGGCGGCCACAGCTCCAGCCGACTGTTGTCAAAAGTGCCATCGAGGGATGATTTAAGAGTTATCGCGCTATCCGAAATGAAGACACCATCCGAAATTAGGGCACTTTCCCTCCATAGAGGGTGCGCTTGTAATTGATGTTATATTTTGATGACAGATATAAAATCAAGAACGAGAACAGAAAAATATGGAAGTAAAAGTTAAGGAGACCCAAAGAGTTGAGTCATATCAATAGAACTATATAATATTGCGTTAATTCGCTCATAAGTATTACCTACTCGTTTATTATATAACCTATATCATACCTGTAAACATTTCCTTTTCTTGATACTCACTCCGCTTCTTTAAGATTGTATGTACACTATTTTACGATTATTCTCCTTTGCCTACCTTTATTATATACTGCTTTAATTATATCATTTGTATCATATCTGTGAACAATAAAATACTTTTTCAATATGTGCACCCCGCTATTAATAATAATAAGAAGGGTGCCATTGTTATTTATTTTTTTGTTTACGCCCGTTTTAGGCTTTTGTGCAAAAAATATTGTAAAATAAAAATAAAAAAGTGTATTGGATAGCAGTAGATGAAAATAAGTAATAATATTTAATAAATAACAGGTTAAAAATATTGGAAAAGAAAAGAAAAAATAATATTAAATAACAGGTCGAACTATTAGTTTAGCTCTGCCAGATGACAACAACTGTACTAAATTAGACTTTATAGTTTGATTTTGACGAGTTAAATATATCAATGACATCGGAGTATGTGTTTCCCAGCTGTTGCATTCGTCGCATAGGCGATAGTTATTGCAGTATATGTATATATTTGTATAAGAATTTCAATAAACTAAATATGATAGAAGATGCTACCGATAAACATGCCTACTGTATATTATTTAAAAAATGATAAAAACGTTATTATTTTCTCTGTGTCTAATTATAAATATTTCTTTTTGATCATTATTTACATTTTTTTTTTAAAATCCTTGTAACCTGCATGCTTACATTTTATTTCAATCGAACATATTTTTTCCTACATAACTGGACAGATACGAATTTACTATACAGTGACTGGATTTCGATTATCCACGGTAAATCAAACCAAAAATCATTATTCTTCTTATGGTGCCCTCTTACATCGGACAGTGGCTCTAATCAGAACTATTTTGAAAGAAGAACTGCAATCGCACCAGCCACGAAAGTGTAGAAGTAATGAGATACGGCATCTTCATCTATCACGTCTTCCATCAAACTCCCTTGATTATCATGTATATAATTTTGCATTATTCATTTCTCATGATATGATCATAATACTTGATTTTTATTATCTTAACAGCTAATTGCAATTTGGAAATTGTCGGACATTCGACTGGTTATCTTAACACCCCGGAGTATTTGAAGGATTGGAGCAAGTGGATGAGATTGTGTATTTAGAAAGTATGTTTACAAGAGACGGAAAGGCTGATAAGGATATTTAAAGGAGGGTGAATGCAGGAAACTACATTAATGGGGGACTGAACGCTGTTGGCGAAAATAAGAAGTTGTCCAAAGAAGCGAAGCTAGCAGTCCACAGTAGAGTGCTTATACCAACCCTGATGTATGGCAGTGAAGCATGAAACTGCCAGAGGAAGAATGAACGTAGACTGAATGCCGTGGAAATGAGATCCCTGAGACGTATGTGCGGTAAAACCATGTATGACCGTGTTAAAAATGTAGATTTCCGAAAAGAATGCAAGGCTGATGTAAGCGTAGTATATAGGATCAAGAAAGGGACGCTTAGATGGTTTGGGCATGTAGAGTGAATAAACGAAAAAAAGAGTATGAAAAAATATATGATGCGAAACTGAATGGATGAAGAAGTCGGGGACGCTTGGGGAAGACATGATACGATCGAGAGAATCAAATACTTAAATCGAGTCATGTGAAGTGTCAAAATAACAGGAGAGTATGTATGAGACGATGTATGAATTTGAATGAAGCAAGGAGTGTGTGCCAAGACAGAGTTGTGTGGCGATCTTTCTTCTCTGCCTACCCCTGCGGAGAAACGGCGTGACGGTTAGTTAGTTACCTATATATCCACATTTCAATCTCCCGTGTCAATGCTTGGATTAGTGTCCAGGTGTCCTGGCCAGACCGTACAGAAGAATGGAGAAAACAGAACTACGAACCATTTGGATTCCTAAATTGAGGCAGGTCCGGTCACAGAAGAGTTCTCGCGCTCCTGGCCGTCTCAATGTGAACGCTGACTTTCTTGGGACAGGTCCCATTTTTAGTTTTACAACCACAATGTTGCAATCGATATCTAAAAGCCACAATAATTTACCGAAGTTATCCTTACAAAACAGTCTCTATTTTCCACTAGACGTCTTACAACAAAAACGATTTGAAAAGATGGTGATTGGTCTATTGCACATTCAACAAAACGTCCAATAAAGTAGATTTATAAACCGTGGCGAATGATAGCCTAGTTCTGGAAAAGGGTAATATTATTTATAGTTATATCATGTACGCAGAAAACGTAATGGCATTGTCATCGTAACGCGTCACGCACAATAAACTAGAAAGCAAATATTCAGAGGTAATGCATTTCCATCGCTATTTACGATTTATTGTGTAACTCCATATAATATTAAAAGTACGGTATATTTTACAAGCCTCCGTGAATTGTTCACGATCGTTTTTCTCGCTAGGCTTATTTGTTTTTATAACTTCCTTTATATCTACTTAAAAGTATATTGTATGGAGTTGGATTAAAATGTTGTATTTTATTTATTTATTTATTTGAACAAGATCTCATAAAAAACAGTTGTTCACCAAATACATGAAGAGATGGATGATATAAAAATATTGTAGATACATGCATAGTGTAAAAAAAGAAATTAAACATTTATGTACATCTCACATATAGACAAGGTATTATATATCCAAAGGAGTTATATAAGTACAAAATGAAGTAGTGTCACGCACTATATATGATATAATAAAGCAAATAAGGTCAGCAATGAAAATCAAAAAAGACAAGATACAAGAGAGGTTCATTCTAATACACATATTATGAGTAAATCGTTGAATTGGCAAGTGTAAAAAGATGTGTAAAAAATTTATATATTTTATTTAAGATTATGTAGATCGTTATGTACCTAACGGTTACTCTTGTACGTATATCGAGAGATAATGACAGAACTCATCAGAATATGTGCATCTAAATATATCTAAGGTAGATGCAGCTTTATTGAATAGTTCCATCGCTTTATATATTGGCGTGTTTTTGTATGAGGAAGTTCTGATGGAAGGTCACATGATGCCTCGCACGAATATAATTACTTGGGGCAAATAAGTTAATCTCCTTCAGTATATATGGGTTATAAATACCTCCAGAAATCAACTTATAAAAATGTTTACCCAAAAACATCTTCCGACGGGCTTGCAGGGTGTGAAAATCTAGCATTCCACATAAAAATAACGAAGAGAACAAAAACGGGTAATATGTAAACTCCCTCATGTATAAGTAACGCATAAACTTCCTTTGTACTCTTTCTATTTCGAGGATATGGTTACGTTCTGAAGGAGCCCATATAATGGAACTGTATTCCAAGATGCTGCGCACAAGTGCTTCGTATGTTCTACGGATTGTTATTCCGTTAGTAAATGATCTTGCTTTATCAACACAATTGTCTGTATTTAAGAATTTCCGTCTCTTCTCACTTCACATATTGTGCTCCTTGTAGTTTTTATTGACTATGTTAGTATATTTTTATATCTTCAATATTGTAAGATCCCCATTAAATCTTTTATTTATTTTGCATGGCGGTACGTGACATTGTTTACACGATTTTTTTTATTTACTAGATTCTTATACTCGTATATCATTAGGTGATTGAATCATTTAAAGCTACTGACTCTAACTCTTGTTCCTTGTACCAACAGCATGGCGCTTTGCGCCTTGCTTAGTAACATTACGTGGATAGAAAAAATGCTTTTACGTGACTATTTAAGAATTAAAAAATACTGTAAAATATAATTGATTGTGTAGACTTAGCCCTTATTTCACACTTTGTCCGCTAATGGATTTTGCAAATTAAATCTTTTACGTCCCCTATTCAAAGCAGTCCATTTCATAGAAGTCATAAATTCCAAAGCTACAATTTATTTGATAGTTTTATGCTGAATTAGTAGAACTCCACTTTTTTTTTGTAATTTAAATTTAATTATCTCATTATCAAGTTCTGCTAGTTTTTAATTTGTTTTATATTGTAACAGCTGTTTCGGCGTTCAACGCCATAACAATATATTTTATTAAACTACATATTTTATCCATATTTTATCCACATTTTGTAATATATCAATGAGGTAACGCACATTATTATTTCGCCGTATAATTTATCGTCATTGCTAGTAGCACACAAACGGGCACAACATGTGCCTAGCCTGCCGGTTTAAAAAGGAAGAAAAAAACACCTGTAGTTTCTATATTATAATGAATAAAGAAAAAAAAGTGATTAAGACGTAAGTCACATTATAAGGTAACAGTAACAAAACACATCCAATTAGCAGCAAAAGAAAGAACTCTTGTCGACAATGCTTCGTGTGTTGTGTCTGCAATTCAATTCACAGTGTTACATCACCGCCGCGGATTGTCCCGAGAAGGAACCGCGGTGTAAAAAACGACGTGAAAAGTGTTTTTTCCACCCATTCTTAACTGATTTACGAGTGAACTATGTATTTAGAGCAAACTGAATGCAGAGCTGGATTAAAACAAACAATCTTGAGAATGTTTCCAAAATTCCAGGGCTACTAGAGCAATGTCACCGGGAGAAAAGAGGAGAAACGTTTGATGGAAGTAACATCTTTCATAAAATATTTCTAATTAACAGTTTTTTAATGAATTCATTTGTGTCTAACAATGTTTTGGAAAATAATAATGATTTTAATAGAATTAAATTTTTTAATTTATTTCGACTATTTTAAATTTTCAGGTGAAGAGTCAGGATAACAGAAGAATTTATTAGACGATATTTTGTAAATATCGGTTTCACGTTATCCGTCCTCTGCATCTTCAGACTGGTTACAATTTTATAAGTAAATTTATGGCGGGCATAAGACTGGTACAATTTTAAGTAAATTTATGGCATAATCTTAGAGTATTTAGAGTGGTATCTATTCAAGGAAGTGTAGTCAGTTTTTGATGATTTTTACCTGACTCGGTGGACCTGGGCGGGGCTAAGACTAAGTCTAGGGTATTTATACATCCATTTTTATCACATATCGACATAATGTTTTTGTTTATTCGTTTAACCACTTTTTCACAGTATTGATATCAACAAAAATATAGCATCTAACCTAAAAAACCGTTTAGTTGTGTCAAGTTTAGTGGCATAATAAAAAATGTGGACTGAGTCCCGCGGTGACCCAGGAGCCCAAGATCATTGTGACAGTACGTAGAAGCGGATTATTCTATTTGTTGTCTCTTTCTCTCTCACGTGTACGACGTAAAAGCCCGGAGAAAGTGATTTATCGCAAGTTTGTATCGGTGGGGTAAAAATAATTAGCTCTCTCTCCATAAATTGTTTCTCCAAGGGAGATGATATACTATTAGTGTCCGGAATGGACGCTTATTGACTCTCACAGTGAACTTCTGTGCCTTTAGGTTTTGTTTTATTACTGACAGAGGCGGCTTTACAATAACATTAAAAAATACGTTCGGGTAGTTTTATCACCTTCAGGGAGACGAGTTACATGGGGTGTGTTAGATGCGTTTGTGTGTGTTTTTTTTAAATATATAATATCTATAGTTGTAAGTTTTATTTCTAAAGTCAAACACGCGAGGCCAAGCAAACTGACCGTTAGGATCTCCCCTACACGCCAGGTGCGTCAAATTTGAGTTGAAAAAAATTCCCTGACTCTTGTAACCTTACTTTCTGGATGACCCTCGTAAAATTGAGAAGAACAAACCAAGCCGAGCTTTTACAGAACCTGATCAAGAATGACTTAGACTTTTGAATCAGACTGCGCACGTACCTGAGAATAATCTAGCGACTCGGACAGTCTCATTGTCTAGTACACTCGTGTTACTCGTACAAAGTACAGCAGAATGTGTCAGCCATTGTACGCGTAATTGCGTGTTATGTCATATTCTTTGCGTTTCCTTCCGAACTCATTTATTATAGTGTCCACTCTGTCGCCATTTCACTCGTCACACTCCGTTGGCTTTATTCGGACGGGAAATAATACGTATCATATCATAAACGCGATCGAAACGCAATCAGATAATGTGGATTGCTGGCACGTGACACACTAGGATATTTTATCAAGAAACGAATTTTCTTGATTTTTGTTATTTTTAGTATTACCAAGTAACTCATTTTAACGCAATCAGTTAGTGGTCAAATGGACCAAAGTGTCGGGTTCCAGTCTCTGCTATTAGCTAGCCTAGTCCTGCATCATTGCACAAGCAACATTTTCCACTTATAAAGAAATCCCCGTTTTCTCGTTATCCCTTAAACAATTTTATTCAAATGAGATTTTAATCTATGCAAAAATAGAAAAAGGTTCCTCAATTCAACAAAAAATACACCAACCCAAAACTAAAATTATATTTGGACAAATAAATTTTCGTTACTTCTCAATAGAGTTATACAAAAATTTTTCTCAATTCAAAAAAACACAAAAAAATGGTAATCATAATTACCAAAACTAAAATAAAAAGAAGTTTGAAAACAAAAAAATTTTTCAAAGTTCTCAATATAGTTATAATAAGTTCTTGCTTAAACTTGTTGTAGCTCGTGTGAAAAATATCCAAATTTCCTGCGAGGCAGTTAATTAACCTAGTTAGTCTTCCCAGGGGCATCACCATTGGTAAGTTAGTTCTGCACCAGGGAAGAAACAGAAGCCTGTGTTGGCGGCCACGCGTGAAATTATAATATATAACACTCTTCCTCTCAAACTAAAAATTCTTGCCAATTTAGCAAATTCGAAAATATATGTAACGACATGGATTATAGGTACAGGAAAAATTAAACTTCTTTATTTCTATTCTGTTTACCATCTGCTATAAAACCTTTAGTGAATTTAATTTCAATCATCTATTTTTTCATTTCTCTTTTAATGTACATTTTTCTTGCTTCACAACTTTACTTGCACTAACAAAAACTGATGTTCACGTTAATTGCTAACTAAAATTCGTACATATTAATGGCATATGAATGACGGATCAATTCAAACTGACGAACAGTGACGGGTTTCCCTATGCCTTGTAGAACGACTTAACCATATGGCTGCGTCTGTTTTAGATCGGTTCAAAGCGAAGAGGTGGCACAACGAGGCGTGGCGCGTTGTGCGCATACCAGTCACATGGTTGCAGCGCCCTTGAGGTGATTTTTCACAAAAACAGCGCTTTGTAAATTATTCAAATATTATTTAAGACCTTATCTCTAGACCCCATTTAAGACCTTTAAAATGATGATTCAACAAACCGACATTAAAACTGTGATGGATCACGATTTCTGGCCCAAAGGCATCGTCTTCAGGAGATTCAGAGAAGCCGCCGTGCGATTCACGAAGCAATCAAAATGAATAATCTAAAAATCGCTTCGATCAACTGCCGATCGGTTAAAAGAGTAAAAAAAGTTTATTTGTGATCTTTGTGACAAACATGACGTGATATTATTACAAGAGACCTGGCTCATACCAACTGAAATAGATTTTCTTAGCGACATTCACCCGGAATTCGAGTTACGGTAGTTCAGCGGTAGACGGTCCACTACGAGGACGTCCATATGGAGGGGTAGCTATTCTATGGCGAAAAACATTCAGGGCAATCGACTGTGGAACTCCCAGAATAATAGCGATTGATATCACACTCGACACTGGAACACTACTTATCATGTGTATATATATGCCAGTATGCTGATAATTTACCGGAATATACTAAGCTGTCTTTCAAAATTACAGACAATCATTGAGGAAAGAGACAACCCAAATTGTGTAATTATAGGAGATTTTAATGCCGATATGAATTCGCCCTTCGGACGTGAGCTTAAATCATTCTGCTCAGAATATAATCTACTAATTGCGGACGTTGAAATGATCCCATCTGACTCGTACACATATGTAAGCGATGCACACAATACGACTAAGGCAGGCCATTGTCTCGTAACTCAAGCAGTACGTAATACAATTCAAGATATGTATATTGATTACAAGTCCGACTGGTCTGATCATCGACCAATGCACATAACTCTACAGACCTTTGGGCTGAAGTTTACCATTAATTCACCAACAGTGATCCATGTCGATGGCAACCCAAAAATCCAGCACAAGTTGAGCTATACTCCAAATCTGCAATATCCATAGGTCAACCCATAATTCGTGGGACCAACACAGTACCTCAAGACAAGAACGTTGATGGTCGAAATCAACAAACTGTACGACAACATTGTTCAAGCATTGCGTACTTCAGCAACAAGGTGTAGTGAGAAGGCCAAACAATGAAGGAAAATGGAAGTCTACAGCTGGTTGGAATGAGCATGTTGCTCTACACTACGAAACATCAAGGAAGGCATATGTTGGCTGCAGAATGGACGACCCACTAATGGTCCAATTATGGAAGCTCGAAAACAAACAAGATCAAATTTTAAAGAAAGAGTTTAAAAAATTGTCAAAGAAACCTCGAACAGAGCAAAATGGATAAAATAGCCAACAGCTTTCAATGCAAGAACTTTTTCATCCTTTTTGGAACAAAACAAATGCTATTTTGAAGGCAAGACACACATCCCCGAGTCATGGAAAATCTGATGGTAAAAATATAGCTGAAATTTTCAGGAATACTTTTTGGTACAGATCAACCACAAACAATTAATAGTGCTTCAACCAGAACAGCAAGAATTTATCGTCGTCTCACCGGAGATGGTTCAAAAAGCAATACGCAGCATGGCAGGAGGTAAATCTGCAGGTCACGATGGACTCGCCATAGAACATGTTAACGGGGGTGTACTCACATGCCTCACTGTTCACTGCCATGATCGAGCTCGGACATATTCCGGAACAACTCTCCAAAACTATAGTACCGATTCCAAAGAGCCGTCAACTGGACTTGACATCATCCGCTAACTACAGGCCTATCTCGCCAGTTATTGCAAGAATCCTCGAAAAGTTCTACTAAATTTGACGGAAGACAAACTTAGAACAGAGGATTCGCAAATGGGATTCAAGTCTGGTTGCTCTTACGGATACAGCTATATATAGTGAAACAAGTCATTGAATACTATAAAGCACGAAAAACAACGGTCTATGCATGCTTCCTTGATCTGAGTAAAATTTTTGTTTATAAAAACTAACTCTAAAAAAACCTCCATCAAAAATACTAATGGTAAATAACAGGAAAACTTCGTCAGATGGAATGATAGCCTATCAGAAGTGGCTAGCTAAAGTGCGGCGTTAGAAACACTCCAGTTCTATTTAATGTTTATATGGACGAACTGAGTAAAAGCACTGAATAAAACAAGAATCGGATGCCACATTGCCGGGGTATGTATGAACAACATTAGCTACGCAGATGACATGGTTATATACCCCATAGTCCAAAAAAAAACTGGTATTGTTCGTTTGTTGACCATTTTGTACAATGCCGCTGCTGATATTTAGAGCAAGTACAGGACCTACTATCCCGCCCATACGTTTATGAGTTTCTCAATATAAGCAGTGATTCAAAATGTCGTAGACGACTTAAATGACAAAAAGCCAAAGAAGATATAGCCAACATGCTAAGGAGATTCAAGTTTCATCAAAGCAGTTGTTCACTGCATGAATACACTTGCGAACTCTGGACCAGATATACACAAGCAGAACACGCTCCGAGTGCAGTACAACCACGCGTACAGGGGGCTTTTCGGTCTTCCTTGGCGATGCAGCGCCTCACAGATGTTTGCAGAACGGGTTTGCTGCTGATGCGTCACAGAATGGCAGGAAAAATCCAGGAGGCACTCTCGTCAGGCTGCCGTCCATCTCAATCAAAATAATATTTATCATCACGTGTTAAATTTTCTTTTTTCGCAGATTGTTGCATTTCATTTTTACGTGATTTTATCTATTTATTTTTTTATCGAAACATTTACAGAGTTATCTTCACTGTTAAACACGATTGAATATATATACAAATAAAAAGTATTATTATTATTATTAATAACAACGCGCCACGCGTAAAGCAATGAACGTGTTAAATTATAATTTAATAAAAAAACATGTAAATTGTGGTACCCCATTAAGGAGACATTTTGTTTATATGTAAAAAATAACAAAACTAATAAATTAATAATGGTGGCGGGGAGAATTCAAACACTATCAGGTTATTCCTAAACTTGGAATGTTTGCCATTATTGCAAAAATAAATATACATAGTCCAAAAAAAAATATTGTTCGTTTGTTCCTTTTTAGGCCGCCTGCACATCTTTACGTTTATGAGTTTATCACGTGATTCAAAATGTTAGACACGCAAATCGTAAAAGAAATTGATATAAAGTTAGTAAGTTTCATCAGCATGCACAGAATCTTTCCCTTGACCTTCTCTATCTCGGGGCAGATTCAAATCCGGAGGCCTTGAGACTAATCTCAATCAAAATAATATTTATCATCACGTGTTAAATTTTATTTTCGCAGATTGTTGCATTTCTCTCATTGATTAATTACTTTTATCGAAACATTTACAGAGTGTTAAACACGATTGAATATATATACAAATAGTATTATTTCAATAACAAACACATAATAATATTATCATACATATCGAAATGATCAATTTAAAATCATTGTACATTGTATTGCCCATTCCAAATAATTAACATGGTTTTAATGCACAAATCGATCTCAAGATTAAATTTATATCTGAAAAGCCTTCCACATTATCGGCAAAATTATTTCAAAACAGAAATTACAGTTAGATTCAACACAAATTTAAGTCGTAAATCGCAAAAAATCAAAATGCAGTTCTTCTATCCAAAGATAAGTACATTTTACTAGTATTATCAATTTCTATATTTTGATATTATTTTTTATTCGCTGAATACCTTAAAAGTTACTGTGAACATCTTAACATTTAGAGAGACAACTGAATTAAGACGTTCATTGTAAGGTATTTAGCGTGATTAATGGTGTTTATACGAAATAACTGTACTTTAATTATAAAACCATGAATGAAACCATTACACACCACAAACCTCGTGTTGTCAATGTCCAATAAATCGTCGCCGGAAAGACAAAAGGGCTAAACACGTTCATTACTGACACCACGCGTTACTCGTTGACAGGCATGTGACCGGTATGCGCACAACGCACCACGCGCGTTTTGCCGCCTCTTCATTTTGAAGTGATCTAAAACAGCCGCAGTCATGTGGTTTTGAGTCGTTCCACAGGGCGCAGGGTCATTCATATGACTTTAATATGTTCGAATTTTAGTTAGCAATGAACGTGTGAAGCGACACTGGTCAAAAATGAGTCAAATATGCAGATGTAATCAGTTTTTTTTTCTGCATCGAATGCTCTGACTCTTGTTAGATTCTGAATAATTGTGGCCCTTCAGCCATCTGTAATATACCCGTATGTACCATTTTGAAGAAGGCTCGACTCAAGCGACACAAGTTGGGGACTTTTTAAAAACTTTTTGTCGCTTCGGGTAACTTGGTGAGAGCTTTGAGTTACTTAGGTTAACTTTTTTATTATTAATCCAAGCAGGTACTGAGGACTTTTTAGGATTTTTTTTATCATCTACTCGTATTCCGACCAGAAATAATTAACAGTTTTAATTCCAAGGAATCCATCCTTGGTGCATGCAGATTGCAGGCAGCAGGTAGCAGAAGCCGCAGTACCTTCGCATGGTGTGCGTATGTATGCAGCTATGGCTAAGACTTTGATTTATTACATTCATTATCTAATATTATAAATAACTGGTAATATTATAAATTCTTTGATCTTGCAATATCGTGACCTTGTAACAAGAGATTATCTCTGTAATGAGATGGATTTAATAATAATATTTGTTTTAAATTAAAACATCTTTGTATATTTAGTTTGCATCAACTCCGCACGGGAGGCCCGAGGGAAATAATTTCCCTCAGATCCTATGTCATCTTTGGGGATGCTGTGAGGTGGGTCTTTTTTATGAATAGAAGAAGTGATCCTGGGTCTTTAAGAGCCCAATGTTTTAGGAGGGAGAAAAAATAGAGGCTGGCAAATCATTCCACATGCCCTTTTTTTTATAGTGAATACCGCACAAGAGTCCCAACTTCTCCCAACTGTCCAGAGCCAGTGGGACTATGACATCCCCAATTGGGTTATGTTGTGAGGAGGCCGAAGGTAGTGGGGAGGTAAAGGAGATGAGGAAGAGGAAGATTGGGTATTCAGGTCTGGTCACAAACGGCCAAAGCCATTTCAAGTACCGTTTCGATTCTGAATGGCGGTCTTTCTCCAGGGCGATATTTAGACTATCGTAACGCAAGTTACTCGAAGCATCTTCAATTGAAATGTCGGTAGAACAAGGACAGCATTCCCACCTGACGTATGTGCTCCACAGATTGCAATCCTTTTGTTAATATAGGAGAATCTATTACCATTTCTGCACAGATTCGATGACTTTTTTCAGGTATTTATTTATTTATTATTTGGGGGCTCTAGACCATAGGTGGCTGTCAAATTCAACAGTGGGGCACACTTGCGGTTTGTACAGGGTCAGCAGTTGTGTACTATTAAAGTATCTGCGGGCCCTGTACAGTACAAAAAGTTAAAAATAGGAAAAGACATAGAAAATAAAAAAAGATTGAGTTCTAAACGAGACTCGAACTTGGGACCTCCACTCTCTACGGGGTGGTGCAAAGTGGAGGTTCTGAGTTAGAGTCTCGGTCACAACTAAATCATTATATATATATATGCGTAATGTAACACTTTATAGCTTCATGCGCGTTTCAAAGAGCCTTACAGTCTCCATCATCAGGTCAGATGTGATGTTCCAAGGCTGCACGAAGAAGAAGAAATGCAACGCGGCATAATATCCCTGAAATCACTCAGGTTGATACTTTTGACCTAGATAATCTTACGAGACGTAGCGTTGCTTAAAACAGCTGTCACTATCTTTATTGAAAGCCTCCGAATAATTATTTATTATAAGATAAATAATTTTATTACTACATTAAAAAATATATATTTACGACACATTCCAGAGTGGTAGATACTCTAAGTATCGCCCTGGTGAAAGACCGACATTAAGAATCGATACGTTGCTTGAAATGACTTTAGTCGTGTTTGGTGACCAGATCTGAATAGCCAGATACTTTATAAACGTTCTCTTCACCATTTCTTTCCCCTCCCTTTTATCTTCACAACAAGGTCCAATCGCGGATGCCATTGTCCTTCTGGGTCCAGACGGTTGGGAGCAGTTAGGATTCACTATTAACATATTTATTTTAAGATATTTTATGTAAATAGCCCTGGATCCTCAAAATTCCTTTGCCTTCCATGCCCATATTAAGACTGCGATAGATGCCCGGTCCTGGTCAAATATAATCTTTAGGTAAACATAAGGATTTAATTTTTCGGTTAGTTTGTAAAAACTAACGAAATTAAAAAGTACACAAATAGAGATACAGACGATAAATATTTTAAAAAAATGTGCAAAATAAATTATAAGATTATAAAATTTGGGCTCGCTCAGATATATGATTATTTAATCTTTATTATTTATTCGTAGAAATGTATAAATACTTATATTAAACACAGAAACAATGTTTATTTCACCGATTAAGATACGAATGTGGGTATGTACAGGTAATATTCATGTTGAAGTAGGTACTCTCTAATCTCATGACATTTGGTTTATTTCGGCTTGAACTATTCCGTTGTTATCATTATTTATGTTTGTTTACAGATAAACAGTGTTGCGCAAAGGCGTCTTAACCCACTGCCCTACAGAACAAAATTCCTCTGGATACACTGAACAGATAATCTCTAGAAGTGATCTTTGTAATGATTTAATAAAACAAATTTGTAACTTTATTCCACTTTATTATTTGTGGTTTCAGCCTATGACGGCCATCTTCAGACTAGTACAAATGTTTGTTAACCTACACGGCTTATACTATTTTTGGAGACAAACAATGATTTTACTTTTTATATTTATCAGTTTCATGATTTTAATAGTTACAGGGTAAAAGTTACTTTTAATTTATTGGCTGTTTTGAACTATTCCGTTGTTATTGACATTTTATTAATTAAAGGTTGGTGAATACTTTGTTTACAGATAAACAGTACAACATTGCGCAAGGCATCACTGTTAATTGTGCATGGGAAAACCTAAAGTAACATTAATGCCCTTAAATATCAAACACAGAAAAATGTTTATTTCAGATAGATATAAATACGAATACATAAATTAAAAGTAATTTTGTTGAAGTAGGTACATGCAACAATTGGTTTAAAGTTCAAATCATTGTTTAACTATTCCGTTGTTATCATTATTTATGTTTGTTTACAGATAAACAGTGTTGCGCAAAGGCGTCTTAACCCACTGCCCTACAGAACAAAATTCCTCTGGATACACTGAACAGATAATCTCTAGAAGTGATCTTTATAGATTTGAAAGAACACTGATATTGTCAATTTATACGAAACCTTTCAACTTCTAACCCCCTACAGGTCAAAAAAAAAATTATAATATTTCGATAATGTTAAGTTTGATCGATTGCACCCGAAGTAAGGCAAAATAGAACATACTGCGGGCACACAGACACGCTCACAACACACTTTGTATGTATATCTTATCGGTGTCTGAAAAGCGTGCACGGCAAAAGCACGCGCGCGGTGGCACCAACCTCAGAGCAATAGTATAGGGAAGGAGCGCTTCTGTAGTCAGTATCGATGATTTTCGCCTGACTCAGGCGTCGCTAGAACTAGGGCTAAGGTATTTATACATCTATTCATAGTACATTTCGACATAATGTTTTTGTTTATTTGTATAACCACTTTTTCACAGTATTTTAATAAATAAAAATATAGGATATAACCTAAAAAGCCGTTGAGTTCTGTCCTGTTGTGCCGCATAACAAAACGTAGTGGGCGGAGTCGCCGCAGACGCGGGAGATATAAAACATACTTACATACCGAATGGTGGTGCTATATTGCTCTTTCTCTCACACGGTTTACTACGTAAAAACCCGGAGAAAGTGATTTATCGTAAATCTGTATAGGTTGGGTAAAAATATTTAGCTCTCTCTCCGTATAAATTCTTGCTCTGAGGCGCCAACAGACATAATACTTCACGGGCACGACGGTACCACGCACGCACGCACGCACGCACACGTGCCCGAGAATGCGTGAGACGTGTCCACACTGCGCGAACATGCCGCGAAAATCGCATTTTATGACTGAATGACAAACAAATCTCAAGAAAACAGCCCTCTTTTAAAAAATTATATAAAATGCGTGATACCACATATGTAACGCAACTTCATGGTGATAATAATAAATTGATAACTTTTATAGCACCGTTTTCGTGGAAAAATCACCTCAAGGACGCTTCTTGCCTATTAGTTACAATCCGGTTTCGTCCAACATTCCTTTTTGAAAATAGTTTTGCTTAACTGAACACAACATAAAACAATAAGTAATACCCAGCTTTTATTTTTTTCAGAATTAAATTATTGATTATTTGAAAGTTCCAAAGCTTCTGATGAAAATTGTATTGCGAGCTGAACATAACTGTACACATTTCATTACGCCTAAGCCTCAGAAATGTTTTACTTCTTCGAAAGGGTAGATTTCTGATGTTCGAAGCATTTTCCATCTCACAACGTCGCCAAAATGAGTTACGAAATAGTTGCCTGGCCTCACACTGTACGCTTAGAGTAACAATATAGAGAGACCGTCCTAATTATGAGTCAAATCGTTCATACTCGCAAAATATAGCTCTCTCTTTATGCTCGTTTCTATAGACATATGAGAAAAAGAGACAAACAATTGTCATTAAGAACATATGATTTGGGGCGTGCTAAAAGCCGTGTAGCCATTTTTCAATATATTACTAACTTCACAGTAGTTTACTTGTCAGTCGAATTGACAGACAAAAATCTTAAAATATATAATTACTTAGGTGAATTTAGTGCAATATTAAAAAAAACGATATGGCTATATGTGCAGTTGTTGGTTGTTTGAACTGAAGTAACAAAGGACCAAAAAAATCAGTTTCCACAGGTATTTATCCAAGAATTCGTATTTTTAGTTTGACCTCAAATATTTTACATGCTAACCTACAAAACAACTTGTTACCTACACCAATATTTAGTCAATCTTTGCATTATTTGTTTCGATATAATAAACTCCCGCTTAAAATGAGTTTGAATGCATCCTTAATATGTTTTACTTAGAGAGATATACGGGATTCTGACGTAAATTTGTAAGAATGGGGATTCCCTGATTAGTCCAACATCTGAACGTATCCATGTCTCTTTCTTTCTCATGTAGCAACTCAAAATTGTTCGCGAACAGATAAAGACGGAATAATGTTTATCTTATAGATATTGTTACTCTAAGACTGTACGTAAATTATTGTGAGGTGATAAAATATATAATAATAATAACAAACAATACACCTTGCCAACCTCCCTCTTCTTCATCTCCTTTTCTCCTCTCATATCAACGGTACCGTAGTCCCACTGACTTCGGGCAGCTTGTACTCTTGTGGGGAAGTAAAATTATTAAAAAATACTTGTACTGATACAAAGGGATATGTTAATAATATTACTTCTAGATTATACGAAAGTCAATGATTTTCGAAATTAATAATTGATAATTTTTCCAAGACGCCTTCGACGCTCGCGGTTTAGTTCGGTTAAAAATATGAAATACGATATATAGATTTGACGGCCTCCATGGTCGAGTGGTAAGACGCATAACACATTTAATTAATATAAAAATAATAAAAAGTATATTTGCGGCACGTTCCAGAGTGGTAGATACTATATGCATCGCCCTAATGAAAGACCACCATTCGGAATCGAAACGTTGCTTGAAATGGCTTTAGCCGTGTTTGGTGACCATATCTGAATAGCGAGATACTTCCCAACCTTCCTTTCCCCTATCTCCTTCCCCTCCCCACTACCTTCAGCCTCACAACATACCCTATTTGGGGATGCCATAGTTTCACTGGCTCTAGACCGTTGGGAGCAGTTGAGACTCTTGTGCGGTATTCATATAAATAAAAAAATGAGATTGAAGAAAACAGTAGTAGGGAAAAAGTTTCGGTAGCATAACTGGTAGAGCGTTCTCCCGAAAAAAAGGTAGGTTCCGAGGTCGAGTCCTTATCGCATATTCGTATTTTTTTTCTTTTTTGTGTGTGTTTTCTCATGCATGTTGTATAAGTTTTTAATAATGCGTCAATAATTTAAAATATTAGGATAACACGGTACAATCCCGAAGAATTTTGACGCATAGTGGGTGTGGATAGTAATCTGGTTGAGACAGCATCTTCTACCATCTCCTCACTCCTAACTCCCATGGTCCATATATCACTAGTTCAATTGGCTGGCCTAATTTCTATTTTTACTGCGTTACTTCGGGCCCTAGCGAGGGACTAGGGACTAGGGCAAAGGGGAAAGGACGTCTCGGCGATGCGTTAATACAAATTAACTGTTTCACTGGTGTTTCGTTGGGAGATTTGTGAAACTTTAACCATATCACCTGCTTAGAGCCTTTTTAAATATCTTAAAGAATATTTTTCTTGCGGTGTCCTTTCGTCTGTCTGGCTGTCGGATCGGAAGCTGCGATAAAATACCGAATGTGTTTTCAGCTTCAGATGAATTTGGAAAATAGTGGACTAACGATAAAACTGTACTACTTGATGGAAGTGTCTTATTATGGATGTGGAGAGATTATGGAGTGAAGGAAGTAAGAAAACCAATTCACTCACCGATGAAGTTGAAGTTGTTGATTATTCTTACACATTGTATTATTAACGAACAACACAACACTTAATTTTATTATTTGAAGAACAACAACAAACCGAACGACCAAGCGAGACACCAATGAACGAACACGTTTTTTCACATAATTCTCTTCTGTTTCGATTGTTCCTTGTTTTCAAACTCGGTTTTGTTGAATACGAGGATCAAATATAGTGAAATGGTTGGATAGGTAGAAACTGGATGAAAAACAAGAAGGTAACAAATTGTCTCTTTGAAATCCGACAGCGGCAATCTTCATATTTCCAACTGCAGCCCGGAATAACACTAAAACTGCATTCGTATATAGATTTCAAAGTGCGGCGTCTTTCTATATTGCTACGTCGTTCATCGTTCTTTACCTTAGTTATCAATTTCCCAAGCTTGTATTTTCTAGATGTAGATATTGAAGATTCCTTAAGTAAAATTTCACAATTTAAGATCATTCGACGAAGAGCTTCGAAAATGGTTATAAGTCCGGGGTATTTAGAGAATTCCCCTTACAAATGATTATATCGTTAAACGGACTGAAGCGCCATTTCGTAGAGCACTTTTTTTATTTTACAATAAAATCATAGATCTTCAGTATCAGGTTGGATTTTGAAAAAAAAAGTTAACTCAGGTAACTCACTGAGTTACCTGTAGCGACAAAAAGCTAAAAATTCTCAAGCTTGTGCCCCTTGAGTCAAGCCTTCTCCCAAATGGTAAATATACTTTAGATGGCTGCAGGGCCACACAAGTCAGAATCAAACGAGAGTCAGAGCACTTGAAGCAGAAAACACAACTGATCAAAACTGCATGTTTAACTCATATTTTACAATTGTGTCGTTTAAGCCCTTTTGCCTTCCCAGCAGCGATATCTCCCGCATCAATGATTGGTTTAGTGTCCAGGTTTTCATGCGGTTCAGAAAAATAATGAAAACATAACAACGAACCTTCCGATTCGTAAATTTAGACTTAGGTCACGGTTGCAGAAGGGTGCTTTCATCTTAATGAAAGCACTTCTGACTATCTCAGTGCGAATCTTCACTTCTTGATATGGATGTTCGTGGTTTAATTTATTTATCAATTGAATATCTTAACGATAGCCGAAGCACCATATTAGTGAATTCCATGAACTTAACCTAACCTAACCATATTAGTGAAGTCCGTCAACTCCAATCCCCATCAGAACATTCTCACTTGAGCCAAAATATGAAGCACAAATGTGTTTTTAATATAATTTTGGGCTCCGCGGGAATCGAACTCTCAATCAACTCAAATTTGAATGCGGTGGTATGGAAGTCACCAAATATAACGCGTAAAACGCGTACAAGGTATAAATTAGGACCAGTAATAACTCTTAACATTTAAAAGAAAAAAAAAACACCGAAAAAATCTGTATTTTAGGAGCCATGGTCCAAGTTTAAAGATAAAAATTGAATTGACATTTAGAAACGATCTATCAGGCTAAAGTTATATAGGCCATATATTTTTTATGTTCCATTAATGGAGGGCTGAACGCTGTTGGCGCAAATAAGAAATAGTTCAAATAAGCGAAGCTAGCAGTCCACAATGGAGTGCTACCAACCCTGATGTATGGCAGTGAGGCATGGAACTGGCAGAGGATAGATGAAAGTAAACTGAATGCTGTGGAAATGAGATCTCTGAGACGTATGTGCGTAAAACCATGTATGACCGTATTAAAAATGTGGAAAGAATGCAAGGCTGATGTAAGCGTAATGAATAGGATCAAGAAAGGGATGCTCAGATGTTTTGGGCATGTAGAGCAAATGAACGAAGAAAGGAGTGTGAAAAGAATATATCATGCGAAAGTGAATGGAAGAAGAGGACGCCCGAGGAAGACATGGCACGATCAAGTAAATCAAATACTTGATCCGGGTCATGTGAAGAGTCCGAATATCAGAAGAGTATGTATGAGACTGTGTATGAATGTGAATGAAGCAAGGAGTGTGTGCCAAGACAAGATGGTTAGTTAGTTAGCTATGTTATGTCGATTTCGGACATGAGTCCCAACTGCCCGCAGCCGGTGGGTCTATGGCATCCCTTATATGGGATATGTTGTCGAGGCTGAAGGGAGTGGGTGGGGGGGGGGGAAGATGGGGAAGAGAAAGGTTAAGTAGTACCTGCCTATTTAGATCTGGTCAGGGTCTTCATTGTTTTGTGGGCCACTCGAAATACGCGCTAGCTCAAGACACAACAAGGCAATTTTGTTATTTTGACTGTTAATAATAACTGTGTTACTCGTGCTTTCCAAAGCTCTCGATAAAGTTGTATCAAAGGAGTGTTTTAAAAAACGATCAAAAAAACTTACGTCCGCAACCATTGAGATATACAAATGGAGTAAACATCAGCGTTCAAAAAGATGGGCCATAATTTGCCGTTGGCAAAGTCGGTTACAAGCGCTTGCCGTGTATAAATCTCCTGCGGAAACTGCAAAATGCCTACATGTACGCTAAGATACTGCACAAGTCGTTCTGGAAAAGATGGAAAAGCAATGGTGGAACTTTTTCATCAATAACTAGAGTGTTTTCATTATCAATTTTAGCGACAATCAGCTCTTTAATGTTAATCAACTAATTCATATTTTGCCGTAAGCTATCTCTGTTGTGCTCATTCGGCCGACCGTAGTGTAAAAGAGACAGAACCGGGGCTGCCACAATCAACGCAACATATTAAAAATATTTATATTTTATTTATTATTAACTTATAATATAATTCATTTATATTTTATTTCTTATTAACATTATCTCCTTGCTTGTACCAATGAATGTTGAAAATAATTCCAAATATATTTTTACACAACATAAACTTTCACATAGATTAATTTAACAAAAAACTAGCCAACATCGCCGTTATTTGCATAAAAATGTAAAGTTAGAAAAAAATCTATGTATTTTGTCACAACTAATTTTTGTTTTTAGTTATTTAATTTAAGATTCCTCCGCCCAGTTCATGAAAAGTGAAGATTGGATCAAATTTGTTTAAAATAATCGCAGTGGAGAGTGTTAATTACCTAACAAAAATACATATATCTGATCTCTTCATTTTAGATATGTATCACAAAAAACAAGGGCGACGTTACTTGAAGAAATGTGTAATTTTGTTGCCTATTTCATGTGTTTTGTCTTGTATTATTACTAAATATATTTTTTACTAAATCTCTATATACCAGTAAAAAAAATATAATTCTTCTATTATTTGCTCTTATCCACTTCTCTATTCATATTATTAAACCTGCAAAGCTTTTATCTAAATCTTCTGTAAACCTTCATTAAATTGGTATTTTATAACCTTATATTTAATAATGTATGTACTACATATTTTTATTTTGGGAACTTCTTACAGTGAGGTATTCAAAAACAATTAATATTTATTATCAATATAAGTAAGGAATAAAAATAATTACACCCGAAAAATTATTTTTTTTCGCAACAATTATCAATTGTAATTTTTATGTAAGATGGAATGCGGCAGCCCTAACAGATTTTGACCAACGTGGGCAAATGTCATCTGTTTTTACTCGGGTGATGTGTCGAATGCTTGGTTCGTTCGCGTTCGGCAAAAATCGGTCGAGATCGGAACTCCCCGACCCCTGCCGATTTCCTGGGTTACTGATATTTTAGACGAACTTTACAAGGAACGTTGACTCTATTTATATACCTCAATGTCCGCAACATAATTACCGTAAAAATCGCTCTCCCACCGGGCCATCTGAGTGATTATACGAGCAGATTGTATTGTAGAGATCGGGTAGGTACTCTTGTTCCTTCAGTTTGCATGTTTTCGGTCCGGGATATCCGTCTGCTATTAGCGTTTCACAGTAAGTAAATATCATCTCAACTGTTTGCCAAACGTCAAACTTTCATATACGAAAGTCGAATATTGTCCGAACTCAAATAATTATTTAGTATAACTTGAAAGCAGGCTTTGTCAGAAGCAGCGAACAATCTCGAACGATGAGCTGTGGCTTTATGAAATGTGGGAAGGTTTTTTTTTACAATAATTTCACACTGAAGGCATTGAGGGAAATAATTTTCCCTCAGGAGCCTATGTCATCTTCAGGGATGCTGTGTGGAGGGTCTTTTTTAAGAAAGGAAGGAGTGAACCTGAGTCTTGTAAGAGGCCCATGTTGAAGGAGGGAAGAAACACAAAAGCCGGCAAATCGTTCCATAGCTGAGCTATTGAACACAAGAACGAGTCGTAAAAGCGACCCGTTCTCATTTATTGAATGTCAACTGTGTACAAATGTTGAGTGCCCGTTTGGGATCAATGACGCAAGTTCCTCGGAGCATCTTCCATTGAAATACCTGTAGAACAAGGACAGCATTCTCACCTGACGTCTGCGCTCCAAAGATTGCAATCCGTTTGTTAAGATAGAAGAATCTATCAAACGGACCGCCCGTTTCCGCACAGAATCAATGGTTTTATTCAGGTATTTTGGTGCTCCAGACCAGAGGTGACTGCCAAATTCAACAGTGGGGCGGACTAGCGATTTTTACAATGTTGGTTTTTTTAACTGTATTTTTGTTATATTCTGCTGATACCTACATCCTTCTCCGTTCAGCATCTTTACATACTCGTATAATCATCTAAACCATCCAAGCATCTGTTTCTTCACTACGCTTACACATTGTTTTATTTTCAAATTATTCTTCTCTCAAGACTTACTGCTCGCACGCCTTTACATTAAGGATCCATTCTTAAAACGACTCTCCTTATATGTATTTACTCTCCTTACACGTATTACTGCCATGTATTAGGATTGGTATGAGATCTTCACTGTGGACTGTTAGCCTCGCTCCTTCGGAAAAATTGTTTTAGTTACTACTTATGCATGCAAACTGTCCCTATCAATTAAAAAACAAACAAAAAAACACAGGAAGCAAACACATCGTGGTTAAGACAACTTTATTTAATATGCTGATAACTAGTTTCAGTTCATCCAGAATCTTCATTAGGGTCGTATTAATACGTACTAGGTGATTTTTCACAAAAACGGCGCTATACAAATTATCCAAATATTATTATTATTAATTAAAGAAATGATAATAACTACAAAATACAAAAATTAAAATAAAAAAAAACTAAACTAAAAATACACTTTACGCCAAACTAATTTGAAATATGTATATGATATACATTTTTAATCATTAAAATTAATAAATGAGAAACTCATGATAGTACTCCTTCTCTAAGCCGTAAAAGTTCTTTATTGGTTTTTGTTTTTTTTCTCTTTTGCATTATTATTAATTTATGTAATTTATTTACTCGTGCTCTTATATTATTATTATTATTTTATGTTATTTTCATAATTTTTATTTTTTATGTTATCTCTTTCATTGTTTTCTTTTAACTCATCTGTATTATTATTTATATGGCAGACAGAGTATTGCACCCACCACTCTATTCCGCTGAACTAAAATGTTATTTTAAAGTAATTATTATTAAGCATAAATATTTTCTCAATTCGGGAAGTAATTTTCACAAACTAGAAATTATAAGGATTACATTAAATATTTACTGTATTTATATAATACCCCCTGTTAGTACTGATGATAATTATCTACATAAAAAAATATAAATATTATATTTTTTAAATTACTAATCATAAAAATAATAACAAAATTACAAAGAAAACATAAAATGGAGAACAAAATAAAGGAAAAATATTGTTTATGAAAATACGATTCCGGCTTTTGTCATAAATATATAGGACAAGACTCAATTAATTCTCAGAAATCAAAAACCTTCATAATAAAATTTTTATAAGCAGAATTTTATCAAGATAATTGTGGATCTATAAATAATACTTAAGGCTCAGCACCCAAAATGGCGCTAAACGTCGCTTTATAGCATTCTAATACCACCAATACTGCACATGGTTTATCTGGAAGTTCTACATGGGCAATCAGGAAAACGTTTAAGGTATCTAGGCAATAAAAAATGAAGGCTGCAATCTTTGAAATTTTATGAAAAACATATTAAAATGGCAGTAGAAGGTGTGGTTTGAAAACCAACGCAGCCGTTTTTGAACGATTTAAGTAAAAATAATTTCAAAGGTTACCATTCAAATATTGTATTCACTGGAAACCTTAGACATTTGAATTAACAGATAAATCATTTGTAGTATTACATGTATTGAAAAGCCAAAAGTGCGTATTTTTGGGCGCTGACCCTTACGTTACAAACAATTACAGCTTGAAACTAGAAATTTATTGCAGAGCTTTCTATACATATTTCATGTCGCTAGAACCCACAGTACACTCTGACAAATTCATTTAGAACACTGGTCTATGTAAAGTGAATACCGCCCAAGAGTCGCAACTGCTACAATCGTCTGGAGCCAGTAGTACCATGGCATCCCCAATTGGAGTATTTTGTGAGGCTGAAGGTAGTGAGCAGGGTAAGGAGATTGGAAGAGGAAGGTTGGACATTACCTGGATATTTATATCTGCTCACTGAACAAAGCCGAAGCCATTTCAAGCAACGTTTCAATTCTGAATGATGGTCTTTCACCAGGGCGATACTTAGTCTAATTTACCTTAAATACCAAGTTTTAAACATGCTGTATTCGAGTATGTGAGTACTGTATTTGACTCAAAATTCGCCGCGATACAAATAATCGATATTGTCATAGTAATGAAAAAAAATCGTACCATTTTATTATTTTTTGTCATTTTATTGACAAATTGAAAATTGATAGCGTAAGTTTGTGCCAAACGAAGCTTACTCGAGATTCTTTAGGGTCTACAGCTCACGAGGTCACGTTAACTTGTTTGTTTTGTGTATGAAATTCTCCAATCAAGGGCCTAACAACGCAGTAGGGAAGGGAACCTGCAGCCGGGAGTCGGGAGTCAGGAGAAGAAGAGGAGAGGAAGGGCAGCCGAGACTCGGCTAGCATGCGTGACCCACTTCCTACTCACAAATAGATGCCCTAGCTCCAACACTTAGGCGCCCTTTTCTAGGGTGACTGTGATTTCAAACTAAACGGCAATATCAAATATTTTCGCAGAAAGCAATCACTTTGTGATTTGACATATTTGATGAAATAATGACTTTGTATAAGGCCACAGATTTAATTTTATTTTTTATAACAGACCGGTTTCATTTAGCCTAAGTATCATCAGGGTTCAAAATTAAACTGAAGTTTAATTTTGTACCCAGATGAGGTTTAGGGTAAGCAAAACCAGTCGGTCATAATTTTGTTAATTAAATCTGTGGTCTTATACAAATTTATTATTTTATTTTCAGTAAATATTTAATTTCGCCAACTAACCAACTACCTTACCGTCTCGCCGTTTCCCCGTAGGGGTAGGTAGAAAAGATGGACTGCCATATTACTCCGTCTTAGTAGAGACTCCTTGCTTCATTCACATTCATACAACGTCTCATAGATACTGTTCTGTTATTCTGACTCTTCACATGGCCCGAATTGAATTTTCGATTCACTTGATCGTACCATGTCTTCCTCGGGCGTCTCCGACTTCTTCTTCCATTGGTAGTAATAATATTTTTCCCTCAACTTCCTTATTACGATAAATAAAATTGATTGTTGACAACAATTCCCATGGTAAAATCACGCACGGTCACCCGGGGTGCCATCTCAATAGAGCCCGTATTCTTTGGTTGCACTGTCAACAATTTCCTACTGTTACCGGCTACTGGTCGCCCGGCACCTAATACAACACGAACACGAGCCCAGCAGTAGCAGTGGCCGGTGGCTCTCGTATTAAGGGCCATTATACTGTCAACTGTCAACCGGCTGTCACCCAGCCTCTAAGTAGGGCACTGGAGCATTCCCGGCCCTTTAGACCCGACTGACGTCACGCCACTGAATTGGACGAATTGGTTTGTATGGAGTATAATATGCGCGTTATTTTATTGATATTAAGATTTGTTGAATTTGTTCGTAATAGGTTTACAAAATATCTGACAATATTGTCATTGAATTATCGTTTTTTGTCATCCGTTTCTTGACCAATTTTCCTGGCAATGTTCAATATTTAAAAAAAAAATTGTAACATACACGAAGAAAGGCCATGAAATAAAACTTATGGATTGAAAAAATTTCTAAATGGATGCATTAAAAAGTAAACTGAAATTCGCAATTAGGAGTATTTCGAATTTTGAAATTTATTTTGTGTTAGTGAAATTCCATTAAATAGGAATTAATTATTAAAACACGTCCAGTCTGAAGATGTCTAGAAAGATCAAAATAAATAAGTGAAAATGAGTTACAAAGGTTTTTAAATCATAAACTCACATAGAGATTGGAAATATTTTTTTACATATTTTAACATTTATTTACCTAAGTTTTAAAACTAAAAAACTAATTAACCATCGCGCTGTTTCACCGCAGAGTAGGCAGAGAGGACGGACCGCCATATAACTACGTCTTGGTAAACACTCCTTGCTTCATTAACATTCATACATTGTCTCATGCATACTCTTCTGTTATTCTGACTCTTCACATTCAAGTATTTAATAATATTTGGATAATTTGAATAGCGTCTATTTTGTGAAAAATTACCTCAAGGGCGCTGTGATTTGATTCACTTGATCGTGCCATGTCTTCCTCGGGCGTCCCTGACTTCTTCCATTAACTTTCGCATCATATTTTAATTGTAAACCTTTAATGTAAAAGCCCTCTCGGGCGTATACAATAAAAATAAATAAAAAATTATTCTTTTCATGATTTAATAAAACAAATTTATAACTTTATTCCCCTTTTATTTTATGACTGGATCGGTTTCAGCCTATGACGGCCATCTTCAGACTAGTCGTAAGTAGCACTACTAGTAGTATGTTATAAATTTGTTTTATTAAATCATTAAAATGGAATTCCACCACGAATTAACGGTTTCAAAATAAGAAATAATATTCTTTTCACTTCTTCGTTCATTCGCTCTACATGCCCAAACCGTCTCTTTCTTAATTCTATTCATTACGCTCACAATGCAAATAATGCAATAATTTAAATATAATGTTCATAAAATTACGTAAGATGTTATAAGAACTTTTTAATGTTAGAACGGCCCCCTAAATATGTTTTAATTTTTATTATATAAAATTATTACTATAGGAGCTGTAATTCAGTGAAGCGAAGTGAAATATAACTTAATCGTGCTATGTAAAATAAATGCTATCAAAACTTCCTATGTGGGTTGAAATATCTCATCTCATCTTATTCCTTAGAAGAGAAATGGACCCAGTGAATATAAAAATCCTAGATAATCAATAGGATTGAAACAGATCCCACCTCACCTCCCACCCAGCAAATAATCAGCCGGAATATGTGATTTCCTTCCGCCATTTCCCTTTGCAGGCGCCATCTGCTGACCCACTTCCGCCCTTCTTGCATAACGTTCTTTATTTAAAACTCCAAACATCACTCCCCCCCTCTCTTTCCCACCCCCTTTCCACGTCCATTTCCTTCTCCCACGGCACCAGCGCCGCATCTAACATGCAGTGTGTTAGGTTTAAATATTTTAAATCCGTACCAGCAACCACATTCTGGGAACAGCTTTACCAATGAAGGTGCTACGCATCGCAAGAGGATTTCCAATTCTAACTATCAGAATAGTATGTATGAGACGGTGTATGAATGTGAATGAAGCAAGAAGTGTATGCTAAGACAGCTGTATGGCGGTCCGTCCTATCTGCCTATCACTGCGGTGAAACGGCGTGACGGTTAGTTAGTTAGTCTCAAACAAACCTTTTTGTTATTCTGATTCTTGGCATGATCCGACTCGAGTATTTGATTCACTCAATCGTGCCAAGTCCAAACCTTCATCTTCCCCATCTCCTTCCCCTCCCCAATACCTTCAGCCTCAAAAAAATTGGAATGCCATCGTCTCATTGGTTCTTGTGCGGTATTCACTGTAAAATTATTTTTCATAAAAAATGTCTTCCTCGGGCGTGCCCGATTTCTTCTACTATCCACTTTCACGTCATTTATTCTCCTTGAACTCTTTTCTTCGTTTAACCGCTCGAAATCATCTTTGCGTCCCTTCCTTAATCTTAATCATTACGCTTGCATCAGCCTCGTACTCTTTCCGAATATACGATTTATTTTTATATCAATTTTTAAAACAATAAGATCATTTGAAAAAAAATTGTTACTAACTGAACATGGGTTTATTTTTTTTTACGTGAATACCGCAGAAGTCTCAACTGCTCCCAACGGTTTAGAGCTAGTGAGACTATGGCATCCTTAATAGGGAGTATGTTGTGAGGCTGAAGGTAGTGGGGAGGGGAAGGAGATGAGGAAGTGGAAGGTTGGAAAGTACCTGGCTATTCAGATCTGGTCACCAAACACGACTAAAGCCATTTCAAGCTACGTTTCAATTCTGAATGGTGGTCTTTCACCAGGGCGATACTTAGAGTATCATGTTAAAATGTTATGGGATACACTCTAATAATCTAATTTACTTATGAAATAGTTTCGTCGCAAGTGAGGATGGCCGTTAATCATCAAGCTTGTAGAAATGTTGGGCACGCGTTCGGCGTGTCTCCCGGCTTTATACCAAATTGAATGGCGCTAATTCTTCAGAGCACTGCAAACACAACCGCAGCATTCTCACGTGATGTTAAGGGATGCAATTTATCAGTTTATCAAACTGATAACCCGTTTCAGCACAACCTTTTTTAGTATCTAGGGCAGTAGTTCATAATCTTCTCAGTCTTGCTACCCCTATGATTTATTAAAGAAATTGATTTTACCCTCCTTTAAAAATTTTACGAAGAAAACAACAAATAATAATAATATTTGGATGATTTTTATAGCGCCGTTTTAGTAAAAATCACCTCAAAGGCGCTGTACAGATCTTATTTTCTATTATTACATATTAATTCCTAGTTTAAATAAGAAAATATACAGAAGCATACTTACCTGGCAGGTCCTATCAGATAGACACACTTATTAACTTAAAATTATAATCATGTTTTTTTCCGGTGTAGGGCATGGAAGCAAAAATTAAAAAATGTTTGTTATGCATACAAATAGCCTCCATTAATCATAAAATTGTCAAGAAATATACGTAATTTCAATGCACTTAAATTAATTAATTACCAGTATTATTACTCCCGCAGAATAGCTGTTTTACCCCCAGGTTCGGAACCCATTATCTAGGGGCTACAGATCAAAGGTGGCCGTCAAACTAAATATTAGAGTGCAGATGCAATGTCTAACCAAGACGGAATATTGCAACAAGCGCGAGAATCGCGTTTTTTTTAAGGCGTGGTAATTCATCAAATATTTTTAAACTATAAAGTTTTTGTTAAATTCAGACTTGAATGTCACAAAATTGCGCTATAAAAATGCAATCTTGCTATTAAAAAAATAAACACAAACATTACCGGGTTACGAATAACCTGACAATATTTGAAAAACTCCTACTGCCATCATAAGAAGCGGAAGATGTTGCTTGTGCAATGATGGAGGACTTAGCCAGCAGAGGATTTGAACGCACGACGCCTGGGTGGGAATCCGACGCGTTTGTCCACTCAGCTACGGACCGTTGTATTATTTATCTTACCAGAGCATAAAGCCTGATTCACACCAACGTCCGGTTCCGCTCAGTGCCGATATTGTTCCTCAAGAAAACTTATTGATATGGTATGAATATCAATCAAGGAGTATGTGCCAAGACAAATTTGTGTGGCAGTATATCCTTCTGCCCACCCTTGTGATATTTAACTACTTATTTAGTTAAATAATTATTTTGAAGTGTAAAAATACTGACATCGCAGATTTTTTTTATCAAGAACCATTTTTTTATCACTTAATAATATTTTTATTAATTATTAATTATTAAAAAAATCATTTAGTGACAAAAAAATGGTTTAAAAAAAAAAAATTCTGCGTTGTAAGTATTTTTATACTTCAAAATAATTATTTAGGGCAGAAGGATATACTGCCACACAAATTTGTCTTGGCACATACTCCTTGATTGATATTCATACCATATCAATAAGTTTTCTTGCGGAACAATATCGGCACTGAGCGGAACCGGACGTTGGTGTGAATCAGGCTTAATGAGTTCGATACTGTTGACATAGTCACAATTTAATGTTTAGTGCCATTTTCCTTTTTATCACATTCAATCGGTCCTCGTTAAACGCTGATTGTCGGCCTGTTTCAACTTTGTTAGCAAATCAACAAATCTTGATCAGCTGATAAAAAACGCTAAAACAAGACCTATGCTTTTCGACTGATCAAAATTTGTTCAAAAGCTGAAATAAACCGACAGTCAGCGTTGAACGGGGACCGGTGACAAATAGGGCTAATCATTACAGTGTGACGGAAGTTTCGAGCAAACCGACTTGGGTTAATAATGAGGTGCGATCTGTTTGAACCTTGGAGTAACAATGTATGGAGAGAGAGCTAATTCTTTTTACGCAACTTATACAAACTTGTGATAAATCACTTTCTCCAGGTTTTCGCGTCGTACAACATAAGAGAGAAAGAGACAACAGATGTAATACACCGCTTCTATGTATTGTCGCGATGATCTTGGGCTCCTGGGTCACCGCGGGACTACGCCCACATTTTTTATTATGCCACTAAACTTGACACAATTAAACGGTTTTTAGATTATATGCCATATTTTTGTTGATAACAATACTGTGAAAAAGTGGTAATACGAATAAACAAAAACCTTATGTCAATATGTGATATGAATGGATATATAAATACCCTAGCCTTAGTCTTAGCCACGCCCAGGTCCGCCGAGTCCGGTAAAAATCATCAAAAACTGACTACACTGCCTTGGATAGATACCACTCTATATATTCTAAGGTTTGAACTTTAATACACGTGTCTGTAAAGGTAATATTTGCAAATCACATCTGCGTCGGGCGCAAATGTTGTAGGTCCGGCCCTTCGCACCACTTCTTTCCTCTCCTTCCTCTTTAAAAACTAGCCCACTCGACTGTTAAACATACAAGCGCACGAGCTATAAACTACGCGGCGAATTGAAATGATATATTGATAAACACCCGAGTGCATGCACTTCTCAACTATTATTTAAATAGGTCAGTGTATACTTCTAGCTTCAACTTTTAAACAATGTGAAAGCTTTCAGAAATTAGTTTTACTAACCGGTCTATATCCGGGTATAAATAATAATCAAGGATGTCACTCGTCTCTCTTCCACACATCACAATGTGAATTTTAAATAAATTACAAAACTCTTCTTGGTTGATTTTTTTTATGAGTAACTTTTGGTTTGTGATCGCCAACATTTCAGAAAGGTTTTACTTGTTCTCAAATAACACGCCATTTTATATATTTAAATTACTACTTTATATTTGCTAAATACTAAAACTTAAAATTAAGTTCTTTACATTTCTAGGCGACTTTGGAGAGCCATTGTAAGATATTTATCGAACATAATTTAGAAATTTAAAAAATTCAAATCGATAGGAAATATATTTATATTAGGGTAGAAAAGCTGCATTTTCAATATTTCACCATTTATAGAAATGGTAGATACTCTAGCATCATCAGGGTACAAAATTAAACTAAAAAAATACAAAGTGTGCAGTTGTATATGTTATACATACAGTGGGAGTACAAAATATAAAATAAAATAACAAAACAATGAGAAAACAAAAGAATAACGATTAAATTAGAACAAAGAAACAGAGAGGAAGAGACAGATAATATAAAACGAAAGAGACAAAGCGTCAACTGACAAGGTGATCAAATAATAATGAGAAATTTTATGAGTTTATAAGAAATATACCTAATATTGAACTACTGGAAGAATTCCCCTGATTTATAAGAATGTGACTATTAATTGTAATGGCTTATTTCCTGTGTAAAAAATACAAAAAACATTAGTTTACAGTGGCTAGTACGGAGGGCCGTTAAAGGAAACAACTTGAAATAGTCAGGTACGTACTCTAACCGCGAGACCACAGCGAAGTATTTCAGCGCACAATACAACTTAAATTAGTGACAATAAACCTTTTCAATTTCTGTAATACTACGGTAACTGAAGTGAAAAAAACTTCAGAGCCATTTTGCGAATCAATTTACATACTTACCCGCATAAGAAACTCATTATTGGAACTTTCATTTTTTATTTCCTGAAATTGTTATACGCGCGATATTCATAAGGCATTTACAATGTATTTTATTGGTATGAATGAAAAACTGCTCAAAAATATATTGCCGAGCGAATTTAAATTATCCACGTACATTAAGTAATTGAATTTATTGGATAGAAAGTTTAATAATGCTTCGAAAAATTATCTGCACAGGTACCTGAACACAGCACTCACACAGATGTAGTGTTTGAGTGAAATTATAAATAAAATAAAATTACATAACAAAAAGGCAAACTGGAAAATTTTCCGAATAAAGATAATTTTCTCGAATATCTTACTTTTAAACGTCGTGCTTGTTGTCCCTTTCTCGTTAAAATCAATAATCTTTTTTAGTTTTATTTTTATAGTGAACACCGCACTAGAGTCTTCTGCAAACCATCTGGAGTCAGTGAGACTATTGCATCTCAAATTGGGGTATGTTGTGAGGCTGAAGGTAGTGGGGACGGGAAGGAGATGGGAAGAAAAAGGTTGGTAAGTACCTGGTTATTCAGATCTGGTCACCAAACACGGCTAAAGCCATTTCAAGCATGGTTTCGATTCTGAATGGTGGTCTTTCACCAGGGCGATACTTAGAGTATCTACCACTCTGGAACGTGCCACAAATATACTTTTTATTATTTCGTATGAATTAAATGTGTTACGACACATATTAACTAAATAAAAGTTATTGGCGCACGCCGGGTTTGAACCCGCCACCTTAGTATTCGTAATCGAGCGTCTTACCACTCGACCACGGATGCCGTCAAAAGATCACAAAATGCTGTTTTCTCGGTGACATTTGGCAAGGACACCATTGTCGAAAGCGAACACATATGCATCAAACACACAATCTTAAGTTTGTACTTTTTGGGTCAACTCTGACTGCAATTAATGTAATAATGTCATAGCCCATTCATTGAAAAAATAATTATTTATTATGTTTCAATTATTTAAAATAATATTTGTTCATCAACTTGTGTGAACCAAGCTTTATGCATCAATTTCGATAGTTACATTTAAAATAAATTTATTAAAAGAATCATCAATCGAAGACTTAATTAGCAGAAAATTAAACCCACGACGCGTGACAACCAGACGCTTTGGACCACTCGGCCACTAGCCGATTAACTTCAAATAAACACGACCATAAAAGCATGCCCATAAAATATTTTAAAAATCAAGAATGATTTATTCGGACTTCGAATTATGAGCGCTAATAAAATAGGCAAATAAAACTTTCCCTTTCGATTCTCTCGGTGGCAGACTTTTATTTTGTCTTAACTGTAAGCTGGAAACGTGTTTGTTTAATAATAATAACAATAATATTTGGATGATTTGTATAGCGCCGTTTTCGTGAAAAATCACCTCAAGGGTGCTGTACAGATCTTATTTTCTACTATTACATATTAATTCCTAGTTTAAATTTTAAAAAAAATACAGGAACATACTTGTCTTGCAGGTCCCATCAGATACATAAACTTATTAACTTGAAATTATAATATTTATTTATTTTCATTTTTCTATTTATTATTATTATTATTTTATTTATTTTATCTCGATTTAGGGCATGGGAGCGAAATTAAGAAATGGACTTTCTGAATTTGTCGTACAATATAGGATTTGGTTAAAATTTGTATATCTAAAGGTGATTCGTCGAGAGACAGATTATGTTGAGACTCTTTTAATAAGTTTAATAAGTTTTCAGTTTGGACCGAAATTCTATTGGGCTCGTTATACATCTTAGTTCCGTTCCACTATATCCTCATAACGTGCAATAAGCTCTGGTGTCATTAAATTTGCTACGCGACTGTATCAGGCCTCGACGAAGATTATATTATCACTTACAGAAAGTTGAAATATCAAAATTAGATAATTAAGATTTGACATATTTGTTATTTACGAACTGTTTTTACATAATGGCACGTGAAACGTGAGTTGATATATCTGATGTACCAAACTGGCAGAGGAAATACAAAACTTGACTAAATATTGAAAAATAAGACCCTTGAGGCGTACGTGTGGTATAACAATGTATGGCCGAATAACGAGGAAAATTCAAAAAGAATGCAATTCTGATTGTCAATGTCAATATTAAGATAGGGACGGTTGGATGGTTTGGATCTACGGCCTACGTAGTCGAGTGGTAAGACGCTTGACTACGAATCCAAAGGTCGCGGGTTAAAACCCGGTGTGCGCCAATAACTTTTATTTAATTGATATGTGTCATTAAACATTTAATTCATATAAAAATAATGCAAACTTTATTTGAGGCACGTTCCAGAGTGGTAGATACTCATAGTATCTCCCTGGTGAAAGACCACCCTTCAGAATCGAAACGTTGCTTGAAATAGCTTTAACCGTGTTTGGTGACCAGATCTGAATAGCCAGGTACTTCGCAACTTTCCTCTTCTCCATCTCCTTACCTTATGCACAACCTCTACACTCCCAAACAATATCTATAAAATGTTACCTCCACGTTTTAACTTTATTCTAATATTTATTTAATTTCATCTTTCTCTTCTTTTCCCTTTTATTTCTTTTTCCTTTTTATTACTTTTTATTATTGTGCACTACCTAAACAATATCTATAAAATGCAATCTCCATGTAATAACTTTGTTCCAATTTTCATTTAATTTCCTATTTCATTTCTTTTCTTCTTTCTCCTTTTTATTTTATATTTATTAATATTTACCTTTGATATTATATAATTTAGGTACACTACGTCTGTCTCGACACAGGAATATCCTAGTGAGATAGACATGGACCAAGCCCTAGTATTTTTTTTTTATATTTTAGCAAGAATAATTAAATAAATAAATTTAAGGAATGAGAGTCTGAAAAGTTTTCTTGGTTTAAACAGAAATTCTATTGGGCTTGTTACATCTTGATTATGGATATGATATTCTGAAAAAAAGGGTTTTGAGTTTGGCTCTGAACTCTGTCGGAGTCTTTTATTAGTATGAATGTGACTGAAACAATGATCGCGTGTCAATACAGAGCTGTAGCGGTCCATCCTCTCTGCATACCCCAAACCATGATGCATGTGTGTAGGAAAATCGTTAAATAAAGGCTTTGTTTATATTTTAAACCAGGAAGTAAGATGGCTCTGATGATTTTAGTTAACGTTCTCATATATTTCATCATTTGGTAACCGAATCACCAGATTATCCGAAGCTACGCAATTATTGTTCGGTGTAAATTATCTAATTATGCTTTACTTCAATTTTTAGTTCCGAAAAGACGTAATTTGTTACAAAATCCAAGAGATTTTGGATTAAAAATAAAGTTTACCCATATTTCACAACAATGGCGGCGTCGAAGCAAGAAAGTCAAACTCAACAGATTCGACGCTCAAATTAAAACAAACAGTAAAAATATTTTTAAAAAAATCCAACCATAAGAACTTAAAATTAAAACATTTCGATACAAATGCTTTTACCGTTTTACTCAGGTACCCCTCCCCACTACTTTTAGCCTCACAATATACCCCGATTGGGGATGCCATAGTCTCACTGGCTCCAGACGGTTGGGAGCAATTGGGACTCTTGTGCGGTATTCACTATAAAAAAAAATATATTAAAAAAACATATACTACAGCGGATAAATGGTAAAAGTAATCTCTGTACATTATTGATATTATGACTCGTCCAGATGTATAGAAAAAGAAGTCGGGGACAACCTAGAAATATATGGCACAATCGAGTAAAAATACATGAGACAGTGTATGAATGCAGATGAAGCAAGGAGTGTAAGAAAATGTCCATGCCTCGATTGATGGAACAAAAATAACCTATCTCCGTGGCGTCTATTTTTTCTAACTTAACAAAAAATGCTCCACAGCTCACCCAGCGGATATTAATTATTTTACAGTTATATTTCCAAAATAGTTACTATCCATCTTATTTCACAATGCACATCCTACGTTTCCTTAAACAAACAATTTGTCTCTTTCACACGCTTCGATTTTCCGTATTGCCGCTCTGCTCTAATTCAGTTTCGTTTTCTATCACGTAGGTCGGTTCTCTTCCGCATTCGAGAAAATACATCTGTTTCACCCTAACGCGCACATCACTGTATGGCGCCGTCTCTTCTTAACGCGACCGACTCTCACTGCAACTGACACACTTTCGAATATTGCCTGTCTATAAAAATTAAGAAGCTAACTTAAATTATTAAACCTGAGTAAAACGGTAAAAGCATTTGTATCGAAATGTTTTAATTTTAAGTTCTTATGGTTGGATTTTTTTAAAAAATATTTTTACTGTTTGTTTTAATTTGAGCGTCGAATCTGTTGAGTTTGACTTTCTTGCTTCGACGCCGCCATTGTTGTGAAATATGGGTAAACTTTATTTTTAATCCAAAATCTCTTGGATTTTGTAACAAATTACGTCTTTTCGGAACTAAAAATTGAAGTAAAGCATAATTAGATAATTTACACCGAACAATAATTGCGTAGCTTCGGATAATCTGGTGATTCGGTTACCAAATGATGAAATATATGAGAACGTTAACTAAAATCATCAGAGCCATCTTACTTCCTGGTTTAAAATATAAACAAAGCCTTTATTTAACGATTTTCCTACACACATGCATCATGGTTTGGGGTATGCAGAGAGGATGGACCGCTACACAGCTCTGTATTGACACGCGATCATTGTTTCAGTCACATTCATACTAATAAAAGACTCGACAGAGTTCAGAGCCAAACTCAAAACCCTTTTTTTTTCAGAATATCATATCCATAATCAAGATGTAACAAGCCCAATAGAATTTCTGTTTGAAACCAAGAAAACTTTTCAGACTCTCATTCCTTAAATTTATTTATTTAATTATTCTTGCTAAAATATTTAAAAAAAAATACTAGGGCTTGGTCCATGTCTATCTCACTAGGATATTCCTGTGTCGAGACAGACGTAGTGTACCTAAATTATATAATATCAAAGGTAAATATTAATAAATATAAAATAAAAAGGAGAAAGAAGAAAAGAAATGAAATAGGAAATTAAATGAAAATTGGAACAAAGTTATTACATGGAGATTGCATTTTAAAGATATTGTTTAGGTAGTGCACAATAATAAAAAGTAATAAAAAGGAAAAAGAAATAAAAGGGAAAAGAAGAGAAAGATGAAATTAAATAAATATTAGAATAAAGTTAAAACGTGGAGGTAACATTTTATAGATATTGTTTGGGAGTGTAGAGGTTGTGCATAAGGTACATTTATAATGTTTTTGGGTGTTTTATTAAAAGATTTTCACCATTATCTGTTCCTCACTACGAAAAATTAAAAAAAATACCTCCGATATACTTTATTTAAAATTTTCTCTCATGCCCTAAAAGTGGAAAATATAATAAAAAAATAAATATACATGTATATATATTTTGTAAGAATCAGCTAAATTTTTAAGTTATTTTGATACGGTGATTGTGTCCAGCCAGAAGTGACCTGCAATGTAAGTATGTTGCTGTATATTTATATAAACTAAGAATTAATATTAAGTAGAAATTAAAGTTTGTACAGCGCCCTTGAGGTGATTTTTCACAAAAACGGTGCTATACAAATTATCCAAATATTATTATTATTATTAACGTCTCATTAAATATTCACAAAACAATTTCAGAGATGAATGATAGGGTTACAGTAGAAAATAATGTAAATACACATAATAATTATTATTGTAGAACAAAATAAAAGAAAAGATAATAAAACAGACTCATCTAAATCTTATACATAAAATAAAGTAAAATATAACGCAAAACACTTGGAGGTGTACATGCATAGTACAAGTATTAGACGGACTCCATAGTCGAGTGGTAAGTCACTCGACTACGAATCTAAAGGTCGCGGGTTCAAACCCGGTATGCGCCAAGAACTTTTAATAATAATAATAAAAGTGAACTTATGTAGCGCAGTTTTGTGATATTTCACCTCAAGTGCGCTTCATACTAAACTAATTATGCTAACAAGACTAACTAACAAGGAGAAAATAATACATAATATGTATACAAATTAAACTTTCTAAAATCATGATCGTTATCATAAATCATGAGAGAAAAGGGTTTAGATATGGGTATAACAGTGCATATGTACATCAACAAATGAAATAAACAATTTACCAGTAGCTAAGGGTTTTAAAATTCAGTTTTATTTAAATGAATATGTGTCATAACACATTTAATTCATACAAATTAATATAAAGCATATTTTTGACACGTTCTAGAGTCATCACCCTGGTGAAAGATCACCATTCAGAATCGAAACGTTGCTTGAAATGGTTTTAGCCGTTTGTTACCAGATCTGAATAGACAGGTACTTCCCAACCTTCCTCTTCTCCATTTCCTTCTGTTTAACGACCAGTGGAGGACAGTCAACACTTTGGAGTATGAATATATAAAAGAGGTACCTTTGTGAAACAGTATAGTCAGTATTGTTGACTTTATACTGACTCGATAGAATGAGACAAAGATATATTAAAGGATGTCCGATAGCCTATTAGTTACCGCCCACATGGAATTCGGGCATTTTTAATAAACAAATTTGAACATATTAAACAAGTCAAGTCAAAATATCACACAAAAACTAATACCATAAGGTCTGCCTAAATAATGATGGAAGCTTTTTGTTGATTTTATGTCTTTATATCATTAAAAATATGAAAATTCTAAAGTTCGGTCAAAAATATTTACAACTATTGAAACTCCTCTGAAAAGTGATATTTTACAATCTTTGTTTGGTCTTATTTGAACATTTACGCACAGCACATATCACCATCATGTTCGATTTATTTGTATAACCACTGCAAGTTTTTTAGTCAACACAAATATAGGAAATAACTTCAAAATCCGTTGACGTAAGTTATACGACTCGATGACGTGAAGTTAGAGAGGACGGAGAACATTCTTACATACTTAGAAGTGCTTCAATATTATGTGACGACTTTTCTTGTGTCTTTCTCTCTCATAGTATACGACGTAAAAACCCGATGAAAGCGATTTATCGTAAATTTGTATAGGTTGGGTAAAAATATTTAACCCTCTCTCTCCCCATATATGTATTCTTACTCAAAGCTCACCACCTTCCCGAACCGTTTTAAAGACCAGATAAGTCTCTCTGTTAATTTGAGAACCCGTCAAGACTATTATTGTTAGACTAGCATTGTTGCTTCACAGTAAAGCATAAATATATACATTCCAAAGATCTAAGTATTCTATTTGTTTAATGACAGTTCTTCCCAAACTGAGAAAATGCCTTTACTCCACCCTCAGAGCAATAATATACAAGAGAGAGCGCTGTAGAGAGAGCTGTAGTCAGTTTTTACAAAGTTTGCCGGACTCTGCTAGACCTGAGCGTGGCTAGGACCAGGGCTAGGGTATTTATACATCCATTCATAGCACATGTCGACGTAATGTTTTGGTTTATTCGTATAACCACTTTTTCAAAGTATTGTTAAAAATATATACTCGTGTGTAACATGTAACCTAATAAACCGTTGAGTTAAGTCAATTTATTTCGCGTTTCGAACGTGTGGGCGGAGTCAACGGAGACGCGGGACACGAAAAACATTCTAACAATACTTTAAAGCGGTTTGATAATTCGGGAAAAATAGTTGTCTCTTTCTCTCTTATAGTGTACGACGTAAAAGCCCGGAGAAAGTGATTTGTCCCAAATTTGATAGGTTGGGTAAAAATAATTAGTTCTATCTCCATATATTGTTACTTTAAGACTCCAGTCGACATGGCGGGTACGTTCTATCCTCTAGCGCCAGTTGGTTGAACACTATCAGCACATCAGCATTCGTGCAGAAAGTGGAGCACGCTCTCCGTAACACTTCTCCCCTCAACGTTCATTCTCGCTGGCGAAATTACATAACTACCATAGATAGACTAAAGCCTTATATATATATATATATATGTTGACCGGTTAGTAGCTGAATGGAAAAATGCGTCGGGTTCCCATCCAGGCGTCTTAGATTTGTCATTGTACGAGCAACATTTTCCGCTTATTATGGCGGTAGCAAGAGTTTTTCAAATATTGTTAAATACTCCCTGATGTATGGCAGTGAGGCATAGAACTGGCAGAGGAAGGATAAAAGTAGACTGAATGCTGCGGAGATCCCGGATCCAGCGATATGAATAGAATCAAGAAAGGGACGCTGATGGTTTAGGCATGTAGAGCGAATGAACGAAGAAAGTAGTATGAAAATAATATATGATGCGAAAGTGAATGGAAGAAGAAGCCGGTGACGCTCGAGGAAGACATGGCACGATCAAGTGAATCAAATACTTGAATCGGGCCACGTGAAGAGTCAGAATAACAGAAGAGTATGAATGAGAATGAAGCAAGAAGTGTGTGCCAAGACAGAGTTGTATGGCGGTCCGTCCTATCTGCCTACCCCTGTGGAGAAACGGTGTGATGGTTGGTTAGTTAGTTCCTTAACTTATTCGTGACCCGGATATGTTTATCTTTAATATATATATAGGAGGAACTAAACAAAAAATTCTAGAGATGTTTAGTAAGTTAGTCTAGCGTAGTTTCTCTCAAAATAAGGTCTCAACTCAACCCTTTCTGTAGTCTTTGTACAGAACCTACACATCGTATATTATAATATGTGCCAACCCACGTGAACTAGCACGTTACCTAGGTTTACTTGTGTTACCTAGTATACAATCCACTCGTCACTTAGCTGCTGAACTTGTCAGAGCTTCAACTCGAATCCTGTCTGGAATATCAATTTGATGGTTTTACTCGTACAAGGGGAGTGATTGATTGACACCTACTTAGTATTCAAATAATCAGCGGTACACTAGTCTTCATCCTACTCATATCCACCAATCATCTTATCTAAGAACTCTTCTCCTGTCGAAGGTTGGCTATCATCAGGGCAATCTTCACGTTGAAGACTGCAGCCCGTAAAAACTGGCATTGCACCCGTACCAGTTACGTTGGTTTCGAAGCCTTGATGTTTGGCGTCTCTCCCACTACGTAATTTTGTATGAAGTTTAATAATACCTACGTTTAATGGCAAGAAGATTTTTTCATTCCAAAAAATATATAATGAATTTAAAGATAATTAACACCTGCGTGAGAACAATCCATTTGTGAAAAACTCAGTTCAAAATATATATATCGTTCGATAGTAAGTGATGACATACGCTAACACGATATAAACAAACAATATTAAAAAAAAATACAAAAGAAACCAAAAAGACAGATGAAAGAAATTAGAAGAAAGAATACAGGATAATTAAATTTTAAAAATATTCTGTTTCTATAGGGAATATCGCACAAGAGTCGCAACGGCTCCCAACCGTCCGAAACCAGTGAGACTATAGCATCCCCGATTGGGGTATGTTGGGAGGTTGAAGGTAATGGGGAGGGGAAGGAAACGGGGAAAAGAAAGGTGGGGAAGTACTTGGCTATTTAGATCTGGTCAACAAACATGGCTAAAGACATTTCAAGTAACGTTTCGATTCAGAATGGTGGTCTTTCACCAGAGTGATACCCAGAGTATCTATCACTCTGGAACGTGCTGCATATATATCATTTATTATTATTTTCTACCGGTTAGTAGCTTAGTGGACAAACGCTACGGATTTCCATCTAGGCGTCGTGGCTTCAGTTTCTCTCCTAGCTAAGCCCTTCATCATTGCACAAGCAACATCTTCCGCTTATTATGATGGCAGTAGGAGTTTTTCAAATATTGTCAGGTTATTCGTAACCCGGGAATGTCTTTCTTATAAACAAACAAACAAAAAAACATATAAACAGATCATTATTTTTTTAAATTTTAAATTATGATAATATCTTTCTATCGGGCGAAGGCACCATTGTTTAAGGTTTCCAGCCTACCCTGCGTTGCTATCATCCCTATTGCTCGAAGGATTGTATTTTTGTGCGAAAGGAAGAGAGGGATGAGTTAATAAACGCAAATGTTCAGGAGAGTCAAAACAAATTTGAGCTTTTTTTTAATGTGATTATGTCGCATGTCTTTTTTTAAAAAATAATAGAACATTATTTTATTTTCTGACTCATCTGATTTTTCCGTGGTAGATATTTATCTAAGAAACAACTCTGCATACTTAACTCAAAACTCGATTTTATTGACTAGAACTTCAGCTAGTCCTAGGAAACCACAAGAAAATTGAAAATTGAACTGGAATCCCTCAACCGTTAAATAATGGAACTCCGGCGCACTTCCTGGCGCCCTTTAAATGAAATGCCTTCGTCTGCCTCGCGCTTTCCTCGTGGCGGCCTCATTGAGGCTTTGATTCACGTGGCCTACTTGGGCGGGTTTTGCCCTATCCTCAATCCTCGTCCGTTCAACAACAAGCTCTGAGCACTCTCTCTTTCGTTCGTTTCGATTTCTACGAACTCCGCATCTCGATGGACAGCAGCCACCTCGTATACTCTACGCGAGCAGATGCGATGGTTTGATTCAAAATCCTGTCATTATTGTGGCTGTATAATGTGCATTTTTAGCAGAAGTACCTAAATTTAACAACCACCGTTGCATAGTGGTGAGCCCCTTGACTGTAAACCTATAAGTCGCGGGTTTGAAACAAGATATGAGCAGATTAAAAAAATACATACATATTTTTTTAAGTGGGTACCGAACAAGAGTCCCAACTGCTCTCAACCGTCTGAAGCCAGTAGGACTATGGCATCTCCAATTGGGGTATGTTGTAAGGTTGACGTTAATAAGGAGGGGAAGGACATGGGTAAGAGAAAGGTCGGGTAAGAGAAAGGTCCTAGCTATTTAGATCTGGTCACCAAACATGGACGAAACCGTTTAAAACTACCTTTGAATGCTAAATGGTATCTTTCACCAGGCCAATACTTCGAGTATCTACCATTCTATGACTAATTTACATCGGTTACTTTTCACATATTATAAATTCAAATAAAACGATACATTTTATATTTGGACCTCTCAGCATCACCCTGGAACCACTCAGAATCTAAATGTTGCTTGAAATGGCTTTCGCCGTGTATTTAATTATTGAGTGACCAGATCTGAATAGGGAGATACTTCCCAAAATTCACATTCCTATTTTTTATTCACTCCACTTTCTTAAGCCTCACAATATTACCCAAAATGCTGATGCCATAGTCCGACTGGCTTTGGACAGTTCGAACAGTTTGACATGTGAAATAAAGAAGAAAAAAGACATTAATATTTAAATTTTATTCGATAAACAATCATCAAAACGGTTATATAGAATATGTTGAATTTTTATTCTGGTAGTAACTCGTAACAACAATTAACGTTGAACGTCGAACGTAAAGGACAATCTACGTTGAAAGAACCAAAGTGCATACCAAACAGCCTTCAGAGAGTGTCAGGTCCTAAAGCCTGGAATAGACTACCAGATGATCTGAGATTAATAAAGGACTGAACAAAGTTCAGAGCTAAACTCAAAACTCATCTCTTCAGAAAATCCTATCCATAAATAACAGAATTGACCTAATCTACAGCTAGGCTAGCCCGCTAGCATCTAAACTCACATGTACAATAGTATTGCATGCACTGGTCGGCAAATAGCATATTTCAATAAATAAAAGGTATTTCTAACTATAGTTTTAACGGCCTCCATGGTCGAGTGGTAAGACGCTCGACTACGAATCCAAAGGTCGCAGGCTCAAACCCGGCGTGCGCCAATAACTTTTAATTAATTAAAATGTGTCATAACACATTTAATTCATATAAAAATAATAAAAAAAGTATATTTGCGGGGCACGTTTTAAAGTGGTAGATACTCTAAGTATCGCCCTGGTGAAAGACCACCATTCAGAATCGAAACGTTGCTTGAAATGGCTTTAGCCGTGTTTGGTGACCAGATCTGAATAGCCAAGTACTTCCCAACCTTCCCTTTCCCCATCTCCTTCCTCTCCCCACTACCTTCAGCCTCACAACAAACCCCGATTGGGGATGCCTTAGTCTCACTGGCTCTAGACGGTTGGGAGCAGTTCAGACTCTTGTGTGGTATTCACGTAAAAAAAATAAAAAAAAGTATTTCTATAATTTGTTTTTAAGGTTTGAGCGCCCTTGAGGTAATATTTCCCAAAAATGGAACTATTTAAATTAGCCAAGAATTATTATTATTTACTGATTTTCCCTTTGGTAGAAATATGTTTGAAGCTTATTTGCCTAGTTTAGTGTTGTTCCCTAACCTGCGTGCTCGCTGCCGGCATACCTGAATAGCCCATTGCGTCACACCTCGCGCCAAGGAGGGGACAACCTCACCACTGTGAAAAGTGTGCTATTGGTCATGCACGCGTTCCGCACTTAATGCCGCTGCCGTTTTTTGAAACAAGACCGGCCATTACCGTCTCGTTTTCCTTTTTGGCAGACTCAGTCAACGGGAGCATTTGCATTTCAGATCGGTCGCTTTTTGCAAGAATCTTCGGGACAGTTTCGAAACAATTAAATTTGCGATTTTTTTGCCGATGGCGATTTTTGTCCACTTTTTCGGCTCTCCACACTAGCGACCGAATTCTTGCAAAATTAACACGAAATCTATGATCGAAACGAAGATTTTATCGAGAAATCGACAAAAAATCGCTATTCCTTACAATGCACATCTTAGCCGACTGAAGAATTAAAAAAGGAGGAATTCACCTAAGTCTCGAAGAGACCCACGTTACAGGACGGAGGTAATAAAGAGGCCGACAAATCAAGAACATAAGAATAAGTAAACTAAATAACTACCCATCCTTAAATTTTCACCATGTACAAATGTTTGGCGTGCGTTTTTTTCGTCTTAACACCGATGTCAAATGAAACAATGAAAATATAATTATCAAAAGTGAACTTATGTAACGCAGTTTTGTGATATTTCACCTAAGGTGCGCTTCATACTACATTAATTATGCTAATAAGACTAACTAACAAGGAGAAAACCATATATTATATGTATACAAATTAAAACTATCTAAAATCATGATCGTTATCATAAATCATGAGAGAAAAAGGTTCAGATATGGATATAACAGTGCATGTGTATATCAACAGATTAAAAAAAACAATTTACCAGAAGTTAAGAGTATAAAAATCCAAATAAAACGTATGAATTCATACTAACATATTTGTTAAATCAAAGAAAAGGAAATTAGATTGAGGACAGTCAACATGTTGGTACTTAAAAACATTAATATTCAAGTACTATAAGTAAACGATTCTAAAAATGTAAATATAACAAGTATCAAAAGAACAATACATATTTTATGACAATAGGTATATGGTTTTCAGTGGACAGTAAGGATACAAGTAAGGAGAAAACTTAAACAAAGCCAATTGAGGACGTTTGTCAATAAACTAAATTTTAATTAGTTACGTTTTGTATTTAGGATTTTAAAACAATTAGGTTTTTAAGACCCGTTCGAACTCTGCTAGATTCTGTACGTTGGCAAGTTTTGGGGATGCTAGTTCTTAAAGCGTATTTCGTTAAAATACCCGTAATAAGGACAGCATTCCCACCTGACTTCTGTGCTCCGACGAGTCATCGAAGAATCTAATCGCGAAATGTGTATTTACAACTCAATTAAAAGTCAAGTAATTAAGAGCGCCGTACTTGTCTGTTTGCCTCCCTCCCGCAATAGCTGCGCTGTGGTAATAGCGATCATTACGGAGGCTGGCTCCGCTAACACACTTACCTCTACTCTCACTCTCCGCGGAGAATTGCATCTTATTGCACAACCCAGCGAGCCTCTGCTACCGGAAAGTGGGTCAGCCTTTTCTCCGCCGCTTGTCATCGGCAGTAAAAACCACCGCGCGTCATGGAGCCCCGCTAACTGGGACACGACGCCTCACCCGATCGCCGATGGCCGTGCTGTTGTGGCGATAGCATGTGGATGGAACGTCTTCAGCAAACTTCGTCATATCCTAAACAACGGGAAGATACCCCGACACCTCCGACGGCGGGTATCGAACAAGTCCCGACCGCTCCCAACCGTCTGGAGCCAGCGGAACTGTGGCATCCCCAATTGGGGTATGATAATAATAATAATAATATTTGGACGATTTGTATGGCGCCGTTTTTGTGAAAAATCACCTCAAGGGCGCTGTACAGATATTACTTTCTATCATTACATATTAATTCCTAGTTTAGATAAGAAAATATACAGGAACATACTTACCTGGCAGGTCCCATCAGATAGACACAATTATTAACTTAAAATTATAATTATTATTTTAATTTTTTTTTTGATTTAGGGCATGGGAGCGAAATTAAAAGAATGGACTTTCTGAATTTGTCATACAGTACAGGAATTTTACAGAAGTGATTTGTGAAATATCCTACTTATTTGGCGAAAAATAACAAGAAAGATTAAAACACGTCAGGCAGCTGCGAAAGCGCCACGACATATCGAACAGGTTATATGCGCAGGCAAAAAGAAGAACTAACGAACAAATAAAAAATATTGTAATGATGATTGTATTGAATTGACAAAAAAGCCGCCTCTCTTAGTAAAAACTACATTTGTTGAAAACATCGCTCGGGTTCGGGAACAGTCGGTCGATATCGGCACTCCCCCGCCCCCCTGCTGGTTACCGGGCCGGCGGTCGAAAGGACGAAACATGTGGCCAATGTTCGTCAAAGCATGTGACCATTCTCGGGCTGTGGCACTGCATTTAAAAAACTGATATTTAAAGATTAAAATATTTTCTTAAAAATCGAAATTACGTCGAAACTAGTCACTTTAAAATTATTTAGGAGTTTATTCACTTAATCTATACACAACAACGGTAATTTTAGTGTAATTTTAAAGAAGTAATTTGTGAAATATCCTACTTATTTGGCGAAAAATAACGAGAAAGACTAAAACACGCCAGGCTGCTCCGAGAGGTTCGAGGGTGAGGTTGAATGTAATGGGGAGGAAAGAACATGGAGAAGAGGAAGGTTGGGAAGAATCTGGCTATTTAGATCTGTTCGACAAACACGGCTAAAGCCCTTTCAAACAAAGTTTTAAATCTGAGTGGTGGTGTTTCACCAGGGCGATACTTGGAGTATCTACTACTCTGAAAGATGATAAGATGTTGATGGAATGTCTTCAGGAAACTTAATCATATCCTTAACAACAAGAAGACACCCCAACACCTCCAAGTGCGTGTATCAAATAAATATAACTAGCTAACCGTAACGCCGTTCTCAGGGTAGGCAGCGCAGATGGACCACGATGAACGTATTTTGTAAAGTGAATACCGAACAAGAGTCCCGACTGCCCCAACCGTCTGGAACCAATGAGACATCCTTAAATTCATTAGAAGAATCCAACGTAATCTGTTTCTCGACTAATCACTTCTAGATATACAAATTTTAACCAAATCAAAAAATAATAATTAAAAATTCAATTCATTATTGTAATTTTAAGCTAATAAGTGTATCTTTCTGTTAAGACCTGCCACTTATGTATGTTCCTGTAAATTTCTCTTTAAATAAATATTAATATTATATAAACCACAAAATAAGATCTGTATACCGCCCTTGAGGGGATTTTTCACAAAAACGGCGCTATACAAATTATCTAAATATTATTGTTTATTATTATCAACTGGGGAAGGATATGGGGAAGAGGAAGGTTGGTAAGTACCTGGATATTCAGATCTGTTCACCAAACACGGCTAAAGCCATTTCAAGCAAAGTTTTATTTCTGAATGGTGGTCTTTCAGCAGGGCGATACTTAAGAGTAAACTATATCTTTTTTTTATGAATTAAATGAAATTTATTTGCTCACGCCGGGCTTGAATTTTGAACCCGCGACTTCTGGATTCGTAGTCGAGTGTCTTACCACTCGTACGCGCAGGTCGTCAATCTGTCCTTGCAGACCATCAATCTGCCATACGCTCATTTTTCATTTACATTAATAACTCATATATGCACCTATTATTTTATTATTCTGACCCTTGACGTGACCTGAATCCAAGTATTTGATTCATTTCGATCGTGCCACGTCGCCCTCGGGCGTCCCCGAATTCTTCTGCTATTCACTTTCGTATCGTATGTTATTTCGGCAGTACTTTCTCCGTCAAGCTGCTCTTTGAAGTCCAAAACATCTTCTTAATATTGCTTATTACTTATTACGTTCGAAGCGCATACCCACGCGGATGTATACCCAACTGTCCAGGAGCCAGTGGACTTTGACATCTCCAATCGGATTATGTTGTGAGGCTGAAGAGAGCGGGATGGAAAAGAGATAGGGAAGAGGGTGGCCGACATCATCACAATCCTAAATACCTACCTCAAATAGAACTATGCCGGCCATGAAGTTGATGATGAGGTAAATATAACTTGCAGATGACCGTTGAAATCAGAGCATCATCGGATGACTTCTTTGATTGGGAAATAGAAGCAGATGTCACCCACAGCTGAGTTGGGCTGTCCATTTTAAGAGAACTGCAGTCTTCGCACGGGTGAGAGGTGCCAAGAATTAAAAAAAAATAGAGGGAGGCTTCTGTGCAAAGCTGGCCGCCAGATGGCTCATGTAAAATAAAAGGAAGATTTATGATAAGATGTAAGTATGTTTTTGCAATTGCATCAAGTCTTCAGTCGAGATAGAACCACGTTATCAGGTATCGAAGGTTGAAGGAGATGAATCTTAGAGGAGATGGTGCCAAGTTCGAAGATCCTAAAACTAAAAAATTCTGTAAAGTAGAAATTGTGTATTTGTATTTTTTCAATTTTTTGCTTTTCTCTCACAAAATCTAAACCTTTCTACAGTCCTTAAATGCTAACTGTCGTTTACTTTACAAGGTCCTCGTTTAGTGCATTTGTTTCTTTCAGAGGTCGGTAGGTTCAAATCCCGGCGTTCGCGAATATATTTATTTAATTGATTTGTGTTATTTCACAATTGGGTTTGGTCACACAAGGTTTGGTGACCACATTTGAATAGACAGCTTAACCTTCCTCTTCCCCATATCCTTCTCCTCTCTACTACCTTCAGTCTCACAACATACCCTTATTGGAAATAGGTTCAGACAGTTGGAACTCTTTTATGTATTTACATTAAATACATATATATATATATATATATATATATATATATATATATATATATATATATATATATCGTATTTTACCAGTGTAATACTGACAGTATCTACCACTCTGAAATATGCTGATAACGTATAATATACTTTTAAAAATTTTTAATTATGAAATAAAATTTGCCTCCCCGGGACTATAATCCAGGACCCTTGAATCCGGAGCCAGGAATCTTAACCGCTCGACAATGGAGGTCTTCGTGTCTGAAGATGGCTAGATGGCTAGATTAAACGCCCAGATTTGGAGGTTTTAGGAGTTTATTGTTTCATATATATCGTCACTGGAAAGGCAAAAGGGCTTAAGCGGTGTCGCTTTTTTATTTCACTCATTCTCTCATTTTCGACCAAAGTGTTTTGGTCGAAAATGAGTTAAATATGCAGTTTTGATCAGTTATTTTTTTCTGCATCGAATTCTCTGACTCGTTTGATTCTGACGACTTTGGTGGCCCTTCAGCCATCTAAAATCTATTTGCCATTTGGAAGAAGGTTTGACTCAAGCGACACAGGTTTGGGACTTTTTTTAGCTTTTTATCGTTTCAGGTAACTCAGTGATAATGACTTAACTGTTAACTTTAATCAAATTTGACGGCCTCCATGGTCGAGTGGTAAGACGCTCGACTACGAATCCAAAGGTCGCGGGTTCAAACCCGGCGTGCGCCAATTACTTTTATTTAATTAATATGTGTCATAACACAATTCATGTAAAAATAATAAAAAGTATATTTGCGGCACGTTCAGAATGGTACTGATATCACCCTGGTGAAAAGACCACCATTCAGAATCGGTTTTGAAATGGCTTTAGCCGTGTTTGGTGACCAGATCTGAATGTACTTTCCCGACCTTTCCCTTCCCAATTTCCTCCCCACTACCTTCAGCCTCTGTATCCTATTTGGGAATGCCATAGTCTCACTATCTAGACGGTTGGGAGCAGTTGAGACTCTTGTGCGGTATTCACGTAAAAAAAAAAAAACATTAATAATCTAAAACACAAATATGAAATAGAAAAAGGACAGAAACTAAAAAGAACAATGGTTTAGTTTGGTTAAGTTTATTTTAGTTTTTTGTTTCTGGCTTTATTTAGATTTTTTAAAAGTAAGCATTAATGCTTTAAAGTCAATTCCAATTTTAATGATAACTCTTTTGTTCAAAATCCAACCAGTTGCTGAAGACTTGTGAATTTTATTGTAAAAACAAAAAAACTTTAAAGTGCTCAGATGTAAACTTTGTTAAATGGTGCTTTAGCGCTTTTGCCTTTCCGGCAATGATATGAGTAATATATATTTTACTGTTATGACCTTGAGTTAAGGGGTAGATATAATAGAAAAGGAGCAGTTTCAAAAGCTCAACCATAGAGATTCATTCAACATTACCCAATTTTGAGGTGGTCAGGTTTCTGGGGCCACATTGACATGATTCAAAATAACCCGTTTTCGCCAAACTCCTCGGGCTACCTCCGCTTTCACCCGAAATCTCCAGAACCGATGTTCGAATCATGCCGAATCTCACGTAGTCTGTTTACTTGGAGTTAGTTTGGCGCAAACACTGAAGAGGTAAGCTGATATTAGTTGGCTGTGGGCGTATCTGTGAGCCCGAAGTAAGCTGAATTTTTTCCACTTATGGTGAAATTGATCAATTATTATCAAACTAACTAACTAACCATCACGCCGTTTCCCCGCAGGGGTAGGCAGAGAGGACGGACCGCCATATAACTTTGTCATCACACACTCCTTGCTTCATTCACATTCATACATCGTCTCATACATACTCTTTTGTTATTCTGACTCTTCACATTACCCGATTCAAGTATTTGATTTACTTGATCGTGCCATGTCGTTCTCGGGCGTCCTCGACATTTTCTTCCATTAACCTTCGCATAATTTATTCTTTTCACACTCCTTTCTTCGTTCATTCGCTCTACACGCTCAAACTATCTAAGCGTCCCTTTCTTGATCCTATTCATTACGCTCACATCAGCTTTGCATTCTTTCCGGATATTCACATTTTAATTACTTTTTTTATTTTTTTTTTTAAAAAAAAGACAAACATTCCCGGGTTACGAATAACCTGACAATATTTGAAAAACTCCTACTGCCATCATAAGAAGCGGAAGATGTTGCTTGTGCAATGATGGAGGACTTAGCCAGCAGAGGAATTGAACGCACGACGCCCGGTGGGAATCCGACGCGTTTGTCCACTCAGCTACCGACTGGTCAATACTGTCATACATGGTTTTACCGCACATACGTCTCAAGGATCTTATTTCCACAGCATTCAGTCTACGTTCATCCTTCCTCTGCCAGTTTCAAATTATGAAAGTATCAAATAATTAAATTCTTACTTGAGTTGAAACCAATTTCATCGGCTTGTCTGGGGCCTAGGAATCGAAAGGTCTTATTCAAACTGGGAAAAATCAGTTTGAGTATTTATTTTAAGTCGCTATGGATTACACTTCTAGAAGTTATCATTTCAGTGGGCCCGGATTAGTAGGGTTTTATTGCCTTGACTTATATTTTACTGCTTTTATTGAGCAGTGGCGGCTCGTGACTTTTTGGTGGGCTAGAGTGCTAAGATAAAAAAACGTAATTATTGATGTTGTAGCCGAAAACCGTTTATTTTTCAAAATTTCAATTTTTTGTGTATATTTTTTTATCGATCCGTGCAGTGCACCACCAAAACTGAAAAAATCCTGTAAATACAAAAAAAAAGTTTTTGAAAAAAAGGCAAGGCTAATGACGTAAGGTACGCTTAAATAGTTTTGAGATGGAACACACGACGCGAAAGTGAAAAGTAGAAGAATTTGGGGGACGCTCGAGGAAGACATAACACGGTCAAGTGAATCAAATAATTGAGTCAGGTCATATCAAGAGTCAAATATATTTCTGAAGGTGTATGAATGTGAATGTAGCAAGAAACAGCAGCTCAGTAAAAGAGAGTTGTGTAGCGTTTCAACCTCTCTGTATATCCCTACGTGGACGGCCTGCGTAGTCGAGTGGTAAGACGCTGAAATACGAATCCAGAGGTCCCGGATTCGAACCCGGCGTGCGAAAATAATTTTTTCTTAAATTAACATGTGTCATAACACATTTAATTGAAATAAAATAAAAAATGGTATATTGGCGGCACGTTCCAGAGCGGTAGATACTCTTAGTATTGCCCTGGTGAAAGACCACCATTCAGAATTGAAACGTTGCTTGAAATGGCTTTAGCCGTGTTTGGTGACCAGATCTGAATAGCCAGGTACTTCCCAACCTTCCCCTTCCTCATATCCTTTTTCTCCCCATTACCTTCAGCCTCACAACATACCCTATTTGGGGATGCCATAGTCTCACTGGCTCTAGACGGTTGGGAGCAGTTGAGATTCTTGTGCGGTATTTGTGGGTGCTGAGTTTTATTTATTTATTTTTTATTTAACTATCGCAAGGGATTTCTTCTCCACTTTGTCAACTCCAACGTTTTACAGACCTACAGATATTTTAACTGTACCCAACTTCTGACCCCAAAGAACATGAATTCTAGACCCAGGTCCACTCCATCATTTCCTCAAAAAGACCCTCCACATAGCATTATGACACCACAAATATGACCAGTTGAAAATTTCCCTTTTGCTAGTCAACCTCTGATAAGATTGGACTTTACACTCATAAGAAGTAACTTTGTAACGTTGCATCGTATTTATCTTACTAATTTGATTATAATTATAATGTATTTTCGTTTATACGATAATTTGTGCCAATATTTATCAAAATAATATTTAACTAAGAGAAATGGGAAATGCAATTAATAAAACGAACGTCATCTTCTCTTATTTGCAATATTTGTTTATTAGATTGACATTATCTCGGCGTATTACATAAAAGTAGAACTTTGCATCAGCCGAAGATAAACATTACGAAACCGCGGCCATCTTTGTATAAGTAATATGTGGAATTGAGCGCGCGCTTAGACCAGTCTCGCTTTCACTCTATGGTCAATGTTTGAATAAATCTATGGTCAATATTTGAGCGCGTGACCCACTTGGGGAACGGAAATGGAAAGTTGTCAAACATACTGCGCTGTATATAAGTCTATGGTATGTAGCATTTGGACAGGTACCTACTTGTGGTTTGGCTAAATTGGTTATGATCAATAGGCAGTTGAGTAGGGGTTGCATGCTAATTAGTTTATGGGCTGTAGGTAGTTTATTAATAATGGATTTTTATTTAGAATTAAGTGTGAAATCAGCAGCTACATTCAAGTGGATAGTTTGCTATTGTTCAACAAATAGATAATTTAAGTGTAAGCAACTTGTAAAAAATATTTTGTGAATATTGTTATTGGCTGAATTGACTTCGTTTAAATGAGTTAAACATTATAACACCAAGATGGTTCAAATGAAAAATAATGTTTTCGTAAAAAGCATTTACTTTGTGGCTTGCCATATTTATAAATAAAACAGTAAAACTTTGTTTATAAGCACTTTATTATTCAATATTATATCTATCGGTTTCGGAAGTACCCTTCCATCATCAGGACAATATTAAAATTAACATAAAATACAAAGTGCTGAGATATACATATTTAGGAGTTGGAATCGGAAGAAGAAGGGCTAATTACGCTCTGTTATTCCCATAATCCCATCAATTACCCTTCTCCTTCCCATTCCGACTCCTAAATATGCATATATATATCTCAGCATTTTGTATTTTAGGTTAATTTTAATATTGTCCTGATAATGGAAAAGTACTTCTGAAACCGGTAGACATAATATTGAATAATAAAGTGGTTTTAAACATAGTTTTACTGTTTAATTTAGAAAAATAATGTAATTAACCAGCACTATGGTCCAAGTGCATTGTTTTTACATTGCGTATAGACGTTGTTTAGAAATTGGTGGGGCTTTTTGAAAGAAATTGATTCCACGTCGTTTTCCTGAAATAATTTAACAGACTGACTTTCTATTTTTAATGTTTTGTAAACGTATTAATAAGTATTTTTTTAAATTTTTGAAACGTACAGTAAAAAAGCCACTCGTTAGATTATTTTAAAATTTGAAATAGTCAATTCGTTGTGAATTTCCATTTTAATAATTTAATAATACCAATTTTTTTAATTCATTCCACTATTTTTTATTAAGACCTGACCGGTTTAACCTCATGACGGGCGTCTTCAGACCTGGTCACCTTATGAAGTGTATCTTCAGACCAGTCTGAAGATGCCCGTCATAAAGTAAAACCGGTCAGGTCTTAATAGAAAATAGTGGATTAATTTCAAAATTTAGAATTATTAAATTACTCATTAGATGTTAAAACTAAATTTCAATTCCGTTGAAGAATTAAAACAATAATAATAGCCGTATTTCCTGTCATGTCAAATTGTTCGATTGAATAATCAGGCTAACCTCACCAACATAATACTATACTTTTATATATGTGAGGTTATAATATTATATAACTATACTATAATTGTCCCAAAATCGGTTTCACTCGATGTTGCCACGGTTGCGAACATTTACAGTTCCACTTCATTTAATTCCTATATTTTACTGTCGAAAAATTATTATTATTTTATTTTTTTTAGTGAATTCCGCACAAGAGTCGCACTGCTCCCAACCGTCTAGAGCCAGTGGGACTATGGCATCCCCAATTGGGGTATGTTGTGAGGCTGAAGGTAGTGAGGAGGGGATGGAGATGGGGAAAAAGAAGGTTGAAAAGTACCTGGCTATTCAAATCTGGTCACCAAACACGGCTAAAATCATTTCAAGCAACGTTTCGATTCTGAATGGTGGTCTTTCACCAGGTCGATACTTTGATCTACTTATATCTACCACTCTGGAACGTGCCGCAAATAAACTTTTCATTATTTTATAAGAATTAAATGTGTTTTGATACATATTAATTAAATAAAAGTTATTGGCGCACACCGGGTTTACGCCCGCAAACTTTGGATACGTAGTCAAGCATTTTACCACTGGACCATGGATACCATCAAACTATAACTAAGTCAATGTATTTTTTAGTTTAAAATGTTTGAATAAAATGCCCTTAGGGTTAAATATTGATTTACAAGTGTAACCTTACTATTATTACCGGTGGAAGAAATTTTCAGTTGAATGCGTTGTAAATTGCCTATGACGCAGGAGCTTGCGAATCCGAGTAATGATTATTCCATTTAATGTTGCAATATTTTAAATCTGTACCACCATCGTGTGCTAATTTGAATAGCTTGGAAATGACTTGTCAATTAAAGATGGCCGTCGTCAGAAAAGCAATCAATTAACTGAAAAACAGAAATTCTAATAAATTTTGGAAAGTTCCTGGAAATCAACCGCTAATATCGCCTCGGCACACTTTCTTAAATTCTCCTTAACTCCTAATTAGACTTGAAAACAGTCACAAGTAAGATATTTATAAACGGACAAAATTATGGTATAATTATTACCAACTTTACGTTTAACAAATGTTGTTTTTGATTGTTATTATTTAGTTCCGCTGGTGTATTATTTTTACACGTGATAACAACTTTGCAAAAAGCAGTACAAAATAGTGTTTTATAATGCCTTAAAATAATAAACTTAATATTTCTTGGCATTATAACATTTTATAGCGCAATTTTTGTAAAAAAAAAAACAACTCTGGAGCACTGTAAGCTATTTTAATTAGGTTTCCGAAATCAGAAGAACTCTTAAACATTTTCGAATTGTGCACCTTTTTTTTAAATTTTAACAGTCAAAATCAATTCAATCATGAGCTATGGAGCTATGAAATGTGTCCAACTAACTAAAAGAGAGCAAAACGCCAAAATGATTGTTACATATTTTTTTGACTATCGTTAAAGATAATATGAAATAATATTATTTTCGTAAAAAGCAATCACTTTATGGTTTGACATATTTAATAAAAATTAAAAAATAACTTTATATAAGACCACAGAATTTATGACCGACCGGTTTTGCGTAGCCTAAGCATCGTCAGGGTACAAAATGAAGATCAATTTCATTTTAAAATAACAACAATAATGGGAAATTATTTTTTAATACAAAATAATATGTGCGTAAATATATGTTAACAAATAAAAAAAAAAAAAAACAGGCTTTGGCAGAATAGCATTGGAACTTACGTGAAACCTTATATTAAATACCCTGTTTTGTTTTATATCAGAGTGTGTTTGGAAAATTATCATTTCTCGGAAATGTAATATTTTATTGCTTTGATAAAACCTTTACAATAAAAATAAAGCACTACCCACTTTTAATTTTTGAATAATCATTTTGGAAACCTTTCTAACTTAATGCAAATGATATTATTTTAAGTACCTAACATTGAATGCACATAGCGTGACATGTATTTACTGTAAATGTAAAGTGGTATATAAGCACTGAATAGATAAACCAATAGAACGCCCGTGTTCTCGAAGAAAGGTCAATTTGATCTTGCATCAGCTGAAATTGGTCAATAATGTAAAAAAACTATTTTTTTTCCGGAATAGAAAATTAATTTCATCGGTCTATGGTTCTAAAAATGTTATCTAAACAGGCGAAATCAATAATCGTCAATTTTTTAAAGATCACACTTCTGGGGGTTTTGCGTTCAGTGCATGTAAGTATGTAAAGTATGTAAAGTACTCGAATGATTGAGCTTGTGATAAAATCATCACGCTCGGAATAATACGTAAGCACTGATTGTATTCTTGTCCATGCCTACTCGCTGAATCACGCGGGAGTAGGTACTTACTTATTTACGTATTATTTACTAAGCCACCAAATTCGCAGTGGTGCAAAACACGTGGTACTAGGGCGTAAAATAAAAATATTTTTTTTACCAATTTAATATACAGATAAAAAAATTCACGAGCGTACCGCGGAACTCAAGATAATTTTTAATTTAAGTTGGTGAAGGTAAAAATAAGTATTCTATTTTTATATACGAGTATGTGAATACCGCATAAGAGTCTCAACTGCTCCCGACCGTCTGGAGTCACTGTGACTATGGCGTCCCCTATTGGGCTATGTTGTGAGGATGAGGGAGTAAGGAGTAGAAGGAAATGAAGAAGAGGAAGGTGGAGAAGACCTAACTATTCAGATCTGATCACCAAACACGGCTAGAGACACTTGAAGCAGCGCCACCACTATGCAACGTGCCGTAAATATAATATATGTATTATTTTACATTGATTAATGTGGAGTAACACGTAGGTGTTAAGTAAATAAAACATTTTGCGCAAGCCAGGATTTGAACCCGCTACCCTTGGATTTGTAGTCAAGGATTCAATATAATATAAGGAAATAAATAGGATCAAGAAAGGGACGCTTAGATGGTTTGGGCATGTAGAGCGAATGAACGAAGAAAGGAGTGTAAAAAGAATATATGATGCGAAAGTGAATGGAAGAAGAAGTCGAGGACGCCCGAGAAAGACAAAGCACGACAAGTAAATCAAATACTTGAATCGGGTCATGCGATGAGTCAGAATAACAGAAGAGTATGTATAAGACGGTGTATGAAGCAAGGAGTGTGTGCCAAGACAGAGTTATATGGCGGTCCGTCCTCTCTGCCTACCCCTGTGGGGAAACGGCGTGATGGTTAGTTAGTAAATTTCTATACCGTTCATAATCAACGTATTGAATCCGTGCAACATCGCTTCTTACGCGGAATCGAATGGAGATTAGGGCGACAAAGAGGCGATTGTTCATATGATGAAATTGAACAACTCATCCAGTTCAACATTACTTGCCGTGGACTCAGTAAAAATGAATTGCTGTTCCTCAATCATCACTCTACTAATTATGGGTATAATTCTCTAATGTCCAGAATGGCGAGACTTGTTAACTCAAGCCATGGTCTTGAAATGTTTTGTAGAAGTCTAAATGATTTTTGTCATTCTTAACGACCCTACTATATTTTGACTAGACCTTGGCTTTGATTTGAATATTCTTTCTTGTGTATATTTTGTCTTATTTTTGTCATTGCTTCATTTAATATTATGTATGTGCTGTTCTTTCTCTGTTGCTCTTTTTCCCATTTCGTGTTTTGTATTTTTTTGTAATTAAACTTTAGTCCGTTGGTTTGTAAATAAATAAATAATATTCACAAGAGACATTAAAAAAATACAAGAAAGGTAAAAAGAGATAAGCCTTACATTTTACTCACTAAGGCATTGATATTTTGAAAGTTTTTTTTACATGAATACCGCACAAGAGTCTCAATTGCTCCTAACCGTCTACAGCCAGTGAGACTATGGCATCCTTAAATAGGGTATGTTGTGAGGCTGAAGGTAGTGGGGAGGAGAAGGAGTTTGGGAAGAGAAAGGGTGGGAAGTACCTGGCTATTCAGATCTGGTCACCAAACACGGCTAAAGCCATTTCAAGCAACGTTTCGATTCTGAATGGTGGTCTTTCACCAGGGCGATACTTAGAGTATCTTCCACTCGGGAACGTGCCGCAAATATACTTTTTTATTATTTTTACATGAATTAAATGTGTTATGACTCATATTAATGAAATAAAAGTTATTGGCGCACGCCGAGTTTGAACCCGCGACCTTTGGATTCGTAGTCGAGCGTCTTACCACTCGACCATGGAGGCCGTCAAAAAACGTGTGCTAATAGTAGCCGTATTTTCATAATATCTATAAGGTAGAGGTATATATGGTTTCAATTAAAAAATAAAATAGGATTCTAGTGTTTCGTTTATCTTTTTTAATGGGTTTTATTCCAAAATCTAAGTAAAGTGATCTAGTAATTTTAATGGTAAGTTTAGGTAAAGTTTTATTTATTTGTTGACTTAATCATGCGCCCCTGTGCCATTATTTTAGAAAAATGGGGCTACAGAAATTATCCGTAAACTTCTATTTATTAAAAAAAATGATTAATTTTAACTATTATATTTATTATTAAATAATTACTTCTTTTCATTGTATTGTGAATACCGCGCAAGAGCCTTTACTGCTCCCAACCGTCTGGAGTTAGTGGGACTATGGCATCCCCAAATAGGGTATGTTGTGAGACTGAAGGTAGTGAGGAGGGGAAGTAGATGGGTAAGATGAAGGTTAGGATTAACCTGGCTATTCAGATATGGTCACCAAACATGGCTAAAGCCATTTTTGAGCAACGTTTTTGATTCTAAATGGTGGTCTTTCACCAGGGTGGTACTTAGAGTATCTTTTACTCTGAAACGTGCCGCAAATATACTTTATATTATTTTATATGAATGAAATGTGTTATGACACATACTTTATTAACAATTATTTGCGCATGCTGGGTTTGAGCCTGCGACCTTTGGATTCGTAGTTAAACGTCTTACAACTTGACCATGAAGGCCGTCGAAACTAAACCAATTGAAAATATATTTCGAAAAACAAAACAAACAAAAAAACTTTTTTTTTTGCTTCTCTGGCCACTTACCAAGATATAATTGCTGCCCACCTCTGTATTAACTAATACTCGATAGGTAGGTAGGTACCCGCCGAACAATCTCTCCCACCGCCTGGCAACACCAAAATTCTATGGCCGAAAATTTCACTTTCCATTCGTTCTAAAGAGCACCGCTTCAGAGCCTCCACGACCCGACACCCCGTCTCCCTTGCTCGCGTGTCGGCGAGGTAAATTAGAAGAGACGTGGAGACTGGACTGGTGTCGGCTTCCGAGCGGCAAAAAGGAAATCACGTCCATTTTGACGTTTGGAACCACGCGACGCGGGAAACGTATTCATTGTCTGATTTTTTGAACGTAATATAAACCGGAATAAGTGTGTCAGATTGTTAGATAACTATTCATTATATATAATAGACACAGGAAAACTTACTTTTGACTATTTACCATTTTCCTTAAATGTACCTACCTATTTAATTTCCCTTGAGTGATATTTTTATTTTATTTGGGAGACCAGCAGTTTACATACAAACTAGGTAAAATATTGGATGGGTTGTATTAATATGACCATTTATAGGTTTCCAATTGGGTGTGTACTATATACAGGTGAACTGATACTGTAAGTAAGTGAATCTAATTTTTAAAATTAAACAAGAAATTAAGATATGATTTAAAAGAAATACAAATCAAATTTTTAAAAAATAAAAATAAAACAAAAATAAAAAATAAGAAGCATAAATTTTAAATTTTCATATCAGTATGTTTAAAGGGTTGAGGAAAAAGAAGGACACGATGGGGATCGATCTAGATGAATTAAATATGTAAAATGATATATGTGTAATTTTAAAGTTTTTGTTTATTTTATATATTTAAAGAAAGAAAGTTAAAATATAAGTTGGTCGTTTAAAGCTAACTTACTAACCATCAAGCCGTTTCTCCGCAGGGATCGGCAGAGAGGACGGACCGCCATACAACTCTGTATTGGCACACACTCCATGCTTCATTTGCATTCATACGCCGTCTCATACATACTCTTCTGTTAATTCTGACTCTTCACATGACCCGATTCAAGTATTTGATTTACTTGATGGTGCCATGTCTTTCTCGGGCGTCCTCGACTTCTTCTTTTATTCACTTTCGCATCATATATTCTTTTCAGACTCCTTTATTCGTTCATTTGCTCTACATGCCCAAACCATCTAAGCGTCCCCTTTCTTGATTCTATTCATTACGCTTACATCAATTAGCCTTGCATTTTTTTCACGGATATCCACATTTTTAATACGGTCATACATGGTATTACTGCACATACGTCTCTTGTGCGGTGCTCATATTTAAAAAAAAAGGATTTTTTATAATCATTCATTATTTTTACTCAATCCTGCAGATTTTAATTTTTTTATAGTGAATACCGCACAAGAGTCCCAACTGCTCCCAACCGTCTAGAGCCAGTGGGACTTGTGCCATCCCCAATTAGGGTATGTTGTGAGGTTGAAGGTAGAGGGGGAGGGGAATGAGACGGGAAAGGGGAAGTTTGGGAAGTACCTGGCTATTTAGATCTGGTCACCAAGCACGGCTAAAGCCATTTCGAGTAACGTTTTAACTCTGAATAGTGGTCTTTCACCAAGGCGATACTTAGAGAATCTATCACTCTAATAAAGGTAAACATATGATTATTTTCAACCATCGAAATTTAATTTCAATTATTGAATACAAGAAATCATCTTCATATGTACTACTCCTGGAACGTACCGCATATTTACTATCAATTTTTTGTGGAATAACGTATTTTTAAATATTTTATGTTTATATTGTATTTTAATATTTGAACACGTTTAAGTACTAAACAAAATATGTTCTATTTAAAGCAAAATGAAATAAAAAAATAATTATTTGCATATGCCAGGCTTCGAACCCGCGACCTCTGAATCAGCATCCAACAATCTCAACATCTCGGCCACGGAGATAGCCAAATCAAAATTAATGTTTTGATGCTTATGTAGATTATCTTTACGAAATGAAAATAAAATAATAACTTGGTACAAGACCACAGATTTTTTTTTAATGGCCGACCGGTTTCGCTTAACCTAAGCATCATCAGGGTACACAATTAAACCAACTATTGGTTATTATGAAAGTTATTATTTCATTTTCATTAAATATGTCAAACTACAAACTGATTACTTTCTACGAAAAAATTTATTATTATTATTCAACAACGGTATTTCAGGTGTGATGTGATGTGAGTACGTAACATTCTATAATTCAAAAATTCTCCAATCGCAGTGAATTTTCCTCGCAGCTTTTCAGCCAGCGATGTGGGCAGTGGGCGGTGGGCAGCGACACCTAAGAGTAACTAATCCAAATATAACGCAGCTGAAAACTGAAACTTACTACGCGTGACGTCACGGACTATCGCTCCCTCTCGCACGCAGGGCCGACCTCCGATTGTATCCCTCTCCGACGCAATGCACTGCTCTGTTTACTATCAGCGTAGCTTACACTGCCACTGAAGAACGATAGAGCGATGTCTAGAAGTAGCGGTTTTTTCATACAATAATAATTCGAAATAAAAATGGAATTGTGGTTTTTATTTATCAATTTAATTTTTTATCACTGAAAAGATACAAAACCGATAGTTAAGTGTCGTTAATTATTTTTAAACAAAATACGGATCTGAAGTAATTACATCGCAGGCTCTTTTTTTTTCAAAAAAAGAAATTCTTGTAAATCAATAATAAAAAAATAAAAATGGAAATATTTTTCTTACACAAATATTCAATTTCAGTGGACTGTCTGGGGCCTAGGAGTTGAATTTCTTATTGGTATTTATGTTCAGTGATCGAAGCATAGTAAGCCTTATAAAGCGTAAAAAGTACACAACTTTTATCTTGTAATATGGACAGTTCCAACCTAAAATTTGTCATATAATTATGCCATTAACAAAATACGTCACTAATTAGTTGAAATGTAAAAATGAGGTTTTTTTACCTTTTTATGTGATCACCGCTGCCCGGAGCCAGTAGGACTATGGCATCCCCGATTGTGAGGCTGGTGGAAGTGTGAAGGGGGAGGAGATAAGGAACAGGAACGCTGTGCTGTATTTCTGCTCACCTGAAAAAGTTGCGGTTTGTTATGTAGGTATATACTACAACAGGTGTAAATTGTGAAGCTATTTTCATTAAACTGTTTCAGTGAAAACAAAACTCTCCAAAAGTGAACTCAGTTGCCATGAAATTTGCACAGAATAGCACGCATACTTATATTCTATGCACACTTTAACTCCACGAGTTAGAGTAGAAGTATCCATTGAACTGTCAAAACATAAGACAAGGCGCCATATTTTTTGTTTCATAATTTTATTATGAAAAGGGTCCTCAAACTCTGGCGAAACCGGGCAGGAACAACCCACCTAGTCTAGAGAGTTGTTTAGAAGCCAACAAATCAAAACCTCATCACCGAATAAATTGACAATAATTGTGAAAAATTACAAATGATGTTTGTTGGATCCGAAGCTGCGATAAAACACCGAATGTGTTTTTAGCTTCAGACGAATTTGGAAAATAGTGGACTGTAAAACGATAAACTATACTACTTGACGGAAGTATCTAACTATGGATGTGGAAAAATTATGGAGTAAAGGAAGTAAGTAAGCCAATTCACTCACTGATGAAGTTGATGTTTAATTTCTTCATTATTCTTTCACATTTTATTATTAACGAAAACCACAGCAAAAGACACTCAGTTTAATATTATTTGAAGAACAAACACAAAACGAACGACCGAACGAGGTACCAACGAACGAACACGTTTTTTCACATGACTCTTGTTTCTTGGTTGTCACTTGTTTTTAAACTCGGTGTGGTTGAATACGCAAATCGAATATAGTTAAATGATTGGATAAGGTAGGATCTGAATGAAAAACAAGAAGGTAAGAACCTGACAAATTATCTCTTTAAAATCCAACAATGCTTATTACAATAGTATGCATTACTACCGGACCCATCTTCATGTTATTTAATTGTTTGGTCACTTTATATTAAAAGTTTCAGATGTTACGAGCGATGGCAAAAAGCCTGTTAAGCGAGCCAAATAACGCTTGAAAACATTTTCAATAATAAGTGCACGACGCATCTAGACGGAAGTAAGTTCTGTGTCGTTACGGAAAACGTAGAATGTAGTTGTATCCCTTTCCCGCCGGCTGAATGTTGACAAGATGGGCGCGTGTGAGTGAGGCCCTATGAACCAAAATCGCTCACTATCACTAGGAAAGCATAGGCGGGGAGTGGAACATTATTTTTTATTCAATTGTATGAATCAAAAAAATAATTTTTCAATTCGACTGAGTATTCCGAAATAATTTTTCACACTTTTAATATTTTTAGTCCATTCATTATAAATTAATCTTCGCCATTTAAAATAAATATTTCATGATATTGTTTATCATCTCTCATCTAGCGGTTTTAAGAAGTTTTTCTTTTCTGTAAGAATGTAATGTTTCCGGAAATCAGTCAAAGAGTCAAACGCGCGCTCAACATTTGTACACGGACATTCAGCACATGAGAACGGGTCGCTTCTACGACTCTTTCATGCTTTCAACAACTTGTCTGTGGAACGATTTGCCGGCCTCTGTGTTTCCTCCCTCCTACAACATGGGCCTCTTCAAGACCCAGATTTATTATTTTCTTTCATCAAAAACCCTCCACACAGCATCCCCAAAGATGACAAATAATGACAAATGATGAAAAATAATGACAAATACTGACAAATGGTGACAAATGATTTCTTTCAGGGCCTCCTGTGTGTAGTTAATGTAAAAAAAAAAAGTTTTTACACTGGTTGCATTTTTCCCTTCTACATCTCTTTTCCCCTCCCCACTCCCCTCAGCCTCAAAACATACCCAAAATAGGGATGCCATAGTCCCACTAGCTCCGGTAAGTTGAAACTCTTGTGCGGTATTAATACAACTATGTATAACCTATTGATAAGTTGCATTCAGACAGGAGTTAAAAAAATAACACCCAGGATTTTAAATTAGCCAATACTAATAACCAATAACAGTAGCGCTCTTATCAAATAATAAATAAAAAAGTGTAATTAAAAAAAATTATTACCCTCTACGTCCATGTATTTGTGCATTTTACTCACACTTTCAAACATACATCGTAATAAAATCATTCGCATCTCGCCGAGATTCATAGTGAAAACACAAACACTCAATTTCATCTATCAAATGAAAGAAGAGCGACGAAAAGGTCAACTTATTAATATTCTTATTCTGATGCACTCATACCGATTTTTGTTTACTTTTATCGAAGTGCTCAAAAACTGAAACACTTTTTTACTAGGTGAAGAATAGGATAACGTATCCCGAAGAGAAAATTCAATGCGATGAAAACCAAAAGTAGACAAACTAATAAAAATGTCAAATCATTTAAAAGAGCCCTTATTTCAAATACACTAGAATAAAAACACCTTTTACAAAATCGCACAAAACTTTTCCTTCCGCTTTCCACAAAAATATCGCCCCGCTCTGTCTAGCCTAAATGCATAATATATTTTTGGGTGGGCACTTCAAAAGAGTAAGACCATTTATATGGATAAACTTTAACAACAATAGTAATGGTCGTGATCTTTTTGTTTAATTGTGAACTTTTCCTGCTCGTGGCTGTGTTTTCTTACTATTTGTATTGTTGTCCCAATGAAATAACTCTCTATGACACAATAGCAGACACCGCACACATACAGAGTTCACTAACACTATGGCGCGATGGACATCCGGATACGAAAAGTGAAGACTGTGTGAAATTTTGTGGCAAACAATCTGTGGGGCGGGAAATACAATTTAACTAAATGGAAAATTTAAGGAAAATATAATAACTAAAACTAAACCTAAAATAGGTAAAACGGGTAAAAGCAGTAAATAGTTGCAATCTGAACGATAAAATCTACCATACTATCAATCTTCATAATAATAATACTACAAACAAATAATAGTTTTTTATTTTTAAAAATGATTACAATATTGTTAAATTATCTTCCGTAATCTAGTATTAACTATTATAAATAGTTTGCTTTATAAGTACATATGTACGTCCGTACGAGTGTGAACTTTTGAAATTTGGAACTGACGTTAATTGATATTATCAATTATTTTAAATAATCTTTAAGACCCTACTTATCTAGTAAATTTTCTACTTATCGACTAACAAATATTTTTACTTGGAAATTCAAGTTTCATCCGGTGATTTTTCTTAGGTAACTAGGTTACATTATAAAAGTGTTAGGAAAAAACTGTCACAATTCAAATATTTTTTTTAAAGATCAATAGGTCAAATAAATGAATAGAAGATAATTTATCATCTTTATAATTTAGGTACAAAGCGCTATCTTTAAATCTTAAATTAATAACAATATCGTTGGAATTTTTTTTCCCAGACTTATCACAAACTAGTAATAGTACAATATATAGTACTAGTACCATACAGCGCCCTTGAGGTGATTTTTCACAAAAACGGCGCCATACGAATTATCCAAATATTATTATTATTGTGGGTATAGTTTTATTTTTGACAGTTCAGTGGACATATCTAAACACAACGCATTATGAAGTGCAATAATTACGTTGACCTCTAAATTCCAGCCAAGAAAATGGAGTAGAATTTTCACAAACCTAGAGATCACCGTTTGATAATTATTGCTGAGACAAATAAACATATTTTCTAATTTATAGTATTGCGAAAATGAACCAAGATTCTGCTTAGATGGTTTAGGCGTGTAGAGCCAATGAACGAAAGAAAGATGTGTGAAAAGAATATATGATGCGAAAGTGAATGGAAGAAGAAATTGAAAGACACGGCACGATCAAGTAAATCAAATACTTGAATCGGGTCATGTGAAGAGTCAGAATAACAGAAGAGTATGTATGAGACGATGTATGAATGTGAATGAAGCAAGGAGTGTGTGCCAAAACAGAGTTTATATGGCGGTCTGTCCTCTCTGCCTACTTTTTGGGGAAACGGTGAGATGGTTAGTTATAAGAAGTGATGGCTATTCTAATTTGATTTCGACTTAATTAAGTTAGGAAGCTGAAAAGAGTGTAGCAACAATAATAGCAAAAATTATTATTTTTATTAATTTGATAATAATATTTTATTCCCGAAGTTAATAGATTTGTTGATATATTATTCCCAAAGAGTTAAAAAAAAACTAATTCCGGAAAGGATTAAATTATAAAACAAAAAGGAAAAAAAAAATCAAAGACATTCAATTTTTTAAAAGGCTTACAAAATAATTATATTATAAGTGCGCTTTATACCGATTGAAAGAAAATTGATTGTTATAAGACGTTTCGACGCCTAGAGGTCCCAGACAGACTAATAATATTGATTTTGGTCAAAAGGAAAAGTTTCGATTTGTAAAAGTTTGATCAATTTCACCCAAACGAAAGAAAAAATCAGCCACAATTCTTTTGACTTATCTCTGGCGAATGAAATAAATTCCGCCAACGACACGATTCTGAAGAAAGTTTCAACAAATTTCCCGCTGCGTCGTTAACGCGCACCACCTTTGGCCAGTCACCGCGCGAAATGAGTGTGTAAAGTAAACCCTTTTTCTTTCTTCTTGCTGGCAGTTTAGTGTGTCGTTGCATCATGGAGAGCCGTCAGTAACGCGCTGCAAGCCGGCGCGACCGCCCGCCTCTCCTGCGCGCTGCCACCACCGCACTATACTGGCCGTACTGATGCCCAGCCTAGCGCAGCCTAGCACAGCCTACCATACAAACAACGGGCGCGATAGTTCGGACACTCCTCGAAACTCATCAGTGCATCCATTTATTAATGAATGTTTATCGCCGCTTATCTAAATGCAATAATAACAACAAACGTATATAAATATACCGTTGTGTTTTTAGTGTTCCATTGTGGTGCTGTTCCATATTCAAAATATGAATAATAATAAAATAAGTTGACTTTTATCGATTCGCCGCGATAGGCGATAAAGAATTTAAAAATCTAATATCGTGTGACCGATTGCTTCTTGATTAATAATAATTTTACGGTATAAAACGTACGTATTTTATTGTTTTCGATAGCTTATCCACGGCGGTACGTATTTCTGGTAATAAAGGGCCCGCGGATAGTGAGTGTTTTAGAACGTGTAATGAATTTGCAGACTCGGACAGTGATTCGAAACGGCAGTCAAAACACCGCCCGAGAGGATTAATTAGCCGCCCTAATCCGTACTCTATTCTGTGAGACGCCAGTTCCCAGTGAAACATCTGTGAATAAACTCCGCCGGACATTCATCAATAACACCGTTGCTTCATACGTGATGACAGTCGCGCCTTTCTAGGAAGGTGTCGTCCGTGCTCTATTTACAATTTCGGCCCAAGTGTTTTTGCAAACTCTCCAGAAGATGGAGTCCCCGCAGATGTACGACAGCGGAGGCCAGGTCAACGGGGGCGGAGGCGGGAATCCCAACGAGATGAAAAAACTACCGGGAAACAACAACAACAACCAACCCAACGCCGTCAACCACAATGCCCCTCTCGCTCTGCGGCCCAGGCACCTCCCGCAATACCAGCACCCCGAACTAGACGAGCTCACCGGCCAAGAAATCAGCCTAGATCTACAGCATCTGATCGAGGACCAGTTCAGAGATCAGGAAGGGCTCGCCCTGCTGCAGGAGATCCTCCCGGGGGGGAGAGCCAACCCTCAGAACGGCGTGTTTCCCAGAACCACTCTGGCGTACATGCCGCAGGGGGTTCACCAAGGGGCGTATCCCCCCGACCCGCCCTCCGATTCGGCATCGGTCAAAGAGGAACCGCAAGAGCCGCACGACTACAGGAGACAGTGTCAACAGATCGGCCCGCTGCCGCTTCCCCCGGCGCCCTTCGTCTCGGCTCCCCCGTTCCCCACCGGGGGGAGCTACGCCACGAACGGGGCGGGCGGAAGTTTCCTCCCCCCGGGGGCCCCGCAGCACCTCGCGCTCAAACACAAATCCCTCCACGCCCACAACCACGGCCACAACAACAACCACAACAGCAGAAGACACGCCGGCAAGGCCCTGGACAAAGGGACGGACGAGTACCGAAGACGGCGGGAAAGAAACAACATCGCGGTCCGCAAGAGCAGGGAGAAGGCGAAGGTCCGCTCGCGCGAAGTGGAGGAGAAGGTCAAGTGCCTGATCAGAGAGAAGGACTCGCTGGTCAAGAGACTGGAAGCGATGTCCGGGGAGCTGAGCTTACACAAGCAGATGTACGTGCACCTCATGAACCTGAACCATCCAGAAATCAACGATCTGTGCCGCAGCATGTTGAACCTGGGCTCCGGACCGGATCACCCGATGTAGCAACGAATCCGGCACTAAGCGCTGGGCACCCTAGTTACTTGATTTCAACTCCCGAAGGACGGTAGATCATAGAAACGTGCCCGGCGCTAGGTAGTGTCCGGTTGTAGGAGACCGAGATTCCTAAATGAAGATGCTTCCTGACCGAGAGGTGCTTCTGAGCAAGTTGAAAGAAACGATCTTACGATGTACGAGTAAGAAGGCGAGAATCGCCGAATATTCGTGTTTGGTTGACGCGATTCGAGATGCCCGTCGTCTTGTGTGGATCGGATTGTTTTTGGGATTCGTTGCTTTAGTGGTAAAGTGATTTTGAAAATAAATTCGAGTGAACTAAGGTCAGTTAAGGGCAGAGCCCAACTTCCGATCTCAGAATCAAACTGCTTAAATAGTTTAATTATTGTAATGTGACTACAAAGAATAATTAGTTTTAATCATTAACAACGACAACATTCAACATTAGTTCTTAAAGAAAATATTGCTCCTAGTTTTACGCGAATTTCTCTAGTTGTAAGTTATTTTTATAGAAAAGTTTTACCATACCAAAAACTTTATAAGATTTTATGAAAAATAGACATATTTTAATATATTTTAATGTAGAAACAGTAACTATTTTTATTACTCGCATTGTTTTCTTAAAACTACACAAATGTACAAGTGCGATTTTTTTGTCATACTTTATCGTTGTCGATAAACGAACTGACGAACTAAACACAAAATGGTATATTGACTAAATGAATACCATTTTTATTAGCTTTTTGTGTTTTATAAATTTTCAATTAAATACCGATTGTCTCTTTAGACAGTTTTGTTATCATTATTTAAAGTATTCGATTCGTAGTAATATTTAACAAATAGGTCAATCTGTTAAGATCATTATCAATGCGAACTGCACAAAAGCTCTCCTTAGTTAACTTTAATTAACTTTATAAATAAGATTACATTGAAAATGAGCAGCGAAACAACTAAATGAAAGGTAGGAAATTACATTTTAAACTATTAAATAATACTTAAGCCAATCACTTTCCCTTGGAATGGGATGCTAAATAGAGGACAAAGACCCATAGGGAATTCCTACAATTTTCTTGTGCGGTGTTAATCTAAAAACAATTTTTTTTCGTACAAAATATCAATTCGGATTTTTTGAAAAGATATTTCATTCCGATGTAGAAACTTAAATATGTTACGACTCAACAAGGTGGAATATTTATGAATTATTTTGACCGCTCAAATACTGAACATGGTGATGTTATATCACTCGCTGTTATGTTGACTAGATCTGAAATTATATTCTCCCAACCTTTCTATTTCTTTTGCGCACTATGCACGTGACCCCTGGTTCTGACATGTAGGATTGTCGTGTTGTATAACAAAAGAAAACAATCATCGTTCTATCACGAACCACCGTACTTACCTCATCTATATATTTCTCTTGTAAACCTTTCAAAAAACGTTTTTATACTGAATTTATATTATCCTTTATACGAGCATGTTTAAATATTTATTGTACATTAAAACGATATAATATATTTTTCTTTTACAAACAATAAAATTCTATTTATCATTGTTATCCAAACTATTTATTTATTAATTTCCCTTCTTTATATATAATTATTCTTCTCTTTTACTCTACACGTACCAACTTACATCTTTGACATTATATGATTATTCTAAATGGGCCTTTATTAACCAACAAAAAAACAAAATTATAATTTATCGTATTCTATGCTATTAAGTTTCTCACATTTCAGATATGAATTTTTTTCCAATTTACACAAAAAAAGATGTCTCCTAACAAAAAAGGCGAGAGAACTTTCACAGCGTTTAATTAAAACTACGCTGTCCAATCAGCCACATTTTAAAGATTCACCAACAAACTAAATATATTTTTTTAATGTCCATGTTATTCAGTGACATATATTTTATTCTACATTACATAATATGTATTTAATTCGTATGTTTATTTTCTAATTATATTATATTTTGCATAAACGTAGTAACACTTTAAATTGATAATATTTTATTTACCTTCGTCATATTATATACTTCTTCAATAGTACAGTTTATTAAATTTGTTTTCTTATATCGCTAAAACAATTCTGGGCCCTAGCACGAAACATCGATATAGATTTCATCGACAATGTTGGTAATTTGGAATCGTTCCCGAGCCCGACTGCAGATCGCCAACGAATAAACGACAGTTCACATCGACTAAATTAAGCACGTTTTGTCGACTTGAGTTGTCGTTTGTTCGTTGGCGATCTGCAGTCGGGATCGGGAACGATTCCAAATTACCGATATTGTCGATAAAATCTATGCCGGTGTTTCGTGCTAAGGCCCCTGACATTATATTTATATCGACAGTCAGACCGTTTACGAAAATCCCAAAATTTGCAAAATCAAGCTTTCTTCATGTCCGATCTAATCGGACAGTCAGCGACATTTTGAATTTTGACATTTGAACAGTTCCCTTTAAACGCCGATTCTCGGCCTGTTTAAGCTTTTGATCAATTTATAACCAACCGTCTTGCGTAATGGCTAAACTTTTATGTTTTAAGGCGTATCACAATTTGTCCAAAAGCTGAAACGGGTCGAGAATATGCGTTTAACCGGGACCGTTTGACTATCGAGAATTCCAAATGGCGCTGACCGTCGATTTTATCTTCAATCAAATGGGACGGAGATTGAAACACCCCAAGCTAAATATTAATATTGAACAGGTACACAAAAGAAATTTCCTCCCAGTAATTTCAAATTGAAGCTTGTGTAGGTACTTAAATTAAAATCAAGTTTGGATGATGCATTTTTTTCACAGTGGCGCGTGAGTCTGTTCAATACCGGCTCCAAAAAGAAAAAGAAGATTTCGGTCGTTGTATTATGACGATTAAATAACTCGACAAAACTCGATAACCTCGGCCGGCAAATCACCACAAAAAAACAATCAAATCAAAGACACGGAGTGGAAAAAAATCACGTATTTTGTAGGGGCATTTTGATGCAGTAAACCGCTTTGTTACTACGTGCCTTCACGAGCTGAGGTGATATTTTTTAATCGGTACGATGCGTAGATGCGTACACTTTCTACTTTCCATTTCATTTTGGTCGTAAATTCGAGGCCGAATTAAGGCAGGCCTGTCCAACCCAAAAATAACACCACTATTAAAATTTATTAAAAATCTTTTTCCTTTAGAAAAGGTTTTATTTTGTTATTTGGTTATTTGGCTGCATGGTTTTTGATGCATATTAAATGTCCATTAGGTATTGTTACACTTTTGCTCTTCGTTATTTTAAACATAATATTAATAACCAACAAAAATTATCGTTTAAATAAAGCAACAAAATACTAAAGCAAAACTCGATGATGATTACATTAAATAATAATTACAAGTTTAGTCAAAATACATTTTTTTTAATCACGATTATTGACACGTATATTTAGTGATAAAATGAAATATCTTTCACAGATATTCCCTGAGTTTTTAATTATGTAATACGCTTTATTAAAACACTTTTAATCCTTGGTCTACTGTACTAGTATAATATGATTATATATATTTAAATTCATCCTTTATTATAATATATATTTTATCATTTTTTCTATTTTTTATTTCGCTTTTTTATATTTTTGATTTATATTTGTAAAATTATTTTCTCGGTTAACCTTTGTAATGTAGTCCTTAGAAGGACTTTTTAACTCCAGACGTTTCGGAAACATCTCACCGTCCGTCTTCAAAGGCCTTATCTCTTAAGTTTTATTTTCAACTAAGGAGTTAAAAAGTTCTTCTAAGAACTATATTGCATGACTTTTTTTTACAAATATACATATTTATATAGTTTATATTTTTATTTATATATACCTATATATTTTTACATGTACCAATCCATTTTTTAAACTATGTAATTTAATTTTATGTAATTTAATATATTATATAATAAATTTATCTATTTTCTTGAAAAATACAAAATATTCTTATCCTGGTGTGTGGAATGTTTCTGATAACAACCTGATGTTAAAGTCCTTTGCTTGTCATGCATGTCCTCATCAAAATAAATTTTAATCTATAAATCTATGCACAATTTAACAAACCAAACAATTTAATTGCACATCAATAGTTTCATTTATGTGTATTTATTTAAATCTGTATCTCCAACATTGCATTTGATATTATTGGTTTTTGATATAATTTTTTTTCTTCATTTTCTTCATACTTGGTTTGTCAGCTTGTCAAATACAAACATTTACCAAAAAAATTGATGAACATTAATAAAAAGGTTGGGATGTATTATTATTAATATATTTTGTCTTTTTGGGTGCTGATATATTTATTTGCTAGTAAGGGAACTGCCTCAAACGCACGCCGCGCTTTGTCTGGACGAAGCTAATAGAGTATTAAACGATATTTTTGTATGTATTTCAAACACAATACATACACCATCAACACAGACAGAAAATCCCTAGAAGTGTGAAATATACAAATTTGAAAGAAAACTGATGTTCCTAATTTAGATAAGATCTTTCGACTCCTAGGCCCCAGAGAGGCTAAGGAACATGACAGAATCGGTATTCGAAAATGTTAATAAATTTCACCTGAGGTAAGACGACATTGGCTTACTTCGGGCACACTGACACGCCCACGGTGCACTTCTTTCGGTGTATCTTTTCAGTCACCTTCTCACTTTCCTGTTGTTGTTACGTTATTATATTTACGTATTAAATATTTAATTTATTTTTTTTCACGAATTTATATTTATTTTATTTTATTTTATTTTTTATTTATTTTTATTATTAATATTGTGTGTATCACAACCTGTATTTTATAATTATTTAAACTATTTATTACTATCAATTATGGAAGGTATTGCATTCCACCACTCCTGCATACCTTCTGGAATAAAATTTTATTATTATTATAATAATATGAATGTCCCAAAGTTAGACTGCCCTGGCGATACTGAAATCCGTGTGGCCAACACGATCTCGATAAGCTCCGCTCTGCCCAAAGCGAACCTTGAAAAGTCCCCCCCCCCCTCCCACTAAGTACGGGCCACCTCCGGCAACTCCAAATTTCACTTTTTCTGTGCGTCACCTCTGCCTCTACCGAGTAGTTACAACCAAGTAGACGGAGGAAATAAATTCTAAGTTATTATTTCGAAACGTCGCTTGAAATGACTTTAGCCGTGTTTGGTTAAAACTTCATCTTGAACATTATCCCACTCGATGACCATTAATCGACTTTTATCCACCGTTACATATTTAGACACGTTATAGCCTTAGAATATTAACACAAAATGTGGAAAGCAAAACACACACATTACCAGTAAATTCATCATTCAAATATCGGTCATGTATGACAAAGATAGACATTCATAGAATATATGTGTATGAACGAAACATATCCGAAGTTTGGACCGCGTTCCATACTTGCTTGAAACGGCTTCAAGCGACGCGTGACCGTTTAGTACTAAATCGGCTTAAACACCGATCACACCAACTAGCGTGATTATTGCTTGCCACTTTGAGAGCGCTACTACGTGTCTATATATATATGTAACGTCATTGCTTTTATCGTAATTGTTGACATTTGAAGGATCCCATCCGGTCCAAAAGTTGTTCCGATCCAAAGGTTGTTTACAACGATTTTCGGCCCGTCTCAGATTTTTATCAAACTGTGATCAGCACATCGTATCACCGTCATTACTTTTGTATATCAGATCTGTTCGTGCCCTTATTTAAAAATCGAACGTACGATCCGAAGGAGGGTGACGTAGTTACCCCATTTAACTTGCTTGTGAAAGCGTTTTCATGATATAATCTTAGAAAAATTGTTTTTGGTAATACTAATATCAAATAAAGAAGTATATTCATCATATTTCAGCCATCTACAAAACTCTGGGGTGACATTAGAACCCCCCTCCGGAAATGTCATTCGAGCATAGGCGTATACAATAAAAATAATCCAACATAACTTTAAAATTTCACTTTGATGATGATTTGCCACGTGACCATTAGAATGACCATATCTTCTTATACTCAAAAGGGCAGATTCACTATTAAACCATCCGAAAAGGAAACTGGTCTGTAATACAACGCTTTTCGTACGACAATGTTCCAAATTTGAATGAATAGGTTGCAAGAGAAGCCTTTGTGGATTGCATTCAGGAAGAACGAGAGTTTAAATTCGTGGCAAAGTTATTTATATTAGTATTTTATTCGTTTCCAAATACATACTCGAATAACAAAACATCACTGAAATCTTTACTATGAAACAGACAGATAATTAGTTGGTTTTAGCTAACGTTAAGCTGTAACGTCGTGTAACTAGCACAGCATTTACTGTATTGATTTTCTATCTGAACCCGATAATTTACAGCTCCCAAAGTCATTTCTATAATGAGCCATAAAGCTTTGAATTTTCGCTGTCAAAAAATAAAGCAAGTCGCTATGTTGTTTGGTCCATATTATTCAATTAAAATCTCGGGTTAAGTCGGGTAGCAGAATTGGATTTATTATAAAAGCAACAGGATAAAATATTTTTAAAACACAAAAATACTATTAAGTGTTTTATTATTTTTATGTATTCATTGTTTTATTATTATAAACGGCGCGTGCAGAGATTAATATATATATATATATGATCAATTTATTCTAATATATATTTTTCACACTTAATAATATAATGATATAGCTCTTTCTACAAGAATTTTATTTTCGTACTCATAAGATTTACTGATACAAATTATGACACCTACCTATTTAACTACACTTTTTTCTTCTTACTAACTAACTATCTATTGCCTCTGTAGCTTAGCAGTAAAAGCAATTTAATTTTAAAAATCGAATCCTTTTTTTAATATACACAGTAAAATACTTCCCATAGAATTTAAAATAAGTTCTATACGTTTCCTTGGCTTTCAAATATGTCTTCAAATTAAGTGTTACACAGAAAACTAAGATTTCACTGCATTAATAATTGATTCATTATATTCCCTCGAGGCAAGCTTCCAAGCTCGTTTAGCATTATCGATAACGATTCTCTGCTCTTTGTGCAGAGTAAATTATTAGCGAAACTTAGTTTATTTCGAGTCAATGTCCGTTACCAGATGCTCGTAACGCGTTAGTCAGGACTCGCCACCTACATAAGTGTCCGTAGGTAGGTGATTTAACGTCGAATGGACCTCGGAAATGGGTCAACGAGGTTTGGCCACAACAAAGGATCACTTTCTCCTCTCGCGTCGCTTTGTTCACCTCTGACCGAAACGGAGGCGTATGTCTTAAATCACCTACAGGTATCTACATCTACCTGGTAGCGTGTCGAGTATCTGCTCGCATCATTTCGCCGGTGATCCCTGCGAGTGAAACTGATGTCGCTAATTTACATACGACCTTCGACTCTTAGGCCCCAAAAAATAATTTGAATATTTGAAAAAAATTCAATTTCACCCGAAGTGGGGAAACTTTGGAACATCAGACACGCCCACAACCCACTTCTATTGGTTTATCTCTTCATTAAAAGTTTAGATGAATGTCTATATTTCTTTGTATTTATATATTTATTTATTATATATTTATTTATATTATTTATTTATTTCTATATATTTGATTTTTCTTATCTCGTATTGTATCATCTTTGCATTATTTATTTTATTACGTTTTAGTAAAATATTTAATCTTATTTAATGACCTATTCTATTTCAGTATGTCAAATCACAATATATTTTTTGTTTTACATTATTGCTTAATATTTCTGTATGATAATTGTAATACTTTATTTACGTTATTAGATTATACGTATGTTTTATTTTATTTCCTATAAAAGGTTTATTTACTAAATGTATTTTATTATATATTCGTAAAAAGCAAAGTATATATATAGTATTTTATTATCTTTATATAATGTTTCCTTGTGATATTTTACACTTACTTAAATTTAAATACCCCCATTTTATTAATAAATATTATCTATTCGTAATATATTATATTTCAACATATATATTATCTACATTATTTCATAATACCTCCATTTTTATTGTTTCTCATTTCATAATACAATAAAATTTCCGATTACTTAACAATATTTTAATACAGCTTGGTTGTTCCCTTTTATTTAATATATGTATTTTAGTTTATCGTGCAATTTTAAATTTTATATTTTGACTACTTGTTACCCGTGAAAAATAACGGGATGTAACTTATCTTGTCAAGAAAAAATATATGTTGCTTTAATCCACTTATTTTAAATACAGAATAATGTCTGCTAAAATACCTTATGGGTAGGTACTCTATTGGATAGGTGGGCATTTCAAAAGATTATTTTTTACATTTGATAATTTTAATTAACATCAGTTTCAAATTTGAAAAGTTCACTCTCGTACGTACTAGCGAAGGAAATTATTCATAGTAATAACATGTTCACGTGTTGTAAAATTTATAAATATTTACATATTGTATTATCATTTTCTACTGCTAATATATATATAAATATATATATTTTTTTTTAATAATGTAGATACATTGCTTTATTTTTTCTCCATATGTATTTTATTAAATTATATTCAATAATTGATTCTTCAAAATTTATTTTAAAACGTAAAATTTCAGCAACCTTCCCATTATTTTATTACGATATATTAATATTTGTGCTATTATATCTGTGTATATATAGACATTTCTCCTTACCTACCCTTCGTTATTTTATTCTAACTTAATTTTTTTTTTAAATTATTTTGTTTGCTATTTTCCAGTTATTTTATTGTGTCAGCTGTTTCGAAGTTTAATGTCACTATCGAACTATGGTTAGTAAATGATATGAGTACGAATATAAACAAAATTAATTAATAACAACATATACATATAAATTAGTTGTTTCCGTGTGTTTTGAGCACAGTTTAAAATGGTTTTGAACGCCGAAACAGCTGTCACAACAAAGTTCAAATCTAAAAACTAGCAGAACTTCATAATCACACTATTAAATTTTAATTTATTTAATTAAAAATGAAGTTATGCAAATTAAACACAAAAATTATATAATCAGACTTGATATGTAATATTTCAACTATCTTTATTTTATCTAACTAACTAAGCAACCATCACGCCGTCTCCCCGCAGGAGTAGGCAGAAAAGACGGACCGCCATACAACTCTGTCTTGGCAAACACTCCTTGCTTCATTCACAGTCATACATACTCTTCTGTTATTCTGACTCTTCACATGGCCCGACTCAAGTATTTGATTCACTTGATCGTGACATGTCTTCCTCAGGCGTCCCCGACTTCTTCTTCCATTTATTATTTTTTCATTACTTTATTTTATCTAACTATAAAAAAACCCTAAAAAATAATCAAACGTATCTCTTCATAAATGTATTTTATTTTTTCAGTCCACTATGTTTTCATTATTTTATTTGGCTTTATTATACCTATATAACGATTATATTTCATTTAACTTTGTTTAAATTCAAGTTGTATGTACTCTAATCGGTTTAACTGTATTAGTTTAATCTCAATCTCACCCAACTTTAGCTTAATATTTTGATTGTTTTTCCTAAGTAGACAGTAACTTGATTTTATCTACTTGGTATTTACTGCAATGGAACTGTTCATATTATGAACAATGAAATATCAGTAATAATATGAATATATTAACATTAAAAAACCATTACTGATCATAATGATTACAATCTTTAACCACACAAAACCATAATCTTCCGCACTTTGTATGTATTATATTAAATTAAATAATATGACGTTCCATGCTTTCGACAATGTATTCTTTTCAAATATAAACTCTTCTGTTCCGCGTTAATTATCCAAAATTAAATTAAATGAAAATTTCGTTTTCTACGAACCAGTTTCACTTTTGTTGGGAGTAAGAATTTTAGTATGGCAGACGACCTCGTTTGTACGAGAAACGAATTAGAAATAATGAAGTCTGTTTGACAGAGTGCTAATTCTGTAAAAGAAATTTTATTAACACGGCACTTATCATTGAATTAAAAAAATGTCGAAATTAATCCCTTGAAACGAATTACTTACTGATTTATCCACATGCATACTTATTATTCTGACGCTTGACATGACCAGACTTGACGAGTAATTTTATGATTTCCTTAATGTCCATCTATATCCCGTCATATTACGTATTCCCATAACTCCCTCGCCTTCGTATCGATCTACTCAGCGCACCTTTCTTAGACTTATTCATTATGCTTGCATCGGCCTTGCATTATTGTGTTCGTAATCTGGTCGTAAATGGTCTCAATACTCCATTCAATTAAAGCGAAATATCTAAAATTAAAAACAATTCTTCGAAATAATTAATAAATATTCCACGGGTAGGTACTACAATAATATATTTATAATTCAGATTGATAACCGTCAATGTATGTATTTAAATGTTTATTCTAGATTTACATAAGAACTGCGTTTTACAAACCTATTTTTATTAAATTAAAACGTCAAACTTTAACTATCCCAAGTATTTTAAGTAAATTTATGGTATCAGTTCGTATCTCGCCTTATCATCGGGCACCAAATTCATTGATAAAAACATATTTTTTCTTATAAACATTAAAAAAATCGTCCATTTTTATGTGTGTTCATTCAAAGTCAATTTTATTATCAGAGCTCGTTGAGTGGCCTATGCTAGAAAAGTTTTTCGAATGAACCATTCAACACCAAAAGGGCCAAATATAAAAAAATAAAATTACACCCGAAACCAAGAAAACTACGAAATTGTATTGACTACATACATTTGGTATAATAATAAATAAAATGTAAAATAAAATAATCGTATTTTTGTAAATGTGTAAACATGTTGTATTTTAAGTTTGTATAAAAGTATACATTTTTGATTAATTAACGTACGATAATTAATTGACTGCATACAAATATGATTTAACTAGGCTATACGAAAAATTGTTCCTTTGTACATTATTGTTTTATTTTGATTTTTGTCGCTACCTGCGCATTCTCAAAAAATGTCGCGTCATGTGTTTACATTATTGTTTGTAGAAAAACTCCTTAGAGTTACAAAATAAAATAATGTAACCTCGGTAAGACACAATCAATGTGTTCATTTTGTAATCTATGAGACTATTCCATTGAGTGATTGGTGTGATTTGTACAGATAATAATTAGAACATGTCTATATTTTATTGTTAGATAGGTACTTTGTATAAATGAGGTAAAAATACACAGTACACCGATACATTTGGGTCCTGATTTGGCATCCTCTAAAAAAGTTCTGGTACGGTCTTCATTTACGGTCTTCGTCTCTATCCAAACAGTCAGTCGGTCCACTTCTTCCTCTATCCACCTTCCTCTGGGGCACTCTTTTGTTCATGATTTTCTGTCTCCTGTCATCGTGCGTTCTTTCCACATAGCCAATCCATTGCATTCTATGAGCGCTTCATAATCTTTCATTAGTTTCAAGCTCAATTTCAATTCTGCATAATACATTTTCTAATCAACGTCCGATTTTCGTGGTGCAAGATTTAGTCCGTCCGAAGACATCTGTGCAAAGGTTTACTTTAAACAACTTGTTGTCTTTTATCACTTCCCCGCCTCTGCTATGCATATCGTAATACTACACAAAGCTTACTCCACTGAACAGATATCGTTTCGACGATTTTGTTCACTAGGAAAGTGACTAGGAGTAAACGAACCTTGCCAAAACACCAGCGAGTCTCAGTGATTGAATCCACCAATTTCACAATCGTTTATTCTACTAATAAAGGGCGCTAGTTCTAATCGTCGATTATCACTTTAATTCATTATCAAAAAAGATTGCGGCGACGGATAGAAGGAAGCGAAGACGACAGCTTGCGGACTTGAAATAGGTCACCCTCACTTTCTCTTCTTCGTTATGCAATAGTCTGTGATGCTCCGCGAAGACACGCCGCTCGATTATCCGTGTCGAATCCGCCGCCTTTTGTTTTATTTTTTATATTTCCCTTTTCTAATTGATATGCCAGCTGTCAAAAGAACACCCTTTTTATGTATTGCTGCTATCAAATTCGGGCATCTCGAACTCTTCTTCATCCGGTGCCCTCTCCTATCTGAGGTTGGCTATCGCCTTTCGGGCTGCAGTCCGGTGCAACTCTCCGGATCTGACCTCGTACCAGTCACCTAAATTTCGAAACAATGAGCGGCGTCTTCCTCTACTGAGTCATCCATCAATTTTCCCCTGGATTATGAATTTGGTAATCTTGTATGTATCCGTTCCTTATGACGTACTACCAGGGTGAAGAACTTTCTAATTGGCTACCCTCTTTGTCCGGGGTATTTGGAGGATGCGCCCTATATCCAAATTCCAGGTTTCCCTGCCGTATAGAAGGATGGAGAAAACTTTTAGATTTCTTTATAAACTTATTTGTCTACCCTCAGTCTATTTACTCCTTACTTTATAACGCAAGACTTGATAGAGTGATATTTTTTAATTGTATATTTGTACATTTGTAGGCTTGGCGTTTCATTTTTTTTCATTGGGGGTCGGGTTTAAGGCTTCTCCGCTCGTCTCAGTCTCAGCTGCCTGATTATATTTCCCTTTCCATTGTTCCTGTCTTTCTTCAGACTGTTATTTATGTGTTAAATCCCTTTCGTTTGACCACCTTTCATAGTCGTATACCTTCATTTATTTATTATCAATGTATTTATTTTATATCAAGTCCAAAACCACTATACTAAAATTGGTTAAATATTATTTTATTATATCCCTATAATGCATTATAACCGCATTTTTTTTCGCCATATTTTGATGTATTTATTTATCATTTTAATATTTCTGTCCAGGGGAATCTTTAAATGTTTTTTTTCTCTTCATCATACTTGAAATATTTTTATTTCATAACATTTTTGTATTTCCTTCCATATAATATTATCCATTTTCATTTTTCTGATCTGGAACGCATTCGAATTTTTTTTAGCTTCTTTATACTTCTATATTAATGACATATAACCATTTTATATTTCCTTCCTCGCATCTACCATTACACCGTAGTGCCTATTTCCTTCTACGTTTTCTGTGAATCACTTTGTCTTTCCTTCTTTCCTTCTATTCTTCTTTTCTTCTTTTCTCTTTTTTCTTTTTTCTTTTTTTTCTTCTTTTTTTTTTTTTCTTTTCTTTTTTCTTCTTTTCTCTTTTTTCTTTTATTCTTTTCTTCTTACCTTTTCTCCTTCTTTTCTTATTTCCTTTTTTCCTTCTTTCTGTTTTTTTCTTATTTCCTTCATTTTTATTATCTATTATTCTGTTTCGAACATTAGTACATCTATCATTTTACATTATCTTTATATTTGTTGTTGTATTTATGACATTACATCATTCTATATATTCATTATTCTATACTATCCATTATGTTATGTTCGACCTGAAACATTGCCGATTAACAAATTTATGTATATCCGCTCAAATAGGCTTTTACATTGTTAATCAAATTCTTTCCTTTGCCTACCCATATTATATAATTTCTGTAAATAATACAATATTTTCTCGAGATGTGTATTCCGCTTCTCTACATAAGCATTTGCTTAAGAGACAAGCGTAGCATTTTAATTGTAACATATGTACTTCAATTTCAATAAATAAATAAATTTAAAAAACATATTCAGATGCACAATGTAGAAATACAGGTGTAAATAATTTGCCCATACAAACAGAAAGAATAAGTTAGTAATGAAGTGGTAAAAATAATATTTTTGTGTTTGATTGAATATGTACATTAATATTGATTGAAAAAATATACTATTATAGCCTTCGTGTTTCTACACATTGTATCTACAGAGTTCTGTCTTTATCTCTCGATATACGTACAAGAGTGACTGTTAGGTACATAACGATCTACATAATCTTAAATAAAATATTTATACTTTTACACACCTATTTACACTTGTCAATTCAACGATTATCTCATAATATGTGTATAAGAATGAACCTCTTATATCTTATCTTTTTTGTTTTTCATTGCTAACCTTATTTGCGTTATTATATCATATATAGTGCATCACACTACTTCATTTTGTACTTATATAACTCCTTTGGATATATTATACCTTGTCTATGTGTGAGATGTACATAAATGTTTAATTTCTTTTTTTACACTATGCATGTATCTACAATATTTTTATATCATTCATCTCTTAATGTATTTGGTGAACAACTGTTTTTATGAGATCTTGTTAAATAAATAAATCTATATTTGTATATTACCATCTCCAATAATAGGTAGGTATTCATAGTAATATTTGAGACCTGGAATACAGTTTATTAATTAGTATATTCGTCTTTTAAACATACGTAGGTACTATCGATCTTTATCGATCCTTATATTAACTACGCAGGGAATGTTATATTATTACTGCATTTTTTTAAATTACGTTGCACATTAATAAAAGGTTTCCCAATATGAATTTCTGAATCTTGTATGAATACTTTTAAATACTTGTGTCATATCATCCTCACTTGTATTTTAATTAGTATGTTTGTATTATTATTAATTTGTTCATAAATACTATTTATATTTAATAATATGTCTTTATAATAACATGTACCTAAACCTTTATTTCAATCCTTGTTCTAATATTTATATTATTTTATTTATCGTACGTACTATATTTGAAATTTATTTTTCATCATCAAACCGAGAGACCTAGATGCCGCTAACTAGTAAAATTCTAGTATCAGCCAGCGCCTGTTACAGTATTGTGCAAGTCGATTAGAGCGTTACAAATGACTACCGTTCCAACTTGTGAAATGCAACTCTACATTTTCTTATAGAATTTCCCCAACGTGTATACAGTGTTCGAAGCGGTAGTGTGGATAAATTAGAATAACATTATAATATTATATAATTATACAAGTAGGCTTTTGGATAAGAATGTCGTATTATAAAAAAGAGCTTTTCATAATATTCTTCTGTAGGTGAGACCACTCGAAAAAAAACGGTTTTGCTACATTTTTTAACTGAAAATAGTTGTTAATTTTAAATATGTATTACTCTGTATATATTTAAATATATATAACAATGTTTCTTCCCATGATAATAATATGCTTTTATTGAAGGCAGCTATGATTGGAAGATTGATCTTTGAATTATAATGTGTTGAATTGGTGTCAATATCTCACAACTGCTAAAAACATGTTTGAAAAATAACTGTAAAAAGAGCAGCCTATTTTTTTTCACTCTTTGTTAAAATATAATTGTTAACAACAATATAAAACAATGACAGGTGATAATACAAATACTAATTTATTTTTCCGACCATTTTTGTTAAAAATAACATTGAAATATAATTGTAATGTTATTTTAGTTATCATTTATGCTAGGTACGTGCAATTTTATGTTAATTTATAACAAGTTAAGATTTGATTAATATGCTTCGCTACATCGACTATATTTTATGTAAAACTGGGTTTATTGTATAGTTATGTATAAAGCGTTACGTGTAATTATGGGTTATCTCTATGAAAATAATGTTAATTATTGAATGTTGTGTTATTTGCGAGGAAAAGATCATTTATTTTTACTGTAAATAAGATTAAATATAACATATTTTAATATATTCTGACTTATACATTCGAAAAACCCGTTTCCAAATAAAATAAAAATTAGCACTTATTAAAACAGGAGGATATCTTTTGGTAAGATTATTGTAACAGCACTCTAGAAGGGGCCCGAATCTCTGGATTCACATTAAAAAACATATTAAAAAAATAATCCACACTCGAACGATTGTAATTTATGGGCGATGTTATTTTCGTAATTTACGATAAAACATATCAACTACTTTTTTTTGTAATATGAGAATTCCGAAGTCTAGAGTCTGTGAAACTGTCACAATTTTGGGAAATTATGATGTAAGAGGGTAAAGAAAAGGAGATGGTGGAGTGGAAGGTTTGGTTAAAACCTCCCTAAAGTAAATTAAATTATGTTTAGATGGAGAATATTATTGAAAAAAAAGTTAACTGGACTTCTTCTTTACATTTTTGATAAATATTTACTGTGTGCCAAAACTTTAAAATCTGAAAATAATACAAGTGAAACCCGTCAGCAAATTTAAGAGAGATTACACGAATCACGCATAGTTAAGTTCAAAGAAAATAATATATTATATTTTGTTATGTGAGTTTAAAACAAGTTTATACTAAACTTCAATGTATTATTAACTAAAATAAAACCGAAAGATTTTGTACAATTGCTCCCAACCTTCTGAAGCCAGTGAGACTATGGCATCCCCAATCGGGGTATGTTGTGAGGCTGAAGTTAGTGACGAGAGTAAGGAAATGGGGAAGAGGAAGATCGGGAAGTATCTGGGTTCAGTGATAAAATAACTCACGTATACATAATCTCAAAATTACCCTTATCGCATTAAAAGCATTTTTATTCAAGCAATAAGAAGTTCATTAAGCAATATTGTTTCATTGATGTTTAAGAATGTCTTTAAATAGAAATGAAATCAGATACAAATTATATCACTTGCCTCTTGTTGATAAAATACTTGGGGCCGATAAGTTACAAGTTATTATTATTTTACAAAATTACTAACAGGTAAGTTACATATAGTATAGTGTGATAGAGTGTTAAGATTTAAACATACGACGTTATTGATGTTGTTGTAGTCGAAAATTTTATTTTTATTTTTTTCAAAATTTTAAATTTTCAGGATTTTTCAGTTTTTGTGGAGCACTGCACGGCTTGCTGAAAAATCTTCATACGAAAATATGAAATTGAAAAAAAAAAGTTAAAATCATTTTTGTCTACGACAGCATCAATAATGACGTTTTCTTTCAATCTTAGAACTCTAGCACACTAAAAAGTCACGAGCCGCCATAACCCTTTCAGACACGCAATTCAAAACTTTGGTTTTCAAAAAAAAAGTATTTGAATAAGAATAATAAAAGAAAAATGAAGTAATTTTTTTAAAAGGTTATGTTTCCCACTGCTAACTAGCAGCGTTACTTACATGATTAGAGGTGTATAAGTTATGCAAACACATTTCAGAATCCATAAAAAATTAATACCCAAGTGTTTACAGTGTGAAAACACATCTTCAGATACGGTCAATACAATTAAAGATATTAAGACCCCCCCAAACTAGGCATATAAATATGCCTTTATTATGGTGGTCTACATTTTATATAAAATGATCCTATGAAACACAGTACTGCCCAGTAACAAGAGTAAAGCAACAATCATTATCAAGTCGATCCGGGGATGTCATGATGGACCACAAGCTGACACAATGAGACATCAGAATCCAAACAATTCGCTTATCCAAACGAAATCCTCTTCACATGAGCATCCTTTTAAACTTCAATCATCCGCTGTTAGTGGGATGAGGCTGCAGGGAAGATGATCTATCCTCCGTTGGCGCTGACGGTGAAAGTCAGATGTGAGTATGTTAGGATTAGGGATGGCGTAAGGGGTAACACTACCCCAGGTAACACAGCGATTGATTTACGTCATTTCTGTGTTCAGAGTTAAGTGAATGGATTTTACTGAGGTAGATTTACGATTCGTTCCACCCACTTTCTATTAGTCTTATTTTAATTAGTTTTTTGAGTGAGTTTGTATTTTGCTTTGTGCATTGCTGATTGAATCCATTATCTGCTTTAGGAGCGAAGAATATATTTATGGAATCGTTGCCCAAAGGAAGTATTCATTTGTTGTACTCTCGCCCTTGGATGAATTCTCAGTCGTATCATGTAGCTGTGATCTACAAGATTGTGTATGTTTAAGTTGTTTGTATAGTACATTATAAGCGCATGTAACACATCACTCAATAATTTCGTAGATGACTGATAAAACAATAACAACATTTGATTATATTCATCAACATAGTCTCCTTCGAGAGTGGTAAATTCATTCCGACGCTTCTCTAACATTTCTATGCTTTTTTTGTAGCACAATTTATCTTTGCCATCAAAATAGGCTTCAGTTTCAGTAATTGGAGCTAAATCCTCTTCCCTGGAACATTTTTTAGGTATGGAAACAGGTGGTAGTTGCTGGAAGCCAGGTCTGGAAAATACAGTGGGTAAGGAAGCAATTCAAGTGAAATTCATGCAATTTTGCTATTGTTGCGATCAACTTGTGACGCTCTGAATCGTTGACGCGTTGTTGTTTTTGATTGACTGTGAGCAAACGCAGTACCCACTTTGAACAGAGCTTTCTCATGGACAAATATTGATGCAAAATGGTAAATACACTGCCATCTGATATCTTTAAGGTGTCAGCTATCTCACGCAGCTTCAACTTACGATCGGCCAAAACTATTAAACTATTTTGTGGACTTATTATGTTTTCTGGAACAACTGCCGAGTTCTGGCGACCAGAACGTTCAGCATCATCGATGTTTGTACGGCCACGTTTAAAATCGGTAAACCACTACTCTGCCAATTGTCTCGATGGAGCAGAGTCCGAATAACACTTTTCAAGCCATTACTTTGCTTGAACGGCATTTTCCCCATAAAAAGCAATGCTTTATCAACACACGAAATTCAGAATTTTTCATTGTGTTAAAAATTACAAAAGTAGCGTCACTAAAACCACTGTAATTTGTGAACTAAAAGTCAGATTATTATGAAATTTTGACACGTGTAATTTAAAGGTTGGTACTTCTTAAAAAGAATATGAATTTGTTAGTAGTGGCACCGACTATATGTCATTCTACTAACTTATTGAGTGATAGATTATATTCACCTGCTTTACATTTAATAATTGTGTTTCCTGGAATAGGGGTGTCGATGGGTAAATGTTAGATTTTTTACTAATCACTCTTACTAGAGCTTTTTGCGCCTTAGCTAACGGATCTAACATTGTTTTGGCTGCTCCGCCCCAGCTTTGTATGCCATCCCTAATAGTTGACATACAATGCACAGTAAACTATTTAACGGTTTTCTTGCCAACAATGTTGCGTATATCTTTCAAAAAGAATATTAGTTTGCACATTCGTTCGGACGTTTTTTCTATGTGCTTTCTTTAGTTATACACGATTTAGCTAATATTAAATGTAAAAATAAGTTAAAAGTTCACAAAAATATTCATGTGAATATGGGACCAGAGTCACAACTGCTTGCAACTGTCTGAAATCAGAGTGAAAATATGGCATCTCAAACTTGGGGTATGTCAGAGAGGCTGAAGGTATTGGAAGAGGGAAAGAGAAGGGGAAGAGGAAAGGTGGAAAGTATCTGATTACTCAAATCTGGTCACCAAAGATGACTTAAGCTATTTCAAGAAACGTTTCGAGTCTGAATGTTGGTCTTTCACCAGGGCGGTACTGAGGGTATCTACCACTCAAAAAACATGAAAAGATGTTAGAAAAGCAATTATTTTTCGAACTCAAAATTACATTTTTAACTTACAGATGAATAACCAAAGAATATTGGATAACAAATCATCAGTGTTAGCTTCAAAAACCAAAATCGAGTCGCTTCTTGTACATAGTATGAAAGATTACAGTATAGCCGACACCCGCGGATATTAAATACAGATGTTTAGCAAAATAATTAACACTCAATAAACTTTATACCTCGTTTGTCAATGCGAGTCTGGCCTTAATTAACTTCAAATTGAATATTAAGCTTGTTTTTCGTTTTAACGGGACATTTCGTAATTATTTAAAAATAAAAATATTTTTTGTAAATGTCAAGCAAAATTTTCAAGTGCTCGGAGCCAGTGAGACTATGGCATTTCCCATTGTGGTATGTTATAAAGTTGAAGGTATTGGGGAGTAGGATACAGGGAAGAGGGAAATGAGGGAAAAGTACCTAGATTTTCAGATCTGGTCACCAAACACGGTTAAAGTCATTTCAAGCAAGGTTTCGATTGTGGTCTTTCATGAGGGCAATACTAAGAGTATCTTCATAAAATTTGTTTATTCACAACGGAATTTGAACACGCGGTAGTCAATAATCTTAACCACTCGACCACTAAGATCGCCATTTTAAATAAATCACTTTGTCATCCTTTATATTTAAAATAATAAAATTACTTCTTTTCGTTTAAATTGTAACATCATTGAAGCATTATATTTTATAGTTTAATGTACATAGTATAATTTACAGCTAAGAAACAAATACAAATTATACTCGTATGTTACTGTTATTTAGATAATAATTTAAATATTTATATTTATACTGCCCCATACATTACCCAGTAGTAATGTAACTAGTAACTATAAAAATTTTCTATAAAATAGTGGTTGCTTAGTAATTTTTAAATATAATGGACATCAAAGTGCCTACATGATTTAAGCAATTCAAATTGTTTGTTTTATATGTAATTTACTGTTTTCAATAACTCATCGAAGCCCATATAAAACATATTTTTCTAAAACTATCAAGAGGAGACTTATATCTGACATAAATACTACTGTAGAAATTTGAACAGATCTAGGGAATATTTCTCCCTCTTCATGTGTCAACTGTGAATTATATCCGACATAAAAATACCTTAATTATTTATCGAAATAATGTTACATATTTCTGTAACAATCATTTATTTTTAAATCGTAACAATAATATCAAAACCGAGTCATCCAGATGCATGCTTGTAGCTAGATTAAGTGGGATAGGCAATATATATAATATGTTGTTTTTTTTACGTGATACCTAAAAAAAAATTCTCAACTTCGTGGAACTAGTGGGACACGAATAGCACCACCAATCGGGGCAATAATTAACACCCTGTGTACCTAATATATAAAAATATAAGTGCATAATGTACATCACAAATAAAATGTAAATGTTTAAAAAAATATATACATTGAAGAAATTAATCGCTAAAAGGTTACAAAAGGTAAAAAAATATTTTTTTACTAGTAACGATATTAAAATTAAAATATTCTCGAAGCAGAGTCACAGGTCCTTTTTTTACTACAGATTTGTATGAGTGCTTCCTATACAATATCTACGCAAACAACGACTGGTCGCTTAGCAACGCTTGTAGAGTACACCAAGAGTAGTTGTTTTCTGTAATGCTTCAGAACAATGACGTTTTTTTAAACTTTGCAGAAATCTACGCAAAAAGGTTTTTTTAATCGTTGTATACCTTGACAGTGCCTTACCTAAATATGAATATAAATTTTTCAGTATTCAAATACTTTTAAGATTTTTAAACCACTATTGAAAAAAACGCGCTCAGTACAAATGTGCATGCAGTTTCCTATTATTCCCCTCATCCCGGCCCAAGCGAGCACGGTTTTTAGGTCGAGAGCTGTCAACCGCCACATGCAGCGCATTGGTGACACATTTGGCCGAAGCCCTTGGCCCAGAGCCAGAAACGAAAAAGAACACATTTTTATGGTGCACACTGCAGTATAATGGAATATGTTATAACTGATAATTAGACATCGGATTATGCACTGAAAACAAATAACATGCCAATATACACAGTACTTGAATATTCAAATATATGCACGCATACACACATGCCTAGAGTTTACGATAAGAACAGAAAAATGTTCAAAATATGCTGTATTTGTACTAGCCATTAAAAAAAAACTCCAATACCCTAGTTATATTACGGAGAACGTAAAATAGAAGATTACCCTATTGATAATTTAGGGAAAAATTGGTGGGAGATGTAGCAGAGAAAGACACCATACTTCATGGCTTCTGAATCTACGTGACTGGTACCAGTGGAGTTCCACTGAGTTGTTTCGGACTACAGCCTGAATCTCTAGATTATTGTTGTGTATTGTTATTTGTACGCCCATGGGTCTTATTAAATGATTAATATCATTAGGACAAAGTAAAAATGAATGAAAAAATTACAACACAAATGCATAACACGTATTGACAGATTAGGAAAAGCTGGAAAGATAATAAGTTAAAAATCACAATTCAAAGAAATAGATAACGTTTTTGTTTTTGTTTTCTTATGTTATGTATATATTTATTTATAAATTAACGGACTAAAGTCCAATTACAAAAAAGACATATAAAACACGAAATGGAAAAATGAGCAATAGAGAAGGAATAGCACTTTCATAATAATAAATGAAGCGATGACAAAAATAGGACAAAATAAACATAAGAGAGAAAATTCAAGCCATGGTCTAGTCAAAGTTTTGGTAGAGTCGTAAAGAATGTCAAAAATCATTTAGAAATTTAAAGACCATGGCTTGAGTTACCAAGTCTTGACATTCTGGATATTTGAGAATTACACCTATAACTAGTATAGTGATGATTAAGGAACAGCAATTCATTGTTTCTGAGTCTACGGCAAGGAATGTTGAACTGGATAAGTTGCAACAGAGAAGGTGAGTCAATAAATATATAAAGATATGTATTTTAATTTATCATTTCTTTTGTTTTATTGTTTTTTTTTGCAATTAATTCATTTATAATTTCTATTTTTTTCGCATTAATGCACATCCTTAATTTTAATTCATCCTTGATTAACCTTATATACTGTGCTATGCTGATAATACTTTTGTATAATTTTGGTATTAATAACACAGTGACATCCCTAGTATGCGGACGGAAAAAAACACTGAAAATGTACGTAATGTAATGTAATTATTGACGGCCTCCTTGGTCGAGTGGTAAGACGCTTGACTTCGAATCCAAAAGTCGCGGGTTCAAACCAGGCGTGCGCCAATAACTTTTATTTAATTAATTTGTGTCATAACACATTTAATTCACATAAAATAATGCAAAGTTTATTTGCGACACGTTCCAGAGTGGTACATACTTTGTATCGTTCTGGTGAAAGATCACAATTCAGAATCGAAACGTTGCTTGAAATGACTTTAGTCGTGTTTGGTGACTAGATCTGAATAGCTAGGTACTTTCTAACCTTCTTCTTCCCATCTCCTTCCCCTCCCCACTACCTTCAGCTTCACAACATACCCCAATTGGGGATGTCGTAGTCTCACTGGCTCTAGACAGTTGGCACTCTTGTGCAGAATTTACTATAAAAAGTAAAATAAAATAAAAACACAAAAATCTTAATTTTATTTAATAAATAAATAAAAATTTGTACGTACGTAAAACTAATATAAGAATACTTAACATGACGAAAATAACCTGTGAGAGTCCTTGAGTACGGTTCAAGGATTTTAAGTTTCTATTATTTTCTATCTGAAAGTTCTACGAACAGTGCTAAAATGGAAACCCGACTGCGCTCGATAGCACAACTGAGTTTGAATAACTCCATTTTCACCTTTCTCAAATGTTAAAAATCATCAGTGTACCCAAGCAACAATATCAGACTACTTTGGCATAGAATATCCTTTTGTTCGACCGGCCGCTATAAATTCTCAGGATGGCGGTCCCATTTCTACGCTGCAAATAGTATCACCGAAGTGCATCGTCTAAGCCCAAGTGGTCCCCGATACAACGCGCTGCACATAATGCACATGCAGCCGGTACAGCTGCTCTATAACTATCCCGGTGCACATTAATACCGCGGTTTGGCCGCCGACATTGAACCAAAACTCTGCAGCGGCGTGACGCAGGGTCCGCAACTAGGCCACCTTTAAATAGAAGACCCACGCTAGGTCGCAAGAGGATTTTGAGATGTTTTGGTGAAAGTGGACCTCAAATTAATAAAAGACCTATAAGATGTATACTTAAAAACTAACTAACTAACTATCATATTTTTGAGTTTATTATTTTTTTTTAAATGTTAGTATTTGTGTGAAAAGCCTTTAACGGGCGTAAATAAATAAATCACGCCGTTTCTCCGCAGGGGTAGGCAGAGAGGACAGACCACCATACAACTCTGTCTTGGCACACACTTCTTGCTTCGTTCACATTCATATATCGTCTCATATATACTCTTCTGTTATTCTGACTCTTCACGTGGCCCGATACAAGTATTTGATTCACTTGATCGTGCCATGTCTTCCTCGGACGTCCCCGACTTCTTCTTCCATTCACTTTCGTATCATATATTATTTTCATACTACTTTCTTCGTTCATTCGCTCTACATGCCCAAACCAACTAAGCGTCCCTTTTTTGATTCTATTAATTACGCTTACATCAGCTTTGCATTCTTTCCGGATATTCACATTTTTAACACAGTAATTCGTAGTTTTACCACACATACGTCTCAGGGATCAAATTTGTACTTTTATTTGAATTAAGATCAACTTATAACTGAAATGATTATCTCTAAAACGAATTATTCAAAAAAAAATTATACAGGAAGCTCTAAGGTTTCACTTTTTAGATATGCAGATTTGTGCTTTGGTTTTAAACCACCCTAAACTGTTAACTTTGACTCCCCCGACATGTTACTTTTATTGTCATTTGACTGGGTGACGGGTATGTTTCATCTGAATTTTTATATTATTTCTAATTTTGAAACTGTTAATTCGTGGTGGAATTCCATTTTAATGATTTAATAAAACAAATTTGTAACTTTATTCCACTTTTATTATTTTGACTGGACCGGTTTCAGCCTATGACGGCCATCTTCAGACTAGTACAAATGTTTGTTAACCTACGGCTTACTATTTTTTTGGGGATGTTAGGGGTATTAAACAATGATTTTACTTTAATTATATTCATCAGTATTGTTGCATGATTTTAATAGTTACAGGGTAAAAGTTACTTTTAATTTATTGGTATTACTATTTTATATATCTATCTGGAATATTTATTTATTTTATTTGATATTTAAGATGGGTTACAGTTGCATTTCTATAAATATGAATTGACAATGTATTTATATAATGAAAGGTTGGTGAATACTGATTGTTAATGAGTTTACTTTAGGTTTTTCCCATCTCAATTGTGATGTCCAGATGTACAACATAATTTTCTAATTATTGGGTTACTCCCAGCATTATGGTATATTAGTTTTATGATTCTATTCATTATGCACTGTTAGAGTAGATTACTTCTATTATTATAATTTCTCGGTATCAAGGAATTTTTCATTTGTAAAGTTTGGTACTGTTATACATTTATTTTTATTATCCTATTGATTGTTTGGGGATTTTTATTGTTTACATTATGATATGTTTTTAGTTAGGAATATACATTATTACATTGGATCGGATGGTAAAATTATAATGGGTATAACAGTGGAGAACTTCCCTTGATTCTAGTTGTTTAATTTGAAGTGAATAAACAACAGTGCATTTGAAAGAATCATAAAAAACTAATATACCATAATGCTGGGAGTAACCCAATAATTAGAAAATTATGTTGTACATCTGACATCACAATTGAGATGGGAAACCTAAAAACTCATTAACAATCAGTATTCATCACCATTATATAAATACATTGTCAACTATTTATAGAAATGCAACTGTAACCCATCTTAAATATCAAATAAAATAAATAAATATTCCAGATAGATATATAAAAATAGTAATACCAAATTAAAAGTAACTTTTACCCTGTAACTATTAAAATCATGCAACAATATTATGTATTAATTTCTCTTTACTGCTTCTGATGAATATAATTAAAGTAAAATCATTGTTTACTACCCCTAATATAAGCCGTAGGTTAACAAACATTTGTACTAGTCTGAAGATGGCCGTCATAGGTCCAGTCAAAATAATAAAAGGAACAGTTACAAATTTGTTTTATTAAATCATGAATTTTTTATACCCTCAGCTTCTGGTTAATTGTTTTATTAATCTGTTGATGTACACATGCACTGTTATACCCATATGTGAATCTTTTTCTCTAATGATTTATGATAACGATCATGATTTTAGATAGTTTTAATTTGTATACATATTATGTATTATTTTCTTCTTGTTAGTTAATCTTATTAGCATGATTAATTTAGTATGAAGCACACTTGAGGTGAAATATCATAAAACTGGGGTACATAAGTTCACTGTTATTATTTTTATTATTAACGAAGTTCAAAAAGTGATTTTTCATCAAGTGTCCTTGACAGCGGTAGCGTCAGTGAATAAATTTATTGGAAAAATGGAAACCATTTATTGTTTAGAACTTCTGCGGCATGACGCCCCCTTAGAAATAGCCGCCTTGGTCGTGTAGAGAATGTTATTTAGTAATGAAAATTAGGATTGAACCTGGGTCTTTTAAAAGGTAGGAAAAATGAAAACCAGCTAGTCGTTCTTATGTGACAAATATTACCATAACTCTTTTCAAATGTTGGCTATGCGCCACAATGTATGAATGTGCTCCAGCGCCGAGGGAATCAATGAGGCAATTTCATCGGAGCTCCTTCCATGTAATTACCAGTAGAACGATTATAGTATTCCCACCGAACGTCTATGTTAGAAAGATTGCAACCGTTGGGTAAATCTATCCAACAGTTTGCCCATATGTTAATAGTGAATACCCCACAAGAGTCTTAACTGCTCCCAACCGTCTAGAGCCAGTGAGACTATGGCATCCCCAATTGGATTATATTGTGAGGCTGAAGGTAGTGAGGAGGGGAATGAGATGGGGAAGAGAAAGGTTGGGAAGCACCTGGCTATTCAGATCTGCTCACCAAACACGGCTAAAGCCATTTCAAGCAACGTTTAGATTCTGAATGGTGGTCTTTCATCAGGGCGATACTTAGAGTATCTACCACTCTGAAACGTGCCGCAAATATATTTTTTTTAAATATTTTATACGAATTAAATGTGTTATGACATATTAATTAAATAAAAATTATTGGCGCACGCCGGGTTTCAACCCGCGTCCTTTGGATTCGTAGTCGAGCGTCTTACCACTCGACCATGGAGGCCGTCCCATTTCCAAAAATCGTTATATCGCACTTTTGGAAATTAATGTTATTTTCGCTATAAAGCAAACAAATTGTTGTCGGTTTGTTAAACCGAGCCGTCTAACTTTACAATACGATTCCAACAGAAATTACCACATTAGAAAATATTCTTAATTTTTAAAAATAAATATTAAAATGATGTTTGCTATAACCATTAATATTTGAATAAAGGTATGTTGAAGTTAAGGATCGAATATTCTTAAATTTAAAAAAAGAAACTTGGAAAAAGTTTGCAATAAACAATTAATATTTATTTAATATATTGAACATTAGAGCACACTACTATGTGATTTGACTGAAGATTAATAAATAAATCAATACGATATATAGGTTGAAGTGAATTTTGATAAATGTTGGTTGAAGCGGACCATAAAGTTATATACAAAATGCCGGAATCAAGATTTAGTGACACCGTTTGGGAGCAAAGCATAATCCGAAGATAGTGTTGCGAGGAAGGAAGGTGTGGAATTTAAATTAATAATAAGTAGCATAAAACACTAAAAGCATTCAATCATATTTTGTCTAAAAAGAAATATGACTAGTTAAGAATTTGATATCATTACTATTTATGTTTTCGATTGATATCTATCTATGAATGAATATCAATTACACCAGCAGTGCCCGAGCGTTATCGGAAATTTATTAAATAATAATAATAATAATATTTGGACGATAATACATATCAGACATTTTACCTTCGACTTTATCTACCCATTCCTACCTGTTAAAATAAATACTGTGAATACGGTGAATGAAACCATTACCGTGAATCATTTTTTTACAACTGACTTTTTATTCGTGTTTTAGGAAATTTAAAAAAAGCCTTTTTGATTCATTGGTTCGGTAAATGATTTGGTAGAGAAGGCACTCGCCTAGCAAGCGAGGGATTCTAATTTTAAATAAAATTTCTGGGCAGGTTTCAATTAGTTGTAAAATAAAAGGTCACTCCTGGAAAACATTATTAATCCCTCAACGTTAGCATTTAAAAAACGTCCTGACCGATGTAAATACCTCAAAACCTAAGATCTCAGTAAAGTACATAATTTTCACAATTTTAATTTCACAACGAGCTGAATGTGACGGTTTCTAGATAGCCAGTTGAATCTTAATTATTTTCAGTTCGCCTAGGCGTTCAGAAGTGATTTTATTTTTTCATTATTTATTTGCTTGTATCATTGGGAGGAGTTGAATTGAGTTCAGACAGACATAATACAAAAAAAAGTTTGCGGACGATTTATAAAAATGATTTGTTTATTTAAATATATAAACATATATAGCGCCCTTGATGTGGTATTTCACTAAAAATGGCCGTATACAAATTAACTAAGTATTGTTAGTACTTAAAAAAATAATTGGTATTATTATATTACTATAAAAAGTTTTTTTTTAAGTGTTTTAATTCCAATAGTTTTTTATACCTTAATGATCCATTGTGATACTAATTATTAAAAGAATTTGAATTTTAAAAAATACACAGAGAAGAAAAAAGTTTTTGGCTCGACGGAGAATTCAACTCGCAATCTTCCGTTTGCCGGACAGGTGCGTTAACCAATTCCACCACCTCACCGCTTTCCTATTGTAAGGTTTTTTAAAAATGTCTAAATTTTTTTAAAAATCATCAATGCTGTTTCAACTTTTTCCATGTCTTTATTTTTGTAAGCAAAGATTCGAACCAGAAACAAATTGCGAACTTTGATGGAGTCAAGGAAAAATCCAATTTTCATTGCAGAAATTATTTTATATTTTTATAACACTCGCTTTCAGAACGGGGGTTCCATTGTAACCCCAAACGAGATTTTGTGCGATATCTTAGATAAAGCTTACTGAAATATTAAAAATACACTTCTCTCTAAGTATTACCAAAAACAAATTACCTAAGATTATGTCATGACAACGCTTTAATAAGCAAGATCAAATGGGGGAACTACGTCACCCCCCTTCGAATCCTATTTTGATTTTTACTTTCAGGTGCGAAAAGGTTAAAGTAAATCGTTGAATAAAATCATATTCTTTGATATTCAACTATATTGCCGTAGTATACGCATTAATCTTGGCATTAGTTAAGGCAATCAGGTGGTTCATCACTTGTATGCGGTGATTTAGTTCCCACAGCGCACCACTCTTTACAATCGGTAACTGACTCCGATGGCAAGGATGAATTATTCGACAGTCAAATATCATAAATTCTGGATGTAATCCAAGATGCAGCTTTTGGGTTCGCGATTATACGGGATGGCTGCATATTATGGTACTTGTTAAGCTTTTCCCCTAAGAAGTACCTCATTAGACGCTTTGGGATGCCAAACTAAGGAAAGGTTGGGAGGCTAAAGATAGTGCGCAGGGGAAGGTAGAGGAAAAGTCAAAATGCGCCTGGCCATTCAGAGCTGATCACTTAATACGGTTAAAGGCATTTCATTCACCGTTTGACACGGACACTGAGAGTATCTTCTACATTGGAACGAAGTGCAAATAAAATAAATTGTGTTTTTTGAATTATTTTTGAAATAATAATAATGAAAAATAATAAATTGTTTACCCACGCTGGGTTTAGAATACGTGACTTTTATGTTAAAAGTCAATAATCTTACCATTTCAAGTTATTTCAACACGGAGGTCGCCAGGCACAATCATCAGCCATTTATAGCATGTTCGATAACTTGCTATAAACGGCTATAGACGACCTCCATGGTCGAGTGGTAAGACGCTGTACGTGGTAACTACGGTCGCGGGTTCAAACCCGGTATGCGCCAATAACTTTTATTTAATTACTGTGTGTCATAACACATTTGATTCATATAAAAAATAATAAAAAGTATATTAGCGGCAAGTTCCAGAGTGGTAGATACTCCGAGTATCGCCCTGGTGAAAGACCACCATTCAGAATCGAAACGTTACTTGAAATGACTTTATCCGTGTTTGGTGACCAAATTTGAATAGCCGGGTACTTCCCAACTTTCAAATTCCTATTCCCAATCTCCTTCCCCTCCCCACTACCTTGAACCTCACAACATACTCTATTTGGGGATGCCATGGCTGGCTTTAGACGGTTGGGAGCAGTTGACATTCTTGTACGGTATTCATATTAAAAAAATTAAAAAAATACCAGTTACTAGTGTTCTACAATAACGCATGTAAACCAGACTATTTGGGCTCCCGCGTTCCTGCAGCACTTCGCCTCCCTCACGAGACACCGAGTTGCTGATCTATAGGAAAAAAACTCAAAAAGAGCAGTAACGCCACTGTGCGAATATATTTCAGTTACGATTCCAAGACATGAGAGCAACCAATACTTTCTTTATTGACTGGTTAGTAGCTGAGTTGACAAATGCGTCGGGTTCCCACCCAGGCGTCGTGCGTTCAATTCCTCTGCTAGCTTATTTCTTCATCATTGCACAATCAGTAGTTTTTCGCTTATATTTATGATAGTAGGAGTAGGAGCGACGATATATTTAAAAATAAAATAAATAAATCACATTCGTTGGACGCAAGTGTTTACTTTGAGTGACTTCTCTGCGTCAGCGATGATTATTCCTAAGTTAGCTGTGACATATTTTCATGACAGTATCTTATCTATTAGATCGAAATCAATAATAATATTCGAATAAAAAATATATTTTTCCTAAAGTTTTTATTTTATTATTTTTAGTTTTTGTGCACGTTTACGAAATAAAATGAGAAAGATAAAACATTTTTATACTTAATAAAAAATAAATTAAAACTTGATTATGCGAACTTGTTACTTTTTTTAAATATTTGCTGTCAAACAATAAAAGTATTTAAAAAATCGCAGCTTTCGATAGAAATCATTTTTTTAAATGTTGGCATCAAATGTAGGCAGATACTAATGCAAAAAAAATATTGCACTTTTTTTTGCTATAACCCCACACAGGAGGCCTTGAGGGAAATAACTTCCCTCAGGGCCTACGTCATCTTTGGGGATGCTATGTAGAGGATCTTTTTGAGGAAAGGAAAGAGTGAACCTGGGTCTTGAAGAGGCCCATGTTGAAGGAGGGAGAAAGCACAGAGCCCGGGAAATCGTTCCATTGTCGAGCTGTTGAACATAAGAACGAGTCGTAAAAGCGACCCGTTCTCATCTATATTGAATGTCAACCGTGTACAAATGTTGGTCGTAGTTTTCTGCAGTTGTACCTTCAAACTCAGAATTATCAAATTGTTACAATGCACACTTAAAGCGATGCATATTCTCAAATGACCTTAAAAATCTAATAAAAAACAACGCTCCTTACGCTGGTGGCGACAGGTTTAGATAATTAGCTTTAATCCCTCCCCACAGCCCTTTCCTTGACCCGCCTCACAACTTTTCCCAGCCGGCTGGCAATATAGTTCCCCTGTATGAACACCGTACAGGGAAATAACAAAAAATATACATAATAACGGAAAAAACACTCTTTTGAAATGTCACGTAAAAATAAACCGTTTTAGCCAGTTATGTATTTTTGACTATATCCCTTATATCAGTGTGCCTGTAACATTTTTAAAACTAGATTAGATAGACCATGCCAAAGTTCTGCTGTGATGCGTTTACTGGGACACTGGCTTAAATAACTGCGCTACAGGGTGGCCCGTCCGCACGTACCCACCAGGGCCGTGTTTATGTTCCGAGCCACCCTAAAATTAACCGATTTTTTTTTTGATATTGGTTAAAATATTTTTAATCTTTCTTAAAATTAGTATTTAGTGAATGTATGGTTGTTATCCTTTTCTCAAGTTAAGATAGATATACTAATTTTATTTACATTTAAATAATGAATATATTAAATAATCAAAAAAAACCTATCGAATAGTGCAATTTTAAAGTTGTTGCCTTTAACCCCATGTAACCCCTCCCCTTCCAACTCCTGTTTTTTTAATGCTAAGGTTCCCTTAGTTCTTTCTCTCCTCTTTTTTCTTCACGAACAATATTGTTTTAATTAATATGTGTCATAACACATTTAATTCATATAAAATAACATAAAGTATATTTTCGGCACGTTCCACAGTGGTAGATACTCTAAGTATCGCCCTGGTAAAAGACCATCATTTAGAATCGAAACGTTGCCTAAAAATGGCTTTAGCCGTGTTTGGTGACCAGATCTGAATAGCCAGGTACTTCCCAACCTTCTTCTTCCCCTCCCCACTACCTTTAGCCTCACAACATACCCCAACTGGAGATGTCATAGACTCACTGGCTCTAGACGGTTGGAAGCAGTTGGGACTCTTGTGTAGTATTAACTATAAAAAAAAAGATATTTAAAAAAATTGTGCTATTGTTGAAAACTTTACTATTGAAATAAAGTTGTTTAAGACAAATCTATGTGTTTATATTATTATTAAATATATTATATTTATAAATTAAAATACGGAAATAGTTTTTTTATTTTACAACAAAATGTTTTTATATGTTTTCGACTTTTGTACGATGTGGGTTGCGGTAGAATCCTAGAATTCACAATAATTTTACAAGAATTTGTTTGCAGGTGTTAGTTGAAGGTAGGTTACTAATAAATTTATCTTATTTAATGCGCAGATTATAAAATTAATATTATCAGATAATAGCTTATCACCAGTCAGCAATAATTGTCGCTAAAAATACGATTTTATCTTTGATTTATTGGCCCTAATCTTCTCTTCAATGAAATTCATTATCACTTAAGGTATGAATGGTCTCAAGATTTCGAAATAATTCGGAAAATTCATTGACAAAGTCTAGCAATCAACGAAATTAAAAATAACACAATCTCATAAGAAGAAGGTGTGTCCTAGAATGAGATATATTTTTTTAAATTATCAATAATGAGGGCCCTTTACTAACCTAGACATCAGAAGTTCGATACGTCTCGCTGAATTGAAGTTGATATATTATCCACGACTGCGACATGACATTCTATCTGCTTGTCCCTACTAAGAAATGACGTGATGGTAAGATAATTATTTTTATTTATTATAAAAGTAGGAATATGCGCTAAAGAAAAAAAGAAAACTCAACATTACAGATTTACGAATATCCTGACAATATTTGTATTCCTTCTGCTGGAAAATGTTGCTTTTGCAATGATGAATAACTTAGCTAGCAGAGGATTTAAACCCACAACGCCTGGGTGGGAATTGGACGCTTTGGACCATTCGGCTACTGTAATAACCGGTATAATAAAAAAATAACAGTCTGTGCACACGCCAGTGAAAATAATCCAATTGTAACTCACTTAAAAAATATACGAGTGTGTACATAATTATTACAAAAAGAAAAGAGAAAAGCAAATAGGATAGAGAAAGTGTAAAATTCTGGAAGAATTGGCTTAACCAACATATAGTTTATTATAATTGTAGTTACTTGTATGTAATTACTTTTTTTCTGGTATATTCAAACAAAAAATAAATTCGTATAGCAAAAAATAAGGTAAAATTTAAGATACAAATATTTACACAATAAAACAAATGAAATTTGCTCTCATGCCCTAAAATCGAACATTAAAAAACTTGAAAATGCAATTTCAATACATACCAACTATAATTTTGCCAATATCATGTCCTATTGAGTTTAAAACTGTATCTTTCTCCGAACTAGAAATAAATAAAAAGATTGTTTTTTGAAAAGGCCATAATTCAGTATATTATCTCTGTACATCATATAAATATGCCATATATCATCGCCGGAAAGACAAAAAGACTGAAGCGCCATTTTGAAAGTTTAAACCAGAGAACTTTTTTGTTTTTGTTTAACAAAATTCATATGTCTTCGGTTCTTCTGGTTGGACTTTGAAAAAAAATAGCTCAGGTAACTCAATGCTCTCACTGGAGTTACATGAAGCGACAAAAAGCTAAAAAAAGTCCGAAACGTGTGTCGCTTGAGTCAAGCCTTCTCCCAAATGGTTAATACATTTAAGATGACTGAAGCGCCACAAAAGTCTCCAGAATCAAACGAGAGTCAGAGCATTCGACACAGAAAAGAAACTGATCAAAACTGTATATTTAAGTGTCGCGTTCATTCCTAACTAAATTTTGTACATTTTAATGCTATATAAATGACGGATCAATTCAAACTGACTGAACGACCCAAAACCATATGGCTGTGTCTGTTTTAGATCGGTTTAAAGCAACGAAGCGGCAAAACGCGCTTGGAGCGTTGTGCGCATACCGGTCACATGGCTGTGAATGCGCGACGCGCGGTGTCATCAATGAACGTGTTAAGACATTTTGCCTTTCCAGCGACGATGTGTAGTTAGTAATAAAATGGAGCCTAGAAATTACGATATATAAAATTATTAAAATACGCATTACCCAGAGAATTAAAACTCCCAGTTGCGAACAAAAAAATATTGGCAAAAGCACTTCATAATAAAAATAAAGTTTTATTCCGGAAGGTATGCAGGAGTAGTGCAATGCAATACCTTCCATAGTTGATATCAATACATAGTAATTATAATATCAACAAATAAAAATGTACAGAAATTTAAAAGAAAAAAATAAAAATAATAATAATAGAAGTAAAAAATATTATTGGAGGATATTAGGCCTCATTTTTGCAAAACGCCATCAAGAGGGAGTCCATCCTGGCAGCGTTAAGATTGATGGGGCCAATAATTTACTCCAATGCGCTTCTATGCTTGAATTCGGGATCTGACGGGATTCCATGATGGGGCAATTTCTGGAGTTGTTAATCCTTTTCCGCATTCCTACTACCCTGGTTCTCATAAGGGCTGCAAATCCTGGAAATCGCCCCTCGGTGAACATACTGAAAGCGCTGCAGTGCTTGGGAAGACTGAACATCATGCGGTAGGCGTTGTTGTACTGGACCCGAAGCCTTTCTATGCTACTCTTCTTAAAATTGGTCCAGACCACGCACGTGTATAGGGTAGTACATAAAGGATATTTTCTCGACAATTTTATAAATCAGTGATGTGTCCTATCTGTGTGACCTCTGTGTGTGTGAATGTCTTTCTTGTTGTATTTGTGATGTTTATCTAGTTGGTCTCTACTCCTATGAGTCCCTTTTCTGTGAGTCTCTTTTTGATGTGTTTTTCGCTTTTTCCCTCTTATTTTGTGCTTCCTATTTGGAATTTGTAAGTTTTTGTAAAAATATAATTTCTTTTTTTATAATGTTGCCCTTCCCAGAATGAGTTTTTTTTTAACTCCTTGGAATTAATATAGCAAATGTATTTTGTATGTTTACATTTTAATTAGAAAAATAAAAAGTGTTTTTTTTTCACATAAAAGGTACTATACAAATTATCCAAATATTACTATTGAAACATTACTGGAGCTGTGTCAAGGAGAGAAGACTATCTCCCTTTTGAATCTCTCCTCACTGACGTAAAATGTGTCGAAGTCTAGGTGTTCTGCCCATGACATAATATATTACATGCTTCGTACCGAGGTTGCGATGAAGCGGTTCAACCCAAATTCGCGAGTAAGACTGCCTTTTCAATGTATATATTTATGACACTCATCATTATAAATCGAACTGATGTGATAAGTCGCAATTCTCAGTGATAAATAATAATCCGTTAGTAAATTCGGTCAAATTTATATACAGACGATTTGCCGACTACCTGAATCATTCATATTTGTTTTGCTGCCAAAATATTTGGTTTTTAACGTGAATACAATAATAATATTTAAATATATTTGGACAGTTTTTGTATAGCGCCGTTTTTGTGGAAAAATCGTCTCAAGGGCACTGTACAAATTTTAATTTCTAGTTAATATTAATTCTTGGCTTATATTAATATTTATTTATTACAAAAGTGATTCATCGTTCAGTAAGACACAGATAATGATGAAAATCTTTGAATGAATTTAAGGAATGAGTCCAAATTTTTTTACCTACTATTTAGTTCCTACTCGCGGTACGGATTAATACATATTCGTTAGTCACTACAGGTAGAAAAACTGAACAGAAAATACCTGGAAAATATCTAGTGTGATCTTTACCGATTTTAAAGAAAAAAATATTTCACCAAATAACATGAGACCTATTGACTCCTAAACACGAAACAGGCTAGTGAAATTGATAAGATATCTGCTAAATAATGAATTTTGATACGTGAAAATGAATAATTATTTTAAGCAGAAGTTTGATATTTTGACCTTACGTTGGGCACACTGACACGACCACAGCACACGTCCATCAGTTTGTCTCTAAACGAAAAAATTGTAAGGTTTATCATATTTAAAAAATAGATCGTTTCATCACTTCAAAAAAAATATGTGTCATATTCAAACCTTTGTAATTAAAGGTCGAATTATTTTATTTAATTACTTCTTTTTTTTTTTTGAATACCGCACAAGAGTCTCAACTGCTCCCAACCGTCTAGAGCCAGTGAGACTATGGCATTCCCAAATAGGATATGTTGTGAGGCTGAAGGTAGTGGGGAGGGGATGGGGAAGGTTGGGAAGTACCTGGCTATTCAGATCTGGTCACCAAACACGGCTAAAGCCATTTCAAGCAACGTTTCGATTCTGAATGGTGGTCTTTCACCAGGGCGATACTTAGAGTATCTACCACTCTGGAACGTGCCGCAAATATACTTTTTATTATTTTTACATGAATTAAATATGTTATGACACATATTAATTAAATAAAAGTAATTGGCGCACGCCGGGTTTGAACCCGCGACCTTTGGATTCGTAGTCGAGCGTCTTACCACTCGACCATGGAGGCCGTCAGACAAACGTCAAACTTGGTTTTATTCGCAAAGGTTTTCATTTAATTGATATTTGAAATGAATAAATCAAGAAATAAATGTGTGCCAAATGTGAGGAAATAAATCAACATCTATCAAATACCACGTGGGTGTTATACCAACCACATTAACTATGCCACAATCATATTCTTCATCGGTACATCTTTTCACACAAAAACAGCTTCCATTGATGATTGACAATTGCACAAGCAGTGACAGACTGCCCCAGTGACACGGCTACGGGCCGCTACTTTGTCACAGTTGCGGACTTTGACTCGTGAAGAAATCGCGTCTCGCTAATGTCACTTTATGATGGCTACCTATAAAAAATAACGAATTATCTACACCTGGAGACGAATCGAGAAAGTTACGAAATTGTTTAGTTAGGATGATTACGTTGAGAAATGTTGTTTTTTTTCAAAAGAGGAGCCTGTATTATTGAGTCATCCACCTCTTGAAGCGTCTATAACCTGTTTAAACACTTCGTTATATTACCATTTCAGTAATTCAATCGAGCGAAGGGTGTAAAATCTCTTTAAGAAATTAGGTGCTGATTAGAAGCGAACCTAATCAGTGATTAGTCTGCAGCGGTTTTCATTGTGATCTTTTTCAGCTATTCGCCAAAACAACGAAAGGGCAGCCTTGCCACCCTACCATCGAAATTAATCAACATTCGGAGGAACGCTGCCGGTGTCTATTTAAGGCTAAAATACCTGACTAAACTGAAAGATTTTTATCAAACCAAAAGTTATGGCGAATCTAGTACGCAGTATGTCTAGTAAGCAATGGAAAGGTTTTTGTTGTTTTTAATTATAAAATATAGGCCACAAAATATGCTGATATTTTCATGATTAAGTGGCAACTTTGGTCACAACCATTATAATGCGAGTAAAATAATATTTTTTATTAAATTTCAAAATGTTGCATTTTTTAATTAATGTATCTCTTGAAAAGTCTTAATAAATAAATAAAATGTTTTATTTTTATTTATTATAGTGAATACCGCATTGCCGCAATACCACTTTTATGTTATTATTATTATTACTATGTTTTATTATCAATTATGGAAGGTATTGCATTGCACTACTCCTGCATACCTTCTGGAATAAAACTTTATTAGTATTATTATTATTATTATTATAAGAGTCTCAACTGCTCCCAACCGTCTAGAGCCAGTGAGACTATGGCATCCCCTACTGAGGTATGTTGTGTGGCTGAAGGTAGTGGGGGAGCGGATGGAGATGTGGAAGATGGAGGTTGGTAAGTACTTGGTTATTCAGATCTAGTCACCAAACACGGCTAAAGCCATTTCAAACAACGTTTCGATTCATTCGTTCATTTAAGTGACTCCAGGTGACTCGATATACTATGATGAAAATTAAAATAAAATTTAACAAACGTTTCCACAGATTTGACTGAAGTGACGACAAATTTTTCGACAGTAATTTTAAATTTCGACCCTGCAAAACGCTTTTTTACAAACGTATATTATATGAGGGGTTTAGAAGCAAAGGCAGCAATATCCTTCATTTTAAATTATTTCTTGGAAAGTTGATTTAACATTTAATGCACTTTTCTTTTGTGAATATGTTGATAAATTTAGAAATAATTGTTTCAAATTGTTCCTAGTTTAATGTGCACTTACATTTTGGTACACTTCATTCTCCATTTCTTTATAATAACCATTCAAAAATTTGACAATGCTACAGAACCGTTTTTGGAGATTGCTCTCTTTGATTCTAAGCCCCTCATATTTGAAATCGCATCGCATTTTAAGGCTGAAGGGAGAGTTGAAAAAAACTTAATACTAAGTAACTAACTAACATTAACGCCGTTTCTCCACAGGGGTAGGCAGAGAGGAAAAACCGTCACACAACCCTGTATCGACTCATACTCCTTCCTTCGTTTACATTCATACATCATCTCATACATACTCTTCTGTTATTTTGACTATTCACGTGACCCGATTCAAGTATTTGATTTACTTGATCGTGCCGTGTCTTCCTCGGGCGTCCTCGACTTCTTCCTCCATTCACTTTCGCATCATAAAACTTCATTATATCACAATCAATCGCCGATAGTATTAACTATCAAAAACTCGGCAACTTCTGTGCACCGCGTATATTTAAGTGGAATTCCTTAGCGTAACGTCTAACGTTTGGTTTTCTGGGCAGCGATAAATCGGATTCACCGGGAGTTCAGTGGTTTAATTGTTTTAATTCGCTGATGGTTTAAAATCCGTCGCCATTGTTCCACTTCGAATCAATATCGCCGACTGAGCATTTATTTATTGTGCAACCAAAGAATTGATTAAAAAAACAGAAATCGATTATAACATTACCTAATTAATTATGATTTCCATTCGCAGTGTCATTCAACTTTGGCGGTGCTAAGGCGATTGGGTTTTGGGTTGGTTGGCAGTCTTTAAAATCATGTAATTTTGGTTTGAAAATTTGATCGTCTAGAACAAGGAGTCAGCAGGAGCGGTTCTAATTTTACCTCATCTCAGCCTTATAATTCACTGGCTTAAATGTCCCGAAAGAATCCAGCTTAAGCTTTGCTGGATGGTTTTCAAATCAATTAACGGAAGGGCTCTGGCTTATTTATCGGAATTGTGCATTCCTGAAGATTCCGATTCGAGACAGTCAACCCTTAGATTGGCAATGTCATCGGCTATCGGAAGGTTGAAGGAACCAAAGCGCACACCAGACACTAAGTTCGGAGAGCGTGCTGCAGGAGTGTCAGGTCCTAAAGCCTGGAATGGACTACCACATGATCTGAGAGTAATAAAAGACTCGACAAAGTTCAGAGCCAAACTCAAAACTCATTTTTTCAGAAAATCATACCCATAATCAAGATGTAACAAGCCCAATAGAATTTTTGTTCAAACCAAGAAAACTTTACAGACTCTCATTCCTTAAATTCATTAGAAGATTATCACCATTATCTGTTCCTCACTACGAAAAATTAAAAAAATGCCTCAGATATACTTTATTTTAAATTTGTTCTCATGCCTTAAAAATGAAAAAATAATAATAAAGAAATAAAAAAATGTATAAAAATAAATAAAAAATAAAAGTTTATGTAAGAATCAGCTAAATTAGTTCAAATCAGCTAAGTTATTATGATATGGTGATTGTATCCTGCCAGAAGTGACCTGCCAGGTAATTATATTGCCGTATATTTACCATATATAAACTAAGAATTAATATTAAGTAGAAATTAAGATTTGTACAGCGCCCTTGGGGTGATTTTTCACAAAAACGGCGGTATACAAATTATCCAAATATTATTATTATAACTTATGAGTTTTAAGGCTGCCTAACTCAACTTAAAACCTTTCGACACAGATGCTGGTTCACTCCAGATGCAGTTGATAGATTTTAAAAGCAAGGAACTGTGGAGCACCAAATTCACAGATCTGATCAGCCGCTTGGAAGAACTCGAAAGAGAGAAATCTAATTAAATTTCTCAGCACAAGTGGACAGCTATCAAACAACTGCCTAAAATAGAAACGAAAATGTTTGATACGTGGAATAGTTTGCCTGATACATATGACGCGTTAAAAATACTAGCCTTTGGTATTCTCATAATCTCTGGCTCTACATATATGCATGCAAACAAACATTCTCAACTATGAACCAACCTTAATTTAAAAGCAAAATAAGGGAGGAAAATTTACAATCATGTATTCAATTAGAAATAAGTAGCTATTTGCCAGATATAGTAAAGCTATCAAAATCGATGCATGGACACCGTTCTAATTACATTTTTTTAAATAAAACATCTCGAACTTTTTTTTCCTTAAAAATCCATACCCTCTACATATGTACGAGTATATTACATATATGTGGCTCTCTGGTACCTTTGTTATCCTGTTTCCATGACAATTTGGCTCTTCTCACTTGACCAACTGCCGACTCCTGGCCTAGAAGTATTTTTTATTCTTTAATTAAATAATGGGAGTAGATCTTTGCCATCGAGACTTTTACCTAATGACATATAATATAATGACATATATATATATGAAGTCCATAACGAAGCCTATAAGCCTAAGCATATGAAGCCTATAATGACATATAATATAACTATATAATGTCTCGGGGCTGTAAAAAATCTTTGATGAGCCGAATTATTTTATTATACATAGGAACATTTTTTTCGGATTTGGTTTTATTGTATTTGAGGCAAATTAAGTTGTTTAGAACATGATCCAAAAACATTTACAATATAAAATAAAACGTATTTTGTACATACATCGAAAACTAGGGTACGGAACCCCTTCGTCTCCGTCCAAATTCTACCTTATTACCTCCCTAACCTTGGTGAGTGGGCTTAAATAAAATATTGCTATAAGCACACAAAATACAGCCTACAAAATTTCACTGTAAGTACTTGTATAAAAACATAATACAAAAAAGACCAACAGTAGCAAAAGACAGTCCGCTCACCGGGTAGAAAAGATTATCTCTTCACGTATGCACCCCTAACCACAGTTGACACAGAAAGATGGAGAAATATTCTCTGACACTGTTCCAAATTTCTACCATACGATATATATATATATGTATATACATATATTGTGAACGATGTAACAAAGAACCCCGGTTGCGCTTCTTCGATTGGCAGCAGCGATAATGGAAGGTGTCCTGCGGGTGGCAGCATTGGACCGGCCGGAAGGGTAGCAACCCTGTTCGCTTGCCTTCCCACGCACATTTCCTTGCGAGACCCTCTAAGAAGCATCAACCTGTTGATTTACGAATCTGTGTATTGTTGTTTAGAGATTACATCAAGTTATCAAAGTGACCAGAGTATTATTATTTTTACTCCTTCTATAATATATAAAATATAAGTCGAAACAGGCGGCCGGCGTTTTTAACCTGGAGCGAAGGAGTAGGAATATAATTTAGTTAGAATTCCAAAGTCATTTAGGAAGTGGTTCGCCCTAATGATCAGAACTGAGAACATCACTCCACAGGTTTCATTTCCTCTCCGGTTTTTTGACAACATCCGCTTCTAGGCCTCAAACCTAAGGTCGTGAGCTCGAACCCGACGGAGAAAATATAATTTTATATCTCTTTTTATGAATTATTTAACAAAAAAATACATACACTTAGTAGGTATCGCCAGGTGGTAGACCACCATTCCGAATCGAAACGTTGCTTTTTTACACTAACTCCAAACAGGAGGCCTTGAGTGTTTCTACCCTCCTTCAACAAGGTTTACTCCTTCTTTTCCTCAAAAAGACCGTCCACACAGCATTCCCAAAGATGACATAGACCTTGAGAAAAATTATTTCCCTCAAGGCCTGTGGAGTATAAAATTAAATAAAACATGGACTCGATAAAAAATTAAAATCGTTAATGGAGGGTATTAGATGATCCTCCGTCTAGAAAAAGAGCCATGAAGAGGGATTCCATCCAGGCAGCATTAAGCTTGATTAGGCCAATATCTTACTCCAATGAGCTTTTATATTAGAATAAGATATCTGACGGAATTCCATGATGAGGTCATTTCCCAAGCTTTTGATCCTTTCCCTCATTCCTGCCACCCTGGTTCTCATAAGGGCTGCAAATCCGGGAAATCGCTCTTCATAATGAGCGCAACATAATGAATATAAAGAGAAATGCTGACTTCAACAGTGGGCAGCCAGCACATCGGGACCCCAATGGTCTCACTTTATCTGCCCAAATTAGTGTATTTAATATTTTAAGGCTCGGGAATATAATTTAACACACCTGTAAAACGAGTCCATCACTACTTTGGTATCACTTTTGCTTTTTATGTTGTTTCCCATTTTGCCGAGTTTTTTTGCGGATACCGTTTTTGGGCTGAACACTGTGACTCTTTAAATTAATGACTAGTAATAGATTATATACCTCCTAAGATGCAGTAGTAGCTGGTTCTAATCTCGGCGAGTGTTAACATTTTGTTGTGATGTACGTATCTTATTTCACACATAATTAACATAAAATATTCTACAGTATTTTTGCGGCACGTTCCAGAGTGGTGAATACTCTCAGTATCGCCCTGTTGAAATACCACCGTTACTGAGTTCATATTTCACTCCGTAACGAGGTGCAACTATACTAGCTTTAGAATTTCGTCGATTTTCTATGAAGTTCAATACATGTTTAATCTTTGAACAAATGCAGGACAATATTTGTTGTAATGCGTTTAAGAAGCCAGGTCTTAGACCCCTTATAAACAAATTAATAAAATTAAACATTTGGTAAGATAAATGAATGTGAATGAAGCAAAAAGTTTGCACTAAGAAACAGTTGTGTAGCATTCCATCCCCTCAACATGTTAATTAGTTAGTTAATTAAAATTAATTTATGATTAAGCCAAATTATATAATGCTCTCCCAAATTATATTAGAGGTGCCACGGAGTTTCAAATGTTTAAGAGCAACATAAAAATGTGGATAAATAACCACGAAGATGAGAAAATTATAAATATTATGAAGTCAATATAGAACCAGTGACACCAACGCAGCAACCTACCATACAGTCCGCCTCGGAATAGGGAATTCCCTAGTGAGGAGGACTATGAATAAAATATATTTTATTTTCAACATCTGTATTGTTATTAATTAAAGAAATTATTACAGTTTCCCAATATGGTATTCTTACAAAGTATGCACTTGCAATCCCTTCAACAATGCCCTTTCTATCCATTTGCTAAATTGATATAAACCCATTAGGGCCTTTCCATTATAGCCCCTAGCGCTAGCCCTAGACAAGAAAGCAGTTCTCGGGAGAAAGAATGCGGATCTATGTTGCTACTAAAAGAAACATAAAAATAATACCGCCCCTTTATTAATATATTACCTACTCTGCCTGAAGGTAATTGTAATTAACAATAACAGTGAAAGCTTAACGTCACAGTTATAATACATTGAATTTTATGGATAATTGAAAACATATTCAAGTGTTATTCTTGTAGAGCCATCCGCAATATTATTATTATAATAATGTATTTAAATAATGTATTGTACATTAAAAACTATTAATTATTTAGTACATATAAGAAATTAGACATAATATTTGTAAATAAATACAACCAACTACCTAACTAACTAACCATCACGCCGTTTCCCCGCAGGGATAGGCAGAGAAGACGGACCGCCATATAACTCTGTCTTGGCACACTCCTTGCTTCATTTACATTCATACATCGTCTCACACATAATTTTTTTTTATTCTGACTCTTCACATGACCCGATTCAAGTATTTGATTTACTTGATCGTGCCATGTCTTTCTCGGGCGTCCTCGACTTCTTCTTCCATTCACTTTCGCATCATATATTATTTTCACACTTCTTTCTTCGTTCATTCGATCTACATGCCCAAACCATCGAAGCGTCCCTTTCTTGATCCTAAATAATTACAAAATAAGTAATATGGAAAATAAAAAGTAGATAACTTTACAAAAAATTTCAACACTTTTTTTTATTCAGGCAGTGTTGTGGATCACGTCAGTGAGGAGAAATTCTTTCCAGAATCAACTAGATCTCCCTTCTGAATCTCTCCTCACTGACATAGAATTTGTTCAGGACAAAATTTAGTCCATTATATTGGCGATGAAGAGAAGGAATGAAAAAGACCACCATTCAAAATTGAAACGTTGCTTGAAATGGCTTTAACCTGCTTTGGTGACCAGATCTGAATAGCCAGGTACCTCCCATCCTTCCCGTCCACACTACCTTTAGCCTCACAACATACCCCAACTGGGGATGTCATAGACTCACTGGCTCTAGACGGTTGGGAGCAGTCATTCACGTAAAAAAGGAAGAAAGGACAAAGAAAAATCGAAAGTCCTGGCTACTCATTTTTTTTTTACTATGCACAAGAGTCTCCAACTGCTCTCAACGGTCTAGAGCCAGTGAGACTATAGCATCCCCAATTGGGGTATATTGTGAGGCTTAAGGTAGTGGGGAGGAGAAGGAGATGAGGAAGGGGAAGGTTGATAAGTACCTGGCTATTCAGATCTGGTCACCAAACACGGCTAAAGCCATTTCAAGCAACATTTCAATTCTGAATGATGGTCTTTCACCAGGGCGATACTTGGAGTATCTACCACTCTGGAACGTACCGCAAATATACTATATATTATTTTATATCAAATAAATGTGTTATGACACATATCAAATTTATCAATCAAATTTATTTGCGCAGGGCGGGTTTAAGCCCGTGTCGTCTGGATTCGTAGTCGAGCGTCTTACCACTCGCCATGCAGGCCGTAAAATAATCGTCCTTTGTATTAAGTAAAAGATCCAACATAATGCCATGAAGGTAATAAACACTTTCTGTCGAAAACTCAAATGCGTAAGTCACAAGTGGCAGTATTAAGAATGTGAGTACAGACAGAGCCGGATTGACCATATGGCGGTGTAGGCGATTGCTTATGGACCACATTTATTTTAGAGGCCCGCGAGTTCATCAAAAACTTACCCTAAAGCTTTCTTAAAATGTTCTCAAAATCTAAAAAAAAAATCGACACACATTCAATCACAAACTACAGCCTATAAGTTGCATATAAATTGAACGTAGTTCACAGGCATCACGTATATATTTTACGTTATCGTTATAAGACGTCAAAGAGGATAAAATGTATTGTAAGCTCTCTTTTGGAAACATTTAAGTTTAATTATAATATATTAAAGTAGAGTTAACAAAAATATTAACGTGCGACATTTTTTTCCCATGTAATATTATCAGAATATGAGATGGTTTTAATTTAATTCAACAAAACAATTTTCCAAAAAAAAGGCAAATGTATTCGAGGTATATATATATATATATTTTTTTTTAAAGTAAGACAAACATTCCCGGGTTACGAATAACCTGACAATTTGAAAACGTGATGGCCATCATAAAAAAGATTTTGCTTGTGCAATGATGGAGGACTTAAATATTTGAACGCACGACGCCCTGGTGGGAATCCGACGCGTTCTCCACTCAGCTACTGACCGGTCGAATATTGAATATTGATATTGACCTACAAAAGTGTGTCGATGGTAAGCTGCAATACAAGTGTGAATACGTGATGGCCTGGTCAACATTGGATTGGAGAGAGAGCTAAATATTTTTACCCACCCCGCACAAATTTACGATAAATCACTTTATCCGCCCACTACGTTTTCCCGTTATGAGAAAGAGACAAGACAAGTGGTCACATACTATCGCACCACTTTTAGGTATGTAGTAGGTTTTCCGTATCCCGCTTCTCCGGTGACTCCGCCCACTACGTTTCGTTATGCGACATAACTCAACGGTTTATGAGGTTATACACTATTTTTTTTTTGCTAACAATACTGTGAAAAAGTGGTTTTACAAATAAACGCTGCATTATTTCGACATGCGCTATGAATGGATGTAAAAAGGTGTGTCCATGAAAACCCTAGCCACGCCCGAGTCAGGCAAAAATCAACAATCCTGACTACACAAGCTATCCTTCCTGGTATATTATTGCTCAGAGGATATTCCAGTATATTGCAGTCCGATACGTTGACTGCCTAGGGACCTCGGGGCCCGATCCGGCACTGGCCACTGTGTACGAAGCACGCAGTGCCGACATTATCATTACGCGTGGAACCGCACGAGGAATGTAGGTGAAATTCGGGCAACCAACCTTCGGCGACATTACAAACGGCGGGTTTTTACTCCCCCCAAGGCTTTTGGAAATTTAACAAACCTTACCGACTTTTAACCCATCGGTTACCGAATTCTGAAAATTCCTTCGGATGCCAAGAAGACACGCTAGCGTTACCGTAATATACTATGTAAAGGTTATGTACGCATTCAACTGTGATAAGTAAGTAATATATAAATATATTCATTATATGGTCGCTGAAAAGGCAAAAGGGATTAAGGAACATTTTGGTTAAAAATGAGTTGAATCTGCAGTTTTGATCAGTTCCTTTTTCTGCATCGAATGCTCTGACTCTCGTTTGATTGTAAAGACTTTTGTGGCCCTTCAGCTATCTTAAATATATTTACCATTTGGGAGAAGGCTTGACTCAAGCGACACAAGTGTGGGACTATTTTATCTTTTTGCCGCTCTTGGTAACTAAGTAAGAGCATTGAGTTACCTGAGTTAACTTTTTTTAAATTCCAACCAGGTACTGAAGACTATTGAATTTTGTTGTAGAACAAAAAAAAACTCTAAAGTACTCTGGTGTAAGCTTCCAAAAATGGCACTACAGCCCTTTTACCTTTCCGGCGACGATATGCAGTTAAACCTGAAATAAGGATAAAAAATCACTGACCCGTTCATTATTTGGCCTCCTTTGAATTACATCGTCTCTCTTCTCTTACCTTTCTATGAAACATGTGGTCGTTTATTTGAAAAAAAAGCATTTTGAATATTTAATTACTTGTAAAATTTTTAAAAAATATGTTAATTTGACAAGTTGAAAAAATATTATTTTGGAAGAGCTTAAATTTTAGGCTGGTATTGTATAAGCTTACGGAGCTTATTTGAGGAATGCTGGGAGGCTGAAAGAAGTGGAGAAGAGAAGAAGAAAGGTAGAAGCAAATCGGGAAGTAACTATATGCTTATTCAGATCTAGTCACTAAACATAGCTATAACCATTTCAAGCGACTTCAGGATATGTCTCTCGCCGACGCGATAAACATTAAACAGATTAGGTATGTGAGTATTTACATATATTCGATGAAAGTCTGACGGCCTCCATGGTCGAGTGGTAAGCTGCTCGACTTCAAATCCAAAGTTCGCGGGTTCGAACCCGGCGTGCGCAAATAACTTTTAATTAATTGATATGTGTCATGACATATTTAATTAACATAAAATAATATATAGTATATTTGCGGCACGTTCCAGAATGATAAATTCTCTAAGCATCGCCCCGGTGAAAGACCATCATTCAGAATCGAAAAGTTGCTTAATATGGCTTTAGCTGTGTTTGGTGACCAGATCTGAATAGCCAGGTACTTTTCAATTTTCATCTTCCCCATTTCCTTCCCCTCCTCACTACCTTCAGCCTTACAACATACCCCAATTGAGGATGCCATAGTCACACTGGCTTTAGACGGTTGGGAGTAGTTGGTACTCTTATGCGGTACTCACTATAAAAATAAAAAAAGTAAAGCAAACCAGATGTAAATACTCGATTACTTTATTAAACTAACACAACCTGGCATGTTCACATTGTAAAATAACGCACATGAATTACGCCAAGTTTTTTTCCCACACCGAGTTTTGAACACACAACCTCTGGGTCTGGGGCCAAGAAGCTTATCGCCCTGCGTTCACAAAGTAGTATTTTTTCATCCTTGATTTTTTTAATAGATGCACGTTACGGATATATTTCTTTGCTAGGGGGATAGCTAAATAATATATTTTTAATCATCTGCCCACTCCAACACAGATATTTCTTGAAGGAGTGTGATAATATTGAATTGAGTGCGTTTCATGAATCAGAACAAGTTTGGTATTAGCTTAGGGGCAAACCAGACTTCACTCAAAACAGTGAATCATTCTTGAACCTTGGAGACTGGTTTCCAGTGACCAATTGTATTTATTGCACATGCCCATTCCCATGCCCCACGAACCAAAACATCATTAGTACACGTATCTAATACGAATTGCACAATTGAAATTGCTTTCTTCTAGAAGCAAGCCGCAATATTAAAGACACTATGAGTCTTAGGGATGGTCGATATTTCTGTCTCGGCGACTTTCTGATCACTGGAACCGTGGATTTTATTTTTCAGAGGAAACGGTTATTTTTGGAACCGGTTTATTTTTATCCGAAAAATTGTAACTAACACTAGATAGAATATCAAAAATTAGCATACATTTAAAGGAACCAGTGCTTTTTTGTTAGAATATTGCAATGAGGAACCGGTCCCGGCTTTTTTTTCAAAGAACCGATTCCTTTTTAAATAATTTCTCCAGCTCCCTCCCTCCCCATAAAATCTAGAATTTCCAAAATCCGAATATATTAGAATATTGATGAACCTTTCCAGATTTAAAAGTAGCTGGATGAAGAACCGGTTCCACGTCTGTATCTGGTAACTGTAACAGCAGTGACACCCCATTTAAAATATAACCATCTCTACATCTTGGCGGAAATTGGATTTTATGTCCCTGATAATTTCACGCGAGGCCGCCAACACAGGCTTCTGTTTCTTCCCAGGTGCAGAACTAACTTACCAATGGTGATGCCCCTGGGAAGACGAACTAGGTTAATTAACTGCCTCGCAGGAAATTTGGATATTTTTCACACGAGCTACAACAAGTTTAAGCAAGAACTAACTATTAAGTTCTAACTATATTATGTACTTCTTGAAAACTGTTGTTTTGTTTTTGTTTTTAAACTTCTTTTTACCTTAATATTTATGTATTTATGATTACCATTTTTTGTGTTTTTTGCAATGTGTAAAACTGTTTTTGCAAATATTAAATAAATAAATACTAAATATGTATATGGCTCCTGTTGAAGAGAGTGGCAAGTCGAGATGGCTGTGGAAATTTAACTCGATCCTTCTAACTGCCAGGAAAGCGCCCTACCCACCGAGCTATCGACCAACTAATGACTAACTCCGTGGCAGAGTAGTAAGATCCTCGGATCTATCTGAGCCAAGACGTCACGTGTTTAACACCTGCGAAGCACTTCAAATGATTGTTAAGATAATCTACAATAATTATTATCTTCAGAGTACATTTTGCCACATGATCTCTAACAGGTTGTAAGAACTCTATTAAATTTAGACAATATATGTGGAATTTTAATCACTTTTACAATGATTTGGTTAATATAAAATATTTTTTTATAACCGACCGTCAATTGGTGGAACGGATAGAATGCCACACACCTCTCCCTGGCACACACGCTCAGCGTTATCTACATTCATACCAATTTACTTGTCTTTGTTTAGCCTTCTTTTATTAAATACAATTGTAATTAGTACATATTTTTTTGACACGAACCTACCTACTACTTACTACGAATATAATATTGATTCACCCTCTTGAGATTCCTGTTCTAAGTTGATATCCACTTGATCGTATACTATTTATTTCAATCAATGGACTAGACCATTAAATTCTTAGCTACTTCTGTAAGGTGTTGAAACAATGACACTTTTAATTTTGATAACTCCACACAGGGGGTTTTAAGGCTTTTCCCGGGATCCATGTCCTCTTTGGGGATGCTGTGTAGTGTGTCTATAAATAAAGCAAGGACTGAACTTGGTCTTGAAGTGACCAGTTAGTAGTTGAGTGGAAAAACGGGTCTGATTCTTACTCGGGCACCGTGGGTTCAATTACTTCGCTAGCTAAGTCCTCCATCATTGCGCAAGCAATGTTTTCGGATTATTATAATGAAAGTAGGAGTTTTTCAAATATTATCAGGTTATTCAAAACCCATGAATGTTTTTTTTTTCTTTTTTAAAATTAAATCCATATAGTAGAAGGGAGAAAATGTACAAACCGGCAAATCATTCCAGAAAAGAGTTTTGAATGTAAGAAATTTAAAAAAATCCATTCTCATGAGACATATTTCAACCGTGAACAGTGTTAGGCAGGTGTTTTGCGTGCCTTCCGGTAGTGCACTGTTGCCCAAGAGGTCAATTCAACTACTTCTTCGACCAGCTTCCATTGAAATACCGGTAGAATAGGGACATAATTCCCACCATACATTTATGTTCTAAAAACTGAAAAAATAAATGGAGAGATACACTTCTGGAAAAGTATGCACAGAATTATTTGAACATTAGCAGCCAAGCGTTGTATTCTATAGACGTAAAATACAAGACACGTCTTATTCATACAAATCTTACGAAAAATGTAGCACCACTAATGTTGCACCACTAAATGTTTCACCCGCTTATGAAAAGGATAGCCATTCAAAGAATATGTGTGTGCGGAAGCGATAGCTATATGAAGCGTATTTTGAAGGTATGTCTCGTTGACTTAGTTTAGTGCAACCGGGCGCGTTATCTCAGTAACGTATCTACATTATTTAATTCATATAAGTTGTATTCTAGAGATTTTGGAAGAGCTCGAGATTCAAGCCCGCCACAACAAAATAAATTAGAATGGAGACAACGATGGAAAAAATATGTTTTAGGGTAGCAGAACTGTAATTTTTTGGGCGATTAACAGTTTAAACATACGATTTGACTATAGATTATGGAATACTTTTGCATTTAGCCGTCAGTGTGAGAGGCCGTTAGGAGTAATTCATACTTGAACAGGTGAAACCATATCAATAAACGGTAGTCATCAATACGTCAATGGTTGATGAAGGTGGAACATAAATTTAATCTTTGGAGGTGTTGGATAGCTCAGTGGGTAAAGCTCTCTGCTATTAGATATTTGTCTATTTATTAACACTTCATAATATGTACTGTACGTATTATAAATATGGAAATATAATACTCACGGAGGTTGACTGGCCTACTCATTATGCATAACTAGTTGTTACACGTGGAAAATCATGAGATTTAACTTGACTTGTCAAGAAAAAAAATTATTTGCTTATTTTAAAAATATTCTATAAGAGTCCCAATCGTCTGGAGTCAGTGAGACTATGGCATCAACAATTGAGGTATGTTATGAGGCTGAAGGCAGTGGAAAGGGAGAGGAGATGGGGAGAGGAAGGTTGGGAAGTACCTGGCTATTCAGATCTGGTCACCAAAACGGCTAAAGTAATTTCAAGTAACGCTTCGATTCTGAATGACGGTCTTTCACCAGGGCGATACTTAGAGCATCTACCACTCTGGAACGTGCCGCAAAACATACTATACATTATTTTATATTAATTAAATGTGAAATAACAGATATTAATCAAATAAAAATTATTTACGCAAGCCGGGACTTAAGCTCTCTACCTCTGGATTCGTAGTCGAGCGTTTTTACCACTCGACCACACAGGTTTAAGAAAATAACCTAAAACCTACCAAAATATTGACCGATTTTATTAATCTTTTTTTATAATTTAACAAAATAGTTTTAAAATGTGTTATAATACACATAATTGAAAATATTGTTTGTTTTTGGGAAGGTCTACAAAAGGAGTCTCAGTACTAACTAATAATTTTATGAACACATTTGTCGGTTCCAAATTTGAAAACGTCTCATTCATATGTATGTACGTACGTACTCACAAAGGAAATTATGTATGGTGAATTTTTTTTGTAATTAAATTTTCTCAAGCCACGAAAAACAGATCGAAATAAAATTGTTGCTAGTATGAAAAACATGAGTATACGAGTGGTGAAGCGATAGCAACATTTACTTTCCCATTACTTGCGCTGAACCACGTTCAACCCACGTGCGCTCTCCAGTGTTTACAATCCGCCGGCGTTGGGAGGAGTGGGTGGAGGGAGAGAAGGAGGGAGCGGGCAAGAGGAAGGGCAGGAGGAGTGTACCCGCGGGGGGAAGTAGGTCACAAGAACTGCGTACACGTGTGCGCCGGGGAATGTCAAACTGTATGCAGGATGCAGCTAGCGCCCAATATTATTAGCTTAGATGGAGATATTTTAGACATTCAATTTAATATTATTATTATTCAGTTCTGCTAGTTAAAGTTTTTTCTTAGTAACAGCTGTTTCGGCATTCGCAACAGAATTTCGGTCCAAACTGAAAACTTACCTTTTCAGACTCTCATATCCTTACATTCATTAAAAGAATCTCAACATAATCTGTCTCTCGACGAATCACCTTAAGATATACAAATTTTAACCAAATCCTGTACTGTACGACAAATCCAGAAAGTCCGTTTTTTAATCTCGCTCCCATGCCCTAAATAAGAAAGAAAAAAAAAATGAATAAAATGAAAATAAATAAATAAAAATAATTAGATTTTTTTTTTTAAATTTAAGTTTATTAAGGGTGTCCTATCTGATAGGACCTGCCAGGTAAGTATGTTCCTGTATATTTTCTTATTTAAACTAGGAATCAATATGTAATAATAGAAAAATAAGATCTGTACAGCGCCCTTGAGGTGATTTTTCACAAAAACGGCGCTATACAAATCATCCAATTATTATTATTATCAGACTGTGGTTAGGCCACATGGAAATTACTTATTTACATGATTTTTGTTCACTGTTTAATTACTAATTACGATAAAAAGAGGAATTGAACTCACGACGGCCGAATCAACTGGTCAACCCAGGGGAAGGTTTATGGAAGACTTAGTAAAAGAACTGAGTGGAGGACTGAACGCTGTTGGCGCAAATAGTGAGAAGAAAGGTGTGGGCTTCGGCGTGAAAATAAACAATCTGAAAATATGTTGCATATTGTATGCGGACGATGCGGTGCTGATTGCTGACAGTATGGAAGATCTACAGTTTATCGTGTCTAGGATGAACTAAGAATGTAAGGAGAATGAGTTAATGATGAATGTAGGTAAGTCCAAAGTCGTGGTGTTTGAAAGAGAGAGTACGCAAACAGCGTGCAATATAGTTGTGAATAATAAATTCTTGGAGCAAGCGGATGTGTTTGTGTATTTAGGAAGTATGTTTACGAGAGACGGAAAGGCTGATAAGGATATTGAAAGAAGGGTGAATGCAATAAACTCCATAAATGGAGGACTGAACTCTGTTGGCGCTAATAAAAAAATGTCGAAAGAAGCTAAGCTAGCAGTCCACAATGGAGTGCTTATACCAACCCTAATGTATGCCAGTGAGGCATTAAACTGGCAGAGAAAGTATGAAAGCAGACTGAATCTTGTGAAAATGAGATCCCTCAGACGTATGTGCGATAAAACCACGTATGACTGTGTTAAAATGTGGATATCTGGAAAGAACGCAAGGCTGATGTAAGCGAAATGAATAGGATCAAGAAAAAGACGCTTAGATGATCTGGGCACATAGAGCGAATGAACAAAGAAAGAGTGTGAAAAGAATATATGATGCGAAAGTGAATAGAAGAAGTCGGGGACGCCCGAGGAAGATATGGCACGATCAAGTGAACCAAATACTTGAATCGGGTCACGTGAAGAGTCAGAATAACAAAAGAGTGTGCATGAGACGATGTACAAATGTGAACAAAGCAAGGAGTGTGTGCCAAGACAGAGTTGTGTGGCGGTCCGTCCTCTCTGCCTACCCCTTTGGGAAAACGGCGTGATGGCTAATTAGTTGGTAAAAACCAAATTGTCTTAAATTGTTAATGGATATAAATGTAATAAACATTAATGTTACATATTTTCTTAGGAAACGATATAAGAGTACTTACTGTCCATATCCTATATAATGTCTCACCTTAGTACTTAATTCCGTATCTCTGATTCCTAGCACGTATATAATTTTTTGATTATTATTTAACAAGAGAGCGTTATTTCATTTAATGTATGTAAATACACCCTTAACTTCCATGTTCTTTTTTACTCCACTGTACAAAGTAGACCGCCACAAGAAGGGCATATAGTTACAGAACCTTATTTGGATACATTTTGATATTATATTAATGTTGATGCACCTTGATGTATTATATACCAATATGATACCACACAAAAAGCTTAACTGCTAAGAAAACAAGGAGGTAGGGGAGAAGGAGGAGATGAAGTTTGGTAAGTACTATTCTGCTCTGGTCACTAAACAAAGATAGAACTGTTTCAAGCAACGTATCCTCCACTCTATAACGAGGTGCAAATAAATTATTTATTTCATATTATATTAAAAAAAAGCCGCTGTAAATATTTTGACCCGTGACCTAAATACAGTTTTTTTTTATTGTAACTGAGTAATCCAAAGTATCAGGTCAGCACCCAAGAGCGTCGCCAAACTCCGAAATCGTTGAGCAAGCAATAATTTCAGATTTTTATGAAGGGAGTCAAAAAAGATGAGGGAATGTTAGTGTTTCTGAAAAAAAGTTTAGTTTCGTGAGAAACCCAGCTTTCTTTTTTCTGCCAGGCTTCACGTTTTTGCCATTGGCGAAATTTACATCGATCGAAGTACGAAAATAATGACAAATATGAAATTTGATAAATCGGTGATAGTTACAAAAAAGATGTTGGAATAAATTTGTTTTTTTCTCTTAATAATAATATACACCTCAAGGGTGCGGTAAAATCTTAATTCCTAGGCTAAGTCTTCTTACTAACTACGTAATCTTCTATAGCATTTTCATTTTTTTAAATATATTATACACAGATATAATACGTGGAAGCATAATTAGCTGTCAGGTCACTTTAGAAAAACACAATTATTATAGTTATTTATAATTCGAAGAAAGATACAGTTTCACACTCAGAGAACAAAAAAAAGTAAGAAGTACTAATTGTTTTACAAAATGTTCAACGCTCCCAAATCTGGAGGCCTCACACTTTGACGGGCACCGTGACGCACAAAATATTTCCGCACGTGTCCGTAGTAGCACTCGCAACACTAGAGAATGCGTAAGATGCACGCGTGTGTGTGGAACTACCACATCTACACACTGGCTGCATTATAGGACCTTAGTACCTAACGTGTATACGATGTAAGGTTGTTGCATGTGTTGGTGACGGTCGCTAGAATGAACCGACATATTAGTATATCGTACAAATCGTCCCTTTGTAAGTTGCGAGCGATGGAAAGTTCATTGCTGCTTGTGTGTGGTGGTACAACTTAGACCTGCTAGTGTGAGTGTTTTTTTAGAGATTAGAGATGAGACGCAGAACTAGAGGGCCGAAAAGGAGAGAGGGCGGTGGACATATTCGCAAACGCAGAAAAAAATAGAAAAAAAGAAACTCAATTTTTGTTGCCGTAAGAAGAAATTAACTCATATTGGGCACATCTTGAAGAACGATAATTACTAAATTATCTAAGTGGTAACATTGAGGAAATTCGTAGTAGAAAAATGGCTTTAATGCTTAAGTGAATGGTTCTAGTGCAGTTCCACTGAGTTATCCCTGGATGCAGCCTCCAAATTAATAATAGCAATATTTGAATAGTTTTGTAAACATCGTATTTGTGAAAAATCACCTGAAAGGCGCTGTACAAATCTTAAGTCTTATTGATAATTATAATATTTGGATCATTTGCATAGCGCCGTTTTTGTGAAAAATCACTTCAAGGGCGCTGTACAGATCTTATTTTCTATTGTTACATATTAATTCCTATTTTAAATGAGAAAATATACAGGAACATACTTACTTGGCAGGTCCCATCAGATAGACACACTCATTAACTTAAAATTATAATTATGCTTTTTTTTCGATTTCGGGCATGGGAGCGAAATTAAAAAATGGACTTTCTGAACTTGTCGTACAGGACAGAATTTGGTTAAAATTTGCATATTTAAAGGTGATAGGCTTTATCTTATCACTTACTACATATTATAATCTCTGACATATTAATATTTATTTATATTATGTACGGAGATTATATACAGAAGCATACTTATCATACAGTTATTTAATATTTTCGTAGAAAACAATTACTTTGTGGTTTGACATTTAATGATATGTAAAAATAACTTTATATTTATATCATCAGGGTTGAAATTAAACTTGTAATTTAATTTTGAACCCTGATGATGCTTAGGCAATGCGAAACCGGTCGGTCACAAAAATTAAAATAAGCTCTGTGGTCTTACAATTTTGTTTTTTCATTTCTCTACAGTTATTTTAGTTATTGCTAGTTTGGAAAAAGATATAGTTTTACATTCAGAGGACATGATATTAGGAAAATTATATTATGGTTTATAGTTTATTTAAAGTATTGTTGGTTAGTTTGACCGAGTATTTATAAGTGATGACAGATAGGTAAAATCAATAAGACCTGATACGATACAAATTTCATCATGACAATAAGTACTAATTATAAGCAGAATATAAAATCATGCCAACAGAGATTGTCTGGTCAATAGTTTCCAGTCGAGGGACAAATCAAATAGAGCAGCGGAAGCGCATGACCTTCAATAATTGAAGAGGAACTTCTAGTAAAAGAGACAGCACGAAGGTTTAACAGCACACTCGCATAGTTTAAGAATTTATCAAGAGGAGAGAATAGGAATAATAATAACACAAAGTAGGCTAGCACTCCAAAAAAAAAAAAAAAAAAAAACTTTCAACTGGCAGAAGAAAAATAAAAGTAGAGTGAATGCTTTGGAAATGAGATCCTTGAGTTGTAGGTGTGGTAAAACCATGTATGACCGTATCACGATGATAATGAGATTAGGGCGAGAAAGAGGCGATTATTCATATGATGAAATTGAACAATTTTTGAAAATGTCTTCTAATGAATTGCTTTTCCTCAATCATCACAATACTAATTATGGGTATAATTCTCCAATGTCCAGAATGTCAAGACTTGTTAACTCAAGCCATAGTCTTGAAATTTTTGGTAGCAGTCTAAATGATTTTTGTCATTCTTTACGACTCTACCAAAACTTTGACTAGACCATGGCTTGAATGTTCTCTCTTATGTTTATTTTGTCCTATTTTTGTCATCGCGTCATTTATTATTATGTATGTGCTATTCTTTATCTGTTGTTCTTTTTTCCATGTCGTGTTTTATATGTCTTTTTTGTAATTGCACTTTAGTCCATTAATTTATAAATAAATAAGTTCCAGAAGGAATACAAGGCGGATGTAAGCGTTGCAATCTTTGAAGCACAGGCGTCAGGCGGAAATGCTGTCCCTGTTCTACCGGTATTTTGATGGAAGATGGGTCGAGAAACTTATTGATCCCATCGGCACCGGTGCATAATCCGGAAACTCGTCAAACGCGCGCCCAACATGTGTGCACGGTTGACATTCGATAATTGAGAACAGGCTGCTTCTACGACTCGTTCTTGTGTTAAACATTTCGGCTGTGGAACGATTTGCCGGCCTCTGTGTTTTCTCCCTCCTTCAACATGAGCCTTTTCAAACCCAGGTTTACTCCTTCTTTTCCTCAAAAAGACCTTCCACACAGCATCCTCAAAGATACCATGCCTTTTTTATGCCTTCTGTGCGGAGTTAATGGAAAAAAAGCGATGTAATGAGCAAGATTAAGGAAGAGACGCTCAGATGGTTAGAATAAGCAGAGTGAATGAAGGAGTACATAAGACGCCAAAGTAATTGGTAAAAAAGTTGGGGGTGCCCGAGAAAGACATGGCACGATCAAGTGAATCGAGCCCTTGAGTCGGTTCATGTAAAGAGTAATAGTAGTGAAGCGTATTCAGTAGCGGTTCAACCTATCCGCCTGCCCCTGAGGGGAAACGGCGTGGAGGTTAGTCAGTTAGTCTTTGGTAAAAAAAAAACATGCACGCTTATGTTGGTTAATTGAGTGGTAGATACTATCAGTATCGCCCTGGTAAAAGCCTTGCATTCTGAATCGAAACCTTACTTTAAATGACATTAGCCGTTCAGGTAACCAGATTTTAAAATCCAGACACTTAACCATCTTCCTCTACCCATCTCCTTCCCCTCCTCGCTCCCCTCAGCCTCACAACATACCCCGATTGGGAATTCTGTAGTTCCACTGGCTCCGGGCAGTTAGTTTTAGGCAGGATTTTTTTTTGCATACATAAAAAAAAGAGTGTCTGGATAATATTCGTTAAGAAAAAGAAAAATAAATAAAATCTACCCTTCCGTTGGCCTTGAGTACTTTTCGGATCACCTCGTTCGATATCCGGTCGTATCTCCACGGCTCTACCAAACATACGCGTCTAATGTAAGTCCTTGTTCGAAATCCGGTCGTATCTCCACGGCTCTACCAAACATACGCGTCTAATGTAAGCCCCCCGTGATCCTCAACTCTCCTTGTATCTCGTTCTAACTAAATATGAAATTTAATCAGTTTTTTTTTCGAGTTCGAATGCTCTGACTCTCGTTTGATTCTGAAAACTTTTGTGACCTTTCAGTCATCCAAAGCATGTTTACCATTCTGGAAAAGACTTGACTCAAGTGACACAAGTTTGGGACGATTTTTAGCTTGTTGTCGCTTCAGGTAACTCAGTGAGAGCATTGAGTTACCTGAGTTAACTTTTATTTTCGAAATCCAACCGGGTACTGGAGGCTTATGAATTTAACAAAAAAATAAGGAGTCAGGTGTAAACTTCTCAAAATGATACTTCACCACTTTTGCCTTTCCTGCGATGGCATAATATTTTATACTAATCAAATGTGAAATAACTCTTAATTAATTCAATAAAAAATATTTGCATTCGCCTGGATTTGAACGAGCCACCTTTGGATTCGTAGTCGAGCATCTTAACCACTTTACCACGGAGGCCGTAGGTAAATTTCAGAATTTCCTCTCTCCCGGGTACCAGATGAGCCCAAACTATACAAATTTACGATAAATCACTTTCTCCGAGTTTTCACGTCGAAAACCGTGAGAGAGAAAGAGACAAGAAAAGTCTTTATATAATATTGCAACACTTCCAAGAGTGTAAAAATGTTCTCCGTCCGCGCTAACTTTACATCATTCAACGGATTTTGAGGTTATTTCCCATATTTGTGTTGATTAAAATACTTGCAGTGATTATACACGTAAATCAAACATGAAGGTGATATGTACTATACTTGAATATATCGCACCACTTTTAGATATGTAAGCATGGATTTGAACGCGCCACCTTTGGATTTGTAGTCGAGCGTCTTAACCACTCGACCACGGAGGCCGTAGGTAGATTTCTGAATTTCCTCTCATCAGCAGGTATGGCACGGCCTCCCGGGTACCAGATGAGCCGCGTTAGATAACGCAGATCGTGTCTCGCTCGGCGGGTGGGGGTGGGGGTGGGTGGGGAGGCGCCCGCAGGTCCGAGGAACTAGGCCCGTGTAATAATAATACCACCGAACATTATAAAATCCAAATTCCATTCGGTAAGTGTGCCGGTTGCGCAATACGCCGTGGAAAAACTTTCACATCGGCCAGCGATCTTCAAACTGCGGGATTATTATTTTTAATATTTCATTTTTCAATTCTGTCAACCCGACTCTTTATTGGCAGTACATCAAACTATCCAACTAACCATCACGTCTTTTCTCCACAGGGGTAGGTAGAGAAGACGTATCCTCACTGCCTACCCCTACACTCCTTTCTTCATTCACATTCATACATGTTATTCTGTTATTCTCAACTTCTTCTTCCATTCACTTTCGCGTCATAAATTATTTTTACACTCCTTTCTTCCTTCATTTGCTCTACATGCCCAAACCACCTTAGCGTTCCTTTTTTGATTCTATTCACTACGTTTACACCAGCTTTGCATTTTTTCGGAGATCCACATTTTTAATAAGGTTTTACATAGTTTTATCGCATATACACCTCAGGGATCTCATTTCTACGGCATTCAGTTTACTTTCATCCTTCCTCTGCCAGTTCCATACCTCATTGCTGTACATCAAGGTTGGTAAAAGCACTCCATTGTGGACTGCTAGCTTCGCTTCTTTGGATATTTTTTCTATTTGTCATCATTTTATCGGTTTTTGCAAATACATGTAATTTGCCCGTCTCGCTTTACGATGTTTGTTCTTGGATGGGTAATATTGGTATTATTTTACTTGTTCGCATCTTGATAGCCCTTCGCACTAACAACCAAGTTTGCGATTACTGTAATTCAATCGAAAATTTAAGCCAAAAAGTCAAAAGTCGATTAAAATATTCTAATAATAATAAAAATGATATTCTAGTTGTGTAATAGTTCACCTCAAGCGCGCTTTACATTAAATTACCTAACCTAATATAACAACAAAAAAATAATTTATAACAAATAGTTATAAAAAATTTAACTTTTTACATTATGATCGTCATCATAAATCATGAAAATATGTTCAGATATAGTTATAAAAGTACATGTGTACATCAACAGATTAAAAAATCAATTTACTAGAAACTAGAGCGTAAAAAATCCAGTTGAAAAGTATGTATAAATATGAACAAATTTGTTTAATCCATAAAAAGAGAATAAAATTGAAGATAGTCTTGGTACTTAAAAAAAGTATTATTAGGTAACGATTCTAAAAAACAGTGAATACACAAATATAGAATTTATAATCGTTAAATAACTTATGATGGACTTCGTAAAATTATCTTTTTCGATCGGTGATGTTTATTATAAGGTATTAAGCGGATTTAAATGGTAACATAGATTATTAAAATTTGACGATTCAATTGACTTTTGTTATTTTAAATAGTCATTTTCAAGAAATTATCCCGAACAATTAAATCCTTAAAAATTTGATTATTTTTTTCGATCATGAACACTGTAATGATTGTTTCAATGAATGCCTTAGCATGTTCATTGCTGACACTGCGCGTCGCACGTTCACAGACATGTGACTGGTATGCGCACAACGTGCCACGTGCGTTTTACTGCCTCTTCGTTTTAAACCGATCTAAAACAGATGCATGGTTTTGAGACAAGCCACAGGGCACAGGGAAACCCGTCACTGTTCGTCAGTTTGAATTGATCCGTCATTCATATGTCATTAATATGTACGAATTGTAGTTAGCAATGAACTTATTAAATAAATAAATCGATTTCATTTACGGCATTTGACAGTTAACTGAAACTTGTAATCATTTAAAAAATATATATGGTGTAAAAATTTGCTTCGTTTTGGAGAAGGTAATTTTTTTTTTGCTGCGGCTTTGAAAAGATGATTAAACGTCAACGAAATAATGAATGCCTAAAAACATTATGCTTCATGCTAGCGGTTAACATTTTTTTTGTGACTCCGCAGTTAGAGAAGCACTGCGCAAACAAGCTTGTAAAGATTCGAGGTATATTTTGGTTAAATGCGGTGTTTTGTTCCCACTCCGCGGACATTTGCCGCCATTATATTATATCACGTCTGTTTTGTGGAGCTCCATCGCCATTGCTGTTACATAGCCGCGGCCGCGGTGCTTACCGCAAAATAAATAATAAACTGGCCGACATTAGGTATGGCCATTATATCGTCATTAGCGCGCGATGTCCGAAAATCGACAAATCTCCTAAAATTTCGATGGACGCGTTGAAACGTCCACAAGAAGGGCATTTTATGCAGTCGAAACGGTGAAGAGATTAGCCGAAAGAAGTATGATATGTGCTTATCTCTGTGTCCGTAGTAAGGTAAATTTTATCTTCCTTGGGGTGAAACCAATCAAACATTTTCAAATGCCGTAAAACGGGATCACTTTGCATCACTTTTGATTAAAAACCAAAAATCTTTTTCGGGGATTGAACAAATATAGTAAAATTAAATGACTAACTAACTAACCATCACGCCGTTTCCCCGAAGGGATAGGCAGAGAGGACGGACTGCCATACAACTCTGTCTTGGCACACACTCCTTGCTTCGTTCACATTCATGCATCGTCACATACATACTCTTCTGTTATTCCGACGCTTCGCGGGGCCCTATTCAAGTTTTGATTCACTTGATCGTGCAACTTTTTCCTCAGGCGTCCCCGACTTCTTCTTCCATTCACTTTCGCATCATATAAAATTTTGGATTTTTTTTTTTAAGTTATGAAAGTTAAAAAGAAAACAAAAACAATTTATAATATCTAATTTGGTTACGACATGGCCAAATTGTACTTTGTGATCATACAACTTTAAATTAAAATATCTTATAAATTATAGCACTGTAATTTTTTTTTTGCTACATACATTTTGCACTTCCAGGATAGCGAAAATCCACGTTTTTATTGATTATGTGTCCATAATATTAAACCATTTTCTAACCTTAAAATATTTTATCATTAACGTCATCCCTATCAATTTCCAACAACTCCTTTTAATGCTATACGTACAACTGAAAACAACATTCGATCAAAAAAAAAAAAACAAAATGTACTTGACTGTTCTGGGTAATATTGCATCGGATGCAATCTTACCAAAAATACAATTAATACGGGATAGCTTTTTAAAAAATCCGTAAAAATAGTGATCTCTAAACTCCGTGAAAAAACCATATTACCAAACTAACAAGGAAATTATACACAATCGAAAACGCGAACAAATTTAATTCACTCGAATTTTTTTGAAGAATGCATATCATGACGGCCTGCATGGTCGATTGTAAGACGCTCAACTGCAAATTTAGAGGTCGCTGGTTCAAGCCCGGCGAGCGCAAATAAATTTTATTTAATTAATATATGTCATAACCTTGAAGTAACAATTTAAGGAGAGAGAGCTAATTTTTTTACAACTCATACAGAGTTGGGATAAATCACTTTCTCCGGGTTTTTACGTCGTACACCATGAGAAAGAAAGAGACAACAAATTTTCCCGAATTATCACACCGCTTAAAAGTATTGTTAGAATGTTCTTCGTGTCCCGCGTCTCCGTTGACTCCGCCCACACGTTATGATACGCGAAATAAATTGGAATTACTCAACGGTTATTAGATTACATGTTATTTTTTTTTAAAATTTTAAAACAATACTGTGAAAAAGTGGTTATACGAATAAACAAAAACATTATGTCGACATGTGCTTCGAATGGATGTATAAATTTGTCTAGCCCTTGTCCTAGCCACGCCCAGGTCTAGCTGAGTCCGGCAAACCTCGTATAAGCTGACTAGAGCTCTCTCTACAGCGCTATTTCTTGTATAATATTGCTCTGAGCTCATAACACAGTTGATTAATATAAAATAGTATTCAGTATATTTACGGCACGTTCCAGATCAATAGATACTCTTAAGTATCGCCCTGGTGAAAGACCACCATTCAGAATTGAAATATTGCTTGAAATGGCTTTAATCGTGTTTGGTGACCAGATTTGAATAGCCAGGTGCTTCTCAACTTTCCTCTTCTCCAATTCATTCTCCTCCCCACCACCTTCAACCTCGCAACATATCCCGTTTGGAGATTCCACAGTCTCACGGTTCTAGACGATTGGGAGCAGTTGGACTCTTATGTGGTATTCACAATATAAAAAAAAAAACATTTCCAGTTTGTCGATGACTCGACACACATCAGAGGGTACTGGTGACACACACCTGTTTGTCAAAAAATAATCGTGTTGAAAAAAAAGACTTTACATTTAATAAACCAGACAACAGATATCTTCAAAATTTTATTTCTCAAATGGTAAATTACCTTGTGAGATGAAAAGTATCCCCGTTTTACGGTAATAAAATTCCTTTCAAACGCATAAACAATTTCACTGGCCTGTGTGGGACTTAGGCGTCCAAAGATCTTATGTAAATTGGCGACATCCATTTTCTTTCAAGTCGGTATAGATCACACTTCCATGGATTTATTGTTCAGTGGATGCAACTACGACATACAATTTGACGTTTAAAAAAAATAAAAAATAAATGTTAATAAAACTCTTAAGTACATACATACTATGTTTCACAAAATAATGTTTTGTGCATCTCATAGTTTCATCTTCTCTTCTTTAGAAGCATTTGTTTGCTCATAAGAACAAACTATACTAACTTATCTTTTTTCCACATTAACTCCAGACAGCAGGCTCTGAGAGATATAATTAACCTGAAGGCCTATTTCATCTTTAGGGATGCTGTGTGGAAGGTCTTTTTGAGGAAAGGAAGGAGTGAACTTGGGTCTTGAAGAGGCCCATGTTGAAGAATGGAGGAAACACAGAGGCCGACAAATCGTTCCACTGAGCTGTTAAACACAAGTCGTAGAAGCGGCCCGTTCTCATATATCAAATGTCAACCATGTACAAATGTTGGGCGCGCGTTTGGCGAGTGATCTATTGTTATCTATGCAGAGAGGCGGGTAGTTACTCTGAGTATCGCCCTAGTGAAAGACAACCATTCTGAATCGAAAATTTCCTTTAAATGGCAATAACCGCGTTTGGTGGCCGGATACCATAGTCCGACTGGCTCCAGGCAGTTTGGTCTCTTTTGCGGTATTCATATAAAAAAAATAGTATAAAGGCGGCCTAAAAAAGGAACCAACGAACAAACGATTTTTTTTTCGTTTAGAGATTTTTGAGTTAACATTATGTTATACCTCACGAGAGCGTGTACAGACAGGGGAACTATATCACCATCCGGTCGGACAACGTTTTGAGGCAGGTAAAATACATGAATACTTGTTCTGATTATTAAAATTCAGTAATTAAATATGTACTTCGACGAGATGACCACTATGAAAAAACAGTAAGTTACTTGTCTCTGACAAATATACGCCCCGATCAAATCACTAATCGCAGTCGAAATGTCGTGTTAATTGAAAAGATCTGAATTGCCACATCCTTTACAAATACTGTCTGCCTTGGATTAATAAAATAAATAAAATTATTACCTGATTTATTCAAAACCACTTTTTTATTCCTGCCTACTTAAAGCGACAAATAAAGATTCATCTCAGTAATATTAGGTACAGTTGCTGCATCCCATTGATGATTTATCGATGTCAGTAGGTGAGTTCTGCCTCTACCAGGCAACTACATAATATGATATTTTATTATAGAGAGTGAATAGCGCATTGAGTATTGGCAGAGGCGGGTTTAGGTCTTAAGCCGCCCTGGGTTTTTTAATTTTTATAATTATCGCAGACGGATACAAGGTCAAATATCTTTAGTTCGAAAGTTAGATGTTTTCCGAGGATAGCTTGCCACGTGTCGTATAAAAAAATCAACCGCCTTGTAAACTTTTATGATGTTTTATCCGTAAATATAGATTGTTCTAGAATCCAGACTTAAAAGCTTCAAATTGAGTGACAGGTTTATTATAGTTATCGTTCAAGATTGAATTCAAAGCAGCTGATCTTGTAGTGAAAAACACAGGTTACGATACGCATTGTACCGTGACTAAAACCTTGTTCGTGATAAACCCCTCACAACCATATTTGATGATCATAGGTGCCTTTGTAATATTCTCCGACCTCGCAAAGAAATCGAGAAAAAAAATGTAAAATACCTGAAGAAGTGCAACATTTGGCTGCACATGAGCCAAAAAAGTTTACCCAGGGAATAGATGTGTTAGTGTTATCATATCGTCGCCGAAAAGGCAAAAGGGCTGAAACGCCATTTTGGGAAGTTTACACCAGAGTACTTCAAAGTTTTTTTTTGTTTTACAATAAAATTCATAAGTATTCGGTACCTAGTTGGATTTTAAAAAAATTACACAGATAACTCAATGCTCTCACTGAGTCACCCTGAGTGGCAAAAAGCTTAAAAAAGTTCCAAACTTGTGTCGCTATAGTCAAGCCTTCTCCCAAATGGTAAATATATATTATATGGCTGAAGGGCCACAAAAGTCTTCATAATCAAACGAGATTCAGAGCATTCGATTGAGAAAAAAGAACAGTTTAAAACTGCATATTTAACTCATTTTTGACCAAAGTGTCGCTTAAGTCCTTTTGCTTTTCCAGCGACGATATGACTGCCCATGGCAGTTGTTGATGGTGTCCAAAAAATGATTTTTCAAAGTATCCAGAACAGCGACAACTTATAACCGTAATTCGGGATGAACTTCTTTATATTTTATAATTTGCAAACTTTGTGTAATATATGGAAACATTATAGTCAATGAAATGCTGCCCTCGTGAAATGTTCCGCCCTAGGCAGTAGCCTCGGTTGCCTTGACCTAAATACGGCCCTGACTGTTGGGTGTTGATTCTCAGGTTGTGCAACACATGGCAGATTCGTTATTCTTCTCCTTTCGATGGGTTCGAGGTTCGATCCCCCGTGGTCTGCGAGTAGCGACTAGTGACGCCATCCATCACTGCTTGGGTTCAGTTTACTTGGGCGTTAGACTTATAAGGACACAAGTGCAGTTAAATTGAGAGCATTCAATGTCTAACTGTTTTTTTTATTATTATATTTTTTTATAGCGCATCTTCAGTGAAATTTTACCTGCAATCGAAGGGTCATTTGAATGAGAGTGAGAAGGGACCTCTGTCTTGAAAAGGCCATATTATTTGTAAGAAGGAAGAAACGTAACAGTCAGAGTCCTTTCCTTGAAGTAACAATATTATGGAGGGAGAGCTAATTATTTTTACCCAACCTACACAAACTTGCGATAAATCAGTTTCACCGGATGTTTACGTCGTACACCATGATAGAGATATAAAGAGACAACAAATTTCATAGACCGCTTCTATATACTGTAAGGATGATCTTAAGGTCCTGGTTCAACGCGGGACTCCGCCCACATTTTTTATTATGCCACTAAACTTGACACAACTAATCGGTTTTTTGGGTTATATGCTATATTTTTTTGATAAAAATAATGAGAAAAAGTGTCTGTACGAATAAACAAAAACATTATGTCGATATGTGATATGAATGGATGTATAAATACCGTAGCGTTAGTCTTAGCCACGCCCAGGTGCGCCGAGTCAGTTTAAAATCATCAAAAACAAGTCAAAAACTGACTTCACTCCCTTGGATAGATACTACTCTACCAACTCTATGGTCCTTTCACTGCCGGACTCTTAAACTCCTTTTAATTTAATCAACATTTAAAGTAGAACTTTGAACCTAACGAATTATCTAACCATCGCCTATTTCATCGCAGAGGTAGGCAGAGAAGATTACACTACCGAATACTCATTAACACTATATTTTTATTCCGACTCTTTTTTTGTTTGTTTTAATTATTAGTTTTTTTGATAGTGAATAAGAGTCCCAAATTCTCCCAACCGCCTAGAGCCAGTGAGACTATGACATACTTAAACGGGGTATGTTGTGCGACTGAAGGTAGTGGGTAGGGGAAGGAGATGGGAAAGAGGAAGGTGGTGAATTACTCGGCTATTTAGATCTGATTACAAACACGGCTCAAGCCATTTCAAGCAACGTTTAGATTCTGAATGGTGGTCTTTCACCAGGCCGATACTTAAAGTATCTGTCACTTACATAATTCAAGAATTGATTGACTTTAGTTCCGAACCTTTCTATGGGCTTTCTGAACCTCTTCTTCCATTCTCTCACCTTTATTTTTTTGACACCCATCCATAGATTCGCTCAACATGCCCAAACCATCAAAGCGTTTCCCAATCTTGTCCGTTAAAATAGACAGATAAATGTATTTATTTTTACGCTTAATGTGGTTATCTGATATTATTACTTCCGTAAAATGTCTGTCGTACACACTCACTATGGAAGCATTCACATGCTAGCTACAAACGAACGTGCTGCCATCTTTGATATCCAAAGAGAGCTATTAATTGGGAAGATAAAATATTAAGTTTAATCAATTGCTAGTTTTAATTAATGTCAATATGAATAACCGACACCACCTTTGGCATTTACATTGAATCTGAACCCACCTTTAAACGAAACGTGCGAACGAACCATGATTTACAGTTATGTTATGACGAAGGTTCACTTAGTGTGGGATCTCCGCCCATTCTGCTCTGCCTACTCCTACTCGTCTCTAATAATGACATACAAACCGCGAGCAATCCGTCTTCTGCTTTAGGAACATCGACTGTACTAAACTTACTGTTATCCTTGGAGCGTGGTTATGGACTGAAGAGTAAAAGTTATTACTGAAGTTATATGATTGACGGCCTGTATGGTCGAGTGGTAAGACGCTGACTACGAATCCAGAGATCGCGGTTTCGAACCCGGCGTGCGCAAATAAATTTCAATTTATTAATATGTGTCATAACACATTTAATTCATACGAAATAAAATATAGTATATTTGCGACACGTTCCAGAGTGGTAGATACTCTAAGTATCGTTCTGGTGAAAGACCACCATTTAGAATCAAAACGTTGCTTGAAATGGCTTTGGGCGTGTTTGGTGAACAGATCCGAATAGCCAGGTACTTCCCAACCTTCCTCTTCCTTATCTCCTTCCCCTCCCCACTACTCTCAGTCTAATAACATACCCCTATAGGGGATGCCATAGTCTCACCGACTCTAGATGGTTAGGAGCTGTTGAGACTCTTGTGGGGTATTCATGTAATAAAAAAAAATATGTTGCTCGAAGCTAAATACCCCAAAAGTCGAACAACATAATGTTTCAAGGTCGTTTAAAACGTGATCCTCAATTTAAATCCATTGAATAAAATATTATAGCTTTCTTCTGGTAAGCACAAGGGCACTTAAAGAACAATCGTCGACTATTCAGGAACTCTGTAATTATTTTTAATTGATAGTCTATTAAATATATTGGTTTAATTTACGAGACCTTCCCGCCTTGTAGAAGTGCTCAATAGCTTGTATAATTGGAATAATTGGCAGGTCGATGCATAGATGCGCTGATGGATTAACATTAAATGACGTTAGCGTCTCGTAGTTTCAAATAAATCTACCATTCGACGTTGTTAATATAAATTAAAATTCATTTTAGTTTTTTTACAACATAAAAAATAATTAACTTTGACATGAAGACACTTTATAGTGAGATATAATTAAATTTGAAATAAAAGCATATTTATTTTAACACCACTTTATTGGACAGATACACTACTACCTTAGATGTAATGATTGCCCAGCATTCTATGCAGGTAAAACTGCGAGAAATGTCAACACAAGGGTGGCTGAACGTCTGAGGTTCCTGAATGGAGTGGGTTACTCTGAATTCGCTTTACACCTAATTGATATAGAGCACTCTTTCCATAAATCTTCTGGAATAGATGTACTCCATAGAAATGTGATAGGTCTACGCCTTAGAGTATACTAGAGGTAGCCCAAGCCAAGGCAGTGAAGTCAGTTTTGGACTTGTTTTTGATGATTTTAACATGACTCGGCGCAAATGGGCGTGGCTAAGACTAAGGCTACGGTATTTATACATCCATTTATATCACATATCGACATAATGTTTTTGTGTATTCGTATAGCCACTTTTTCACAGTATTTTTATCAACAAAAATATAGCATTTAACCTAAAAAACCGTTTAGTTGTGTCAAGTTTAGTGGCAAAATAAAAAATGTGGGCGGAGTCCCGTCGTTAACCAGCGAAGATAGCCAGCTTAAGATCATTGCGACAGTATATAGAAGCGGTCCAAGAAATTTGTTGTCTCTTTCTCTCATGGTGTACGATGTAAAAACTCGGAAAAAGTGATTTATTACAATTTCGGATGGGTTGGGTAAAACAAGTTAGCTATCCCTCCACATATTGTTACTTCAAGGTCTAGGCCCTATCCCTTCCACCTACCCCACCCCCACCAAAGTTTAGTTACTAAATTATAACCATATACACATTGTCACACTTTATTTATAATATTTGTCATCAGCAGAGGAAAATTTGTAATTGGCATAATGTGTTATTTTTATTATTATATATTTACTTATTAATGTTGATTAGCTATTATTTTTCCAAAATTAATAAATCAATTAGAAGCCTTTGAATTAAGTAAATCCCTAAAAATAAATAAAATTAACTTACGTAATAAGCAATTAGATTTATCCAGTAGCCCAATTTTAAACATTTTCCCCTTCCACTTCCCTAACCCTCACTTCTACCACCCCTCCCGTATCTAATCCCCACCTAAGTTGATGTGTTCGTTTTATGTTTTCCCCAAGCATTGTAATTCTGCATTAATTTAATACATATTTATTCAACCCTTAAGAAGGTTCAGGTAGAGCCGAAACCGGTTGGTGTATTTGTCCAGTAAAGTGGTGGTAAAACAAAGATACTTTTATTTCAAATTTAAAAAAATAAAAATATATTCTGATTTCGATTACTATCGGAAAAGGAAAGTGTTCACTGGTACAACAATTCAATTCTCCTTCAACATTACTCATATAATGTTAGTCTCATTATATATGAACAAAACAAGCAAACCAAATCATCTTAGCATAAATACTTGCACCCTCTTTTGGATTTGATTAATGATCATAACTTTTTGTCATCTAAAGATAAAGATGACAAACTAAGTCACTCGGGAATTTATAAATTGGATTGTAGCGATTGTACTGCATTTTATGTAGGTTAAACAACCCGTAATTTCAATGTTTGAATCAAAGAACATCTAATATGTTTAAATAACTACGGGTTTTCAGAATTTGCCAATCATCTTATTGAAAAATACCACACCTTCAATAAAAGCACCGGTGCTCATATTCTCCACACAAATGGTCATGGTATCAGATCAAATAATTTAGATGCACTAGAACTGAAGAAAACCATTAAAAGTAATAGTCATATTCTTAATAATTAGTAAAATTTGTATAGTAGTCCAATATTAGCTATATTTCCTGTAACGTCATAAAATTTCTCATTATTCTTTTAACACGTTCTCAGTTGACGTTTTATCTCTTTATTTTCGTTATCTACCTCTTTCTCTCTGTTTTCTTGTAATAATATTGAATGTTATTCTATTGATTTAATAAAACAAATTTGTAACTTTATTCCACTTTTATTATTTTGACTGGACCGGTTTCAGCCTATGACGGCCATCTTCAGACTAGACCGTCATAGGCCGAAACCGGTCCAGTCAAAATAATAAAAGTGGAATAAAGTTACAAATTTGTTTTATTAAATCATTAAAATGGAATTCCACCACGAATTAACAGTTTCAAAATTAGAAATAATAAAAAATGTTATTCTATTGTTTTCTCTCTGTTCTCCTTTTTTATTTTATATTGTGTTCTCCCTCTGCATCTACGAGTATATATAACCGCACACTTTGTATTTGTCTAAGCGAAACCGGTTGGTCACAAAAATTAAGATAATATTCGTGGTCTGATTCAAAGTTATAATTTCATTTTCATTAAATATGTCAAATCACAAAGTGATTGCTTTCTACGAAAATAGAAACTAATATTATTGACATAATGAGAATCATAGTGGTTCGTTGTAATGTATTTTTTCCTCTTATGGACGGGATCCTGTTATGGAGACCTGAACAGTAAATTAAGCAATAACACGGAAGACAAAAGCCTTTGAAATGTGGTTGTACAGGCGCACCCCCAAAATACCCTGGACTGATGGGGTAACCACTTTGAAAGGCCTTCGTCGAATTGCCAAGAATTGTGATATTGTACTAGGTATAAAAAGAAGAAAATTCAAATATCTTAGTCATATTATGAGAAACGAGAAATAAAGATTACTCAATCGATAATCCAAGGGAAGATTGATTGAAGACGTAGCGGAAGATGCCACGACCTTCTTTGCTGTCGTCATGATAACAATAACTGTAATAACTTCTGATTTATTTGATATTCAAAGTTAAAATATTATTATTAAGATAAAAATAATTCTTCTATTTTGTAAAGCCAGCTGCAAATTACAATGAACGCAGCCTTTTAAAGAATATTTGATTTATGGTATTTCTAACCGAAATAATCCATTCCTATTTTAATGCACGTATCAATCTTAATAATGCATTAAATCCACAAAATCTACCAACGAAACCTCATTGCAAATCATCCGTCGTGCTCCGAGTTTGGAGATTTAACAGTTCGAAGGTCCTTTACCCACGGAATCGTCAAAATGCATGTTTAATTAGCATCCTAAACCACGCCCACCACCTGTGCCCAGATGGATGCAGAAATTATGCAAATTCATCCCGATATAGGAAACAAATAGCGGTGCAATGCAACATGATGCATCATATGAATATGCCTCGTCTATTAAATCCTACGGCCTACTCGACTGTCGGGACGATAATGTATTGTTTTAGTGATTCTAGATTAATTCAATTCAATTATTTATTATTTTTAAAACGTTAGATTTTTTTTTATTTGAAGTTTTTTTTTTAAATAAAGTGAGTAAGTGTATTAAAAGGTACACAATAGTCATAAATAAAAATTAAAAAAAAAACAAACTAACAATTCTAAGAAATATAAATGACAATGAATGTAAAGTATAGACACTAAAAAATAATATAAAACAATTTAAACGAATTATTTCGTCAAAATGATGTATAAAAACCAAGGAATAATTACACGAACAGCAGAAATGCTTGTCGTTTGAACAAAGCTTAATTTATGCAAAATATATCGACATCCGAAGCGATTCGATTCAACAACAAGATTGCCCTCCCCACCGGCATGGCCATTGGCAAGTTAGTCCTGCAGGCCGGGAGATAAACAATCTATGCTGCTGATAGCAAAGTTAGGATTAAACCTGCGACGTCAGGTGGGAACCCGACGCTTTGGACCGCTTGGCTTTCTGAAGCATCATAAGCTTTTAAATGTTGAGATCTGGCGTCAAAATATGTACACACCTTCAGCAGGCAAAGTTGGATCATGAGCAAAATGGAGCTGTATGCACTGTAAAAAATAATGACGCCATATTGACTGTTACATATTTGTCAGTGGAACTATGTCATCCTCATTTTGAAAAGAAGGCTTTCATGCTGCAACAAATGGGGGAGGAAAATGAAAAATGAGGAAAACTAATCTATACCCATTAAGATCAAATTTTCAGGACGATATCTCATATGGGTGCAATTATAGCATCTTCCCCTCTGGAGTACATTTTTTTATTATTTTTTTTATTTACATACAAAGTTTAAATCAATAAAATCCATATTTAGTTAAACCTGCGTCCTCTGGATCCAGAGACAAAGCCTTCATCCTTCTGCCGGGAAGGTCATATTTTTTGTTATTTTTCCGTATGTTTATCTTTTTTTTTTACAAAGTTTCTATTTTAAATTGCACGTAAACTTATAAAATAATATGTACGAGTATATACCAAGGTACATAATATATAACAGATTTATATTTGAGGAGGAAAAATAATAAATAAATAAAATAAAAACTATTGTTTTAGAGCTTATTTTAATATACTTGTACGTTTATTTTTATTTTTAATAATAAATGTCATCTTTTATACGAGTATGCATTTTAAAAACTTATTTTTATGAAGAAAAAAAAATTGACATATAATTAATTTTACGCGTGACAGCTTACACCTTTAACAATTACAATTTGACAGTTTGACCTTTTTACATATTATATCTTTAAATTTTGTTAAAGCTGTTGTAGATTTCATCTTATCCATACGGACCCATTCAAGTTTTTAATTTCAGAAAAAAAAAATTGTAATAATGCTTTCCGATCATAGACATAAAATACTCATCTGGGTTTATGATCCGATTTTTGACTGAAATGCTTTGCTTAAACAGCTCCATATCATTGCAAAAAGGAAACCTGCAACAGCCACTATTTTTCCCCATGTGGTCCGTTTTTTATTACCCCATTATTTTATACTTCTTAATTTTGCAGCTTGAATGATAATGGCTTGAAACAGGACACTTTCGATTTTCAATGTATCCGGAGCGCAGAAACATTGTGTAGGTTTTTACGCTCAACCTACAAACAGCGGCAAGCAGTAGGTGCTCTATACTTGCCAATTCGCCAATAACATACTTTCTTGGCATTAAAGAATTAAACTCAAGCATTCACATAATATAAAACAATACTTGCATATAGTCAGTCAGAAAACTAAAAAACGACAAAATGTGATGTGAATCGCTACTGAAAACTGTGTCAGAATTTTAGAGAAAATTAGTTCCTTTGTTGTCTACATAACAACTCTAAAAGTAGGTACACAATCATACACATACCACTTCCTAATATGAAAAGGAACCATTACCTGGCCACCATGAGTGTGTTCTTTGTGTTTAGCGTTTTCTGTAAACACAACTGGGAAAAGAAAGTGAAACCAACAACACTCATTTAAACAAGGTACTGTGTTTAGTGTTTGTTTAGCTATACATATTTAAGGTTTTAAGTGTTGAGTAAATAGAAAAAGTCGCGCTACGGAAATGAATGGAAGTTTCACAAAACAAAACCAAAAATAATAGTCCGTATCGTTTCACAGGTCAAAATACCAACGAAGGTTTTACTAAACTGGTTTTAATTTCGCGCGTTAAAACACTCGAACCTCTGTTACGCACATGCTACCCTGGTTGAAAGGATCCTTGCCAATCCTTGAATTGTAGGATTCGTAGCTTTCCCAGGTATCCTGCACTTAAAGTATCTCCAGCGTCTAAAATGATTCCAAATTGTTAACTTTAAAAAAATTATATATCCGTCATTCTGTAAAATTACGCCCAGTAAAAGCTGATTCGAATCACTTGCATTTTTAAAGGATAGATTGTAAAAACTAATTAAACTTAAGTTTCCAGAATGTTTACAAGACTAGCTTAATCGAACAGCTGATTTACTAACGTTTGTTCGAGAAATAAACCCCGGGCCTCAGAAACGCGAGAAGGTGTGTGACCGGAATTCGCACTACTCCCACCTTTTAAAAACAAACGATTTGCTTTATCACTTTTGTGTAACAGTGCCACGCTGCGTACCAGGAGAACAAAATACAAAGAGTAAAATGTTTTGGGTTGGTGATTCAAATTTTCTTCAAACGCTCGTCAGGACAAACATTTTGTTCCTTGCATACCAGGAGCACAGAGCGTCGAGGAGGTATGGTACCGTATACTGTAACCTTAACGGTGGTGCTGCATAAATAATAATCTGGATCATTTGGTTGCCATTGTTCGAGCGTCTGAACGAAATCGAATACCAGGGAAACAGAAAGTAACGCGGCTCTTCCGCGAACATTTCGCGTGCGGTACTGAAGAAAGTGTGCCAAGGCAATCTGGTATAAAACCTCCCCACCTTTCCTTCCTACAAGAAAAATCAACTCACACAATCACCTTTAAAAAACACATCACACACCCATCTAAAAGTACCGTACAAATATTCACAATGAGCATCAAGTTTACAAACCTCGAGGGTTTTTAATTATAATTTACACAACCATGATTGTCAATAGTTCGCATGTTCGTTGCAAAGTTGTCATACAAGTTTTGACGGAGAACATAGAATTGAAATATTGTAAGAGTTTCATAGTTTAAACTTTAAGCTCATCTGTCATGAGTTCAGAGCGTAAGTAAGTACTCTTTCAGGGCGGAAGATCGGAAAACTTTTTTTTATACATGTATTTCAATTTTATTAATTGAGTACATTTTATAATTAATATTAAACAGGTCGGTTCTATTATAGCTCAAATTCGACATTTTCAAAGATAAGCTAATCTACTACTGAATGATTGTTTTTTTTTATCAAATCTTTACCAAGAATCCAAATCATGGTTTAAGAGCAGATTAGATAAACTACGTTTTTATACTTAATTTTATTAAAGACATCTAATCCATAAAAGTGTAACATGTTTATGTCCAAAGTCTAACGGCTGCTGTTGCCAATCTTTCTCTAGCTGCGGCTATGGTAAAATGTGAAGTGTCAAACATTTAGCAGTACACTTTTTCACCACGGATTTCCTTACGGAATACTCCCGTGTCAATAAACACCAAACGACGATAAAGTTAACATTTTTAATAATAAACTAATATGTTAATATTAGTATTGCATTGCACGGTAAAATAATATTATACCTAGCGAAATATTGAAAACCTTTTTTTTTAATAAATAAAATAACAACCATTAACAAAAAACACAGCGTCCTTACACCACTTTCTGGCCATATTCAACGACAGCATTGCCATCTTAAAGTAAGAATATATATGGAGAGGTACCTTTGCGAAACAGTGTAGTCAGTATTGTTGACTTTATACTGACTCGATAGAAAAAGACAAAGATATATTAAAGGGTGTTGGATAGCCTATTAGTTACCGTCCACATGGAATTCGGACATTTTTAATAAACATATTTGAACACATTAAACGAAACAATATCAATAAACCATTAAAATGATTTATAAAGTCTAAATATCACACAAACACTAACAACAAAAGGTTTGCTTAAATAATGATGGAAGCTCTTTGTTGATTTTATGTCTTTAAACCATTAAAAATGTGAAAATTCTAAAGTTCGGTCAAAAATATTTAAAACTGTTAAAGAACCTCTGAAATGTGATGTTTTATAATATTTTTTGGTCTTATTTGAACATTCTCGCATAGCACACATCACCAACATGTTTGATTTATTTGTATAACCTCTGCAAGTTTTTTAATCAACACAAATATTTGAAATAATCTAAAAATCCTTTGACGTAATTTATGCGACTCGATGATGGGAAGTTAGCGCGGACGGAGAACATTATTACATACTTAAAAGTGGTTAAATATTATGTGAAGACTTTTCTTGTCTCTCTCTCTCTCGTGGTGTACGACGTAAAAAGCCAGAGAAAGCGATTTATCGCATATTTGTATAGGTTGGGTAAAAATATTTACCTCTCTCTCCATGTATATTCTTACTTCAAGTTCCAAAGGTTTCCGACAACTACGTGCAAAAGGTGACTCTTTGGCCGTATGTGCTCCTGGTAGGCCAAACCTCACCAGCGGAGCATATCACTCTCGATTTCGCTTGTCGCTAAAACGTTTCACTTTGCTGGTGCTCTAAAACACGATGCTTCCTTCACCGTAGTCGTTTCGTCAGTTGGCTGCGAAATGTGTGTTGTTTTTGTGAGAAATGATTGAAGTATATCGTACGTGCTTTATTTCAATCTATCGCCCGAATTTAAAGAATCGTTTTTTCGTAGGGGTTAAACTGGCATTTTCACCCTGGTAAAAGAATTTGTGTACATAACTCGTGCAGAAACTACAAAGTTTTATCATGTAGTCCATGCATGGTGTTTTTTGTTACTTTTTTGGTCCTGGAAGGATTTTTGATTCAGCATTTATTAGAGCTTTTTAGATGTGTTTTAGAAAACGAAAAATTGCAATTTTTTTAAAATTCAAGCATTATTAATAAACAAGGAGAAGTGTGCTATATCGACGTTTAAAGAAACATTTTTAAAATTCTAAATTGAGCCACCTGTCAGAACTTAAATGAAATGTAAAAAAAAAATCACATAATGTTCATGATCGAAGAAATAAAACAATTGAAGATTAGTTTACAATTTTACTACCATTTCTAATACTTCAATCGCAAAACAAATATGCTCTTTACGTGTGTAACGAAAAAGATAATTTTCAGAGTGATGGATACTCTAAGTATCGTCCTGGTGAAAGACCACCATTCAGAATCGAAACGTTGCTTGAAATGGCTTGCTTGAAATGGCTTGGGCCATGTTTGGTGACCGGATCTGAATAGCCAGGTACTTCCCAATCTTACTCTTCCCATCTCCTTCCCCTCTCCACTGCCTTCAGCCTCACAACATACCCTGGTTAGGGATGTCATAGTCTCACTGGCTCTAGACTATTGGGAGCAGTTGGAACTCTTCTGCGGTATTCACAATAAAAAATATATTTTTTTTGAAATAGTGACGACACAAACAATTAATTTAATTTATTGAAAAAAACCGGAAGCAATTATTTTTTTAATCTAGCATTTCCGTATTCTCAGCAGATAAACTAATTGACAAGAGTTTTTCGATATGAAACTTGTAGTAAACACAAACTCATTATTAAAAAAAATCGACTGACACACAAAACGAGGAGTTTGCCCGAGTTTCACATTTGATTAATGTAAGATGCTTCTCTAAAAAAATATCATGTATTTTTCGAGGATGCACTCGGGTTTGTAAATAATTTATATTTCAGATTAATAAAAACCCACCCTGACTATTCACATTCTTATCGCGAAACGATTTTTTAAATTTCCGAGTCGTTTTCAGCAATATGATAAGCGGTATGAACCATTTTTTTTAAATTTTATTTATTTGCGTAATAAATTGGTTACTTTCGGAGATATTTCTCGGAAAACACTTGAGATGGTATTAATATGTCCGTCAGAATTAATTAAAATAAACACCTTGGACAGAGCCCTTTTTAGGCCGGCTACAGCAAATTTTACCCTTTTGACTCTGTTGTCTTTTTTTTTAATTTTTAGGTTTTTAAATTTTATTTAAACAATAATTATTATTATTTTGACATTGACAGTTTGATAATGCCCTCAGAAGGCGAAACAGCTGTCACGCGTAAAAATAATTAACATCGCAGAGCTTTTAACTAAAAATTGTTTTAAAAAAAAATTAAAATAATAATTATTATTGTTTAAAATAAAATTTAAAAACCTAAAAATCAAAATGGAGTTCTACCAAATAAACTTTAAAACCATAAATAAATAGACTCTGTTGTCATTATTTTTAATTTTTTCTTACTCACAAACCTTGTGTTATCATTATTTACTAATATTTATTACTATAACCAATTCCACACAACTATTATAAGTCGTATTTTTCTCTGCTGTATTGCAAAAACTAAACATTATTTAAAGAAATTAAAAAATAACTTTGTATAAGACCACGGATATTATTATTTTTTAGTGAATACCGCACAAGAGTCTCAACCGTCTAGAGCCAGTGAGACTATGGCATCCCCAATTGGAGTACGTTGTGAGGCTGAAGGTATTATCGAAGGGAAGTAGATGGGGAAGAGGAAGGTTGGGAAGTACCTGGCTATTCAGATCTGGTCACGAAACACGGCTAAAGCCATTTCAAGGAACGTTTCGATTTTGAATAGTGGTCTTTCACCAGGGCGATACTTAGAGTATATACCACTCTGATATTATTCTAAGCGAAACCGGTCGGTCATAAAATATAAAATAATATCCGTAGTCTTAGACAAAGTATTTTTTTCATTTCTTTAAATATGTCAAACCACAAAGTGGTTGCTTTCTACGAAATATACGTTTAATCGAATTACTTCTGTGATTATTCCACTATTTATAAAATGACTCTCGATTCCGATGTCATCTGACGTCACAATCCGATGACGTCACGAAGCCGGAGGTGCAGTGGTGTGCGTGCAATATCGCGCGGAGCGGCTCACCAACACCACCAACCGCGTGGGCCGCGTCGTCAGAGCAGTCGGCAGGCGCATTCAGGCTTCTCGTGAAAGTTGAGTTGAATTCAGGTCGCCGAAAGCGAAAACTCCGCCGTAATGGCAACTGGGAATGGTCATCTCGAACGCGCCGAGACGTGAATATTAACCGTAAAAATAACATTAATTATTTGTTATCCAACAAGTTTCGAAACGGCCCGTGGAGGTTGACAAAAAACTGCTTGACCGACTGATAAATGAGGATATCAATATCGGTTTTTGTCTGCGTATGTCAGCTGAAATAAATCAATACGGCTTTTGTTTATGTACCGCACAATAGTCCCAGCTGCCCGGAGCCAGTGGGCTTGAGGCATTCCCCAATGGATGTAAGTTGTGAGACTTAAGGGAGTTTTTTTTTCACAATAACTCCACACAGGAGGCCTTGAGGGAAATAATTTCCCTCAGGTCCTGTGACATTTTTGGGGATGCTGTAAGGAGGGTCTTTTTGAGGAAAGGAAAGAGTGAACTTGGGTCTTGAAGAGGCCCATGTTGAAGGAGGGAGGAAACACAGAGGCCGGCAAATCGTTTCATAGCCGAGCCGTTGAATATAAGAACGAGTCGTCAAAGCGACCCGTTCTCATGTATTGAATGTCAATAGATGAACAAATGTTGGGCGCGCGTTTGGCGAGTTTCCTGACTATGCACCGGTGCCGAAGGGATCAATGATGCAAGTTCCTTGGAGCATCTTTCGTGGAAATACCTGTAGAACAAGGACAGCATTCCCACCTGACGTCTGTGCTCCAAAGCTTGCAATCCGTTTGTTAAGATAGGAAAATCTATCGAACGGACCGCCCGTTAAGTGGGAAGGGGAAGGAGATGGGGAAGAGGAAGGTTGGAAAGTACCTGATTATTCAATTCTGGTCACTAAACAAGCATAAAGTCATTGCATGAATGATAGTCTTTCTTTCACCAGAGTAATACTTAGAGTATCTACCACTTAATAACATGCCGCAAATATACTTTGTTGGTTATAATATACTCGTATGTTAAATACGAATAGTTTGACATATTTCAAACTCCTCCTGCAATGATAATTGGGGATTCCATAGTCTCACTGGCTCCAGATGATTGGGAGCAGTTGAGACTCGTCTGCGGAATTCATTATAAAAAAAATGATGCAGGATTTATCTAGGCAAAGGATTGCACCCGCGATGCTTGGATGGGAATCCGACGCTTTAGACCTCTCAACCAACTAACCGATCAGACTGCTGATGAAAACATTTAAGTTAATTTATCCGAAGCCGGGATGCTCGGCCACGGAAGTCGTCGTGGAGAGAAAATCTTAGTATCGCTCTGGTGAGAGAAATGGTTTTAGCTTTGTTTGATAAATCATTGTTCAATAACAATATGCATATTTATAATATTTAATACGAAATTATATTATTGGAAGCTGGATGTTCATATATGTATTTATTAGTTCGCGGTACAAGTACTTTTCCATACACAAAATAAATCATTAAAAATTACAATACACTTTATAAACAATATAAACATATTTAATGTAAATGATAAAATCACTTTGTATAAGACCACAGATATACGAGGCCTGTTCAAAAGAATAGGTGAATTTTGAATTTTCGCGGGCTGTGTACTTGTTTTTGTTATTATGTTGGTACAAATACTCGTATGTTTATCATATGTTAGCATTATCAGCCATTTTGAATTAGCGGTTTGTTTTTTGACAATTGGAAAAGTTAGTCACGTTTTTGTGTGTTCTTCGATTTTTTACACAGCCCGCGTAAATTAAAAATTCACCTTTTCTTTTGAACAGGCCATGTATAGTTTAATTTTGTACCCTGATGATGATCAGGCTAAGCGAAACCGGTCGGTTATAAATATTAAAATTAAATTTGTAGTCTTTTTCAAAGTTATTATTTTATTTTCATTAAATATGTCAAACCACTAAGTAATTGCTTTCTACGTAAATATAAATATAAACATACTTTTGTGATCCATAAATAAGTAAATTGACAGTGTGGCAATGAAAACAAAAAATAGGAACTGTTTTAAAATCACTATTTCAGTTGTGTTCAAAATATTCGCTGATTCTGCGTATTGCTTACCTTGACTAACATTATGTATGCGTGGTCTAAGAGATTTTATGAGATATATTACGACGGTCATCCAGAAAGTAAGGCTACAACATTTATGTAGGATCGAAAAATGCTTGTATTTGATTGAAATTCACAGGACACTTTACAAATATCATGTTTTAAACTATTTTTAACGTAATCGCCGTCGAGATCGAGACATGTCTGTAGTCGGTGGTACTAGCTTTTGTATGCCAGTGTCATAGACATCCACCGCCAGCTCTTTCAGGCACTTCCTCGACATCCTGATCGTTGTAAAAACGTTTCCCACCCAAAAACTCTTTTGGTTTAGTGAAAAGGTGATAGTCCGAAGGCGCAAATTTGGGTGAATAGGGTGGGTGGGTGACAATATCTCATCCAATCGATGTCGGCAGCTCCTGTGAACTCGCGCGGTGTGGGGCCTGACGTTGTAATGCAGGAGACTGACTCCTCGGGTCAGCATTTCCCTTCTGCGGTTTGAATGGCTCTTCTGAGTTTTTTTAGCGTATTGCAGTAAGCCTCTACATCAAAGGTAGTCAGTCCATTTATATATAAAATCCACCAAAATAACCCCCTTACGCTCCTAAAAAGATGCCGTAACTTTTCCGGCTGAATGGATCGTCTTGAATTTTTTGGTGTTTGGGGAAGATGAATGACGCCACTAAAAAGATTGTCTTTTGAATTCTGGGGTGGCGGGAACGCGTGACGACCTCTTCATCGAAAGAATTTACTGTAACTGAACAAAATGGCCGACAAACATGCGAGATCAAACAAACTGACTGTTAGGATCGTTCCCTACACGCCAGGTGCGCCAACTTTGAAACAAAAAATTGCCCTCGGCCTCAGGAGCCCTTATAACCTTACTTTCTGGATGACCCTCGTACTTTAGTACCTTGAAGTAACAATGTATGGAGAGAGAGCTAATTATTTTTACCCAACCTATACAAACTTGCGATAAATCACTTTCTCCTGGTTTTTACGTCATACACCATGAGGGAGAAAGAGACAACAAATATAACACACCGCTTCCATGTACAGTCACAATGATCTTGGGCTCCTGGGTCACCACGGGACTCCGCCCACATTGTTTTTAATGCCACTAAACTTGACACAACTAAACAGTTTTTTAGGTTATTTGCTATATTTTTGTTGATAACAATACTGTGCAAAAGTGGTTATACGAATAAACAAAAACATCTTGTCGATATGTGCTATGAACGGATGTACAAATACCCTAACCTTAGCCCGCCGAGTCAAGTAAAAATCATCAAAAACTGACTACACTGCCTTGGATACATACCACTCTATATACTCTAAGATTTATACCTACACCATGTTAAAATGTTAGTGAACTATCTGTCGATTGCTCGATGATAAGATCTGAATAGCCAGTATGCATATGATAGTGTGAAACATACCGTTATGTTGTGTAATTGGAGTGATATAATTAACGTATCGACTACATACGCCAGTTAAGTGGTTAACCAACGAATAATAGAAACATAACATATAATAACGCCTTTCATCTCGGACCGGAAACTCAAACAGACGAGTTTCTTTTTCAGATATCAATAGGTCGTTCGAATTGTGTTTTTGCCCTTTTTTTAAGCGGAGTGTTCTACTTCCGTTTAAATTATTTCCGCAAGCATTATTGCTATTCTTAAACCAGTTCCGACACACGCAACGGAATGACATCATATTGATTTTGGAACACACGAGCAGCTCTAAAAAACTAAGGGAATGGCTCGTGACTTTACCATTTTAGTGTGAATGCAAGTTAACGGCCTGCGTGGTCGAGTGGTAAGACGCTACGAATTCAGAGGTCGCAGATTTAAGCCCGGCGTACGCTAATAAATTATATTTATTTATTATAACATGTGTCATAACACATTTAATTCATATAAAATAGTGTATAGCATATTCGCGGCACGTTCCAGAGTGGTAGATACTCCAAGTATCGCGCTGGTGAAAGACCACCATTCAGAATCTAAAGTTGCTTGAAATGTCTTTAGCCGTGATCGGTGACCAGATCTGAATAGCCAGATACTTCATAACCTTTCTCTTTCCCATCTCCTTCTCCTACCCACTACCTTCAGCCTCACAACATGCCCCAATCGGGGATGCCATAATCTCACTGGCTCTAAACGGTTGAAAACAGATGGGACTCGTGTGAATGCAATATGACGACCTCCGTGCCGAGCTGTTAAGATCCTCTGCTTCGAATCCAGAGGTCGCGGGTTCATGCCCCAGCGCGCTGCACATAAATTCAATTTAATTGGCGTATGTTTTCACGTGTAATTAAAATAAAGCAATATACAGTATATTTGCGGCACGTTCAGAGTCGTAGATACTCTAAATACGCCCGGCGAAAGAGCGCCATTCAGAATCAAAACGTCGCTTGAAATGGATTTACATGTGTACTGTTACAGTGACAGAGTTGCCATGTGCTCAGATCAAAAGTGCCAACGACGCGATAGCGCTTCACACTTCAGTGTACGTTTGACTGATGGTAAAGACAGTTGTGCGCGTGAAATTCGTGATTTTTCTTTGGTTCCCGCTTTATTATATTAAAATGAATTAGTTGGGTTTCTGGTTTCGTGTTAAAAATTTTCTGAAATACCATCAACACCGAGGATGAATTTTGGCCTAGAAAAATTACCAGGGTGTAATTTACGTCGATGCATGGTATGCAGCAATAAGGATGGCAGCGCAGTAAAGAGATCCAATTTGATTTGCCCATAGTGGAAAAAGGGACCGCATGGAGTTTGTGTGAGAAAAAAATTGCTTCAAGCATCAATTTTTCTGACATAATAAGCAGCTTTTTATTTAGCACTAGATATATTCAAAGAAAATATTTGGTACTGAAGGGTTAATGACCATATCTAAATAGCCAGATCCTTCCACACCTTATCAAATAGGGTGCCATAGTTTAAACAGCGAACTTGTGCAATATTCATATTTATATATATTTTTTTTATATTTTGTAAAAAAAACTCCAAACAAATTAGTGGGATCATGAGAGGTGACTGATAAAAGATAACGTAATTGATAATCCAGGGGAAGGTTTATGGAAGACATAGGAGAAGAAGACACCACGTTTCACAGCTTTTATTCTTACGTAGTTAAATACGAGTGTAGTTATTTCTGAGCTGCGATCTGCAAGGTTCAAATTTCCCAGATGACACCAGAAGAACGCTTGCTTAAAAAGGTTTCTTTTAGTGTTCTTGAAGTATTTTTATTACGATACAATTTATATTGATCATTATTATGAACGTTTCCCATACAAAAACATCTAGGACTACGCAGAACTGTTTACAAATAGATGATATCAACGTCTAGGTGTCCGAAAATAAGGGCACCAATCTTATCAGGAACCGGTTAGCCCTTTGACCCAGTTCTGTTATCTCCGTCCCTTTGGTACCACCTACCTATGCACAAACACTGCACAGATAAGGGCCTGACTCTTTGGGCCCTTGCACCATCACGCCATTTGTCCAACTCTTTTGACACGGGGAATTTTTGATGATCTCACACATATAATATGTTATGATGGTCGGAACTTATTTCGACTATGAAAAATTAGAAAATTAAAGAAAAATTATTTTCAGTAAGGTGGTTGAAATATGTATCGATCACAGACTACAAAATTCTTTGACGTCATCTTCCTCTTTTTCACCCCGCTGGCTCCAGGCAGTTGGCAGAACTCTGGTGTTATCATTTATGGACAGTTTTCTTGATTCTAATTCGTCTTCTGATGTCTAGCTTTAGACACGAGTCTCAAGTCTTGACAGTTCTAACCAATTCGTATCCTGCCCACCTCATCTGTTGGCAACCTCTGATTCTCTTTCCCAAACAAGGACCCCATCCGATGATGCTACGATCCAAGCAGCCATCTATAAGTAGTGTCATTTCCCGTCATCATTGCACTAGAAGTTTTGAAGATTGTGATGGGAATGTCGGCCAGTTTAAACTTGCCTCTGTGAAAATCCCCGATTAAAAATTCTTTAAATCTACATGGCTCATTTTTTTCAAGAAATCACTAATTCTGAAGTCTTTGTCTTAATTATAAAACAGAACAATTATTTTTTGTCACAGCATGAGCTGTGACAAAAAATAAGACACTAACGATGAGCTCTGACGACGTGTAATATGCAAGACCTTTTCTCTTTTATATGTTATTATTTTGTTTTATCACTGTTCTCTTGTTTTATTCTGTATTGTGTTATCATTCTGTATGTTTGAGTCTATTTATCTACACACTAAGTATTTTTGTTTATTGATTTTAGTAATACCAAATTTTTAACTTTATTCCACATTTTTTATTTAAAACCTGACCGGTTTCACCTTATGACGGGTATCTTCAGACTGGTATAATTTTAAGTAAATCTATGGCATATACACTATTAGTGTCCGGTATGGACTCTAACTGAGTCTCATAGTGAACATCTGTGACTTTGGGTTTTGTTTTATTGATGACAGAGGCGGCTTTACAATAACATTCAAAAATATATTCAGGTAGTTTTATTACCTTCTGATAGACGGGTTACATGGGATGCATTAGATGTGTCTGTGGGTTTTTTTGTTTTTGTTTTGTTTGTTACGTTTCGAAACCGGTTAGGTCTTTAATTAAAAAAAAATGGTGGAAAAAATCAAATATTTGGTATTCTTAAAATCATTAAAATGGAGTTCCACCACGAATTAACAGTTTCAAAATTAGAAATATTTTTGTTTAGTTTAATTTTGTACCCTGACGATGCTTAGACTAAACGAAACCAGTCGGTCATAAATATTATAATACAATCTGTGGTCTTATACAATGTCATTATTTCATTTTCATTATTTAATATCTACTGAATCTGTTTATTTTACCCACTTTGCTACCGCGCTTACGTCGTGATATTTATATTAATTGATAAACACTAGAGAAATTATTATTTATGTCCTAGTTTTGGCAAAAAAACAACACAATTTTAGTTGTCGATAAGACCCGAGGCCCGATAAAACTATTTGAACAGAAGAAGTCGGTATTATGGACATACCTAGAACACAAATGTTTTCAATAAGAATCATCTTCAATTGTGCACAATATTAATTTGTATTTTGTTCAGAAGTTAGCAACATCAGATTTTTAAAAAGTGCTGTTTCTTAAGAGATTACAGTTATGAAGAAGTGCTTACGATATTTTTATACCTTCCCCTGGTGTATATGAAGGCTTTTTATATTGTGTATTCTTTAAATTTTCTATTGCTTAGCTTTTTTGTTTACTTCAACAAATAAATAAAAACACCCTGAAATTATATAGTATTTTTGAACACCTTTGTACGATATTATTTTTCCTTGGCCAAAATAAATATGACCATGGGTTTCGGGGATGCGATGATACAAAGGAAACCTAAGAACCTGGGAAGAACTACCCGAATGTTCTGATCGAGTAATTAAACATATTGTGCGACACGTATTATCAATATGTACTCGTATTATGAATAAAGAAAAAATATGTTCAAAGCAATCACTTTGTGGTTTGACATATTCAATGAAAATGAAATAATAACTTTGTATAAGACCACAGATTTTATTTTATTTTTTATAACCGACCGTTTTCGCTTAGCCTAAGCATCCTCAGGGCACAAAATTAAACTTAACAAAAAATACAAAGTGTGCGATTATATATACATACAGAGGGAGAACACAATAAAAAATAAAATAAGATAACAGCGAGAAAACAATAGGATAACATTTCAATTATAACAAAGGAACAGAGAAAATCTGTGGTCTTGCACAAAGTTATTAATTCATTTTCATTAAAGAAAAAATAAAATAAAACAGATCAGGTGAACCACCGCACTTCATTTGCAATCGATTGCCATCGATTGCAATTATAATTCTAAAATATTGTCTTCCACCACGGTATTACTGAAAGTAACTTTTTTTTATTTTTTACGTGAATACCGCACAAGAGTCTCAACTGCTCCCAACCGTCTAGAGCCAGTGAGACTATGGCATCCCCAATTAGGGTATGTTGTGAGGCTGAAGTTAGTGGGGAGGGGAAGGAGATGAGGAAGGGTAAGGTTAGGAAGTACCTGGCTATTCAGTTCTGGTCACCAAACACGGATAAAGCCATTTCAAGCAACGTTTCAATTCTGAATGGTGGTCTTTCACCAGGGCGATACTCAGAGTATCTTCCACTCTGGACTGGACCAAGGTTCTGGTTTTCACTCTTATTTTCTTTACAAAAGCCATCTTCTTTTTATTTTTTTCTTTCCGTTACCAAACGCGAAAAACACAAAAACACGGAGCACTCAAACTTCCTGCAAACTGAGATTGATTGATTGACGAGATTAAATTAAATTAAAAATATCCAGGAGGCGAATGGGTACTTTGATACATAATAAATACCCACATAGATACGAAATACTTTTTTCATTCTAATCCGACGTCGTATCAACTCTGAAACACGTTTTTCTAAACTTTTACCATGATTTGTGTCAATTGTATTGATATATTCCTTTAGAACAATGTATCGACATAATGCCCGGCTGAGAATAAGTTTTGTCGCCATTTTCCACACATGATTGGCGTATTGAGGTGACGTTAGGAATAAATCCATAGGAACTGGCCGGGAACAATGGGCGAACACATTGTACGGAGTTTATTACTGAATAATTAACTTCTATCTACGTATTGCCTATTCCCGAAGGAAAGAAAATGGTAGTTTACTGGGTCGTGCTCATGAAGCCAATAATGCATTTTCAATATTCATTATGACTCATTGTTGCGTTTCAGAGGTTTGTTTGTGCTAGACTATATTTATAAAACTCGGAATTAACGAATTCTTCACATGTGAGTGAGAGCTTTTATTGGAGCATTGGAGTGGAATAAGTTGATGCAAGACGATTGATCGGAAAAACCATGTATGACCGTGTTAAAAATGTGGATATCCGGAAAGAATGCAAGGCTGATGTAAGCGTAATGAATAGGAGCAAGAAAGGGACGCTTGGATGGTTTGGGCACGTAGAGCAAATGAACGAAGAAAAAAGTGTGAAAAGAATATACGATGCGAAAGTGAATGGAAGAAGAAGTCGGGGACGCCCGAGGAAGACATGGCACGATCAAATGAATCAAATACTTGAATCGGGCCACGTGAAGAGTCAGAATAACAAAACAGTATGTATGAGACGATGTTTGAATCTGAACTAAGCAAGGAGTGTGTGCCAAGACAGAGTTGTATAGCGGTCCGTCCTCTCTGCCTACCCCTGCGGAGAAACGGCGTGATGATTGTTTAGTTGGTTTTAAGACGATTGAGATGAAGTTGACAGTAACTAACACGTAAGTTACCCTTTCTCCGCCTTACTCGCCATAAATCTAAAGATAATCTGTAATTAGCCCACTTTGGCAAAAACTTTCTAAATGTTTTTTTTAATCCAACCCACGTAAGTTTCCAGTAATAACCAAATCGCGAGAAAACTGAAAAATATTTTATAGAGTTTAATTTTATTCAGTGATGTTCGGTGAAAGTGTCGGTTAATTGAGATTATGTAAAATTTTACTGCAAACTCCTATTTTCATGGGTTTTGTGGCGACGAATTTGCTGGTGTTAATTATTGCGAAAGTAAATGTAGCGGGTATTCATTTAAACGTACGTTTAGAAAATATGTATTAAAATTACAAGAAACAACAAAGTTATTTTAAAGCATATTTTCCATGGTTAGATACATTTATTATAATAATTTTTAATTATTTATTAATTATTTATTTAACAAGATCTCATAAAAACAGTTGTTCACCAAATAAATTAAGATATTTAGAATGATATATTTTTTTAATAGATACATGCATAGTGTAAAAATAGAAATTAAACATTTATGTACATCTCACATATAGACAAGGTATTATGTGTCCAAAGGAGTTATATAAGTACAAACTGAAGTAGTGTGACGCACTATGTATGATATAATAACGCAAATAAGGTTGGCAATGAAAAACAAAAAACATAAGGAATAAGAGAGGTTCATTCTAATATTCATATTATGAGATTATATAGGGTCCGCCAAATACCTTTTTTTTTTCAACTAGTGCTTATTTCGTGAATGGTAACACTTAGCTCATGTCTGATTTGACAGATAATTAGTTTTATCCTTCCGCTGAGCGAATATGGTTGTGTATACGCTTGAACAACGCTGGGAAATATTGCGACATTACTTTGAAAATCATGGTAATGTTGCAGAATGTGTGCGAAAATTGCGTACGGTTTTTGGAAGAGAAAGCACCGTCAGCTCCGTATGTTCGTTATCTTGTGAAAAAAGTGAAAGAAACTGGCATCCTCATCGATAAACCAAAGCGTGAAAAGCCAAAAACAGTGCGTACACCCGAGAATATCGATGCTGTGGCAGAAAGTGTGCGTGAAGCGCCATCAACATCAATTCACCGTCGTTCTCAACAATTGAACATTTCGGAGACATCATTGAGACGAATTTTGCATAAAGACCTTGGTATGACGCCATACAAAGTCCAATTGGTTCAGGAGTTGAAGCCAACTGACCATCCAATGCGTTTTCGCTTCGCTGAGTGGGCCTGCGATCGACTTACAGAAGATGCCGATTTTGCCAAAAAAATCATCTTTTCGGATGAAGCTCATTTTGATCTTGGCGGGTATGTAAACAAGCAAAATTGTCGTATTTGGGGCACAGAAAACCCGCACGCATACATTGAAAAGCCGGTACACCCAAAACGAGTCACTGTTTGGTGCGGATTTTGGTCCAGAGGCATAATTGGGCCATTTTTCTTTGAAAATGAGCAAGGAGTGGCCGTTACAGTCAATGGCGATCGTTATCGGGCCATGTTGAACGAATTTTTGTTCACAAAAATTGAAGAGGAGGATATTGGCAACATTTGGTTTCAACAGGACGGCGCTACGTGCCACACAGCCGAAGCTACACTCGATGTTTTGCGCCCTTTTTCCAAAAAAAAAAAGTTATTTGGCGGACCCTATAGTTGAATTGGCAAGTGTAAAAAAGTGTGTAAAAAAATAAAAAATTATTTAAGATTATGTAGATCGTTGTGTAACCAAAGGTCACTCTTGTACGTATATCGAGAGATAATGACAGAACTCTATATATGTGCATCTAAATATATTTAAGGTAGATGCAGCTTCATTGAATAGTTACATCGCTTTATATATTAGCGTGTTTTTGTATGAGGAAGTTCTGACTTTCGGTGTATAAAACGTCACGAATATAATTACTTGGGGCAAATAAGTTGATCTCCTTTAGTATATATGGGTTATAAATACCTCCAGAAATCAACTTTTAAAAATGTTCACACAAAAACATCTTCCGGCGGGCTTGCAGGGTGTGAACATCTAGCATTCCACATGAAAATAACGAAGGGAACAAAAACAGATAATATGTATACTCCCTCATGTATAAGTAACGCATAAACCTTTTTTGCACTCTTTCTATTTCGAGGATATGGTTACGTTCTGAAGGGGCCCATATAATCAGATCATGATAAATTAAAAATAAACAAAAAATATTTGTAAGAGAGATGATTTCCGACGCATAAAGAAAAACGGCTGGTCAGAAGGTTAGTGCGATATCTCAGTTGGTAGATAATAAGGACGCTTGGATACCGAAAGGTGTGGAGCTCGTTTTCCGGTAACACCAATATTGTTTGTGTTTTTATTATATATGATTTGATAATATGTTATACCAATCTTTAAGGCCAACGTAATCGCAGATTAATTGTGTAATTTACAAAGTTTTGACTTTATCAAAAGGTTGTATTTATTAGATATTTTGATCAATGAAACCGATAGTAAAACGCTAACGAAAAATTATTTACTTAATTAAAAAAATGAAGAACCATTCTGTTACTAATTGAAATTTATTTTTCGTTAGTAAATAAATGTCGAAGGGCTAGATTTATATAATAAATGGAAACAAACATTAATATTAAAACACCCGTGTTTACAAAACACCGAATAAAAAGTTTTTTATTCAAGTGGGAGACTCCTACTACAACTAAGCTATCGAGGCAACCTTCAGCCATCAGAACACCGTCTTCCTCTAATACATATTCCATCTGTAGGTACTCGTATAATCATTGTTTCAAATACTGACCGCTATTTTTTATTTTATTTTTTACGTGAATACCGCACAAGAGTCTCAACTGCTCCCAACCGTCTAGAGCCAGTGGGACCATGGCTAGGGATATATTGTGAGGCTGAAGCTAGTGGAGAGGGGAAGGAAATGAGGAAGGGAAGGTTGAGAAGTACCTGGCTATTCAGATCTGGTTACAAAACACGACTAAAGCCATTTCAAGCAATGTTTCAATTCTGAATGGTGGTCTTTCACCAGGGCGATACTGTGACAAAGCGGAAAAAAATCCCGAAATCATTTACCGCCGATTTTGTGTTTAAATCACGTTCGTGTGAGGAAGTCCGTGCAGCGGTATATATTTTAAGACAAACTATTGCAAAGATTTTTTTGAATAATAAAAAGTTTCCCAAGTAGGCACCGACAAAAGATTGTGTACTAATGAATTTAGGTAGTTACTACAGGCTGACCATTAATAGGGCTTCTGATATTTTTGACAATAAATTCTCCTGTTTGTAAAAAAATGATTTATTACTGCTAAACACATTAATTGCTGACACCGTGCGTCGCGCGTTGACAGACATGTGACCGGTATGCGCACAACGCGCCACGCGCGTTGTGCCGCCTCTTTGCTTTGAACCGATCTAAAACAGATACATGGAAACCAGTCACTGTTCATCAGCATAATTGATGCCTCATTCATATAGCATTGATATTTACTAATTTTAGTTACCAATTAACGTGTCAAACATATTAAACAATCATTCAGCTAATTCTACCACTCTTTCACAGTTCACAATTCGTACTTATTTTTTTTAAATATTCTTTCTAACTGTTTGTTTATATCAAGCTATTTGTAAGTCATTACATTTATTGCTATATCTTACTATGGAACGACTTACAACTTAATGCTTGTCTAATTTATATAATACCATTTTTGTGAAATATCACCTCAAGGGCGCTCACGACTGTAAATAATTTCCTTTGTGAGTACGTACGACCGTACGAGAGTGAACTTTTTAGATTTGGAGCTGATGTCAATTGAGTTTATCGAATAAATAAATCAATCTTTCAAATCCCTAACTAGCCAACAAAGTATTTTATAAAACATCCGATAACTTTTTTAATGAGAATACCGCACTAGAGTCTCAACTGCTTCCAACCATCTAGAGCCAGTGAGACTATGGCATCCCCAAATAGGGTATGTTGGAGCGGAAGGAGATTGGGAAGAGGAAGTTTGGGAAGTACCTGGCTATTCAGATCTGGTTACCAAACACGGCAAAAACCATTTTATTTTTTATTTAGGAAAACATACAGTTGTTAAAGCAACGTTTCGATTCTGAATGGTGGTCTTTCACCAGAGCGATACTTAGAGTATCCACCACTCTGGAACGTGTCGCGAATATACTTTTTATTATTTTTTTATGAATTAAATGTGTTATGACACATATTAATTAAATAAAAGTTATCGGCGCACGCCGGAACTGACAAGGATTCTAATTTTAGTCTCTGGAATTGGAACTTTAAGAAAAGTACAGTTTGAATAATTAACACTTATTATATTAACAATATAAAATGTTGTATTCCATCGGTTGTTGATATCTTAAAATAACAACAGAGTTCAATCATCTTGTCTTCAGAACTTTGTCTGCTCTAAAATTCACGACTCTAAAAAGGTGCTATGTGTAATAAAACAAAAATTTAAGACTGACAACTAAAAAATAAAACCCTCACACGACATATCGTTGCTAGAAAGACAAAAGAGCTTAAGCGACACTTTGGTAAAAAATGAGTAAAATATGCAATTTTGACCAGTTTTATGATTCTGAAGACTTTTGTGGCACTTCAGCAATCCAAAATATATTTACAATTTTGGAAAAGGCTTGACTCAAGCGACACAAGCTTGGGACCTTTTACAGCTTTTTGTCGCTTTAGGTAACTCAGTGAAAGCATTCAATTACCTGAGTTAACTTTTATTTTCCAAGTCAAAGCAGCTACTGAAGACTTATGAATGTAATTGTAAAACAAAATAAACTTGTGCTCTGGTGTTAACTTCCCAAAATGGCGCTTCATCCTTTTCCTGAATTTTCGGCGACGATATGATGCAATGACATTCAAAAAATATTTGAATCACACATTTAACTAATCTGTATGACGTGTGGAAGATATTTTTAAGATAGGGAAGGAGTTTACCTTCGTCTTCGGGTCTCGATGAAACCCATGCTGTAGGTACAAATACGAAAGCTAGCAACCAGTTAGGATATATTAACTCTGTTAAAACAACGTCGGGCATACGTTTGGTGACTTCCTAGTTAATAGAGACTCTTTTCAATTTGGTTCATTAATCTAAATATCACAATGGAGTGCTTATACCAACCCTGATGTATGGCAGTGAGGCATGGAACTGGCAGAGGAAGGATGAAAGTAGACTGAATGCTGTGGAAATGAGATCTTTGAGACGTATGTGCGGTGAAACCATGTATAATCGTATTAAAAATGTGGATATCCGGAAAGAATGCAAGGCTGATGTGAGCGTAATGAATAGGATCAAGAAAGGGACGCTTAGATGGTTTGGGCATGTAGAGCGAATGAACGAAGAAAGGAGTGTGAAAAGAATATATTACGCAATGGAAAAAAAAGTCGAGGACGCCTGAGAAAGACATGACACGATCAAGTAAATCAAATACTTGAATCGGGTCATGTGAAGAGTCAGAATAACAGAAGATTATGTATGAGACGATGTATGAATGTAAATGAAGCAAGGAGTGTGTGCCAAGACAGAGTTATATGGCGGTCCATCATATCTGCCTACCCCTGCGGGGAAACGGCGTGATGGTTAGTTAGTTAGACTCATCAATGTGGCATTTTCATAAGGCTTTTTTCTTGTCCCACTTTAGTCAAGTTAGGAATTTCCAGCTATCTGTCTGTAAGAAGAGATCTACCAGTCCGTTGTGTGTCATCCTTCGTTATCCTAAAGAAAGGTACCTCCCTCCCGGCCTGGGTAGGCAGTAAGGCTCAGGCTGGGAGCTGGTACGGCCCGGCCACATAGAACAGAGGTACAGAGGTACTGTGGAGGTAGAGTGCCGGTATTACGAGCTAGAGACTAGCTAGGGAAAGTGACATAACTGCTTCCGCCTATGCCTCGGGGCATGGCGCAACTTCTAAGTGGGACACCACTGAAGGTGTTGCCAACGTTTCTATTCCGTGGCGTCCGTGAATATTTTAATCAATTCATCCGGATCTGCTTGCATGCAAGTCATTAGTTAAAAGTTCATAATTAAAGGTGGTACGTTAGAAGAAGGATAAAGCTTCATCAGTTATTTTTTTATATGATTGGGCAACAAGGCCTTCCTGATCTTCTTTATTATTCCTTTTTTCGTCTTTTCAGCTCCGAGCAGTTTTAAGTCTTGTGTACTCTTCATATATATTTTTTCGATTGAATTAAATCTGGAATGTTAATTGATTTGTTGATCCCCTTCGATAGTAGTCACACTTCACAAATGTCACCTACAGATAACTTAATGGTTCCTTTTTAATAATATTGATATTTGGATAATTTTTATAGCGCCGTTTTTGTGAAAAATCATCTCAAGGGCGATGTACCCAATGACGTTACATTTACGAATATATAGACACGTTATAGCCTTAGAATATTAACACAAAATGCGGCAAGCAAAAAACACACACGTTACCAGTAAATTCATCATTCAAATATCGGTCATGTATGACAAAGATAGACATTCATAGAATATATGTGTATGAACGAAACAACGAATTTGTTTAGATATAGTAAACGAACTCAAGCGACGCGTGACCGTTTAGCACTAAATCGGCTTAAACACCGATCACACCAACTAGTGTGATTATTGCTTGCCGCTTTGAGAGCGCTACAACGTCTCTATATATATGTAACGTCATTGGCTGTACCTCCTTTTGTAGCACATATCGTACGTATGCAGCACGCAAATAAAGAACAAATAATAAAACAATTCAACAATGTCCGAACCTTCCTTTTGTACTTCTCCGTCCTCTCCTTCACTCCCATTTCCTGCATTTGAACAGAAAATCCCTAAAAAAAGTTATCTATAACGATTTGAAAGAAAAAACGACTGACGCCAATTTAGATAAGACCTTGCAACTCCTGGGACCAAGACAGGAAAATTAATAAAATAATCTGTTCAAGAAAGATTTTCAATAATTACAAATGTTAAATCATTTTTTTTTCTCAGTGGCTGAGCCATATAATAATATTTTTAAATAAAACACATAAACTGTGTTTAAGACAATACTAAAATTTAATATTGTATATATATAACAATTTTAATATTATCCTGATGATGGAAGGGTACTTCCGAAACCGGAAGACGTAATATTAAATAATAAAGTGGTTATAAACAAAATTTATGTGTTTTATTTATAAATATGGCAGGCCACAAAGTAAATGCTTTTTACGAATATATAATATTTTTATTTCAAAAGGTGCCAAAATGTAATCACCTTCAGGCGCCATTTTGCTCAAGTTCAGGGCTGGTGACAATTAATGTATTTGCTTACTTAACATGTACATTGTCCTCCGCTAGGAGTTCACCTCAATACACTTCTACAGTTTTATCTCTTCAACTTGTTCTCCCTAAATAATTGTATCAATAAAAACAACGAATCGACCACAGTCCTCTCCTTGACAGCACCTTCCGCTCTACCCGACCGCCGTTCGTGCATCTTCGACCTTTTACGAAGATAGCCGAGCGGAACAGAAAGAGCCGTGCGAAGGGAGGGGAAAGGAAAGGAGGCCGCACTGACGATGCAGAGAAGGGGCTGAAAGCGAATCTAGTCACAAGAACCCGATGACGTAACAAGATACGATTTGTTTTAATAATACATCAGTACTCGAAGCTTTTGATTAATAAAAGTACATGGATGTATTTTTGATCTGAACCTGGTTATAGGTTTCGATCTAGAAATTTGTTTTTCAAAAAATATTTGGAGGTTTATTACTATGCATTTATTTAAAAGTCTGAAACGTGGTCAAAATAACAAATAAATCCTAGCACTTTTTAGCTTTCTTTCTAGCACAAGCTTCTTTTAGTGTTTTACAAAACAGTTATTTATTTAATTATATACGCCCCCATTGGCTTTTACATAACAGTGTGATACATAACATAAAATAATAGTTACATAAAAAAAACATAGAGTAAATGATTAGCACCCAAAATCATAATTAAGTTGATAGAAATATTATAATGCAAATTAACAGTAATATTTTTGAAAGAGGTATGCTATTATAGCCTTCTTGTAACTAAATTCAGTGCAGTTGAATATGGTGAATGTTTAGGCTAGTTAAGTACACTGAGACCTTGGAGTAACAATATATGGAGAGAGAGCTAATTATTTTTACCCAAACTATACAAATTTGGGATAAATCACTTTCTCCGTGTTTTTACGTCGTATACTGTGAGAAATAAAGAGACAACAAAATTCCCCAAACTATCACACCGCTTTAAAGTATTTTTAAAATGTTCTTCGTGTCCCGCGTCTCCGTCGATTCCGCCCACTCGTTTTGATATGCGACATAAATTGACATAACTCAACGGTTTTTCAGGTTAGATGCTATATTTTTGTTTATAACAATACTGTGAAAAAGTGGTCATACGAATAAACAAAAACATTATGCCAACATGTGCTATGAATGGATGTATAAATAGCCTAGCCTTAGTCCTAGCCACGCCCCGGTCTAGCCGAGTCCGGCAAAACTCATAAAAACGGACTACAGCAGCGCTCTCTCTTGTACATGTATATTAGACCATTGCTGATTTCAGACTTTTACCGAATTAGTATTAGTACCTTAACGACAAAATTCACTAATTAAACCTGAGATTTACCTGATGAAATAATCAGATACTTTATAAACTTTGATGTACAAGTAACTAATTTGAAAAAAATTAAACTAAAAAAAAACAATTTGAAAGAAATGGCTGAATTAGTTGCTCGAACAATTGAAATGAAAATACGTGGGTGATTATTTTACACTAACCTAACCTAAGCCAATCATACTAGAATATCTTAAGCTATCTGTAAAGTAGAAGAGCTATAATGTTAAATATGATTGTAATTTACTGAGGTTGGATTGTTTAAAACTCTATTACATTTAATGCACCATAAAATCGTCGAAATTCGAACGTCGATTCTCGGCCGGTTCCAGCTTTTGATCTCATTTTGGCCAGTTTCCAAGCATAATGGCCGTGTTGTTATGCTTGTCAACTGATAAAATTTGATCAAAAGCTAAAATGGACCGAGAATCGTATTTTTACGTAAACCGTTCAAATGACAACAATTCGGCGGAATAACAGAAGAGTATTAGAAGATGCGAGAATGGGACGAAGCTAGGAGTATTAGTTAGTTCAATAGGAAAAAGTCGGGGACACCCCAGAAGACGTAGGACGATTGATTGAAATTATCTGAGTCGGGTAATGTAAAAAACCGGAATATTGAAAGAGTATGTCGTTCGATCCTCTCTGTCTACCCCTGCGTGATAGCGTGATAGTGAGTTAGTAATATGTATTTCTACATCATCACTGTCTAAAAACATATTATGTATACTCGTAGGTACCTGCATCTTCATCTTCAAGGTCAGAAGATAACTCTCCAACGCGGCTAATACGTAAGGTACTCGTATGTGTTGGATTCAATGGCACGTGAAGTGTTTTCCTTTTGGAATATACGTAGGCAGGGAGGTGAGAACGCCATAGTTAAAATCTTTACATTAATCGTAAAAGAAACGGTATCCTTGTTAGCAGGGAGTGGTAGTTAATTGAGATAAGGTGTCATCTCCTATCGAAGGTCGGCCAAAACCATTTTGGAAGCATCGGGGTCGGCGACAGTACGATGAAGAGAAGAGGCATACATCCCGGATATTATGTTTACTTCAATTCTGAATGACATAGCGAGTTAAGGAGGATGGATTTTCGTTGATTCCCAAAAAAGTTTTTTTTTAATATTGTATACTCGTATTGTGTGGAAGGAGAAGATTTGGAAGAACCTGGTTCTTCTGATCTAGTCACTTAAGCTAGAGGGTTAGAGCCATTTTACATTCAATGTTTCAATTTTCGTACCAGGGCAAGGCTTAGAATATCTTCCACTTTGGAGCGAGGTACAAATGGACTATTTAAAATTTTATTCAAAATGAAAATAAACCAATTTAGACAAAAATAAAATATTTGACTCTCCCACGTCGGGATTTAAAACAGCGACCTTTCCCCCGTATCCAGAGCCAAGTAGCTTACCGCTCTGCAAAGAGGTCATAAAAGGTGAGCAAGATATGCTATGTTCCTCATCTTTATCATGCAAAAGTGCTAGCTCTCATGCTGCATTCAAAATGACGTTTCTTAGTTGGTCATTTCTTCTGTCCCGGACACTTGATTGAAGTTTTCGGATATTTTCACAATGACCTGCTTTTAAGTCTGAGGTCAGAAACTGACCTTGAAGACTTTAAGAGTCAATTAAAAACCAACTTTTTAGGAAAGATTACCTTATTCAATAATCAATGTAAAGCTCACTTTAGGTGGATGAATCACAAAACGGCGCTATTTAAAAGTTAACCAATTATTATTATTCAAGCATATTTTCTTAAGGATGCACATGGTATAGCTTTCCAATCTGGACGTCGTACGAATAGTATGAAATATTTTGAACTGTCCACAAGCCATGAGGTTCCTCTGTCTAAAGAAATATCAAAGTACGAGTACTTTCGAATTGTTATTTTATTATATTATTCTATTTAATGTTCTGTCGATTGTTAGATTCTAAAATTAAATCTCTGATCTCAATCTGATCTGTCATTTGATAAGTATCATGCTATACTAGGTATCAGTCTATCGACTTCACGCGTAAGAATTGGCCTACTTTCTGGTTGAAACCGCAAGTCGTGAGGTACCCACCTACGGCGGAAAGAGAGAGACTCACAGTAGCCGAAGTCTGCGACTGAATCTAGTCACGAAGAGGGGGAGGCGGAGGAAAAGAGAAATTATAGCCTCAAGTTACGGCAGAAGAAGTGTAACTTGACATATTGATCGTGAAAGTTATGTAACATCCAGTGTTAAGTAGTTAAGCGGCATATCAACTGCACTATATTATATTATTATATCTGGTGGCATTGCGCAACCATCGCGCCTGAGGTGAATCCGATTCGCGTTTAAATACCGAAAACCAGCCTTAATTAACCTCGATTTGTGTCTTCGTTGTTATACTACACAATCGCAGTGTCTAAGAGGCGTAGCACTCTGCAGCAATAGGCCCGTTTTCCATTAACGTCCCAGTGGAAAATCGATGGAGGAGATAGCAAAGAAAGTATACACCGATCTTCATGAATCGACGTGGCTGGACGAGTGCAGTTCTGGACAGTCCTCCTGGGCTGCAGCCTGCAGGGTGAAGGTTTTCCTGACGATAGCTAACCTCTCACGGGAGAGTGCACTAAAAGAAGAGGAAGGCCATTCTTCACTCATCCAAAGCCGGCAGTTCTATTCAGGTCCTCATCTCTTTTTATCTTTGGGCGGCCTTTGCTTCTCTTCCACACCATAATAAAATTTTCTATTTATTTGTTGGCATATAAAACAAATATCGTCGCTGAAAGGGCAAAATGGCTTAAGCGACACATTGGTCAAAACATGAATTGAATATGCAGTTTTCATCGGTGTTCTTTTCTGCATCGAATGCTTTGACTCTCGTTTGGTTTCGACGACATTTGTGGCCTTTTAGCCATCTTAAATATATTTACCATTTGGGAGATGGCTTGACTGAAGCGACACAAGTTTGGAACTTTTTTTAGCTTTTTGTCGCTTCGCACAACTCAGTGAGAGCATTGAGTTACCTGAGTTTTTTTTTTTCAATGTCCAATCAGGTACATAAAACTTATGATTTTTATTGTAAAATAAACAAAAACACTTTTAAGTGCTCTGGTGTAAGCTTCCCAAAATAGCGCTTCAGCCGTTTAGCCTTTCCGGCGACGATGTGATATCACTACTTCTACGTGTCTGTAAAAATACCATGCCGAAGACATAAAACAGCCCTGGAGTGACACCGTTGGAGTGCCAACACACCGGCGATGACTCTTGGTAAATTGACAAGATTGAGCATAAATGACAGTGTGAACAATTTGAGCTACGACCTGTCAACCTCAACATTGTTGGGCTGGACACGTATCAGCATTTTCGATTGGTGATTGCTAATGCAGATAAAGTAATCAGAAACGACTAAAAAAATGGGGACTGACAGCACAAATGGTCGAAGAGACCATGGGCGTACCATGGGCCAAACTGGATGGCATTGAAACCTGGTGATTTGCGAAATCTCACTGCCAGGAGGAAGGATTTGCCATGACGGGGTTCCCACAGGGGTTTTCTTCCAATACCAAAATGCTCAGATTTTATGGGGTTACAAGTTACAATTGGGATTTACAGCTACTCAAGACCCTTAACCAAAAACGCTTCAATTTTCCGATGTTTTACTCTCTAATTGACTACCAATCCAGAGGTCATGGGTTCAAACCCGGCGTGCGAAAATAAATTTTATTTTGTGAATATGTGGCATAACACATTTAATTAATGTGAAATAACATATAGTATATTTGCGGCACGTTCCAGAGTCGTGGATACTCTTAGTATCGCCCTAGTGAAAGACCGCCATTCAGCATCGAAATGTTGCTTGAAATGGCTTTAGCCGTGTTTGGTGACCAGATCTGAATAACTTGGTACTTCTCAACCTTTCTCTTCCTTATCTCCTCCCCTTTTCATCTCACTGGCTCTAGACTGTTGGGAGCAGTTGGGACTGTTGTGCGGTAACTAAAATATAACGACCAGTTAATAGCTGAGAGGATAAATGCGCCAGGTTCCCACCCGGGCCTCGAGTTTAGATTCCCCTGCTAGCTAAGTCCTCCATTATAGTACAAGGAGGTTTAAATCTTGTCAAGTTATTCGTAACCCAGAAAGAAATGCTTGTATTTCATTTTTTTAAAAAAAAAATAATTTCATTTGTGATTACGTACGTACCTACGTACGAGATCGACCTTTTCAAATTTGGAACTGACAGATATGTTTAGAAAATTATCAAATGACAAAAAAGAATCTTTTCAAATCCCTGCCTACCTGAAACAGAACCTACCTTTAATGGAATGGTCCGATGCTCTGTGGGGAAACCGCTTGCACAGCGCGGGTGTAAACTGTGCGCCTGAAGTTTAAGTTTAGACTTACGGAATTCAATAATGTATTTTAGTAGACCTTATTATAATAACTAATGTTTTTCTCGGCAAGTTAAGTTACATCCGGTAATAACTTGTTAAAACATACTCGCAATTGTCACACGTGACCTGATAAACCTTGACAAGTTTTTGTTTATGTATCTACCGCATTAAAATTCTAGCTACCCGGAGACAGTGAGGCTATGACATCCCCAATTTGAAAAACTTTGTGAGGCTGAAGGAATGTGGAGGGAAAGGAAATGGGGAAGAGAAAGGTTAGGAAGAGCAGCTGGCAAAATCCCTTTGGATCAACAACGTTTCGATAGACAGGACTAAGATATTTGGCTTTTATCTTTTTTACATCTAGTGCAATTTTGCAATTGTTGGCCATTCGATAAAAGTACTTTTACATCAGTCACCCTATCTTGGAGTAACGATGTAAGGAGGTATAGCTAAATATTTTTACCCAACCTATACAAACCGGGTTTTTACGTTGTAAACCGTGAGAGAGAAAGAGACAAGACAAGTTATCAAATAATATAGCGCCACCATTCGGTATTCAATTCAATTAAATTATTTTATTAATATATTTTAAACCGCTTTTAATTATAGCGAGTGAGTGTATTAAATAGTACCCAATACTTATAAATATAAAGCAATGGAACAATTCTAAGAAAATATAAATTACAATGAATGTAAGCATGTTCTCCGTCTCCCGCGTCTCCGGCGACTCCGCCCACTAGGTTTTTACATGCGACATAGCTGGACATAACTCAATGGTTTTTTAGGTTATATGCTATATTTTTGTTTAAAACAATACTGTGAAAAAGTGGTTATACGAATGAACAAAAACATTATGTCGACATGTGCTATGAATGGATGTATAAATACCTGACTACAGAAGCGCTCCTTCCTGTATATTATTGCTCTGAGCACCTCAGAATATATTTTTAATGTGTGCCACATTTTTAAGGCTCTACTTTCCGATGTGTTACTCTATGGCTCGTTTCCATATGAATATGTTAGAGTCAGTAAACTTATTGTTGAGGAACTCTGTATATAAAGAATATCTTAGTCTATTGCTCGTTAATATTACTGGTGAGCAGATTATCCAGGAAAGGTAGTTAATAATGAAAGAAAAGCTACAGGAAAACGAATGTAAGTTTCGTTGAAAAGTTTTTGAATATCATCGAGTGTTCTATTGTACATAATTATTTGTTAGCGGTTATTTTGGGCAAATTTCTTATAAGAGAAAGTCGAACACAACACAACCGGATGAGGTTGATATGTCAAAGGTCCTATCTAAAGTAAGTACTGCCCGCTCGTTGGCCGAAACACATTGACATCTGTCGGGGAAATCGAGAAACAATGACCACTTGTTAGAACAGAGTTACGGCCGACTTTCGGTTTCATTTTGGTATTCATTGTTGGTTTTTTGGTGAGCAACCTACTTTGATTCACTGATTTCGACATTTAAAACTGCGACAGGCAACACTCTTAAAAGTAAATATTAACTTTAAGTCGGCGACAAACACTATGGATAGATCTCAAGTGACCAGCAGTACATAATACGATTAAATATTAATTTAGCGTTAAGAATAGGATCAAGGAAGGGATGCTTAGATGGTTCGGGCATGTAGAGCGAATGAACGAAGAAAAGAGTGTCTACAATGGAGTGCTTATACCAACCCTAATGTATGCCAGTGAGGCATTAAACTGGCAGATGAAGTATGAAAGCAGACTTAATCTTGTGGAAATGAGATCCCTGAGACGTATGTGCGATAAAACCATGTACGACCGTGTTGAAAATGTGGATATCCGGCAAGAACGCAAGGCTGATGTAAGCGTAATGAATAGGATCAAGAAAAGGACGCTTAGATGATTTGGGCACATAGAGCGAATGAACAAAGAAAGAGTGTGAAAAGAATATATGATGCAAAAGTGAATGGAAGAAGAAGTCGGGGACGCCCGAGGAAAACACGGCACGATCGAGTGAATTAAATACTTGAATCGGCCCATGTGAAGAGTATGTATGAGACGATGTATGAATGTGAACAAAGCAAGGAGTGAGTGCCAAGGCAGTGTTGAACTGCGGTCCGTCCTCTCTGCCTACCCCTGCGCGGAAACGCCGTGATGGTTCGTTAATTAGTTAATATTATTATGCCATAGATTATAATTACATAGTTAATAATAAGATGGAAACTAGTAATTAAAATTTTTTACAGTGCCCTTGTGAGATTTTTCACAAAAACGGCGCCATACAAATTATCCAAACATTATTATTAATAATAACGTTACTTGTTGTATCACCCTGCCAAAGGCTGAATCAACTATTTATTTAAAAAATTAAAGTAGTGTGAGGAGAACATATGACGCGAAAGAGAATGGTATGAAGAAGTGAAGAACACCCTAGAGAAAGACACGGCACGATCAAGTCAATCAAATGACTGGCTAAGAGCTGAGTGGACAAACGCGTCGGATTCCCATCCGAGCGCCGTGGGTTCAATTCCTCTGTTAGCTAAGTCCGCTGTCATTGCGCAGGCACCATCTTCCGCTTATTATTATGGTAGTAGGAGTTTTTCAAATATCGTTAGGTTATTCGTAACATCGTAACCCGGGAATGTTTGACTTTCTTTGAAAAAAAAGGAAAATATTTGAGTCTGGTCAAATCAAGAGTCAGCATAAAATAAGAGTAATGAATGAGACGATGTATGAATGTGAATGAAGTGAGGAGTGTATGCCAAAACAGTGTTGTGTGTCGGTTTATCTTACCTGCCTACCCCTGCGGCGAAACGAAGTGATAGTTAGTTTTTTATTAGGTACAAGAAGGAAAAGGAGGCAACTTTTGAAACCATGGTTCCAAACTCCAAATAATAATGTTAAACTAGATTTAAAAAAGGCATATTTGAATATAATTTTTTTTAATCCATTGAATGTGTCGCACCAAAAATATCGACCAGTGAGCTCTGGCGTAATGAAAATTTTGCAGCTTTTTTGTCTTGACTTTCAAGTCGACCCGTTACTCCAAATTTTCCAACGCTCCACTGATTTTTATCACGAGCAATGTTCATTTGAAATACCCATTTATCTGAGAAAAAATTCGATTCCGTATTGGGTGTTGCATACTTCTCAATTGTTTAATAAGAAAAAATATATTAAACTTGGGCGAATCGGCTAACTACAATCAGTTAACACAATTAAAATTAAAGTTTTTTTTCACACACGAGCCTGTGCAGGTCTGTGTAAGGGTCCATTTAAATTAGAAAAGCAATCTATGAAAGCCTTTCCCTCGCAGGGAAATCCCAAGGGTACATTTGTCTAATTGCGGAAATTCTATAAATGGCACTTAGGAGTGTTTTCCAGATTAATTCTAGCTATATTTGAAGTGCTGGCAACATGCGTATGGTACAGGGTGTTTGGTTATCATTGATGCAAATGCATTTTAGGATTGATACTAACTAACTAACCATCACGCCTTTTCCCCGCAGGGGTAGGCAGAGAGGACGAACCGCCATACAACTCTGTCTTGGCACACACTCCTTGCTTAATTTACATTCATACATCGTCTCATACATACTATTCTGTTATTCTGACTCTTCACATGACCCGATTCAAGTATTTGATTTACTTGATCGTGCCATGTCTTTCTCGGGCGTCCTCGCCTTCTTCTTCCATTCACTTTCGCATCATATATTCTTTTCACACTCCTTTCTTCGTTCATTCGCTCTACATGCCCAAACCATCTAAGCGTCCCTTTCTTGATCCTATCCATTACGCTCACATCAGCATTGTATTCTTTCCGGATATCCACATTTGTAATACGGTCATACATGGTTTTACCGCACATCCGTCTCAAAGATCTCATTTCCACAGCATTCAGTCTACTTTCATCCTTCCTCTTCCAGTTCCATGCCTCACTGCCATACATCAGGGTTGGTATAAGTACTCCATTGTGGACTGCTAGCTTCGCGATAAGTAATTCTGCCGGCGATATTTCGAAACATGTTTTTACTAATATAATGTAGATACTAGAACAAAATGGAAACTGGATTCAATCCAACACACATTTTGAAATATAAAAAAAAAATCATTTTGAAAACTTTTGTTTACATAAAAATAAGGATACATCAAAACATTCGTAATATTCGCGATATCTGGGTGAGAACTCAACGCTTTGGACCACTCGCCTAGTAAAAGGTCAATGATATTTCTCTTTTTTTTATTTTAAGAAAGAAAAAGATTCCGGGGTTACTAATTACTCGAAAAATATTTAAAAAACTCCTACTACCATCATAATAAGTGGAAAATATTTCTTGTGAAACGATGGAAGACTTAACTAGCAGAAGAATCGAACCCATGACGCCCGGGAAGGAATCCGACACGTTTGTCCACTCAGCTACTAAGCAGTCGATATTATATTAACCTTTCCTTACCTGGAAGCAAAAATCAAACGTGGGATTCGAAGGGGGGTGACGTAGTTGCCCCATCTGATCTTGCTTATTAGAGCGTTTTAATCTTAGGTAATTTGTTTTTAGTGATACTTAAAGAGAAATATATCCACAATATTTCAGTAATCTTTATCTAAGATATTGCACAAAGCTCTCGTCTGGGGTGACATTAGAACCCCTCGTCGGAACGGGAGTGTTAAAGTGTTAACGGGCTCGATGCGTAAATCTTGGTGGTATATTTCAATATATCTATATTTCAAAATGTTACGTATTATAAAATAGTGTATGTCTTGAATAGAATTTAATAAAAATGTAACTGAATTTAAGCTAAGACGGGGAGCTGAATTGTATTTTTATATTTTGAGTATTCGTTTCAACATGTAATGAATCCAAGTATAACGCTAAATTTATAAGTTATTGAGGATGTAGAATATATAATTAATATTTTTTTGTGGTTAGGTGTTCATAATGATAGTTTTTTCATCATATTGTAGGGAATGAAAAATACAAGATTACCGAATTGATAATCCAGGGAAAAATCGATGGAATGTGCAGCAGAGAAAGACACACTTCCTGACTTCGAAATCTGCATGACTAGTACGACGAGTGTAGTTCCGCTAAGTTGTTCCGGGCTGCAGCCTGTGGGGTGAAGATTGCCGACTACAAGAGGACACAAAAGAAAAATTTGGATGTTATATTTTAAGAGATTTTTTTACCATAATTAGAAAATCCTGATGGATTTCGATATGTTTCATATTTTGGACGATAATTTTCAGTAACTCTTTTATTTGAGGTGGTCCAGCATTGTCGTGAGTATGGAGAAAAAAACACTAGCGATATTAACATACAATATTCAAATTCCAATGCATAAAATGTTACAATTTAAAAAAATATATCGTTTATGGACCATTAACAACCAGACACCCTCTAAAAATCTAAAACTACTCACTTATCATTCATGCATGTTAAGTATTCCTTAATAGGGTGCATTTCAAGCTACTAAGTAACCATTTAAACTTCTTCTAATGTCATAGACATATTAACGTCTATAGGTACGAATATATAAACAACACGTTCTTCGCTTTGCATTTCCAACCATTTCCCCCGAGGACTTGGCGTGGAGTCGATTCATTTATACTTTGTCTGAATTCAACCCACTCGTAGATTGGATTTTACACCTACGTGTTATGTCTCTCTCAGCTTGGAAATTAATTCTAGGGCTCAGTCTAGCCTAAGACGTTTAAAGTATAATATATCGATTCGTAATGCAAGGAAACTGATACGTCACTCCAAAGCAATATTGTATAATTTAGAGATTCCAACATTCAAAAATATCTCGAACGGTTAACACAAATCTAAGGTTTTAATAACTGGAAATAAAACGTTTGGTGAAACCTAAAAATGAAAAGATAAAAATGAGTCAGTCAGTTAGTTTTTAACTGTTTAATCGTATTTTAGAACACTTTCGACTTATTATTTAATTTTATTGAGCCATCACAATCGAAAAACTATTAAAATATACAATGAAAAATTTATTTATTGATGTTTGAAAACCTATATACATATAAAAAATAGAACCATCCGTCAGTGGAATGTTTAATTATGAGAATTAAATGGAGATATCATCGTCGGAAATGCAAAAGAGCTTAAGCGCCATTTTGGGAAGTTTACACCAAAGCGCTTTAAAGTTTTTTTCGTTTTATAAATAGATTGTTTTCAGTATCTGGTTGGATTTTGAAAAAAAAAAGTTTATTCAAGTAACTCAATGCTTTCACTGAGTTACCTGAAGCGACAAAAAGCTTCAAAAATCCCAAACTTGTGTCGCTTGAGTCAATCCTTTGCCCAAATGGTACATATATTTTAGATAGCTGAAGGGCCACAAAAGTTTTTTGAATAAAAAGAGATTCAGAGCATTTGATGCAGAAAAAACTGATCGAAACTGCAAATTTAACTCGTTTTTTACCAATGTGTCACTTAAGCCTTTTTGCCTTTCCAGCGACGATTTATTACATTTTTTATTAATTCAAACAATCGTAGAAATTTTTTTTTCTTAATAATGAAATAAATGAAGTGTTTTTAGTTATATTTATATTCATTATTACGTATAAACTCGTACGTATTCTCTATTGAAAAAAAAATCTGTTGAAGATGCATGGAAGAGGCTTATAAATTATTATAATTTATTTATTATTTATTCCGTAATGTAGGGAGATTAGTGCGATCCGGTCTCACAAAGAATTTAATCACAAATAGGAGATAAAAATAAAAATAAATAATCACGCCACAAGGGATGAAGGTTGGTTTTACTACCCCTCCCACAATAAGGGCGTATTCAGTGTGTATCTACTTAAGGGCGTGTTTTCCATTCTGCGCATGCCCTATCATAAGAAATATCATTGGACCGGAGGCGTATCAAATAATGTAACGTTACTCCATTATATAATGTGTAGGTATTACAAATTATTGTGGGAGTAATTTTAAGTAAAGGAGCGCCCCTGAATGTTTAATGCAAGTAAATGCATTGTTTAAAACTCATGTTATTTATATAGCCAAACACCTTTCTGGTAAAACAACACTTAATATACTTCTACAATGCAATTTAATTTATTTTAATGGTATTTTAGCGATTGTTTTATAATTAGGTTCCGTGTAATTACTACTTTTGCAAAAGGTATTTCTGATAGAATTAATACCGTAAAACGTCTGTCGGATGTGATTCGATCAATCGCCGTTGGGGGCTCTAACGTCTGAAAAAACACTCAAACATTTCTGAAAATAAATACAAAAATAAACATTTTTTCTTAACGTCGAGGAAAAATCATAGAATCTAGTTAGAAAATACAATTACACATAAAATACGTATTTCTAACAAGAATACAGATCACGAGAAAGCCATGTTCGTTAGTAACCAGATCTGAATAGCCAAGTACTTGTCTCTGATAGTATTAATACCGTAAAACGTCTGTCAGACGTGGTTCAATCAATCGCCGTTGGGGGCGCTAAAGTCTGAAAAAAACACTCAAACATATACTTCTGAAAATAAATACAAAAATAAACATTTTGCTTAACGTCGAGGAAAAATCATAGAATCTAGTTAGAAAATACGTATTTCTAACAAGAATACAGCTCACCAGAGAGCCATGTTTGTTTAGTAACCAGACCTGAATAGTTCCAAGTACTTCCCAATCTTCCTCTTACCCGTTTCCTTCCTCACCCCACTCCCTTCAGCCTCACAACATACCTCAATTAGGGATGCTATTGTCCCACTGCCTCTGAGCAGTTAGGACCTTGAAGGAACAATATATGGAGGGATAGCTAATTTGTTTTACCCAACCCATCCGAAATTGTAATAAATCACTGTTTCCGTGTTTTTACATCGTACACCATGCGAGAGAAAGAGACAACAAATTTCTTGGACGGCTTCTATATACTGTCGTAATGTTCTTAATGGTTATTTTCGCTGGTTAATAGCGGGACTCCGCCCACATTTTTTATTTTGCCACTAAACTTGACACAACTAAACGGTTTTTTAGGTTAGATGCTATATTTTTGTTGATAAAAATACTGTGAAAAAGTGGCTATACGAATACACAAAAACATTATGTCGATATGTGATATGAATGGATGTATAAATACCGTAGCCTTAGTCTTAGCCACGCCCATTTGCGCCGAGTCATGTTAAAATCATCAAAAACAAGTCCAAAACTGACTTCACTGGCTTTGGCTTGGGCTACCTCTTGTATACTCTAAGGTTAGGACTTTAATGCGTTAACCCAGTGGTCCCCAACCCATGGGCCGCGCCCCGGTACCGGGCCGTCTATCAAAAGGTTCTGGGCCGCGCAAAAACTTTTTTTTTTAAATCTACATTTAATGTGAACCCCGCACCCCCTTCAACAATCCTCAGCGGGCCGCGGTAAAATTATCAAACTTTGACCGGTCCGCGGCGACAAAAAGGTTGGGGGCCACTGCGTTAAGCGGATAAAGGGTTGTATAATTAGCTAGATACGATGCATTAAATTACATAGTACAAATATTTTAAGTAGATTTCAGTTTAAGAAAATGGTTCATTCTGTGATATAATATATCTTACGTGTTTTTTAAACAGTATAATTGTACTAATATTACTTTGAATAAATAAAATATTGTGATCTCATCTTATTAAAAAACAAACGGCCACCTCCATCGTGAAGAAATTAATTACACTTGTATTCTGATTAATTAGCTGAAATCGATTATGAACTGGAAAAAACAACAGCGATTCTATAATCCACCATTGTCTATGGACATTAGTATATTAAATTTAAATAAGCCCGACACGCAAACCCTCAAGGGGAAGGATGAATCGTAACATTGGCGCACTAACCTACATTCTACTGCTTATTCTTACCACTCTAATTAGATCAAGGTTAATTCTTTGATTATAGCGCACTTTAATTATCAAAATGCAGCAATTGCTTTTCTTATTATTATTTAAATAAAACGAAAATGCAATATTTTTTCTCCCCAATTTAAGAAAAACAATAATTTAGAAATATCGTTTCTGGAAAGGCAATAGGGCTTAAGCGGCACTTTGGTCAAAAATAAGTTAAATATGCAGTTTTGATCAGTTTGTTTTCTGCGCCGAATGTATTGGTCTCAGAGCAATAATATACTTCTGTAGTCAGGATTGATGATTTTTGCCTGCCTCTAGCGTGGATAGGACTAGGGCTAGGATATTTATACATCCATTCATAGCACATTCCGACATAATACTTTTTATAACCACCTTTTCACAGTATTGTTATAAACAAAAATATAGGATATTACCTAAAAAGCCGTTGAGTTATGTCCTGTTATGTCCCAAAACAAAACTTAGTGGGCAGAGTCGCCGGAGACGCGGGAAAATAAAACATGCTTATATACCTAAAAGTGGCGCGCTATTTTGTTACGACTTGTCTTGTCTCTTTCTCTCTCACAATTTACGACGTAAAAACCCGGAGAAAATAATTTATCGTAAATTTGTATAGGTTGGGTAAAAATATTTAGCTCTCTCTTCATATATATTCTTGCTCTGAAGAACTGGCTCTAGTTTGATCTTGACTTGTGTGGCCCTTCAGCCATCTAAAATATATTTATCATTTGGGAGAAGGCTTGTTGATTCAAGCGACACAATTTTGGAACTTTTTTAGCTTTTTGTCGCTTCAGGTAACTCAGTGAGAGCATTAAGTTACCCGAGTAAACTTTTTTTTCAAAATCCATCCAGGTACAGAAGACTTTTGTATAAATATTATTGTAAAACAAACAAAAAACTTTTACGTGCTCTGGAGTAAACTTCCCGAAATGGCGCTTCAGATCTTTTGCCTTTCCGGCATGGACGTATCCACCCCGCATACCCAGATGTATTGTGAACTTGCCCGTAACTTCAGTAAGTTAAAAGGAAATCAATGCTCAAATTTGATGAATTAAATTTGCTCTATTCCAAAAAATTCATTTCTTATTGTGAATAAATTATTCCTCGAGAAGTTTGACAGTATGAAACTGAAACAAATTGATTAAATAATATGTACAGATATAATTGTATGATTATTTCATTTTCCATGACTTATGGTGATTTATTATCATTAAAACATGTTCTTGGGCTGCCGTGCTGATGATAGATATTATTATTTTAACAATGTAGTGCACAACTCCATCAGTTGTTATCTATTTCAATAGATCGACAATTATTTTTCTTTTGTACCATCGACCATTGTTCTTGTAAGAAAATTAACCTACATTGATCTTGTTCTAACGTTAATTATTTGAAGAAAATTATAATATACTGGTTGTTACCGGTGAAAAATCACGGGATGTAACTTGACTTGCCAAGAAAAAATATTGGTTGCTCTAATCCACCCTTTAGAATAATGACTGTTAAAAAACATTATAGGTAGGCATATTATTAAGTAGATAGGGATTTGAAAAGATTATTTGTTAATTTAATAATTTTATGAACATAAAAATTGTTTCCAGTTTTGAAAAAATTACACTTAAACTTACTTACGAACGTTCGTACTCACAAAGAAAATTATTTATAGTTAATGTAGATCATCTATTATTATTTTTATTGTAAAAACCGCATAAGAGTCCTAACCGTCTGGTTGTTTTGGGTATGTTTTGGGGCAGATTGTCGTAGGGAGGGGAAGGAGATGAGGAAGAGAAAAATCGGGAAGTACCTGGTTATTCAGAGCTGGTCATTGATCACGGTCAAGGCTATTTTAAGAAACGTTTAGATTCTGAATGGTGGTCTTTTACCAAGGCGATGCATAGAGTGCCTACCACTCTGCATAAGGTTTAATACATATCACTTTAGACAAGGTAAGGTTTAAGAGTAAGGTTGGTCAACAATTTCGAAAAATTTACGAATTATTATTTGCAATAAGATATGGGCTCAAATCACACCGTTCCAAGAAGGAATCAACACGGTTTCCTACCAAAAAATCTAATGCAACCAATTTTCTACCCCTTTCTGGACGGGTAGCAGAAGGTTTAGATGCCATACACCAGATGAATGTGATATATAAGGATTGCAAGGCATTCAACCGTGTAGACCATGATATCGTTCTGAGAAAAATGTTCAAAATAGGATTTAATCAATCGTTACTGAGATTTTTGATCATATCTAAAAGATAGAAAGCCAGTACGTATCAATAAATGGATATGATTCCGATAATTTCGCAGTCCTGTCAGGTATTCCACAAGGCTCAAATCTCGGTCCCCTGTTGCTCCTTATCCTGATAGATGACATCCAGGATTAAATATGTCACAGCTCGTGCTCATTGTATGCGGACGATCTCAAACTCTTAATAGAGATTGAATCGGATGAAGATTTCGACAAACTCCAAGCCGACCTAGATGCAATTTCAAACTGATCGCGAAACAATAATTTGAACTTTAATATTTAAAAATGCGTCATTATGACATAAAGCCGATTTTAAAATCAATTTTTACACACAAATATATTATGAATAGTGAAATTTTAACCCGCGTATTTACCATCTAAGATCTCGGGGTGGTTTTGATCTCAGGCTAACGTTTTCGAGTCGTATAGAGCAGCTTACTTCAACTTGCTACAAACTTCTCAGTTTTGTAATCAAAAGGTGCAAAGAGTTTAGTAGCACAAATACAATGACAGCCCTCTTCAATGCAGAGATCAGAAGCAAGTTGGAGTACGCTAGTACTGTCTGGGCTCCACATCAGATTATATTTATAAATATGTTGGAACAGATTTTTTTTTATTATCGAAGGAAGCAAACTAGTGTACAAACTAGTGTACTAGTGTATACTTATACGTTCCTGATGAAGGTTAAGTCTAACCGAAACCGGTCGAACTGTTATGTGTATAAATAAAGTGGCTTAAAACAAAATTATTTTTTATTTAAATTAGATTTTTTTTTAATTCTCAAGTATGTGTACATGCGTTTGCACGGAATATACCTTATGTTGAGCATCACACGGAACTACTCAAGGAGACAAATTATCAAAGCTTAGAAACTAGGTGCAATGCTGATGCATGCTGCTCATGATAATAGGCTTTAATAATATAAACAACTTAATCGACTGTTCATACAGGTACCTTTTGGCATGCTACTGCTTATTCGCGCCTGAGAAATACTGCCGCAGCAGAAATCATGCCATGTTTATCATACCCTACGGTCAGACAGATGTTTTGGCACAGCATAGCATGACAAGAGGTATAATTCCATTGAATATATCATGTATATATACTATAGATATATTTACCGAAAATTTACCTATGTTCGAAAAACTTATTAATTTTAAAATGTTTAGTTGTAAAAAAACTATTTTTGTAGTTTTCCACTGTACTGTAATTGGATTTGATATCTGTTGTACAATAATAATAAAAAACAACAAATACATATTACCGATTTGGAAAAACCAATAACCACATGGCCAACATTAACATTGTTCAGATACTTCTATTGTCAAGAAATGTACAAAAACATACCTTAACAGTATCTACTACGATTCTAGTAAATAAGTTTCTATGCCGGACTGCTGACCTAACTTATCAATAAAACCAGTTAGTTGTCGAGTGGTCAAAGCGTCTGGTTCCCACACAGGCGTCGCGAGTTCAGTTCTCTACTAGCTAAGTCCTCCATCATTGCACAAGAAACATTTTCCGCTTGCGACGATGGTAATAAAAGGAATTCAAATATCGTTGTCGTAAAAACCTTTACAACTCCATTTCCTCGCAGAGAGCTAGGAAACGTCACAAAACTCTGTCTTTGCTTAATTGAATTTTATCTTTCCGGGGTGTCCCCACCTTTTTCCATTAAATATCGTTACTGCTAAGCCACTGAAAGGAAACACAGTGGAAGTGTATTCTGGACGTGTCCAGTATCCATGTTTCCAAAGTAATGTAAATTTAATATTACCCTTCCCACGGTTATTTCTATTCCACTTGGGGTACACTTGTAATCCCAAAGCAATAATATACAGGAGGGAGCGCTTCTGTAGTAAGTATTGATGTTTTTGCCTGACTCGGGCGTGGCTAAGACTACGGCTAGAGTATTTATACATCCATTCATAGCACATGTCAACTTAATATTTTTGTTTATTTCTATAGCCACTTTTTCACAGTATTTTTTCTGAACAAAAATATAGGATATAACCTAAAAAACCGTTGACTTATGTCCTGTTTTGACACAAAACAAAACGTTGTGGGCGGAGTAACCGGAGACGTGGAAGACGGAAAACACGCTTACATACCGAATGGTGGTGCTATATTATGCGAGAACTTGTCTTGTCTCTTTTTCTCTTGCGGCTTACGACGTAAAAACCCGGAGAAAGTGATTTATCGTAAATTTGTATAGGTTGGGTAAAAATATTTAGCCATCTCTTCATATATATTCTTGCTCTGAGCTTGTAATATTTTTTCAAGGAAGAGATAAAGCGAGAGATAGAGATAAAGCGAGATAAGAGACAAAGCTGACTTGGAATCAGAATTTCTGCGGTACTTCAATTGAAGGGTTTAACGTGAAGGGTTCATATTGAAGAACTAGCAGCTCCTAAAGCATTCACAAAAATTTGAAGGTTTTCCCAACGCTAAATTGCATATACTTAAAAACCGTAGTACAAACTAAACTACCTTCCTGCACCCCAATATAGACGTAAGATGGTTGTACTGGAATGTTATTGAGATTTAATCTCCCATATCAATCTTTACGATATTCCATCGGAAGATTCACTCCCATCACATGTGGTATAACATTACAGCGATGATCTTCCAGTCTAGCAGGTGGGTACTCCCAGCTACTTGCACGTGTACCACCCCCCCTCCCTCCTTTCTACCTAGTCCACGTGTGGCACGTGGGAAACTGAAGCAAGGTCACTCGCTGCGTGTTACCTGTAACTACCTGTTGCCTGAGGAGGTGCTGCGTCATGTGTTTTATTCAGCATGGCGACAAGCTGACTTGCAATGCAAAGAAAATCATCATTTTAACTAAGAAAACACAGTAATTAATCTGACTTAATAATAACAAATACGAGAATCTTAGCTATAAATTACAAACTCCTTTTGTGTCTCAAAAAAGTATTCAGCCTAATCTGAACATAGTCTTTTCTCAAGATTATTAAGCAAAAATATCGTCTATATGAAGATCTGAAGCGGCCAAATATCTCAAATGGTAGAGTGGTGTCCAGAAATGTGCATAGGTTGAGTTTGGTATCTTTAAAATATTAATAATTTACGCTTCAGCACTCAAAAAATGGCACTAAACGTCACTTTGTAGCATTCTAATTCAAGCAACACTTCAAATGATTTATCTTTAAATTCTACATGGAAAATTTTTATGTGAGAGAGGGGAAGGAGATGAGATAAAGGAAATGTTGGATCCGAAGCTGCGATAAAACACCAAATGTGTTTTCAGCTTCAGATGAATTTGAAAAATAGTGGACTGTAAAATGATAAACTATACTACTTGACGGAAGTGTCTAACTATGGATGTGGAAAGATTTAGAATGAAGGGAAAATGGGAAACCATTCACTCACCGATGTAGTTGAAGTGGAATCACAACAAAACACCACACTTAATTTCATATTACTTGAAGAACAACAACAAACCGACAAACAATCGAGAGACCAACGAACGACACTAAGCACGTTTTTTTTCTCATTAAACTCTCTTTTATTTCGATTGCCACTTGTTTCGAACACCATTTTGTTCCATACAGAAATCGAATAGCGAAATGGCGGGATAAGTAGGAACTGGATGAAAAACATGAAGATAAGAACCTAACAAATCATCATTTTGAAATCCAACAGGAAGGTTGGTAGGTATCTAGCTATTCAGATCTGGTCAGTAAACGCGGCATAAGCCATTGCAAGCAACTTTTCGATTCTGAATGGTGGTCTTTCACCAGAGCGATACTTGTAGTATCTACCATTCTGGAACGTGCCGCAAATATACTATATACTATTTTATATTGATAAAATGTAAAATGACACATTGAAATAAAATATATTCGCGCACGCCGGGAATTTAACCGGCGACCTATGGATTCGTAGTCAAGCATATTAACCGCTCGACCACGGAGGCCGGCCGTGGTGTCTATGTAAATGGCATGCTGCCTGACTAAGTTCGTATATTTAGTATCCATACCAGGCAAAAATTCCACTGCTCGGAGCCAGTGTGACAATGACACTCCTAGTGGGGGATTTGTTGTGCAGCGAAAGGATATGAAAAAAGATAGGAAAAAGCAAAAGATTTGGAAGTACCGATAAGATATGAAGATTTGGTTAATAAACCTGGCCCTTAAGATATGTTAAGCTTACAAAATATTTGGTTTAAATTTTCATTTACAAGTATGAGTTTACTTAAAAAAACTAAGCTAATTAATGAAGTCTCGCTTAACAGATGTTGAGTGTTACTGGCACATCGACCATATTGCTAATAAAACCACGTAAGACCTTTTTTACTACGTTTCATCGTAAAATTACTTCGCAGCTTTCAGCAGGTAAAACGGAATAACAAGTATTGATTTATACCAAGAAAATTATCAGGCGCCTTTCAACTAAATTTGGTTGATAATGATAATACTTGTCTAATTTATTAAGCATATTTTTTTATAAAATATCACCAATTAAAGTATTAGTAGTTATAAATTGTTATATTAATATACAGGTATTTTATTCATTTTTGTAGGCCACATGTTTTTGTTTTAAAAAGTGTTTATAAGGAAGATTTACTTTTGAATTATCTGATAGTATTATTACGTTAAGAAATCTTCTGCACACGTCCGATAAAATATTGCCGACGCATACAAAAGTTTGAAATTTTCTTCCGATTACATCTGCGATACGATATGCTCACTATGTTTCTTTTGTTGAGTGTCGTTACTAAAACAGATTCTGGCGTCCTCTATATCTACACACCGTCAAGATCAAACGCGACCGTCCGATAAAATATTGGTCATATATACAAAAGTTTCAAATTTTCTTCCAATTACGTCTGCTTACGATATATTCACTATGTTTCTTTTGGTGAGTGTCGCGACTAAACCAGTATTTATGCGTGTTAACACTACACGTCCCGCGGCCCAAATTGGTCATATATACAAAAGTTTCAAATTTTCTTCCGATTACGTCTGCTTACGATATATTCACTATGTTTCTTTTGGTGAGTGTCGCGACTAAACCAGTAACTAACGCTGCATCTTCAGATAAAGAAGGAATCTTCTTTATCTCTACTCAACAATAAAACGCAATGGCGTCGATACCCATTCTGACAGTTTACTGGTTCTTACCAATAAATAAGTTAAAAACGAAAGCAGGTGGAAAACAAACGTTTTAAAGGACAGTGTGCTATTATTTGTATCACTACATTGTTTGCTGGTTGTGTTTGTTGCTGTTTTAAATCAGTTTATTACCTTACTACATACCCTTTAGTATAATAACGACATATTTTTAATATGTTTTTAAAACAGTTATGACATTCGAGGTTAGATTTAAAATTTGTTGGATTCTAAAGAAAACTCCGAGACTCTATACCGATATATACATATAGATTGTGATAGGATGGAAAAAGCTGAAAACTTAGAAGAGAATGTGGTTATCCAATATGATGAAATTAAGCAATACATCAATTGTCGATATCTAAGCACCCTAGAAGCTGCATGGAGAATTCTGGAAAATCCTTTACATGATCAATCTCACTCAATTTTACTTTTAGCTCTACATTTACCCGATAGTCAGTCTGTTTACTTTGTAGAAGGACGGGAAGAAGAAGCTCTGAGGGAAGCATCTACAAGAAACACCTCTTTAACAGCGTGGTTCCAATTGAATAACCAACATGTAGAGGGACGCTCTTTTCTATATCATATTGGATAACCACATTCTATGATCTCGGTCATTCATATGGTCTCGGGGGAATAGGTCAAACGTTCCTTTACGAAACATTGATTCACACCCTAAGAGGTAAAGGTAAAAAAGTTTAATCAGTCGCTTGGACAGGTATTGCAGCTCTTTTGCTACCGGGTGGCGTAACGTGTCATACCGCTTTTAATTTACCCCTCAATATACAGGATAATACAACATGTAAGATGACATCAAAGAATCCCAAAATTATAACAGAAGCAGATAATATCATATGGGATGAAGCACCGATGGCTCCAGGGGTTGCTTTAGAAGTAACCGTACTGTACGCGATATAATTGGAAATGATTTATGTCTTTTTTGGCGGGGACTTTCGACACATACTTCCGGTGTGTCGACGTGCCCCACGATGACAATTAATTGCTTTTGGCCTTAGGAGATGGTAAAGTTCCTCCTGTAGAAGGAACATCAGAATCATCTGAGCTTTTTTCCAATGTCAATATGATTCAATGTATATACGGCGACAGGCATACAGATGCTGGTGCTTTATGAAAGACTCACCGAACCATATTGTATGTTAGTGCAATTAATTAGGATGTACTTTAACGATTAGAAGGACCAATGAACACTTTTCATTCTGTTGATATCATCATTAATGAACAAGAAGATTTAAATGATAATGAGCAACTTCATTTTCCTGTTGAATTATTAAATTCTATGGGAGAGAGAGAAAGCATTTTCTCTTTCATTAATTACTAATAAAATACAATTTATTCTTTGCGTTGTCATGGATGAACGAGATTTATGTTGGATTGAAGGGTGTTCCTCTCATTGTCTGCGGTGTTCAAAATAATACATTTAGAATATTAATTACAAGAATATTTTTTTTATAAATAAATTAAATATTTGAAGTAAGCATGCTATACCGTGCATTGGCAGTAGTTACTGTTGTAATTGTTATTGTCTTACAATAGGGCTAAACCTTATAAATGGTCGCCAACACTTGAATTGGGCGCAGCCCAACCAAAAGTTGCCCGCAGGGGTTTGTGGCAAAAACCCGCGGGAGCGGGTTTTTATCTGCTAGTCTGATAGTATTAATACGCTAAGCCGTCTTCTGTACACGATTCATTAGATCGCTAATGTCTGCAAGAACAATACTGTTAATTTTCGCTCACACGTAAAAAAGTTTGAAAGTTTATTCCGATTCCGCTATTTCGCGATTTACTCACCAGGTCCCTTTTGACGTGTGTATCAAGACTAAACCATTTCTAATTTTGAAACTGTTAATTCGTGGTGGAACTCCATTTTAATGATTTTAATAATACCAATTTTTTTAACTTTATTCCACTATTTTATTAAATCATTGGGATAAAGTTAAAAAATGGTATTATTAAAATCATTAAGACTAAACTAGTTACTAATTTTTGTACAGCGCTTTTAACTATCTGATTTTTTACATAAACGACGTTACATAAATAATATATTTTTCTAATAAAAAGAAAATTGACGAGTTGTTATTTAGCACTGAATAGATAATTCCCAGAAGTGTGATCTATACCAATTTAAAAAAAAACTGTTGTCGGCAATTTACATAAGATCTTTCGACAATTGGGGCCCAGACATCGTTATCATTTGAAAACGGACTTAAAAATGCTATTGTTTTAAGACTAGTTTGTTCAGCAATTAAGAGATCAGCCACCTCGGGTCACGTGGCAGTTACCCTGGCGCTTGGTACATTGCACCGTGCACTAGTTACTCACTGTACCTACACTACCTGCACCGTGCAGGTACACTCTGGAGGCGTACTGTGCATAGTCTAGACCTGGGACCACGGATTGCAGTACGACGACCCCGGTAGAGATGTGAACAAATGAGGAAAGCTGGGAGGCTGCGACCGCGATCTGTATTTTACGACAGAATCGAGAAGAAAACAAATAAAACCGAATTTAGACACTTCTCGTGTGTTTTGTGACCATCGCCAGAAGCACTGAGTTTGGACTTTGAAATCGAGTATTTAATTTTCATTAAAAAATATATATATTTGAAACCTATAAAATTTATACGGTAAGAAAAACCTGAAAACTGGAAATCGAGTTTATTCTAAAATAAAAAAAATTAACTCTAGAAAGAGCTATCAAGAGGATCAAGAAAGGAACGCTTAGATGGTTTAAGCATGTAGAGCGAATGAACGAAGAAAGAAGTGTTAAAATAATATATGATGCGAAAATGAATGAGAGAAGAAGTTGGAGATGCTCGAGGACGACATGACACGACCGAGTGAATCAAATACTTGAATCGGGCCATGTGAAGAGTCAGAATAACAGAAGAGTATGTATGAGACAATAAATAAATGCGAATGAAGCGAGGAGTGTGTGCCAAGACAGAGTTGTATTGCGGTCCGTCTTCTCCGCCTATCCCTGCGAGGAAACGGCTGTTTATCATGCTTACATCTTACAGCCTTGCATTCTTTTCGGATATCTACATTTTTAACACTATCATACATGGTTTTACCACAAAAGGATTTCATTTCTACAGCATTCAGTCTACTCACATCCTTCCTCTGCCAGTTCCATGCCTCACAGCCATACATCAAGGTTGGTATAAGCATTCCATTGTGGACTGCTAGATTCGCTTCTTCGGATATATTTTTATTTGCGCCAACAGTATTTATTAATATTCAACGCGAATAAAAGAGATGTACCTATAGAAAGAGGAATATTCCTAACTATTGCATAGCAACTAACGATATATTTAATAATCACGTCACATTGAACTTTGGAACCATTTCCCACACGGGAACTCCAATATGCAAAAATGCTAATTTGACAATGGCACCGTACGTAAAATGAACGACCTTGCATTATTTTACTTTCGCGGTGCATCGAGAATTAAATTCACCAAGCTCAGCGAATAAACTAATCGCTACGCCATTAATAACAGGCATTTATACGGCCGCTTCGAGTGCAATGAACTGGCGCCATATAAAAAATGCAATATGCAGAAAATTCCATAACACTACTGACCCCAATCTAGCAAACGATCTTGTTTGCGAATGCGTTTTGGATTGTTAGTTTTTTTTATCTATTAGGTTGAAATTTTTAGAGAAAACATTTTGTGTTATGCAACGGAAAGCAACGAGCCGCTTGCGCGATATATTTTATTTTTCTATTTTCGCAGAAAGTTATCACTTTGTGGTTTGACATTTTTTATTTATTGTTTGTTTACGTAAATACCGCACAAGAGTCTCAACTGTTCCCAACCTTCTAGAGCCAGTGAGATTAAGGCATCCCCAATAGGGGTATGTTGTGAGGCTGAAGGTAGTGGGGAGGAGAAGAAGATTAGGAAGGGAAAGGTCGGGAAGTACGTGGCTATTCAGCTCTGGTCACCAAACACGGCTAAAGCCATTTCAAGCAACGAATCATTCTCAGCAGAAAAATGAATTTACTTGAATTCTTGTAAATCAATTGAAAATGCATTAGAATTTACGAAATCCCAACCCTTATTTAGTGCTACTAAGGGTTCCACCTTAGATTGTTTACATTTGAGCCTCTAATAAACCTGAAGTTCCTTTAAGGACGAGCACTGAATTAGTTTTTAAGGAGCTAGACGTCCTAATCTTAAAACAACTATTCTCAAAGTATGTCTGAAGAAAGGAAAATTTCTAGAACTTTAAGGCAATCACACATAAAATTCTTTAATATCCCAGACTACAAAACCGCCTACGGACAAAAAAGTTTTAAGTACAACGCCATTAAGCAATTCAATTCTCTGCCCAGCACCATCAGAAACATACAAACCAAAAGCTTCTTTAAAAGCAATTTCATACTAACCTTAAAACCAAGTTTAATTTAGTTCCTATAATGTAGATTCTATATCTTCAAATTTTCCATTTACTTATATTATTTTTATTTTTATTATGTGTGTACTATATTTTCGATATTAACATGTTATTGTGTAGCTAAAAAATAACTTTTGCAAATTGCCATCTCAACACAGGCTTGCCTAGTGGGATGGCCAATATACCAACCAATTAAAAAAATGCACGTTCAAGTAAAATAATAAATATAAAACAATGTTTCTACCAGTTTATTACAACGAGTTTTAGCAAAAGGCCAAGTGTCCAGCGTTGAGTGTGGCAAAATTTGGCTTATTTTGCTGAAACTAAAATTCCCAGTAGTTGTTAGTTCGCGTTTTCTTTCTCCACTCTGTTCATAATTTACCGGGAAAGGCCAAAGTACACAAAGCAGACACAGACAAAACCTAGACGTAGCCATTGATGTACATAATTAGATAATAATAGCAGTGAATTTATATTCCCCAATCCCAAAATTTATGCATCATAAAGATTTGCTCTCCGATACACTTTATCAAAGTCTGCAGTCGAGAAGGAGTGGGGCCCTTGCAGTAACAGCGTACAAAATATTAAATAATTTGATTGACAATCCATACCTCCTGGAATGTTATAAGTTGTTTGTGCCAAACAACTTCTACTGCCAGAACAGGGTTGACATCACGATCTGCTGTGCATTCCACGTAAACCATGGCAGAACAGACGTGTTAACTCAGCACAGCATGACACGGGGTATGGTACTACTAAATAACATGTCTCTTGATATCTTCAACGTAAACCTTGAAGATTTCAAGAGACATGTTAAAAATATCTCTTACTTTACTTTTGTTACTTTCTTGTGTTTTGTAAATGGAAATATACAGTCTGTAAAACACACAAAATATATAAATATATATATATATATAAATATATATATATATATGGCGCAGTTTTGTAATAGTTCACCTCAAGTGCGCTTCACACTAAATTACCTTAATAATAATAATATTTTGATTATTGGTATAGTAGCGCCGTTTTTTGTGAAAAATCACCTTAAGGACGCTGTGCAAATTTTAATTTTTAGTTAATATAAATATACAGTAACATACTTACCTGGCAGGACACAATCACTTTAATATAATAACTTAAAATTTTAGCTGATTTATCTCTATATATAAAAATGAATGTTTGTCTGTCTATTTTCGATTTTCTCAAAAATTACTCGACCGATTTTGATTAAAAACTGCACTTTCTTTGTATTAGTGACGGGAAGGTTTAGAGAGTAGATTGAATTAAATCCAATTTATAAAACTCTTGCTATATTTAAAAAAAAAATAGTCTGCAAAACATTGTACCCGCCATGTTGTATTTTATGTTGGCCCATAGATATACCGCTCTTCGACATATTTCATATTCCTTATCTAATATAACAACGAGAAAATAATAAAACAGATACGTAAGTAAATTAAATCTATTAAAATCATGATCGTTAAATCGTGAAAAAAACGGTCAGATATAACAGTGAATGTATGTATCAACAGATTAAAAAACAATTTACTAGTAGATAAGGCTGTGAAAAATCAAGATTAAAACCATGTAAAATTTGAAAAAAAATATTAAAGCAGAGAAAAGGAAATAATATTGAAGACAGTTAACGTGTTGGAACTTTACTAACTAACCATTACGCTGTTTATACGCAAGAGTAGGCAGAGGACGGACCGCCATACAACTCTGTCTTGGCACACACTTCTTGCTTCGTTTACATTCATACATCGTCTCATTCATACTCTTCTGTTATTCTGACTCTTCACGTGGCCAGATTCAAGTATTTTATTCACTTGATCGTGCCATGTCTTCCTCGGGCGTCCCCGACTTCTTCTTCCATTCACTTTCGCGTCATATATTCTTTTCACACTCCTTTCTTCGTTCATTCGCTCTACATGTTCAAACCATCTAGACGTTCCTTTCTTGATCCTATTCATTACTCTTACACCAGCCTTGCATTCTTTCGAGATATCCACATTTTGAACACGGTCATACGTGGTTTTACCGCATATACGTCTCAGGGATCTCATTTCCACGGTGTTGGAACTACAGCAATATTAGAGTTTCGATTCCTAAAGATTCTTTCTCGTCATACAAAGAGCATCTCTCACTTGGTGCAAACGAAGTGCAAATACACTGTTTTAAATATCATACATTACTTAGCAATCGAGTTCAAAACTCGCAGTGGGTACAGACATACCCCCTTTTCAGAACCACTTAAGCCTAGCGAAAAGTTATGTATAATTAACTTTAGAGCAAGCTTCAGTTAAATAAAAAATATTTACGAATTACTATATCATCGCTGGAAAGGCAAAAGGTCTTAAGCGACACTTTGGTAAAAAAAAATGAGTTAAATATGCAGTTTTGATCACTTGTTTTTTCTCCATCGAATACTCTGACTCTCGTTTGATTGTGAAGATTTTGTGGTCCTTCAGCCATCTAAAATATATTTACCATTTGGAAGAGGCATGACTCGAGCGACACAAGCTTAACGAGAGTTAACTTTTTTTTCAAAATCCAAACAGGTACTGAAGACTTATGAAGTTTATTGTAAAACAAACAAAAAACTTTAAAGTGCTCTGGTGCATACTTCCGAAAATGGGGCTTCAGCCCTTTTGCCTTTCCGGCGATGATATAACTAGCAGCTGTGCACATCACTGTTATCCCCTTGGAGTATATAGAGTGGTATCTATCCAAGGCAGTGTAGTCAGTTTTTGGTGATTTCCACCGGACTCGGCGGACCTGGGCATGGCTAAGACTGTGGCTAGGGTGTTAATACATTCCATTCCATTCATAGCACATGTCGACATAATGTTTTTGTTTATTCGTATAACCACTTTTTCAGAGTATTGTTTTCAACAAAAATATAGCATATAACCTAAAAAACCGTTTAGTTGTGTCAAGTTTAGTGGCATAGTAAAAAATGTGGACGGAGTCCCGCAGTGACCCAGGAGCCCAAGATCATCGTGACAGTGCATAGAAGCGGTGTATTATATTTGTTGTCTCTTTCTCTCTCATGGTGTATGACGTAAAAACCCGGAGAAAGTGATTTTATCGCAAGTTTGTATAGGTTGGGTAAAAATAATTAGCTCTCTCTCCATACATGGTTACTCCAAGGTTATCCCTTTTACGCCAACTAGGGTTAATAATAATTTGTATAGCGCCGTCTTAGCAAAAAATCATCTCAAGGGCGCTAAATAAAAACGACACAACCCAGTCTTTATAAGGGGTTGCAAGTTCTCTCATAAAGTTACCACTTTCCAAAATATAATATACAAAACATATTTCTCCGAATTCCATTTCAAGGGTTACGAACTCAATTAACTCCTTTCGTACCCAAATATTAGTAATACAGTTGTTAGGTTAGCAACCCCAATTTTCAGGAAATGCTGAAGAAGCTGATAACTCGTATCGATTGTGTGGCACGCTTATGCATCGTATGCATTTCAATTTATCAATAAGTACACACATTAAACAATCGCCCGGCTAGCGAATTGTCGATAGTTCAAAAATGTTTTACTTCAACTAATTCTACGATGAGAGTACTTTTTGGATTTAAAAAAAAAAATCTTTTCATGAGAAAAAAAAATCCTGAAATCAATTTCGACTTCGTTTTTCTAGTAGAAGATAGTTTAAGACATACGAAAAAAGCAGTTTTATAACTTATTTTTTAAAAGATTAAATTCTATAGGGATACTTTGATGTCATCCAATTTCCATGTAAACTGGCATTTAATGAAGTTGTCTAATATATAATTAATAGTTATTACCGGTATCAGGATGAAATAATACTAGAAAAAATACACGACAGAAACTACACTCCTTAAATTCCACGCTGAGGAAAGTGCACTTAAAGAAAATTACACTGGAAGAAAATCACGTTAGTTATTAAATGTTACTCTAATTAAGGACTCAGTTTTCATGCGTATAAGATGCACAAACGAAACTTTGAGAATTTTGTGTGAATGTGGACGAATACAAACGATAAAACATATCGTAGAATAATCTTCTGATTCCTGATACCGTACATAAAAACCAACATACTGTCCTCCACCATACGAAGAAGCATTATAGGCCTATATTGAAAACTAACACGCGCTCTAAAACGATGAAAAGGTTTTTAAACAATCTGCCTAACCTCATAGCGATAAGGCGAAACGACTGAACTATGATCTCCTTACTAACCGATCGCAATACCGTGAAACAAAATGATTATATCAGTTCGATCGCCAATATATTCATAATAATATTTTCTGCCATCAAAAGAATAGCTACAACAGTGACTGATAGATTTTTGCGTGCGACACGCAAGTGCGGTGTTGGATGTATTTCACACGAATCGTAATTGCTGATCTAGGAGTGTGCGAGAGTGGATTAATGCCTCAACGGCTCACCACCCATCCCTCTCGGCATCTGATTGAATAATAAGTAGTGGCATAACCTTGGCGGGTGTTATGAAAATATTCCAGTAGTTAAAACAAGGTGTAAGGTTGAATCGCTGATATTTTGAAGGTTAGGAATACGCCAATTACTCTGATACAACTTTTGCATTAGTTATGAATTTCGCAACGTCATTTTGACGGCCCTCCACACTGGCGACCAGATTCTTGTAAAATCATTACAAAATCTGTGATTCAATCAAAATCTAAGCTATAAATCTAAAATTAAAAATATCACTCTGCTACCCTAAAATTAATACGTTTTCCATCGAAAATGGTACGCACATGCAAAAAGCTACCGGCATCTGTTTTTTCTCACTTATTCATTCCGAGTCTCCCGAAGATCATTGACAGATTTTTTTAAAAAGCCCTTACGTTAATCTGCCTCACAGTTTCTTTCAACCTAGGGTTTTTTATCCAGTAAAGACCTTTTCCCTAAAAACTCACTAATGTAAACTTAAATTCTGACAATTAAATACAACCATCAGATGGTGATAGTAATAAGGCCTAATTAGTCGCAGTATTAGTTAGATAGGCATTATGAGGGGTACTTGAATAAGTCCCAGCTGGTTAGCAGAGGATTACGAAGGAATCCGTAAAATTTAAAAAAAAGTTTCTTTCAACCGAGTGGATGTGTATTTTCCATGGTTGTACACAATGACCAACTTATTTAAGCACTCTATGCAGGTGGCTAAAAGAAGAACCGAAATCACTAATGTTCAATCAGTATTCTTACATTAGCGACGACTAGCAGATAAGTTTGTATACTAAGCCCAGTTTAGTACAAACAGTGGTAAAGGTAAGTTAAAAAGAGTCAACTTAAACTAAAACGATTACCTAATTTTAATTTTACCTTCTTACCATCTATGAACTATTTTATTTCTTTTGTTTAGTTTCATATCATATTAAAATAATATTTATTGATAATAATACATGTTTAATTTCGTCCACCGTAACACAGGGGTAGCATGGCGGGCAGAAATTACACGAAAAATGTACAACAACCTAAAAAAAATAAAACATCTGAAGGACTCACTTGAGCTGGATAGAACAATCGAAATTCCTCGCTGTCATCTTTGGCACTTTTCACTTTTTGATTCCACTCACTTCCTATTTGATCTTCTTGACACTTTTCTTCCAGAGTTCTTTCCCTCCTCAGAATTAAAAAAAAATCACTCACTTCACTTTATCTAAGTATCTAAAAAGAGGCGCACGACTGTCCTGTAATTATAATATTAACAATACATTATTATTGCAAAATAATTAATACATTATTTTTCGGCCTGCATGGTCGAGTGGTAAGATGCTCGACTACGAATCCAGAGGTCGCGGGTTCGACCCGGCATGCGCAAATAAATTTTATTTAATTAATATGTGTCATTACACATTTAATTGATATAAAATATAACATAGTATATTTGCGGTGCGTTCCAGAGTGGTAGATACTTTAAGTATCGGCCTGGTGAATGACAACAATTCCGAATTGAAACTTTGCTTGAAATAGCTTTAGCCGTGTTTGGTGACCAGATCTGAATAGCCAGATACTTCCCGATCTTCCCCTTCCTCATCTCCTTCCCCTCTTCCTCCCCCTACCTTCAGCCTCCTATTGAGGATGCCATAGTCTCACTGGCTCTTGACGGTTGGGAGCAGTTGAGACTCTTGTGCGGTATTCACGTAAAAAAAATGGCGTTTTTGTCATAATCTACCCAAAAAATACTACACATTTACTTACTACCTATTTATTGGGAATCACATTGAAAAATAAATCCCAGTACACATACCTTATTTTATATGTGTAGTTATTTTGGGAAAAGCAGACAACACAACATAGACTGGAATCATCTCATCTTAGTGCTGGAATTTTTTAGATTTTTCAATAAATTTTCAAAGTTCATGACTTCAAAATCATGAGAATAATAATTCGTGTCTCACATATAACTTTTTCAATTCGGCATAGAGAAAACAGATTGAAAATATTTTGAAAGACGAATAAAATAAAACATGATGTCTTTATCTCCTCTTCTGGCCGCCTGCAAAGTTATCATTGTCAAGCTGTAACTTCGTATTTCCCCAGAGAAATAGTACCCAAGTAGGACATTTATATATTTATATTAATTATCGGTAGGTACTGTAACTAAAGCAGTTCTAGAGGTCATGATTGATGTTGTTGTGGCCGAAAATGAATTTTAAAAAAATACAAATGTAAATATATATTGTATGAAGATTTTCAAGATTTTTCAGTTTGGGGGGGTCATTGACCCACCAAAACTGAAAAATCTTCATACAAAATATGTATTTTTTTTAATAAAATAAAAATCATTTTCGTCTACAACAACATCAAAAACGTCGTATTTTTCAATCTCAGCACTCTAGCAACCTAAAAAGTCACGAGCCGCCCCTGGTTCTAGGTATTGTTTTTTTTATGTTAATATGAACAAGATCTTCACTAACAATGGACTTGACCTGTTTTGCGTTGTTAATTATTTTTTTCTGTTATAAAAATATTGTATGAACAAGGTAAAATAATAAAATAACAGGTAATGCCACGTCGTAGATTATACATTTGATAAAACAATCGGCAAAATATGGTTGTTCTAGTGAACTGTAGATGAAAATATTTATTAAAATTTGCTGCGCATTGCTGAAGTAAAATATAAACTTTGCACAATAGGACGAATAATCAATATATATAAAATTACAATAATATCGTTGCCGGAAAGCCAAAAGGGCTAAAGCACCATTTTGGGAAGTTTACACCAGAGCACTTTTTTTGGTTTTACAATTAAAATTCATAAGTCTTCAGTACCTGGTTAAATTTTGAAAAAAAAAATCTATCAATGCTCTCACTGAGTTACCTGAAGCGAAAAAAGAAAAAAAAAGTCCCATTCCTGTGTCGCTTGAGTCGAGCCTTCTCCCAAATGGTAAATATATTTTATATGGCTGAAGGGTCACAAAAGTCTTCCGAATCAAACGAGAGTCGGAGCATTCGAAGATGAAAAAAAAACTGATCAAAAATGCATATTTAACTCTATTTTTTACCAAAGTGTCGATTAAGCCCTTTTGCCTTTCTAATCTATCTAATATTTAACCTCTTCTATGCATTTTTAAATGGCTTAAAAAAAATCGTAAGAATGACAATACGCTTATGCTAGAAAAAAAGTGTTATCTTATAAATCAAACAAATGCATGCATTTAGTGCGTGGCGTCTCTTTATGAAAAAGATTATTTTTGTAACGCATAACGAAAAGGATCATTTTATTATGACTTTAATACTGACAGTGAATTTGACGATTTTAACCAGCGGACGTTGTTTTGAAGATTAAAGAGTAATTTTTAATTACTTGATTTCTATTGTATTTCCATTTTTATTTAGATGTATGCAAATTATGTTTTGACACATCTAGTAAGAAAAAAATCTTCCATTTAGAAGGTATTTAAATATTTTGTAGCAGTTTTGAAAATGCGATCAATAAGTTATTTGTAATTCTTTTTTTATAGTGAATATCGCACAAGTGTCCCATCTGCTCCTAACCGTCTAGAGCCAGTGGAACTATGTCATCCCTAATTGGGTTATGCTGTGAGGCAGGAGATAGTGGGTAGGGGAAGGACATGGGAAAGAGGGAGGGTTGGGAATTACGTGGCTATTCAGATCTGGTCACTAAGCACGGCTAAAGCCATTTCAACTAACGTTTTGATTCTTTCACCAGGGCGATACTTAGGGTATCTATGACTCTGGAACATGCAGCAAATATACCTCATATTATTTTATATGAATTAAATGTGTTATAACACATATTAATTAAATAAAAGTTTTTTGCGCACGCCGGGTTCGAACCCGCGACTTTTGGATTTGGAATACTACATACTTTGTAAATCCATCCATTATAAAAGTTTTTTTCTTTAACCATCATAAGAACAGGTTTTTATGACCTAGTGAGGTAGGTAACGTAAGAAACAAAAAGTTAATAAATAAAAAATAAAATTTAAAAATATGTATGCGGCTCAATTATTTTCCACAACCTACCCCGTTTTCTGTCATTTCCGTAAGTTTCGAAAGCTTAAGTAGGTACCTACTCAGGCAACAATTTTTTTTTTTTTTTATCTCACGTTGACATTACCACAACTAATTCTGTCGGTGTTGCCATTAATATAATAATACACACCTCCCATTGTGAGCGGGCGAGTACTTTCGTTTGTTGGAAAAACTGGGTCCATCGAGTAAAGCCTGCGCTTGGATTCACACAGGAAAAAATAATGTTGCACAATGCCTACTTGAGGTAGGTGGTGTAGGTACTGGCCGGAATTACAAGAAAAGATAGAAGCTTAGTGCGGGTTGTTTTAAACTTCGTCATATTTGACATAGCCATTTTGTTTTTATTTAACATTTGAATGTTCTCCGTTAAACGCCGACTCTCACGAAGAAATCCGTTTAAAGAGGACCATTATTTTTTTTAATAAAACAAAATGACGCTTATCGTTGAATTGCAACGGTGACAAATATGACCAAGGCACGCTCCAGATTGGTAGATACTCTAAGTATCGCCATGGTGAAATGCCATCATTCAGAATCGAAATGTTGCTTGAAATGACTTTAGTTGTGTTTGGTGCCCAGATTTGAATATCCTCCCACTATCATGAGCCTCACAACATTCCCCAATTGGGAGATGCCATAGTTTCACTGGCTCTAGGAAAACTTCAATGTTTTGAGAATGCTTCACGAATCTCTAGTTCTTTAAAATGAACCCTTCGCAGTGAACACTTCAATTGAAGTCGAACTCGCCAAAAAGAGATGAACCGGTTATTTATCCAGTTCTTTTTGGAACCGGTTCCTAATGCCAGAAAAGTTCTACGAAGGAGATTTTTTCAAAAGTTCCTCACCAAAAACTGAAATGAAGCTTCCGCAAAATGGAGTATTTTTTTGTAGTCTTTGAAGTCGAACCTCACATGAAGTACTTCATTGTAGGCTTTGAAGTTCAATTTAACAACTGAACTGCCGCAAATTAAATAGTTCTTTGTAGTCTAACTAAAAAGATACTTCATTCATACTGCGAACTACAATCGAAGTAAATAGGTTAAAGAACGATTGTATCAGAATGTAACTATCTTACCGGTACAGGCCTTATTATGGTATAAGATATTGATTCAGCATATATCGGACTCTGAGTTTAAGAAGAAAGTGGAACATGAGCACAATACGAGGTTCACTAAAAACGACGGCTTGATTGTACCAAAATATTATAATAAATACGGGCAGCGAACCCTGGAGTATAACGTGCCTAAATTATTCAACATGTTACCGAGCAATATAAAAAAATGTGAATTGTTTACAAGAGTCAGATATATGCTGAAAAAATGGCTTCTAAGTAGAAATAATTTATATTAAGCGTTTCTATTATGTGTACTTAAGAAATTGATGTACTATTGTACTATATTATGCTGCACAGTGCATCATGGTATGGTGTAATACTATATCAATTTCTTAAAGATGTGTGAATTTTAATAATATGTTTTTTATATTGATAATTGATAAGATCATCTATATTAACTTTGTATTCAATATCCTGTTGACAAACTATTTTATTGTAGTTTAACGGGATGATAATTTTTCGAAGAACAATAAAAAAAAAATAAAAATAAAAAAGGTGGATGATGCGATCTTCAATCGTTCGAACGAACGAAAACCAACATTGAAGTTCGAAGTAGATGCCATAGATCGTGCAAGCGGAACCACCAACTTAACCAACTTCAATTGAAGTATTAGTTCAATGAAAAATGAATGAAGTTTGAACTGCCGCAAAATGAAGTAGTTCTTTGTAGTAGTTCACACCGAGCGGTCAAAACGCTACTCTAGACGGTTGGGAGCAGTTGGGACTCTTGTTTGGTATTTACTATACATATTTTTTTATTGTTTTTATTTAGAATTTAAACGTCGCTCGAAATGGCTTTAGCCATTTTTTGGTGACCAGATCTGAACAGCTAGTCGTTGGTGCTCAAACATCGTGCCCGCTTTGTGAATCTGGCCCAAGTAACGTATCGGCAGACAGGCGGGCAGGTAGCCACTCACATTTCGCGTTTGGGAAACAAATCGGGTCTGTGAGAATGGCGTCTGCACTGTTATATCATTCACACGGAAATCTGTGGTTCAAAGGTGCCATTGCGTTGCATCACTTTCGTAATTAAGACACTAACCTATCTTTTACTATCGGATGCGGAGTTATGGTATAATGCGATCCTACGCTTTCCAATTTAGAGTATATAGAGTGGTATCAATCCAAGGCAGTGTGGTCAGTTTTTGATGATTTTTACCTGACTCGGCGGACCTGAGCGTGGCTAAGACCAAGACTAGAGTATTTATACATCCATTCATATCACATATCGACATAATGTTTTTGTTTATTCGTATAACCACTTTTTCACAGTATTGATATCAACAAAAATATAACATCTAACCTAAAAAATCGTTTAGTTGTGTCAAGTTTAGTGGCATAATAAAAAATGTGGACGGAGTCCCGCGGTGACCCAGGAGCCCAAGATCATTGTGACAGTACGTAGAAGCGGAGTATTATATTTGTTGTCTCTTTCTCTCTCATGGTGTACGACGTAAAAACCAGGAGAAAGTGATTTATCGCAATTTTGTATCGGTTGGGTAAAAATAATTAGCTCTCTCTCCATACATTGTTTCTCCAAGCTTTCCAGAGTGGTAGATAGTAAATAGATTCCTTATAGTAGGAATATACATGGAGAGAGAACTAAATATTTTTACCCAACCTATACAAATTTGCGATAAATCACTTTCGCTGGGTTTTTACGTCGAATACCATGAGAGAGAAAGAGACAATAAAAGTCTTCACATTATATTTCAGCCCTTCTAAGTATGTAAGAATGTTATCCGTCCGCGCAACTTCACATCATCGAGTCGAATACTTTACGTCAACGGATTTTGAGGTTATTTCCTATTTTTGTGTTGATTAAAAAACTTGCAGTGGTTATACAAATAAATGAAACATGATGGTGATATGTGCTATGCGTGAATGTTCAAATAAGACCAAACAAAGATTATAAAATATCACTTTTCAGATGTATTTTAACAGTTTTAAATATTTTTGACAGAACTTTAGAATTTTCATATTTTTAACGACATAAAGACATAAAATCAACAAAAAGCTTTCTCCATTATTTAGGCAAACCTTTTGTTATTAGTGTTTGTGTGATATTTTGACTTTAAAAATCATTTTAATGGTGTATTGATATTGTTTTGTTTGATGTATTCAAATATGTTTATTAAAAATGTCCGAATTCCATGTTGGCGGTAACTAATATTCTATCCAACATCCTTTAACACATCTTTGTCTCTCAACAATACTGACTACACAGTTTCGCAAAGGTACCTCTCAATGTGTATTCTTACTCCAAGATACATTTAGTATCGCCCTGGTAAAAGACAACCATTCAGAATCGAAACGTTACTTAAAATGGCTTTATCCATGTTCGATAAGCAGATTTGAATATCCAGGTACTTTCCAACCTTACTCTCCCCCATCTCCTTCCTCCCCTCACTACATTTAGCCTCACAACACATACCCCAACTGGGTATTCCATAGTCCTATTGGTTCCAGACGGTTGGGAGCAGTTAGGATTCTTGTGTAGTACCTATTCTTTTTTTTTTAAATTTTCTGACGACTAAAAACCAAAAGGACATCATTTAATTCCTATTTGTAAAAAATCTGATAAATTTCTTACAATCAAACTGTCTACTAGAGATGTTCGATATTCCTGTTCTGGATATTTTGTCCCGGTGACTTTGCGATCACTGGAACCGTCGTCATTATTTTCCTACTTCCTTTTTTATTTAGAATTTAAAATTCAATAAAGTGTAATTAACACTCAATAAAATTTTGAAATTGTTAACGGTTTTGCAATGACCCCGAAATATAAATAGCTGCAGGAACCGGTACCTTTTCGTTAGAATGTCGCGGTGGGGAAGTGTACCCGGTTCCGGTTCTTTTCCACCAGAATTTCGTCAACTACTACCCCAACCGTGACATGAAATTATTCCAAATCCAAATATATGAACCTGCCAACCATCACCGGTTCAAAAAGTAACTGGATACATTATCAGTGCTATGTCGGTCTCTGGTGACTGGAACCGGGGTGATTTTCTATTTCAAATATGTACCAGTTCTACTAAGTATTCAGTTTTCACACGACATTTTTTGTAAATTTAATCAAGGAATTAAATATACTAAAACTGACAATAAACATGTAGATAGTAATCGAAACTCCTCAAAGCCATATCATGTCATATTTTCCCTGCAAGCGGCCAAAAAAAATATATAACGAACGAACGTAACAACTGATAAGCTAAATATATACATCAGCCACGCCCCTGACTTAACAGTTGAGTTTGTACATCTGCAAATATAGTATGCACATAAAATAATCAAAACTGTTTTACGCTACGACGGAGATGTGTATATTGCGCCGGAAAGGCAAGGCATAGGTCTGAAGCGCCATTTTGGGAAGTTTACACCAGAGCACTTTAAAGTATTTTTTTTTTGATTTACAATAAAATTCATCCTTACCTGATAAAATTTGGGAAAAAAATGCAGGTAACTCAATGCTCTCACTGAGTTACCTGAAGCGACAAAAAGTTAAGAAAGTCCCCAACTTTTGTCGCCCAAACGGTAAATATACTCGTATTTTAAAATGGCTGAACGGCCACAAAAGAATCAAACGAAAGTCAGAGCATTCGATGCAGAAAACAAAATTGCATATTTGACTCATTTTTGACCAAAGTGTGGCTTAAGCCCTTTAGCCTTTCCAGCGACGATATTATGCTACGAGCGCAGTTCCGACTTCCCCAACTGCGTAGACCATCAAGCTACATAGGTTGTCAATAAGTGACTGACTGACGATAGATACTGCAAAATGCAATATGGTTTCTTGTTTTATAAAGGTGTGTAATGTTTAACAGAAGAAAATTACTATTGATTCAAAGTTTCTACAGCGAGGGCTATTTTCACAAAGGCGTAAACGCCCGATTGTCAGGCAAACGATGTTACTCTCGTCAAATGCATTTTGTGGCAAACAAGAGTTTGAAAGAAAAACGTTCATATTATTACCGCCTATTGCATGATTTACCATTCCACTGAAAAACACATGTCAAGAAAAAGTTCTAAAAAAAACAACGTCAACATCTTAGAATTCCCTTCCTTCTTACAAATCTTGGCGTGCATTATATATTATTAATAATAAACCTATTTTTTTTCGGATAAAACCCTTATCGAAGTAGATTTGAGAAAAAAAAAAAACATTTGAGATTGCAATCAATGGCACAAAATTCGCATATTTTGTACAGGTACATGCGTCTTTGAAATTTCCAAAAGGGGTAGTATTGGGACATATTATTTTGTTTTTTTAATATCCTACACAACCTTTTTGTAAAATTAATTCAATGTATTGCTCACATGGCATCCCGTGTTTAATTAAAATAAGAAGAAGTAGTTAAGGTGATATTTCACAAAAATGGCGTTATATAAATTAGCCAAGTATCATTATTCAAAATATACAATGAGATATGTACTACATGGAAATAATATATCAAGTCTATTGAGCAAGAATCGAACATATTGATGATAAAGTCGAATAAAAATAGTGTGCAACGGTACGAAAATAATAAAGCCAACTTACATTATGGTATTTTAAACTTTTTACAAATTTTACACTTATCAATTGTTAAATAAATGTCAAAAACTTTTGGCGGTAACATTTTGACGATAGATAATACAGAAATCTGAATTTCGGGTTGCAGGATCAAAAGTGTTGCCACACAGTAAAATTAAATGAGTGCTTATTTAGTATCTATTTAATTCTCGAAACCACTAGTAACTTAAAGTAATTTGTTTTGTGTTGAAGCAACTCGATTGAGTTGTGTTTTGTTTAGCAGCTCAGTTTAAATACTTAATGTTCAATTATTTTTTAAATCTAAATTTGATATTAATATATTTATTTTGTATTCTTCATCACAAAATTAACCCCCTTAATTACCAAAGTAGTTTGTCAATAAGTTTTTAAAAAATGTGATATTATTATTTTATAAAAATTAATAATCAAGTTCTGCTTTAATTAATAATAAAAAAATAAAAATTGGAGTTCTACAAATTGAAAGACAAAAAATATATATTTTTTGATTATATACGCCTTCATAGGCTTTTACATAACATATATAAATATTCATAAGAATTGGATAAAGTAAGTGAAAATGGGTCACATATTTCGGAAAAAAAAAGATTATTGAAGCAGTCCTCTGCTTAATTAAATATTATAACATAAATGGCCCCAGTCATTGTGAATCGATAACATATAAATACGGGACGATCTTAAATAGCTAGTCACTAACCAAAATAGAAAGTATTTGTGCCAAATAATAAAACGATGTTTTGATATTTTTTATTTGTTAGTCCTGGTCGTGTTTTTCTATAGCATGTTTAATTTTTATAAATATTTGGGTAGGTATTAGACATGGAATATTTATTTTAAATGAAATGTGATAAACAACGTTATAATCTATTTTTATCTCCGTAATAATATGTATTTATTAAGAACGCATTTTTCATTGGATACCAAGTTGTTGATGTTGTAGAAAGGCAGTGAAAGCTAAAAATCTTCTTTGAAATTTTAATTTAAAATTACCTACATAGGCACAAGAATAACATTTACTTTGTGGAGTTTACATTAAAAAAAAAACATAAAACAAAAACTTATTCCATCAACAATTTCTTGTAAAACTTTTTGTATGAGTCGTAATTCCGGCATTAAATAAAATTTATTATGCGCGCTTGAGGGGATTTTTACTTAAATTATTCATTTATTTTTATTCATTTTTCTATAATTAAAATGACACAACTAGCCCTTAATAAAAACCACAGACAACGGAGCATGTGTCTATTCCTCGCGCTGATTGGCCGAGAGCGGTGTGAAGTTTTTTCGATAATGTTCTTTGTTTGCCATTTCCAATAGTCCCATTTCCTTGCCGCAAAAAGCATTAAAAATGGCGAACGTGTTTCGCGCCGTCACAGTTTCGGCGGTCAATAACGACGGCGGATTAACACCGAAATACAATTTTCCGACGAGTGTTAGCGTAGAATACGATCCTCAAGGACTGACTATAAAGATTTTGCGATCCGACCCCGTTCTCGCCCAGGAATTGCTCGAGATCCCCGTCTACAGTCAGACAGAGTGCTCTCGGGTCGCCGCTCAATCGTACATATTTACTATTGACAATGAAACTCTGTTTTTTAAGTTTAACTGCGAGGCCGACACGCGAAAGTTTCATTTGTTGATCACCGATGTGAAGGCTGGGCGTAATTCATCCATGTTTACCGTGAGAACTGAGGACTCGTCGGCCATGCAGTATTTCCAGTTCTACGGCTTTCTGAGCCAACAGCAGAATATGATGCAGGATTATGTGCGAACCAGTACGTACCAGCGAGCTATTCTCAACAACATCCTCGACTTCAAGGATAAAGTGGTACTAGACGTTGGCGCAGGATCGGGAATATTGTCGTTCTTCGCCGCCCAAGCTGGAGCCAAGAAAGTGTACGCTGTCGAAGCGAGCAACATGGCTCATCACGCTCAAATACTCGTCAACGCCAATGGCCTGCACGACAGGATCAAGATTGTCGCCGGCAAAATAGAAGAGATAGAACTTCCAGAGTCTGTAGATGTCATCATATCAGAACCTATGGGCTATATGCTGTACAACGAGCGGATGTTGGAAACATACTTGCACGCCAAGAAGTGGCTGACTCCGGGAGGGAAAATGTTCCCGTCCCGGGGGGACTTGCACATAGCCCCCTTCACGGACGATGCTCTCTTCATGGAACAGTACAACAAGGCCAACTTCTGGTACCAGACTTGTTTCCACGGTGTGGACCTGAGTTCTCTGAGAACGGCCGCCATGAAGGAGTACTTCAGACAGCCCATTGTAGACACATTTGATATACGCATCTGCATGTCCAAATCTGTGCGTCACGTTGTAGACTTCCTAGAAGCCACAGAGTCTGACCTGCATAGGTTAGAAATTCCTCTGCAGTTTCATATTCTCCAATCGGGTACATGCCACGGCTTGGCATTCTGGTTCGACGTAGCCTTTGCCGGCAGCACTCAGTACGTGTGGCTTTCCACAGCGCCGACGGAACCCCTGACGCACTGGTACCAGGTCCGCTGCCTCCTGGAGACACCCATCTTCGTGAAGCAAGGACAAGTTATGACGGGGCGCGTGCTCCTCATGGCCAACAAGAAACAGAGTTACGATGTGACCATGGATCTTGTATTAGAAGGCACTACAATCAGTTCTTCCAACACGTTAGATCTTAAGAATCCCTACTTTAGGTACACGGGAGCTCCTGCCTCGGCTCCCCCTGGAGCTTCCACGACCTCCCCCAGCGAGGCCTACTGGTCAGCCCTTGACCAACCGGGAACGCAGCTAATGGACGGAGGTTACGGCACCATGTGTCCGGAACGAAATGACCAGCAAGTCTACAACAACATCTCGCCCAACATCATGAAAACAGTGATGCTCCAAGAAGACTTCATCAAGCGAATCGGGATAAGTCAAAACGGGGACGTGAATTGTCAGCGTTACGGCTGATTCCGCGTTGTGAATATTCCTGCTGACGAAGAGATGACGTGATTTCTAATGTGGTTCACATGTTTATGATTCCAGCTGTTCTTGTTCTTTGTGTTCCTTCTTCAAGCGATGGTCTGCCTAATTGTAATTAATGATCGCTTGTTTAAGATGCTGGCCGTCTTGATATTTGTGCATAGTGAATGAGCTAGATTTATAGAATACTCGATTCTCAATTGCGGCAGGTTATTTTCCTGCTAAATGGTGGATATTAGATTTAGTTTATCTAATAATATTTTTAGTTTTAAATTATAATTTTTTCCCACCTACGCTAACATTCTTAATTCAATCGCAATGGATTGCGAGTGAAGCACCGTGCGACAACTCTCGATGAGCATTTTCCCCCATGTTCTAATTTGAGAATACTTCCGAAGTAAACATCACAAAAAAGGTATAAAATAATAATTATCCCCAGGTGTCTGAATTCGCTGCTCTCTGACAATGTTTTTAATTTCATTGAATCAATGAGATTAAGCACCCAATTAGGATGCAGCTTAGTAATGCAATTCCAATTATTTTATTGCAATACTTAAATGTTCTTTAATTTAGAACAAATAATAATGAATTCTGTTTGATAAAGGAACGGAAGACAAGATAACAATATAACAATCTGTGAACTGAAAGTTTAACTTTAAAATGTGAACAATTATCGACAATTCGATGAAGAGGGGATATTTAAACCCGAGTATTTTTAGTGTTTACGTGAAATTATGAATTAAGCAAGAGTTTCCTTGTTTCTTCACTGGAGAACACTAGGGGAACCGGTGATTGTAGATTAAGAGTAAAAAGGAGTTTCGTTTTTAACTTAAGACTGTGAAATGGGCTTATTTGTTTCAAACAGGACATGCATCTTAAATTATACGAGAGAGAAACTTTTATGGTCACACTGAAGAAGTAAACCGATAGAAGTGCGTTGCGGGCTTGTTGTGTGCCCAAAGTAATTGTCTTACTTCGAGTTAAACATTTTCAAATATCTCAATTCTTTCTTGAATAGAAATTGGTTTCTTTCAAATCGGTTTAGATCACACCACACATCTATCGGTCAACCTCTTCAGTGTGTTAGTTTTTGATATTGAAGCACTAGATTCTGTAGTTTTATAACTAAACAATCGACATCATCCATCATCACAGAATCCTGGTAAGAAAATGCAATCCGAGTCCCAACTAAATATGTAGATATTTCGCAAACAGAAGTTTGGTTGGACCGACAATCTAACACCTTTAGGAATAGATTTAAAACACCAATCGATTATAGAGGACCTAGTTTATTTGTTTATAATATATTTAAGCTCTGCTAGGCTTCTTATTGAGAAATATCTACACATTTTTAATACAATACTAAACATAACGCGTGAGTTGATTTATATAAATAACTTTTCAATATATAATATACATGTTTTTCTTAGTGGGATTCCATTTTTAATTTAGTTCAAATTATTTTAGGTTGGATTTAATGCTCAAAAAATGATTCTGTCATTTTTGTGATTTTTTTTAATGTAAATGTTTTAATTTTGTAATAAAATAATATAAGTTTTTTTTAATATAAAATTTGATTTTTGCATCAATTTAGAATATGAATGTTTCATTTTAATTTATAACCATGTCCTGTTTACTATGAAAATGCTCATCCACCATTAATTACAATAATACTGTGTGCTATCAATGTCATTCTACTTGTCCTAATTCAATATAGTTTTAAAACGCAGTGAGGCCTTTCTGATATCCAACAAAGATCTGCCAATTTGGTACAGGTGAAACTATGACGCAATAAGAGATTTTATATCAAAATAAACTAAAAGCTGTCATCAAAAATAAATCAGTTTCAAATTGTTACCAAATCTAAAATGCACCACGCAGTAACTAATGATGATGTTTCATTATTGTGATTTTAAAGTTAGATTCGCCGGTGAAATAAAAACTTCTAAGATTTCATACTAGCCCTATTGCGTTTTCTATTTGTTTAGGAAACCATAATTTTGCTAAGTCTGACAAGCAAAGTATTTTTTTCCAGTTTAAATAATGACTTGGCTAAAATCCTATCTAGCTAAATCCTACCTCATAGCATAGGTGTATTTTTAAGTCTAGTACGATTCAGTTGCACGCAATTTGAATACTGACTAAGTGAGTCAGTACGCGACATAGCATTAGAACAGGCCTGCTGAAATGCCATCTTAGTATTCTGACAATTGTTCTTTTGGCCTCAACAAACAAGTTCATCTCCTAAAGGAGGTTAGACATTGTCATTACGCTGACAATTCTTTTTGATTCTTCGTATTGGTGATTCTTATATCCCGAGTTTTTCTCATTTAATTGACAATCGGTGGTGGTGTATAATGAGTGAGCTTAAGAAAGGTTTCACTGCAATAATGAATTAGCTTCCGAACACTCCTAGACTGCCACAGTATAAGATTGGCAATAATTGATGTTTTTTCATTTGATTATAGCGACTGTTAATATTATAATGCGATATCTGTACCTAGGACGTATAAACATCCAATTATGATTAAAATCTGGCAATTTCTCTAATGTTATCAACAATATATACGTATCGCAATTTGAATATACATAACTGTAGTTAATAAAAAGCGCTCTCATTTTGATCAAATGAGATTTTGCTAAGGCGGCCATCATAATCATTCTTTGTTTCCTCCTGCAATCTCCACGTCATTGTGCCATGTGCAACTGTGTGTCCAGCCAACGGAAGAAAGTTGGAATTGAAACAATCAGACGGCTTTCTTGGTTACAAGTCAGGTAACCTGCTGATGACTACGGTGGTGTTTAACAGACTAAATTGTGCTGATCATCAGTTTGATGGTCATCAAATGTCATGGAATTTGAAACACCCCAACCTTAGATAATAGAGATTTGTCACCTTCGGATGATAGAACTGCCAAGAATTGGTGATTCTATTGCGGCTTGTATGATGGAAAGAATTGAAATTGACTGATTTTAATTCTCCACCTTTATTTGCGATATTTTGAAAAATGTGGCAGATTCATGTCTCAACGGCCTAATTTTCTTACTTTATGGTTTCGATACATCCCGCCTGACAGCACTGAAGCAAATTCAGAATTAAGTATCCGTCCTCTCGGGCAGTTGCCAGATTTTAATCACAACTTAATCCGCTACGTAAGCTGATATTTAGATAGATATGTAGTTTCCAATTATTAATAAAGCTTTCAATGTATAAATGTAACGCATGTACAAGGTTAACAAGCGCTGTACAATGTTGTATTCGAATTTGATAATAATGACTACTCAAAATAATATCATTACACGGTTAAACTTCAAACAGCATATTTTATTAGTTTTGATCTCATCAATATAAAGAGGGATAGATCAAATGATGTAAGTTATATTATTTATGAAAATGCTGCAAATCATACCTCATGTTATTATTATTCAATTAAGGATTATATGCTTTTTGGAACTTTGTATTTTGTGTTTTTTTTTTATTATTTTTATTCGCTGATTCATCGATACAATCCATTCACTTCTTGCCGAGCTGAAAGGCTTTTGGCGTCGTTATAGAATACTGAGTTAATTATCTGGCATTGGAGTATAAGCGCTCTCTCTGTCTTTATTTAGAAGACAACTGGCATCTTTTGAAGCACATTTCCCATGAATACTGTTATTTTGTATTTCGGTCCTCATTTTTTTTGATTTGAGCTTTCGTTGTCATTTGTTTTGGTCAAATTCAAAACATTCAATCACTACGGGGTTACCATCAGCTGTTATCTTTAAATATGCATTGAAGTGTAGACCCGGCTCTGAGAGTTTCTTCAGTAAGAAGCTAAAAAACTATTTGTTTGAAGTAAAAATGTGTAGTTTTTCTTTTCCAACAAGTTATTCTGTGTATTCTATATCGATGCCCCCGGTTTGAATAATTTCCCCCGAACAATAAATATTTTTTGAGACATCTACTCTGATAGTTTTTTAATAATCTAGCACTGGTTTTCGAGGACACTTATTTATTTTTGATACAACTATTGTCTATTACTTTCCTGAAGCGACATCATAGCTACGGCGAAACGGCATTTCAAATTGTAGTGATTAATGTAATTAAAAGATCTGTCTACACTGATGATTTTGATGTTTTATTTTCTAAAAGTTGGTTTACCATTGTACAAATACTGATTGAAATAAATATAATACGATATCAAAAATTGAATTTCGAATTTAATACTTTTAACGTCACTCAAATACGTGCACTCTTTATCTCGCTGAATCCTCAACTATTTAACATTTGCAATCGCAATTTCCGCTAAGTGAACTAAAAACAAATCTCCGTGGTAAGACTTAGTAATTAATAGTTTATAGATAATACACTAGAAAAAGATGTATTCTCACGCTAGATTTAAATCTTCTGAAATTTTTTCTCGATATTATAAGTTAGCCGTTATGTACCTACAGAAATCGATGTATTGTGTGGACATTAAACGATGGTAAATCAACAATAATATAATAATAGTTCAATAAGGTTGTGAGACTTTTCCTCTTAGAGTTTGGAATTCTGTACCTATCTATTATCTAGCCTTTTCAGTAAATAAGTATTCTAATTTGCTTAAATAATAATATTGTTTGTTTTATCATGCTACAGAAATTACCAACGTATCAGTTATTCAAAACCTCGCTATATCACTGATTATGATGTGGTACAAACTCACTTTGTTTGATAATTTAATCTTGAAATACGTCATTTTCATTTGAAAATGGCATGAAACCGCCCTCGTCATACAATATCGCCGATGGTTTTCATTTCTCTTTTTGATATACATAATACCTAGTCTAAACATTGGTTTTTGTGAAGAAAAGACTTCAACATCATAGTTTGTTGACAAATGAACCTGCGATAAAGTTGACAAATTTTGCCTTTGAATATGCCTTGAAAACAACAGTTCTTCATAAAGGTCTTTCAAATAACTTAAATTTCAGATGTAATTTTTTTAAATTTTTACAATTTTATCCTTTCATAATTTGCAGCGCTTAATTCATTTCAAATTTGAATTTTGAAGTCGATGGCATCAAATTCTAACAGGAAGAACATATAACACAAGTCAAAAGCAATCACAGATGAAAATTGTTACATTTTATTTTACCATGTAATTTTTTCCAATTATTGTCAAAAATTAAACGCTGTAATAAATAAATTGTACATTTTCTGTGTTTTTGTATCAATAAACATTGCCATTTAAATGTGGCATAAAATGTCAAATGATGCACTTTTATTTTCTCCTATTTTTATTTTACTAATATCAAATCACTGTCCTAATGGAGTTATGATACCAACCCTGTAAGTAGACTAAATGCTTTGGAAATTAAATACCTTAGTTATGTATGTGTGGTAAAACTATAAAATATTACGAATGAGGAAATTCAAAATGAAGGCAAGGCAGATGTTAGCACAACAAACAAGATTTAGAAAGGGATGCTTGGTTTGTGACAACATGTGGTTGAATGGAGAAAGTATGAGATACAAGCGAATGGAAGAAGTGGGGACGCTCTGGGAATACATGGCACAAATGTGTCACATTCCACTCTCTCTGCTTACCCCTGTTTTGAGAAATAGTGCGATGGTTATTTTTTTTATCAATGTTCCTTAAAACAGCTGTAAATCCATTTTTGTAAGTTACAGCAAACATCAAAAATTGATGAATACATTGTCTTTATATTTATGTGTATAACGTTGGCTTGCTTGTAAAACCTACGTTCAGATCGGCTTAACTCACGCTGTTCCCCGAGACTTCTAGCCTCGATTTTTTTGACAATATTTTATTAGTAACTAGCTCATTCAGTCCTCTTTTACACAAGGGCCTCAATTTGCATGCTAAATTAAATATTAAGGGTGCAACTTTACTTCCACCATTTTTTTCCGAAATTCAACGCTTTATTGTAAAAAACTGGTTACACATTTATGATTCAACGTATTGTTCATCGCTGACCACTACTTTCTCCCATCTTTCGGGCAGCGTACGAATCTCGCGTTGAAAGACTCATCATCTGTTGAAGCGATCCACGAATCGATACAATTTTTTACTTCTTCGTAATACCGGAAGTGCTAGTCAGCCAGGTCGTGTGCCATTGATCGAAACAGGTGATAGTCAGAGGGAACAACGTCTAGAGAATACGGCGGGTGGGGTAGGACTTCCCATTTTAACGTTTCAAAGTATGTCTTGACCACTTCGCAACATGGGGTCGAGCATTGTCATGCTGCAAAATCATTTTATCGTGTCTCTCGTTGTATTGCGGCCGTTTGTCTTTCAACGCTCGGCTCAAACACATTAATTGTGTTTGAAAACGATCGCCTGTGATTGTTTCAGTCAGTTTTAACAGCTCATAATACACTACGCCGAGCTGGTCCCGCCAGAAAACAGGGAATGACCTTGAAGTTGTGAATATTCTGTTTGGCCGTAGAAGCATGGCCAGGAAATCCTTATGATTTTCTATGCTTGCAGAAATCCCTTCCGTCTTTGCCTTTCAAGCCTCAGCCGCAGATTTCTCCATATTAAAGCAGAAAATTAAAACCTCCCGCAAATTATGAAAATTTGGCTCGTAAACTGATATTTTCAATTGAGAATAAATTTATGACGCAGACACAAATGGACTAATGTTTTTATGGGGTTATGTTGACAGATGCCTAAGTGTATTGCATGACGTCTATGATCTATTTATTTTGACCACTACTTACCGCTAAAGCCATCTATAGGAAAACGGTGGAAGCAAAGTTGTACACCTAATAATAATACCTACACATAATTTTATTTTTTTGTCTGAAACCATTACATTATAGAGACCATAAATAAAAAAATTATGTAGATGCAATAAATCTTTAATTGATAGGATAAAATGCCTTATTTAAATACTGTACAAGTTGAATAAATTCTTTTAATTAATAGCCATTTGCAGTTTCAAGCACATGGGGACATTAGTGACCGTGTCGGACTTGTATCTGCAGAGTTGCCGCAGGAGGGACATCTTCTTCGTCATGGTGTCCGAGGACTCCAGTTCGTAAAGCGTGCAAAGGTTCAGAAGGAGACTCTCACTAAGTCCGCGGCTAGGATTGGAGTTCACTGCGTTCTCCATCACCGCGATGGCCTCTTTCAGCTTGCCGGAGTAGAGCAGACAGACTGCCATGTTGTTAAGCACCTGAAATATTCAATTATTATTATACGTGAATGCCGCACAAGATTTCCAGCTGCCTGGAGACAGTGGGACTTTGGCATCATCGCGGATGGTTCGAAAACTTGACTATCATGGAGATCGTTTATTTCTATGTTTCCGGTGGTTATCTTCGTCATCGACAACGAAGACTGTTTTATATCCCGGCCTACAGGACTAGGGATGGTTGATATCGGAAATTGGGTGTACCTGCGGTTCCAGTTACCGGTGACTGGCGAGGAACCGGTTCCTGGTGCCAGATAGTTCCACGAAGAAGATTTTTATATTAAGAAGTCTTGTTTATATTATTAAGAAAGAATTCCTGTGATATTTTTGATTTCATGGGGCAGGGGTTGCTAGCGATATTCTGGGTCTGAAAAATACTGGAGCTGTGGAACCAGTTCCCCGTTTCTCACTAAATACTGGTTTTCTGAGAATTTCTCACCAAAAAGAACCGCACCCGCACCTTTCCGCCGAAAAGCATTGGATGGATATCTCGCAATTTTTTTTGCGAAAATTGGGAACCGGTCCTCAAAGAAATAATATCGACGGTTCCAATGACTGGCTTGGAACCTGTTCCTTTCAACCGGGACAGGAATACCGACCATCTCTATGCAGGACTAACTTGTCAATGGTCATCTTGTTGGGGAGGGCAATCTGTTGAATCAAATCACTTTGGATGTGGACATATTCTATGTCACTGAAGCTGCTTTCAAACAGCAGGCATTATTGCTGCTTGCAAAATAATACTTATATTTGCATATTTTATCTTCTTTATAATTATGTTCAAATTTATAAAAAATTAAAAATCACCAAATTTGGCAATTTTATGAACCTGAAAGAAGTGAAAAGGGTAAGGAGATGGACAGAGGAAGGTTGAGAATTAACAGGCTATTCAGATCTGTTCATTAAACATGGCTAAAGTCATTTAAAGCAACATTTCGATTGTGAATGGTGATCGTTCATCAGAGGGATAGTGAGATAATCTGCCACTTTGATTTACTCTTTATACTGAGTGAATTTTATTACTTGACAATATGTTAATTGGCTGCCTTTTTTGCTCGGTGTATGATTGACAGTTGTGAAGAGCAGTCGATTACAACTTTAATTATTCACATTTTATTAAAATGGATCCCCGGTTGGGTATAATTCTTTTGGTGTTTATCAAAATCGTTAACAAGCTAACCATAATACGTACAGTGGAGAAGTTTGAAACTCTGTTTACAGTGGCAGACAAACCCAAAACTGGGCGAGCTCGTAGTGTGCGTACGCCGCAAAAACATCAATGGAGTAAAAAAGAGTATTAGTGAAAGTACCGGAACTTTTTCTCCATGCCATGCACAAAATTTTTGAATGTCTCAAGCAAGTTTGTTAAAAATACAACAACAAATTGACAATATTCCGAGAATACATACATACGAGTACATAACATATTATAATGTTTTAGATAAATAGCTGAGGATTTGAATATTAAAACTATTTTAAAATGTTTGTTAGCTAGTAGTTTGAGTATTTTAGATCTCATCTAAGTGACAAAGTCAACATATTACTTGGATAGTTTATAAAGTGCCATTTTGATTACATATAACCGGAAGAGTGCTTGCTTACATACCATAATATTAGCAGGATCTAATTCATTGGCCTTCACTAGACACTGGTAAGCATCGGTGAAGGCGTTTTGCGCCACTGACAGCAGAGACTGGTCCACCAGCTCTCTCACATCTTGCTCTGGGTACCTGCAAACAAATGTAACCATTACTTATTTCTCAATCAAAGACAAATCACAGCACATTGTTAGCATAAATAATGCGCTCAATACAGACGTAAATATGTCATAGGGGGCTTTATTTAATTAGGAACATTTACAGGTGGACAACACAGCATACATAAAATGAAGATAAATAATAATATGTTTGTTAACCTAATAACAAAATTTTAACATGAAAAGTTTTTGTACAAAGAGGTGTGCTAATTACATGTGTACCGGAGGTGGTTTGCGTCAGTTTATGATTTCCACGGATACAATGACATGCTCAATAAATCACAGAAAAATAATAATAGTAATCTATGTCGTCGTTATCCGCGGGGCTAATTGTTCATTTATGTTTCTTCTATTTAAATAATTTTCTGCAGATACAACGAAAGATGCTAGTAAATTCCACAGTCTTTCCGTATCTATTTCACATGTATCTGCAGAACTAAAGTTTACATAATAGTATGTACCGTATGATTGTTTACTTACTGTATTATTTTTGTACTTTTGATAAATAAGCGTACCGGGCGAGCGGTAGACACCAATGAGTCACATAAGGGCTGAGAAATTAGCGACAAGGTCTCAGTGTCTGGCTTTGTGTCCGCCGGCTCGGATTGCTAGTGTCTGCCGACTCGCTCGCTTTCCACCTGTATATCTAGAACTTTCTCTTCTCAACCTACCGTCCCAGCCCTCTACAAGATACCTACATACAAGCTTCTTCAGCGGGACATACAAGGCGTATTTACTGCAAATATAAGCATTTCCGCAAGGTGTCGTTGTATGCCGGTACCCTATCGTCTTTACAGTATTCGTGTGGGCCCCACTTGTCCCGTACAACATGGTAAGAAAAATATTATAGATAAGAAAGAATCTGAAAAGGAACAGCACAAAATGATTTTTTTAGTCACTTTTGAAGGGTTTTTGTGAGGCTATCGGTACTCACAGGGTGCAGCGTATCTGTGTGGCCTTCCTGAAGTAAGCCTCCGCCCCCGGCACGTGCCCCGCCTGCAGACAGCAGCGCCCCAGAGCGGAGTACAGAGCCTTGGCCTGCGCGGGGGCCCACATTGGGTCCTCCGCCATGCTCTCCACCAGCTGGATGGCCAGGGAATAATCCTGGCGGGTAGAAGGAAACATGTGTTGATACAGGGCAAAGTATAAAAAACATTCAGTATCCAGTGTTAGAGACACCTGCAAGCCTCTACCCACACTCTACAACAGTAACAGACAGTCAGTAAAGCTAGTCAAATATATATTGGGATGATAATTATACAATAATTAAAAGATATATGTATTTATAGTTTTTGTGTTCAATTTTTGACTTCCATAATTTTTTTTAAATAAACCAAATTTACTAAAAGTTATCATCAAGTTCTGATATTTTGCTTAATGTTTTAACGCGATAGCCGTTTCGGTGTTGTTTTCATGGTATTTCATTAAATTTTCAGTAAGCAATAGTTTGTATGCATTAAATAGGGAAACACATATATACATATCTTGCAGAGTGAGAGTTTCAATTTAAACTGAAACTGATCAGTAGGCATATAATAATATTATTATTATTAAAGAGGGTCGTTGTGATTAGATTAGTAGAAATAAGTATTTTCTATGTTACCTAACAATTTGAAAATGGCTTTAAATGCCGAAACAGCTGTCATGACAAAACAGTAACCTATTCACCACATTCCTGATGGATATATGTATAGGCATAGAAGACGGATGGGTTTGAGCATCACTTTTGGAGGTATTCATACATTTTCTATGATAAGGATATAAGGATATAAGCATAAGATAATTTCTACATAACCAAACTGGTGAAACTTCAAATTATAAAAACAAACATATGCATGTTTGGCAAGAATTATTGGATAGTTTACAGGATATTGTAAGAAATAAATTACATAAGTAACACAATGCGTACCTTCATTTGCAGTGCGCAGTTGACGACAGAGAACTGTATACGCGCCTCTCGCCCAGACCACAGTTTGAGAGACTCTTGTCTATCCTGAACAGACAGCTTTAGGTCTGAACCGACCTCACACTTTGAGGACTTGAGGTTCTTGATCATCTGGAACGTATAACAAGATATAAAAAGCTGCATAAATTCTAAGTGCATATTATTTCCAAATAATCTGTACACTTAATACACACATACTTTCGTTTTTAACCGATGTAGCGGTTCGTGATTTCAGTTACGCACGGATTCGAATACGTTCTTCCTCGCACGCACTGCGCCATCTCACTCGGCCGAATCCCTTTGCTGCATAGAACGGAAAGACACGGTATTGGCTCGAGACAACCCCCACCGCTGCCCGTCGAGGCTGGAGTTACGGAAACAGGGTACATAAGGCCCTGCATCCCCTAGGAACGGCAGAGTACCAGCGCCTGAGCTTCTAGCAACAGCACCCTCCGGGACATTGCAAGCGATACGGGCCAGTACTGAGTGGACGGAACCCTTGTGGTCCTCCCTTACCTACACTAGCAACAGCGCCCCGCGGGACATTGTATAGTGGCATTGTTATACCTAGCTGACGGAACCTCCGGTCCTCTGCTAAAGTGTTTTCGAGTGCGCGAACTAAATTAACTGTAACCTTTTGTAAGATCTTTGTGTAACTTTAACTTTAAGCTGTGAACCCTGTGTTAGAGAATAAACAAGAAAAATCTATTTGATATTCATGTATTCTTGATAAATTCCTAATAAACCCTGCTATACACGACACGCCAACATTACTGTAATATTTGAGATATTTTCACATTTGGAAATTTTTGAGGGTTTTTTCAAAGTTGATTGATAAATATTTCCGCTCTTTTCTGACTTCACACCCCAACCGCAGAATTGTACTGTATGGTAAAGTAAGGTGTTAACTAAAATTGTATTACCTTCCTGACAACACCAAGAAGCAAATGGAGCCTGGCAATGGCCACATCGGGTTTCTTCAGGTACATGGGCAGCTCTGCCACGAGGAGTCGGAAGGAGAAGCAGGCCATGGATCCAGTACGATTGAGGTACATATCGGGGTAGAACTGGAAGACATTTCAAATTAATGTAATATTATTTTAAACTGTGCGAATTTGTATCCGCTAATCTTGAGTTAGTAGGTTGTCAGTAGGAGCTTAGTTTAACAATAACAGTAATTCAAAATAATCCAGAATTTAGAGGTTGCCAGTTCGAAACTCAGCGTGGGTGAATAAATTAATTTAATTATTGTGTTTTTCACATTTTAAAATTAATACATAGTATATTTGTGACACATTCCAGAGTGATAGCCAAGATACTCGCAGTATTGCCCTAGTTAAAGATCAGATTTGAATAGACAGGTACTTCCTAACCTTCCTCTTTTCCATCTCCTACCCCTACCCACTACATTCAGCCTCACAACGTACCCTGAATGGGGATTAGTTGTCGATATAACAGTGCTAGGCCTCTTGGAAGATTACACCAAGGTGGTTTCACTCACCTGGAAGTAAACATCGGGGTTGTCCAGCATGCCGAAAGCTTCTGCCTCCATCTGGGCGGCCGTGAAGGAGTGTATCTTGACGAGCAGAGCCAGTCGGGTGAACCACAGCTGCAGGGAGCGTGGGGAGTGCTTACCCGGGTGGCCGGCTCTGCCCACCCCTGGAACATTTATACATTATGTATATTCTATAATAACTGCAGGTATACCTACATAGACAATGCTACAGAGAAATAGGCCAACCACAATTTCCAACTCCTCAGCTTTGCATATCACCCGTCTCTCTTCCAAAGGATTCACAAAACAGATTCATAATGGAAAAAAGGGAAGAAGATCTTGTAAAAAGTTAGCAAATGGTCAGAATAAATAAATATCATTAAATATGGGTTTAATGCTTTAGAATAAACAGTAGGTGATATCTTGGGTAAGCAATCAAAGAGCATACCTTGACCATATATAGTAAGCAGTCTGGTGGTCAGATTGACAGCTGCCCTGAAGCACCCTCCCTGGATCAGCTCCCTCAGCCCCCTCTCATCCTGGGAGACGTGCTCGCAGCCCAGGGTGCCCCTCTGCACTGCCTCCCCCTCTCCCAAGTAGTGCGAGACCACGTCGTATAGTACATCTCCCTGTATCAGCACAAATAATAAAATAGTTCATTTTCACAGGAAGCCTTTTAGATATATGTATTTTTATATTAACTGCACACAAGAGACCCCGAGGGAAATCATTTCCCATTCCTCAGGGCCTATGTTATCTGTGGGAATGCAATGTGGGGGTCTTTTTGATGAAAGGAAGGAGTGAACCTGGGTCTTGGAGAGACTCATGTTGTAGGAGGGAAGAAACCATTCCACAGCCTAGCTGTTGAACACAAGAACGAGTAGAAGGAACAATCCGTTTTCTTGCGGAAATTTTCAACAAATAATGTTTGGCGCGCTGGTGGTATGTTTCTCGCCTGCGCATCTGTGCTGAAGGGATCAATGACGCTAGTTCCTCGGAGCATCTTCCTTTGAAATACCAGTAGAATAAGGACAAGACTCCGGTTGAGATTATCATAAGCTAGATACATTAATTATTTATTCTATACTTGCAAGATTGAAGTTTAGTCAACTGGAGAAATAATGTCACGCTTACCAAATCATTTTCTAAAACGACACCGGGCATTGTGAGCACATCTCTCTCCGGGAAGAATGATCCTGCTGCTGATGTTTGTGCCTAGAAATGAAGATACAATATGATCACAATGAAACATGAGTCGATCATCTGATTACAGAACCCCTCGTTACAAACACAACACACCGCCGTTAGCCATCTTTGCAAAGGCTCTATCTGTCACCCGTCTCTCTAACAGACATTACAATTTACAATATTAAATTGAAATACTTTTTTCTAAATCATGAAGTTCTGCATCGTTTATATTATTTTTAACAGTAACACTTGTTTCGCCCTTTGAAGGTATTACAGACAGGTTTATAATCGCACACATTTCAGAAAGGTTTCAATTGTTAGAGATTATGATTTCATTACCTGAATAAGTATCTTTTTAGCCTGATCTGTTGGTATCCAGGCATCTCTTCTTCTATCTGCTTCTCCCCCACTGGGCTGAGAATCCTAAAAATGCACAATATCATTCAGGCCAGTGGCAGAAGCTCAATTAAAAGAAAAACGTAAATATAGCTAATAAATACATAATAACATTTCCCAGCTACCCCGGGAGTTGACTGAATCAAAATTTTATTGTAAGGTATTTAGCTAATACAAATTAGAAATTTAACCATGGAAATCGATAGAAAAATGTGTTTGTATTAGGGTAACAGAGCTGCATTTTCGATTTATAACTTAGATCTTCAACTGAAGAATTTTTGTTAATGTGGAGATTCGTTAATAATATTTCATCACAAAACAAATCACGTTACTAAATTAAGAAAATATTCACTCACCGGCAGCAATACTTTTTCCAATGCGATATCAACGGAAGCACCAAAAGTCTCCGGAACACTAGGATTAGCCCCCGCTACATTCATAGACGGATTAGGTCCGATGTTATCGAAGAATGTCGAAGGATCGGGCAGTTGATTCACTCCGGTAGACATGCTCCTGGGTACGTCAAACAACGGGGCGCTAAACAGAGTATCTCTCTCTACTTTGGGCTCAGAGGTGAAAGCTACAGAGGGATTGGCACTAGACTGGTCGACGAACAATTTGCAAACCACAGGCTCTTGATTTGCAATCTGATTATTCAACACTTCCGGCTGCTTTTGTGTATGATTATCCGGCTTATCTATCACTGACAATGAAACAAACGAGAAGATTTAAATAATACAAGTCAAAATTTAGGAATCTCTATTCTTCTGTATGGCATGTAAACCTGGACTCTAAACCAAGCATTAACACAAAAGAAGGAAGCTTTTGAAATGTGGATATATAGGTGCATCCTCCACATACCCTGGACTGATATTTAACTAAAATAACCAAATTAAATAAAAGAAAGTGGGCCAATTTTATTTGGTCATGAAATCACTTTGAAAGAGGTTTATATAGATGTTATTGTAGATTAAAGCTTTGTTCAATTGGGTTTATGCATTTACTGCACTCACTGCACAGATCAAAACATGTTGCGGTTGATTTCAATAGTGTTTATGTTTTAATGAAATGGAACACTTGGCATCATTCTGTGTAGATGTGATCATTGCAGTATTTTGTTTCGATGACTGCTTAATAGGTTGAACTATTAATTAAAGCTTAATGTGATTTAAATAACTTTAGAGACTTCATGTGCATGTCTAATTCAATGTTATGTTATGTAAAAGTGTTATTGGTTGATCAAAGGTTTGTTTGCAAAATCAAGAAAGCAACACTACAAAAATAAAACATTCACAATGTTGGTAGAAGTGCACAAGAAAACAACAACTCGAATTGGTGTTTGAAATGTCCCTCCAACGAAAACTTTCATCATAACAGTTATGTTAAAAACTCTATTTATTTTGAAACTTTAAAAGAAAGATGACAATTGCGATTGCAGACCGTTAATTATTATGTAAGATAGTAAAATTGAACTTTAATATAACAACCTTCGGCCAAAACTCCTATATTGGCGAGCGAGTTGTTAATAGGCGTTATTGGGACATCTTGAATGTCGGTTATTTCATCGAAAAACGCCGCGGAGGAAGAAATATTCGATGCGCCGAAATAGTTGCTCAGTGACGGTCTGGCTCCATTATTCTCATTCATCGTAATGTAAATGTCAGCTGGCAATTGACCCGAAACATTCGCCAATTGAACCGTGACCCCGGCTGCTGGAAACAAATTTGTTGTTTCGGTAATTTTTAATGGACCCGCATTAAGATTTATCGATCGATTCTATTTTGTCGACAATCGATGGAGGTAGATGAGCTATGTTGTATGAAAACGAAGAAGTTCTATTGATATTGTGGTTTTTCGTGTGAAATTTCTGACACAAACATTATTTGACAGATACACAGAATATAGACGTCAGTTGTCATTTTGATCAAAAGTTGGGTAAGAACCAAGAACCTGACAATTAATAAAAACAGAGTGGATCGATAAAATGTACTGAAATCAATAAATAAAAAATGTACATTTACGAAATTATAATTTATTTTACACGGTTAGATGTTTAAATATCGCTTTAAAGTAGCCCAAAGTTTCTAGTACTTACCCACAGGAGTTAAAGAAAACAGATCGCTAGCAACACAATTAACTAAACGTCACAAAATTATATTCTTTATCGAGTTGTCAAAAAGTGTTACCGGAGCGTTGTTCAGCCTACATTTTATTTGTTTTAATAAATTCCGCTCTATCAGCAAGTTATTGTTGCGGGAAACAACCCAAACACTATAAGGTAAATATGCAGAATCATTTAATTTGCATTCAGTGAAGTCTTTTTTATGTCAGAGCAGAATAGAGCGGCCGTCATTACTTTCTGTCAACTGATTAAAACGTACAAGTATGAGTACTTTACTTGGGTTTTGGCTCGTGGTCAGTCAATGATAATACTATCTCAATGTTTTTAATATTTTTACTATTGTTTTTTTAAAGTTATATTAAATCGCATTGAGTTAATTATAATTGTTTCAATGTTGTTTTTCAGCCAATGACGAATCAATCATCTCCGATGGAGGAGCAGGAGAAACTGTTAGATGAATCTCTCAGCGTTGTTAAAGTTCAGGTAATTGCGCTATTATTGATTTAAAGACTTGCTTTATGAATAGAAAAAAAAAACATTAGAATTAAAAGAAACTTACATTTACCTTGTTTACATTTGTTCAATCTATCAATTATTTTGTGAGTCTCACTAATCAAATATTTGGGAATACATTCCACATTGTTACTGTTTATACAACCTATTATTATTAATCGGACTCCAATATTTTGTAAATTACAGGCATTACTTGGTAATACATTTTTGAGAATGTAAAGTATTTCAGATAAAATAACAAAAGAAAATATTTCTTTGAAATAGGGATGTAACAATACCGATATAACGGATTCGCTGATACATCTTCGTCGGTAAAAGGCATTTTTTTCTAACAAAATGTTTGAAATTACAATGTTCAAAGATGCTTTTTTCATGCTTATGTTTAAATTTAACCTTTACCTCTAGTGTGGCGAAGGTGCCATTAGTCACCGGGCATTTATCATTACCCTTTAAAACCTGTTGTTCGCATGTTTAAATGAGCCGTAATCGCTTGTCAATAAAATAATCAATCCATAGAGATATTTTACATTGTGTTAAGTTCGCTACAAGTCGAGTAAAAAGTATTTGAAGTTTGCTTACGTCAGTGCGGCAGAAAAAAAAACGATTTCAAAAGTGACATTACTGTTTGTAATTAGAAGAAAACCTCACGCAATTTTATTTTTATTTGGAAGGAAAAGTATTCAGCCACACGAAAATATGTATAATAAAATCCTCACATTTCTTAATCAAACTTTTTTGATAAAAACACCAATTCCTCGAATATTAGTAGCTGTTCCAGAAAAACCACTTATTTCATTGACGTACCACTTAAACCCGCTGTCTCAATTGTGTAGATTTTACAATGTACTCAAATGTGATGACGTGGATGTATTTAATAATGACCTTACTTATTAAAAAAAAAACCTTTTTCTGTTCAAAAAGCAATTATCATTTATTAAGATTGTGTGTAAAAATATCTCTAATTTGTCGGATTTTAAATGATCTTTTGGTGAACATTAATAAATGGAGTGTTAGCATGTCATTTTTAAAAGAATATTTTATTAGTACCTTCTGTATAATCCGTAAATAAAATTCTGTATATTTATTCCATAGGCACTCCAAATGAAAAGATGTCTGGACAAGTCAAAATTGACGGAGGCGCTGAAACACGCCTCAACTATGCTCGGGGAACTGAGAACCTCCATGCTGTCTCCCAAGAGCTACTACGAACTCTGTATCCTTTCTAATTCACCTTAAAGCTGTGATTAGTCTATTGCGTCCTCGATCCTTTCAACACTGGTGCACAGCCGGGAGATACGCCAAATTTTTGAACCAACCTAACCTAACCCAACATTTGCCTACAAATGGTTGACATTTTGCACATGAAAATAATACCTAGTGAGGTTCGGTTCCCACTATACTGGATCACTATGTGGGGATGACAATAAGTCACTGAACAGTTTATAAAGCTCTGTTACATTAATCTGACACGGTAAAAAGTCGTCGCCAAGCAGTGTATCCGACAAAACGTTGGGTCGGAACAAATTGTGATTTGGAATAAAACGTCGGAGCAAAAAATTTTTTTTTATCGGCGTGACAAGAAATTTGATGTCCATTCATGCCCGATTTTGAGAAATTGAAAGTACTTTTATTAAAACAGACATTTTACTGCGGTTAGTTGTAAACAGAGGCATCCGACATCCAATATAGTGGGAACAGGGTGTTTCCAGAGTTATAGATACACTCAGTATAGCCCTGGTGAAAGACTACCATTCAGAATGGAAATGCCACTTAAAATGGCTTTAGCCGTGTTTGGTGACCTGATCTAAATAACCAGGTACCTCCCAACCTTAGAGTTCTTACTCCAAGCTCCCAACCTTCCTCTTCTTCTCTTCCCCACTTACCCACTCTCCTTTCAATTCACACAAAGGGCACTTTACATAGGTTATTGTATAAGGCAGTTGTTTTTAAAATGGTGTGATTTCAATTAACTTAAAGTTTTCACATTGTATCAGTAGTTTTCCTTAACCGGCCACCCCCAGACATGGCCATCACTGATGAGCTCCGCCACCTGGAGCTCTACCTCCTGGAGGAGTTCCAGAAAGGTCGGAGAGTGGCCGACCTCTACGAGCTAGTGCAGCACGCAGGAAACATCGTCCCCAGACTGTATCTGCTCATCACCGTGGGGCTGGTATACATCAAGACCAACGCCAGTCTCAAGAGGGATCTGCTCAAGGTAAGGAAAGAAACGTATTCTTAAAAATAATTTAGTAAGGCAACCTGGACCAGTGCGCGCTGTCGTGCGGCACCCACTCGGGGCACACCTTCAGGCCGCTGGACGGAGTGTATGAAAAACACGCCACGCAGATAAGGGTCGAGGGCGCCGAGCGGAGGTGTGGACTTCTCGGACTTTGCTACCGCCACCCAGGAACTCACATCTGACACGCAGACATGCAACAACTTGACGGATATAATATTTTTTCCCATCTGCATACATGTTTATAATTTTTTTTGTACTCTATACTATCTTCTTTTTTTATGTAAATTTTTGACCACCATAATAAGAGCATATACCTAGTTTGGTTGGTCGCAATAATTTGTATTTTATAAATTTATTAAAATTTTTAATTAAATTTGACCGGTCGGTAGCTGAGTGGACAAAGGCGTCGGATTCCACCCGGGCGTCGTGCGTTCTTCTGCTGGCCAAGTCCTCCATCATTACACAAGCAACATCTTCCTGCTTCTTATGGTGGCAGTAGGAGTTTTTCAAATATTGTCAGGTTATTCGTAACCCGGGAATGTTTGTCTTTCTTTTAAAAAGAAAAAATAAAAATTAGGATGATCTTCAAGGAACCGAAAAAAAACTTATGTGGATTTCACTGTATGTTAATATTAATTACTACCAATTTTAGACTTCCTTATCTCAATGTGTACCTCTCAATTCGTCAGCAATAACAATAATGATTTTTCCGTAGGACCTGGTGGAGATGTGCCGTGGAGTCCAACACCCTCTGAGGGGACTGTTCCTGCGCAATTACCTGCTGCAGTGCACCCGGAATGTTCTGCCCGATGTCACCGAGGCGGAAATCGATGCCGAAGGATCGGTAACATGGAAATTTATCCATTCTAACCATTGCTTTTGTGTCATGTAGCTAAATAACCACCATGATGTTTCTTCGGAGGGGTAGGCAGAGAGCTTGCTTCATTTACATTCACACCCATATATATTCGCCCGGCACTCCTTTGTCCGTTCATCTGCTCTATATGTCCAAACCATCTGAAGTTTTCTTTCTTAATCTTGCTAATTACGCTTACATCAGCCTTCTACATTCTTTCCAGATCTCCACATTTATAATACAGTCAAACATGGTTTTACTGCACATACGCCTCAGGGGTCTCATTTCTACCGCATTCAGTTAACCATCATCCTTCCTCTGCCAGTTCTATGCCTTATTGCCATACATCAGGGTTGGCATCAGCACTCCATTATTGACTGCTAGCATAGATCAATATTTACACGAACCACACTGTAAATAATATCCCCAGAGTAGCAAATACATAAGTATGAATCAGGGTGTGGGGAATCCTTTGTAGTTGAATGTGCCCCGTGAATATTTTCACATAATTGTTTTTTATTCAAACTTATCAACTTTTTACTATCTTTTTTTAGATTAAAGGATGCCATAGACTTTGTACTGATGAACTTCGCTGAGATGAATAAGCTGTGGGTCAGAATGCAGCACCAGGGACACTCTAGGTAACATCATTGTTGATATATCTTTAAAAATTCACTCAACACCAGTTGTCCGTCAACGGAAGGTTGAAAGAAGCATATTTTTATTGGTTGCACTTTTGAAGTATCTTGTTTGACTTGTTAGTGTGACCGAGTGTTTGTCGGATAACATACTACTGAAAGAAAGTTCTAATAAGACAACAAAATATGTTAATTTTCTAAAAGTGAACAGTTTTTTTTCGTGGATTTATCGAAATTATTTTCCTTCTGTTTTGGTGGCACGTAAAACTTTACAGCCTCTAGAAATTGCATGCCCTGACAGATGTGTAAAATAATGACATAGATGAAAAAAACCAAAAACCATTACAGATTATATGGCAATATGAAATCAAAACATTTTTTAAAGAGGCAAAGAAAGAAGTTATGTGTAGCGAGTGTGACATCATCTCCGCGCTCAACACACTCTTATCCTTAATCCTACTTCTATTTATATCTACACATCAATCAAAACCCATACATATATGTTTTAATTTCATAAATTTACGGTATATTTCCAGGGATAAAGAGCGTCGGGAACGCGAGAGAGAAGAGCTCCGCATCCTGGTGGGCACCAACCTGGTGCGCCTCTCCCAGCTGGAGAGCGCCGGTCTCCCTCAGTACAAGAAGCTCATACTTCCGGGGATCCTGGAGCAGGCCGTCTCCTGCCGGGACGCCATCGCACAGGAATACCTGATGGAGTGCATCATTCAGGTAGGGTAAATATTTAGATAATTTTCAAATTACTCAATAGGATTTTTTTTATATGTATGCAAAAATTCAACACAGGAGTCCCTGAGGAAAATCATTTCCCTCAGGGATTATGTCATCTTTACGGATGCTGTGTAGAGGATATCTTTTAGAAAAAAGAAGGAGTTAACCTGAGTCTTGAAGAGACCTATGTTGTAGGAGGGAGGAAACATAGAGACTGGCTAATCATTCCACAGCCCCTCTGAGCACAAGAACGAAATATAGTTTACATATATGTAGTTAAAACTAGCATTGTGAGCGCTCCGTGCGAACTACTTCATTTTGCGGCAGTTCAAACTTCATTCATTTTTCATTGAACAAATACTTCAATTGAAGTTGGTAGTTCCGCTCGCACGATCACACCATCTATGTTAATTTGGAGTTTACCTTGAAAACTTCAATTTTAGTTCTTTGCTCGTTCAAACTATTGTAGTATTGCACCATCCACAGTTCAATTTTAGTTTACTTCAATTCGGCCGCACGATCGCACAATCCACAGTTCAACGTGTTTTGGTGTGTTTTATTTGTTATGTATGATTTTCTACAGGACTATGGTTGTGATATTTTTTGTTGGACTTTGGTGACAGTTGCTTTTAATTTTCTAAAAGAATTACAAACTTTGATTTCTTTGCTTGTTTTGTCTGACCGAGTGTTATTTTGATCATAATATAATATTTAATTTATTTTTTGTTTAAATAATAATTGTCCATTTGTAATTTTTTAAAACTTTTATAACAATAATAAAATTATTTTCCTCTTAGATGGCGCTAGTATAGTTTTCAAATCTCATACAGCCGCTTCAAACGGGCTTTATATAAAGCTTGAACTGACTTGCAATCAGAATTTCTGTGGAACTTCAATTGAAGGGTTCATTTTAAAGAAATAGCAGTTCCTGAAGCGTTCACAAAACTCTGAAGTTTTTCCAAACGCTAGTTAAAACATAATGGATAGTTTGTACTTAAATTATAGGCCATGTGGAAAATATCCACATTTCCTCACCTAAAGTTACCTATAGTCATCTAAAGACCTTATTTGCATGAAGAGTTTAATGTCATCAGCAAAAGCAAAAAAACTGACAAATTCCATGTATAAAAAACAAAAATAATAAGGTCCTAAATTTCCTTAAGTTTCCCGGTTGTGTACCGGTGCTGAATGGATCAATGACGCTAGTGTTTTTGGAGCATCTTACATACCGGTAGAACAAGGAGAGTCTTCCAACCTGATCTCTGTGTTCTAAAGTCTGCAATCTGCTCCCCTGTCTTTGGGGAACCTATCAAACGAACCGCTCATTTATGCAAAATGATAAACAATATCCTGTCTTGCAAGGCTGTTCCTGCTGAATGGGTCATCTTATTATTGGCTATAGATATTTATGGTAATAATGCAGCTTTAATCTCCAGGTGTTCCCCGATGAATTCCACCTCGCAACTCTTCAGCCATTCCTCAAGTCCTGCGCCGAGCTGCAGCCCGGAGTCAACGTCAAGAATATCATCATCGCTCTCATCGACCGCTTGGCGGCTTATAGTCAGGTAGAGTAGAGTACCTTACAGAAACACTAGACAAACAGACCTTTTTCAATGTCACCTTTCACCCCTGAAGAGATTTTCCCTTAATCGGGTGAAATTAATCAAATGTTTTCAAATACGGAAATTCTTTCTTGGGTAGATGATCACTTTCATTGGCCTGTTCGGGGCCATGGGGTCGAAAGATCTTATCCAAATTGGTGACTGATCAGTTTTCTTTCAAATTCATATTAATCGCAATCTCCTAGGTATTATTTGTATCTGTGCAATGGCTTTCACATACAAAGTATCAAGCAAACTTGCTGATTTCACACTTTAGTAAATGAATATACATACATACAACTAATATCGACAATTTCTAGGTTCAATTTTTTCGTGTTGCAATAGTATGTGCTCTGATTAATTTGATCATACAGAATTGCCGTTGCTTAATCATCATGCTATTTCGTAAACATATGATGATGTATTCACTATATCATGTTATTCATCAGACTTTGTAAGTTACCGATGGGCGTCTATAACAATATAATAAATATTTTCGTAAAAAGCAATTACTTTGCGGTTTTTAATGAAATGGAAAAAATAACTTTGTATAAGACCACAGATTTTATTAAAAAATTATGACCGACCGGTTTCGGTTATATATACATACAAAGGGAGAACACAATATAAAATAAAATAAGAGAACAGTGAGAAAACAAAAGAATAACATTTAAATTATAACAAAGGAACAGAGAGAAAGAGACAGATAATATGAATTGAAATAGGCAAAACATCAACTGAGAAGGTGATCAAGTAATAATGAGAAATTTTATTAGTTTACAGGAAATATATCTAATATTGGTCATAAAAATTAAAATAAAATATGTGGTCACCCAGTTATTTTTTCATTTCATTTAATAAAATAAATGTTTCAAATGGTTTCAATTATTATTTGTAGAGAAACGATGGTAACATCAGCATGACGGTGTTGGATGAAGACGGCTCAGAGACGGGAACCTCGAATGTTCCCCTGTTTGACGTGTTCTCCGATCAAGTTGCGTCCATTACGCAGGTTCGTACTTACATATTTCCATCGCCGCCTGAGTGCTGTAAAAGCAAATTTGATATTTTTTTCCACTTTTTATTGTTTGACAGTACTGGTTTTACACTGTTAGTGACATCTTCAGACTGGTACATATTTTCTCAAGCTAGGGTATTTATACATTTTTGGGGTCAGGGGTGGATAATAATTAGTCTATGAATCTTAATGAAAAGTATTATCGTATCATAATTTTCCATAATATCCATAGAATTTAAGATCTTTTAAATTTTCTAACATTACAACTTTTTACGGTGACCGGAAAAAAACATGTTAAAAAAGAAAACCTTATATGTCAGAATCACTGTATCCAAATAATAATAGGGCCAAATATGGTCCAATATGGCCAAAATGGCATAATATGGTCAATTTTCTCAAACAACGGCAAATATGTTCAACTATGGCCAAATATGGTCCAATATGGCCAAAAAGGCCTAATATGGTCAATGTTGTCAAACAACGGCAAATATGGTCCAACTATAGCCAAAATGGCCCAATATAGTCAATGTTGTCAAATGTGATCAAATATGGTCAACTATAGGCGTACATCTAAACTGAAGCTATGAGATTCCCTTTTCAGAGCAGACAAGACATGCCCCCCGAAGACATGGTCTCCCTGCAGGTGGCACTTCTCGGCCTCGCCCACAAGTGCTACCCCACCCGGGTGGACTACATCGACAAGGTGCTGCAGAACACCATTGCCATATTCGACAAGTTACAGATACAGAAGTGAGTAAAGACAAGATTCCTCTAATTCGTGTTCCCCTGTACCCGGTAGATTGACACTCTTTCAGTTGTACAGAAGGTAATTTACTATTCAAACATGTTTTTCTTTTGTATTTTTGAAATGTATGTATGTATATACTCGTATAAAGAAGCTATTTATAATATCTTAAAATACAAACTGTGAAAGAAACACACACTTTCAGCAAAAAAATTAAAGACCTTAACCTATACGCGCCTACATGTATGCGCCAATAAATCGTGCTCCCAGTGCTACACGCTTACGACATGTGTGTTTTCATTTTCATAGAAAATGTATGAATGTCACAACAAGTTCTGCATACACCCGTTATCCTATATACATCAGGAACACGGTGAAAAGGTTAAACAAAAATTGAGTATTGCTGTTTTTCCCGTGAAACTGTCAAATTCGAGAATTAAACATAACCTCACATTTGAATGTAATTTTTGTCCTGAAATCGGTGTTGATCAGTGTTGCCATAGTAATAAAATAATTTTGTTCCACTTTACAAAATAACAAGTATGTCTTGACCACTTTCGCAACATGGGGTCGAACATTGTCATTCTGCAAAATCACTCCAACGCATTAATTGCGTTCGATAACGATCGCCTGTGATTGTTTCAGTCGGTTTTAACAGCTCATATTACACTACGGCCGAGCTGGTCCAACCAAATACAGAGCGTGACCTTGGAGCCTTGAGTATTCGGTTTAGCCGTCGTCGTGAAAGCATGGCCGGGAAATCCCCATGATTTTCTGCGCTTTTACAGCACTGCTAAACACTGTGTGTTTAAAACATTTATTTTACACTAATCTCTCAATTAAATCATGCACTGTTCTTTCTTATCTGTGTCGTCTGGAACATCGGTTCTTCTTTCGCATTAGTATCGTATGTAACACAATGTGTTAATTTTTCCAGAGTGGACTACAACACCAACGTTTGCAAAGAGCTGACCGCTCCTGAAGCTGCCCGTGGATCACTACGCAGACATCCTCACGGTGATCCAGCTCAAGGAATATGCCCCCCCGCTGCAGTACCTGGACTACTGTGGGAGGAAGGCCCTGGCAGTCTACCTGCTTACCAGTGTTCTGGACAATGGGACACTCATCACAACGCAGGATCAGGTATGCTAGCTTTCAATGTAAGCGTTCACTGATAATATTGTTAATAACCTTTAATAGTGTCAATGTTGACAATTTTAAGGCGTTTGTGATAGACCTCCAAAAAGCCATTTCAATATGCATATGTGAGTTTTTTCCTTGACAAATATAATGTAATTTGGTGCTTGTTTCTCAGGTAAGTGCGGTTCTCGGAATGCTGTCCTGTCTGGTGGCAGATCAGCCTGATCAACCTGCGGTTCCTCAAGATGCTGAAGACTTTGTAGAGGAGCAGGGACTATTGGCCAGGTACTTCTGCAGCTAATGCAGCTCTGTTACCCTAACCTAAACACATTTTCCTATCGATTTTCATGTTCTATTATTATCAGTAAGAGGGAATGTTGGTAATACTTCGGGCGCCTCTTCTCCACCCGTGCACAATACTTTGGTCTAATGCCTGGAGCAATAATAGTGCTAAAAAAAATCACATTTCTTGCGATCTTTTCAGATTCATCCACCACTTTAAGTCAGACTCTCCCGACCAGCAGTACTTAATCCTCAAGACCGCCAAGAAGCTGCTGTCAGCCGGGGGGCCCCGAAGGCTGCCCCACACCGTACCCCCCATCCTCTTCCAGGCCTACAAGCTGGCCTTCACATACAAGCAGCTCGCTAAAGAGGTAATGACTTTGTTTGATATAACTCTTGCCATCGAGTCGGATAAGTAAGCACCTGTTTTAGTCTTAGACATGAGTGTGGCTTTTGATACGATCGATCACAATTTTCTCATCACACGATTAAAGAAACTTTTCATTTGAACTGTGGCGTTAAGAATTGGCTAACATCATATTTAAGTAACCGTTTACAAGCCATGAAGATGGGGCGAAATCAATCTAAATTGAGAACTCTTTCATGAGGAGTACCCCAGAGGTCCAATCTGGGCCCACTGCTCTTTATCCAGAGTCATTTAGAGATGCTGCTACGCTGATTACCAGCAAGTTTACTTCTATCACTCACCAGAGAAATAGATCTAGCCGGTTAGTATCTTTATATAATATTATTTCATGCACTAGTATGCAAATTCTCGATCTACTGTTGTACAAAAATACTAAAGTTTTCAGTCCGCGACATTGTAAATATCTAATTACAGTGAAACTCCCTTATGAGGTTATACATATGTTTGTTGAATGCATTATTAGATCCACCATTAACCCAGTTGTAATTGATTTCAGGATGAGATGTGGGAGAAGAAATGCATGCAGATCTTTCAGTTCTGCCACGGCACCATCACACAGCTGGTCAAGGCAGAGCTGGCAGATTTACCTCTCAGGTATATTAATTACTCCAAACAATCAACCAAGTCCGTTTTGACTTCAATCTTCAATTACTGACAGTTGATAACCAACTTTCTTCCAAAGAATATGCATTCTTATGGCAATATAATTATGTATATTAACGCTTGATGAATTCCTGTCAGGTTATTCCTCCAAGGGGCGCAGGCCATCGGGCTGATCCAGTTTGAGAAGTACGAGACCATCGCGTACGAGTTCCTATCGCAGGCCTTCACGCTGTACGAGGACGAGATTAGTGACTCCAAGGCTCAGCTGGCCGCCATTACCCTGATAGTCTCTACCTTCGAGCAAATGCACTGCTTCGGTAAGGTCTATTTCCTTGTCAGGGTATGTTATTCCTCCAAGGCGCGCAGGCTCTAGTTTGAGGAGTACAAGAGATTGCTTCCATGTGCTATGACGAGATTCTGGCTAGAACTAACGCCAACACGCACTATGTAGAAACACCAATCTAAATTCCTTTGCACATTTTAGTGTTAAATTAAATTGTATTATGAATTTTCTAAAATCAATTTACCTTTTATTTATTTTTATTGTTGTTTAGGTGAGGAAAATGCGGAACCCATCAGAACCCAGTGTGCGCTAGCGGCCAGTAAACTCCTAAAGAAACCAGATCAGTGCAGAGGGGTCACAGCCTGCGCCCATCTGTTCTGGAGCGGAAAGAACATGAGCAGGGAAGAGGTGAGAACATGTCAATATCGAAGTACAGCTTGACGATGATAACTGTGCATTAGGTGGCGTCATAGTATAGATCATACTTCTAGGTATTTTCTGCATTGAGTTTAATAATATTGAATTAATTGCAGATGAGAGACGGCAAGCGGGTGTTGGAGTGTCTGAACAAAGGCGCGCGCATCGCCTCGCAGTGCATGGATCCCACGGTGCAGGTCCAGCTGCTGGTGGAGCTACTCAACCACTACATCTACTTCTACGAGAAGAGCAATACGCAGATCACTACGGCAGTGCTCAACAAGGTCATTATACTTTCATGTAGATGAGAAAACCTAACCCAACTTTTTGATTCGACTCGATTGTCCCTTGGAAAACCTTATAAAAGAGTTTCACTCTATGAGGATGCGCCTATCTCAAAATACCTGTTAAGGTAACTAATTTGGAAGTTTATTTTGTGCCACCAAGAATTGTGAAATTATACTGTCTATAAAAAGAAGAAAACTCCAATATCTTGGTCATATTGTGAGGAATGATAATCCAAGGGAAGATTAATAGAAGACGAAGCAGAGGAAGATGCCGCATCTCGTGATTTCGTAATCTAAGTGACTAGTTCAATTGCAATTCCACAGAATTGTTCCGGGCAGGGTGAAGTAGTAAAAGGTACCAGAAGAAGAAGATTGTTTCATGCTTCCTGGGGCATCCCAGACTTGTTATTTCATTTACCTGCGTGTCATATATTCTCCTACACTTGAAGAGTGATTATTAATCCTTGTTTTATTTCAGGTGATATCCAAAATCCGCGAAGAACTCCCTAACCTGGAGCAATCGGAAGAGACAGAAATGGTTAATGTGCACTTCAACAACACACTGGAACACCTGAGGAATGGATTGGAGTCTACCGAATCAGAAGGCTTGTCCTACGCGGGGCTGGTCCTTTGAAACCTCTTGGTTGCTCAAGTGTTGGAAGTTTACTGCGCTTAGGGTGTCTCAGAACAGTTATCTAGTGCATACAGTCTGACAAGAAAATTTTGAAAAAAATAAAGGGCCCTGCAATCATTTCAATTGCATTAAATGGCAACACCAGGATGGCTCAAATGTTATGTATCTTTAATAAAGCCCTATGGTCCAGGTGTATATTTTTGCCATAGTTTATAGCCATTTAATTGCACTTTATTAAATTTCTTAATTTTATTGTCAAACTGTACGTGTGATGGCATCTTATGTTGATGGTTTATCACGTTGATCACAAATACTAAAAGTGTGTCTAATAATTGTATATATTACATTTCATGATAAAAAATGGTACCTATTTGATCATTGATCACGTATGCGTGATTGATTGTATCTTATGTTGATTACAAAATATGTTCGGGTAAAGCCGTCAACATTTTATGTTGATTTTCCATATATAAGATGGATAGTTAAGGATTTTTTTTAAAATCTAATTTTGATCACAAATATAGTATGCATGTTTTATTGTATTTATTGCTTATGTTGACCACAAAAAATGTGTAGGTACACAAACATAAGTCAGGTTCTCTAATGTTATCAAACTGAATCATAATCTAATACATTTATCTTTACGGTTGATGATAAATCGTCTCATTACTAAGACATATTAATATATTATGAAATAATTATGATTTTAAATTTAGATGTATTATTATATTATATATTCTCATCTTGTTGGTATGCACTGTTTTCTTGACATTTTAAAATATCATACTCTGAATTTGCGACAGAAATGTCGTAAGTTGTATTCAGATGGCCACGTTGGCGTAAAATGCTCGGCGTGGAGATTTTGGATCTCCCGTCAGATGCCGACACAAAATCAAAAGGGCGAAAATTGCTCTTTCTCCTTTTGTGAATAAAACTTTATATTAGATTTTTTTTTTATGTCAAGGAAATGTGACTATTACTTGTATTTAATATTGTAAAGCTTAAATAAACTAAAAAAGCAATATTGTCATATTCCATTTAAATGTCTGTCAAATGTTTATCTTTAAGTGTAAAAGACATTCATTACATATTATAGCAGATACGGGATGTTTCCTGTCTTTGCCAATTATAATGGGACCTCGCTATTCATACATAATTCGTTTCAAGTGGCTGTTAGTTATAATGATAATAATAATATTTGCGTAATTTTTATAGCGCCATCTTTGTGTAATATCACCTCGAGAGTGCGAATATTGAATCAATTTTCCAAGAAATAGTCACGAAGGAGATAAAAAAAGTTGCAAATCTTTCCACAACCGATCTGTTGAACACAAAAATGTTAACGACCTATTCTCACTCGGCAAATGTCAACCATTTAGATTTTTCTTAAGCACGTCTTTGACATTTTTTCCGACGAAGAAATCAATGACACTAGTTATTCAGCATTGAACACTCCATCCGAAGATAGTGGATTTTTGCGCAGAGACAAAAGCGTACGAATAGTGGGGTCCTGCTGTATTTATAAAAAGATTTAATTTTATTTATCCCAATTTGTTATCGTAGTAACCTAATTATAGATTTTAAACAAATCATCAATTTAAAACGTACTGTTAACATTAAAAACTCAGAACAAACTGCATGATGTTTTATGTAAATATGGAATTGTTGATACAAATAAACTAACCATCATGCTTGGGAAGTCAAACTTCTCAAATTTAACACTGATTCAGCTTTTGATCAAACTGATCAGCTAACAAGCATAGCTAAATGACAGTTATACTTGAGAGCTGATCACAATTTAAACAAAAGCAGGAACAGGCCGAGAATTAAGTGTTAAACAGGGTCGATTTGTTGGTCATCAAATCATCGAAATAAGCCTAACATATAATGTATTAAGATCATCGATCACTTGTTGCCAACCTTTTAATTCTGATGTCACACTGCTGATTTAAGTCGATTGTCGTTGTAATCGACTATATTATTTTAGCTATTAACTCAAAAGGTTACAGCACACAAACAGGCAACTGTTAATGAATTAAACGGACTGATTTTCTGTCTTTTGTTGCCATTCATAATTATGACTGAATGAACATAATATTACTGTATACTCCGTCCCACAAAATAAGACAGTATAACACTTTTTTTTCCTCCTTTCTGTGGAACTAGACTAAAAGGGTCCAAGGGTGCTTTTTTGTTGGGACGGAGTCCAGTTGTTTGTAAACTGTTTCCTACATTTTTGTAAATGTGTATATCTTAAAAAAAACTGTAGGTTTTAATTATAACAATAGTTACAATATGGGGGTTTAGATAATAATTTTAAGTTACTATGAAAGTGGACGAACTTTTTGAATGCAATTATTTTTTCGTATGTGACATTGATTTTATGAAAAAAATGTAGGTATCCAATGCATACAAAATGAAAGATTTTTTCTCTCCCTTTCTACCATCAAGTAAACTCCTTGGCTCTGAACTAAAAGGTCCCAACAATATAGTCATAGACCTACTGGTTCTAGTTTGATCTACACATTAAATTGAAATGGGATCAGTCATGTTTGGTAACCAGATACTCCCCGACCTTCCTCTCCCCTTGTCACTCCCATCAGCCTCACAACATACCCTAATTGGAAACTGGCTCTGGCAGTTGGGACTCTTGTGCGATATTCACATAAAAAAACGAAATAAAATTGAAATATAACACATTTTGACTAAAATATTTATTCAGAAAATCTTCTTCCCCTGTATATTCAGCTTATTATTAACGCTCATCTTCTCCTGTTTCTTCTTCTCTTCCTTAAACGCTTCCGAGTTGATCTTTTTCTCTATCCTCCTCTCCTGCCGGAACTCCTTGAGCAACCTCTTCCTCTCCTTGCGGTCTTCGGGCGTTTCGTCCTTGGGTCGGAGCGACAGGATGCTGAGAGTAGTCATGATTGATTCTCCGACAGAGTCATCGTCATCTCCCCGCTGAGCGCGGTCAAACTCTGCTTGCTCCATGTTGAAGCGGGCAAGAGACTTCATGGTGACTTTCCCAGAGTCTGAGCCGTCGATCACACCCAGAGGTATACCAGTTTTTGCGCTGATTTTGATTTTCTTGTCGCGCTGTAAAAAATACATAAATCAGACCAACAGATTGTGGGAGGATTTGGATGGCCCACCTTTAGCAAACTTAGTCACATCCTAATAAACAGGAGGGTACCCCAACCCCTCATGTATTTAACAATGTATACTTCCAGGCAAACATGGTGACGTTGCGACGAATTTACCACCATACATAGAACTAGTTATCTCTTTGTGAATTAGAAAGACGAACAAGTGGATAAGGAGCAAGTCTATGATGGTAGACATTATTGTTTTAAAGTTTGTTTTGTAAGAAGAATCTCCAACCACAAATGGAACTATGCCAGGCATGTGGCACAACTTACAGATGACCGTTGGAATCAAATAGCAATGAGAAAAACTTCAAAGTTTTGTGAACGCTTCACAAACTACAGGTTCTTTTAATTGAACCTTTCATAGTGAACGCTTTAATTGAACTAACAGTTCAATAGCTCAATTTGCATCGCAGTAGGTAGTGTAAGAACTAGGAATTTAAGTGACTGCTACATCGTTCATTTGTGCAATCAGTTCTCAGTTCATACATTGCTTCACGAACTTCATACTACAAAAAAGTGCGGCAATTTGTCAGAAGAGTAAATTTGAAGTACTACAATTGAAGAGAAATTTGTGAAGTGTGAACTGCCGCAAAATGAAGCAGTTCTTCGTAGTAGTTTGTACAGAGCGGTTACATCGCTAGAATCTAATTATCATCGGATGGCGTCTCGGGTTGGGAAAGAGAGGCAAGGGTCACCCACAAATGAGAAGGGCTAACGATTTGAAGAGAACTCCAGGTTTTCGTATGGGTGAGAGCCGCTAAGGATTGACATATTTAAGGCAGGCCTATGTCCAAAGCTGGACGCCCGAACACACGTGAAGTATTAGTAAATTAATTTACTGATTTATTGTACTGTTGCATACCTTAGGTTCATCAATAAGTTTTGGGTGATTGTAAATGTTAGAGTAAGTGGAGAGGATAGATTCACAGTCCCACTTTGGTTCTACGTCCGCGTCCTTGGTGTCAAACAGGTCATACTCCTGGCCTTCTTCATCCTCTTCTTCTGTTATACCTCGCATACGGATAAATCTGGAAACAAAAATACATATAGCCTTTTAGAATCATCATTCGAGTACAAATTTGTCAATTATAATTTTTTTTAAATTATATGACACCTCACAAGAATGCCTGTCTGTACACCGTACAGACTGGGGATCTATATATCGCTATCCGGTTTAACACAAAAACGAAGCTGACATCAACTGTGAACATGAGTTTCTTGTGCGTGCATCGGTGTGCAGGGATCAATTTTGTTAGCTCCTTCGAGCAGGCTCAATTGAAATTCCTGTAACCATCCTTTGTACGGAATGAAGCTAGTCGATCAAGTATTTGGAAGTTCCAGCCCAGAGGTGGCTCCCAAATTCAACTGCCTGTACAATCAATAATTTTAGTGATTTCTGACTAGATCCAATGTTGACAAACTTTTTAACATCCTTATCCTCGTCCAGCTTGTATAATCTCCTCTGGTCTGCAAACTGCTCGGCACACTTCAGCAGCACCTCCGGCGTGGCGGACAGATGCCCGTCTATGTCGTCGCAGTCCAGGGCACCGATCTCCGTATCGTCGTACTCTGCAAACATCTGGTGGCAAACAAACAATTATATTGTAGCTAACCTTCAAACAGTAGAAAATAAACAAAACCATATATCCCTTAACACCTATCCCCATGTCGTCATACACATGCCAACAAACAATTACATAATGTTGTAGTAACACCTACATGGCTACATAAAAGAACCATATTTCGTTAATAAATCACTTAGGTGTACACCTTTGCTTATCATGACTCTTGTCAAAGTCAAGAAGAATTCGCACCATCATCGAGAGTGACTCAACAAGCAATTTCAAAACGCTTCAAAGCCATGATTCAGAAGCAAGGAAATTGGGTGCCGCATGAGTTGAAACCGAGAGATGTTGTACTGCGTTTGTTTGCTTGTGAACAATTGCTTGAAAGGCAAAGATGGAAGGGATTTCTGCATTGCATTCTGACTGGGGACGAAAAATGGGTTCGTTAGGATAACCCCAAGCGCAGAAAATCACGGGGATTTCCCGGCCATGCTTCCACGTCGACACGTCTCCAAGGTCACGCTCTGTATTTGGTGGGACCAGCTCGGCGTAGTGTAGTATGAGCTGTTAAAACCGACTGAAACAATCACAGGCGAATCGTTGTCGAATGCAATTATGTAATGCGTTTGAGGGATTTTGCAACATGACAATGCTCGACCCCATGTTGCGAAAGTGGTGAAGACATACTTGAAAACGTTGAAATAGAACAATTTTTTTTCATTCCTATGGTAACACCGAGTAATACCAATTTTGAAACGATTATAGTACATTCAGATGCGGTTATGCTTGACTGCCGAATTTGGCAGGAAAAATGCCAAAAGTACAAGTATTAGTCATCACGCATAGCAAATTTGATCAAATTTAAAGCTGAAACCGTAGATCAAGTGTAATAAATGTTGACAAACCTCGAGCTTAAAATCAGTAACCTACCTTTTCAAACTTATCATCCAACAGGGTCAATCCATTATTCCTTCGCATCACACTCGAGGACATGGAGTACTGCGAGAACCTGGACTTGTTATCATCACCGTCATCGTGCTGTCTCCCCGCCACGCCGCGGATCCTCGCCATGGGGTCTCCGTTCTCGCTGCTGCAATCCTCGTCGCTGGAGAACTGGTTGTCTGACGCATAACCCCGCTGGGAGTCATCATCTTCATCTCCGGAGTAATCTTCATCATCACTGTCCTGTGCTGCGCCTAGAATAAGAAGGAAATTGTACAGTAAGGAAACTGGTGAATCTACATCACATTTGGAGTCGATTTTGTAGTATGTATAACTTTTCCTGATTTGAGAATTTGTTTTTGAGTAAATTGAGTCCGAAGTTGGATATTTATTGGTAAAATTCAAAATATTCAGTAGCTACACTTAGCATTAGCTTTAAAAAAATGCTTCAACCTAAAAAAATCATGTTTATTTGGGTTCTCCGTGTGCTGCAGGTGATCACATTTTTCTGCTTTACAACGTGTTTTCGGATACCGTGTATATAAATACATTGCAGAAGAATGCCCACTCCACGAGTTTCCCGGTTGAAGATCTGTGCTGAATCAAGTGACTCCCGATGCCGTTAACTGGCTGAATAACCTCAGCATTCCACTTTCACCAACTTTCCTCTACCGTGCGAAAAAAAGGAAAATAAAGTATAGAGAAGTTTGTCATTCTAAAACGAAGAGTTTTTTACTCAAATCCAATGTATAGGAAATGGTTTTGAGAAAGCTCTCGATTGTCAATGAAATAAAGCGCTCCATAAAGTTGACTAATATTATTATTATTATTATTACACATGTACAGCAGCAGTAAATATATGAGATCTCTAAATTACCTTCTTTCATGGCCATTTCCATGAAGTTATCCTCCAGTTCATTCTCCGGATCGCTGTAGTCAAAATCTTCATCCATGGCCGCCACAACATCGGGGTCCAAATCCAGTCGGAGACCTACGCAAACAAAACCACAAAAAATGATTTACTACAACTGTGCAGTGGCATGTTGTCAGCCTTCCTGTGATTAGGGGGTCTAAAGGGGGTAAGAATTGCCCTACGAAGGCAACACTGACACATTTTAACTAAAATGCAGCGAGCTGTTTGTCGTTATCAAATAACAGTCAAAAGTGTTTGTTTTCCAAAACTAATTTTATTACTAGTTTTAGGTATTTGCTGATTGTTTTTTACCTATAGTCACTAGCCATAGATAACACTAGGTATCCCGAAAAACTGACGAAACTCTATTTCCCCAATTTTAAATCTGTATACAAATTCACTGTTATTATTAAAAAAAAGAGAGACAATAATTTTGATTCCCGCGCTTTATTTTTGTTAACAAAGTTTATCGACAACTTTACCTAGGGATTGAACAGGTTCGAAAACCAAAGCAACTTTGAGTCCATTAGTCAACTGTCAAGCGTCATTGCCGATTACGGGAGTGTTAACGAAGTTTGACAAATACCTAGTTCACACAAGGACAGGACAATACTGCTTTGTCTCAGCTCCGGACTTATTGTTCTAGTGTTAACAGAAGTTTGGAGGACAGGACAATGGACCGAGACATTGTCTTAGAGATAGACGGGCAGGCTATCTTCGCAGAACAATGACTTACCCCCAGCACTGCGCGCAGCCGCATTGTCCGCGTGTGAATGCGCACTGATAGAACAGTAGAACAATAGTCACCGTTCTGCTCGTACGTGTCGCTCCCTAACGCGCAAATTCGCTCGTAACGCAAGTTATTGTGTATCAATTATCGCAGTGTTCCACTTTTGAACTACGGTCAAATTATTATACTGTTCAACTGTCCTGTCCTGCGCGGTCAAGACTGCTCACGAAGCTGGGAGCAGGACAGTATTATCCTGTCTTCTGTATTGTCCTCGTGTGAACTCTGCATAAACACCGTTGATGTCGATTAAAAAAAAACTTCATCATGTCAATGCTGATAACTTTGAGGTGGCTTTGTTAGTCTCTTTGGACATTTTCCTATCTTCAGCCCTCTCAGTGGTGACTTTTAAAATACAAAAAGTATTGTTTCACATAAAGTATAGAATATTTACAACATCTGCAAACACACAAATAAGATTGAGAGGTTACTGCTAAAAGTTACTGAGTCCAAATTTTCAATCAATCGATTGACAAATAACTGTGACAAGTGACTATGTATGGCTGTGAGAAGTTTTGTGAATTTGGGTACAACAATTTTAATAACACAATTTGAGGTTTTTAATTATTGCGATTTCATTGTGAAATGAATTGTTACCTGACTGAGGAGCTGCCTTATTGAGGAGTCCAACATCTTCTTCCACCTCTGAGGCGAACACGGAGCTGGGCAAGTTGAGGCGGACATTCTTCTTGGTTTTTACTGGCTTTACAGACGGAGGCTTTGATGGGTCCTAAATACATTTAAAAAAAACATTACGAATGCTGCATTAGATCAATATGTCAAGTTTATTCAATTCTAATTTTTGCTATCTGACATTAATAAAATAATATATTAAAGTAGACTAACTACTGCTGGAGCCCACGAAACGGAGGATTCTTGGACGTTCTTCAGATGTTGCAAGTAATCATATTCATCTTCAAAGAATACACCCCATTTTCTTTCCTCTTCTTTCCTGTTGCCGACATCTCCCTGAAAACATTTCAAAATATGTACTCACTGCTAGGATTATTGATAAATATAATAGAATTAGAGTATTTATGATTTTTAAACTAACCTTCTGTTGTTTTTCAGGGGCCTCTACCAAAACGTGTTGTGGAGCATTTTCATCAGCAGCCAAAGGGTCCTTTTGAGATCTGTGTACCAGGTGGAATGTCACCGCATTTTTGCGATCAATAAACTTCTTGGCTTTCGGCTGAAAACGAGAAAACGTAACATTTATCGAATTTAAGTGACGAGACATTTTCAAAATACAAATGTCGATTTCCGACATAATTACTCGATGTCACGAGGTTTGATCAAGTTATATATGTGAAAAATTATATGATTTAGATATACTTACCATGTTTCAGAGATTTAATGATGTTTCAGACGAATTTTCAATTTATTTTCGCCACTCAAAATAAAAACACACTACGTTTGACAGATGCCATGTGTAAAGGAGCATAGACAAATATTTTTTCTTTTGGTTAAATATTTTTTTACGTAAGAACTTAAAAACTATTTTAAGAATAAATTAAATTACGCAGCTCTCGGCATATTTAAATTGTAAACAAAACGCAGTAATTATGCTTTGTATTTAACTGCGCTGTTAACGTATTAAAGTCGCCATTAAGAAATGTGTTGTTATTTTGCTGAGTTATCCTACCATAAAGTAGAATTTGTTATTTTGTTGTCATCGCGGGTCGCTGATTCGTTGTCCGCTACAAATGTCATTCGCTGTTCTCGCGCTGCTGCAAAATAATCAACAATGAAGGTAACCGTGACGACTCTCGCCGACGACATTTTCATGTTGGACGTGTCCGAAGATCTAGAATTGGAAAATTTCAAGGCATTCTGCGAAGTGGAATCCGGGTTCCCCGCCCGCGAGATCGTGCTCAACCACAACGGACGACTTCTGAATGACGAAAAGAAAACGCTGAAAGAGCACGGAGTGACTGATGGCGACGTTATCGTGCTGCAGCACATGCTGCAGTCTTCCTCCAATGACCCCCCAGCACCTACAGCTCGAAGAGCCGCGGCGAGGTCTCCCCCAGCACCTGCCGGTCTGGCCGGACTCGACTTCAGCAGTATCAGAGTCCCAGGAGCTGCTTCGTCGAACCAACAGTCACAAAACCCGAGTTTCGGTGCTGAAGACGACCCCAAAAAGATAAGGGACATGTTCATGGCTAACCCCGACCAATTGGCACTGTTAAAACAGAACAATTCAAGACTGGCGGACGCTCTGCTGACAGGTAACCTGGATACGTTTTCCGGGGTCCTGAGAGAACAGGTGGCCGCTAGAGCCGAGCGCCAACAACAAAGGCTGAGAATGATGAACGCTGATCCTTTCGATACCGAAGCACAGAGACTCATAGCGGAGGAAATCAAACAAAAGAACATAGAAGCTAACATGGAGGCCGCCATGGAATACAATCCCGAGACATTCGGAACCGTAGTAATGCTGTACATCAATTGTCACGTCAACGGTTTCCCCGTAAAAGCTTTCATCGACTACGGGGCGCAGACAACCATCATGTCCTCGGCGTGTGCAGAGCGATGCAACATCATGCGTCTAGTTGACACCAGGTGGGCAGGCATCGCCAAGGGTGTGGGAGTGCAGCGCATCATTGGCAGAATCCACATGGTGCAGATGCGCATCGACAAAGTCTTCCTAACTACCTCATTCTCCGTCTTGGAAGAGCAGCCAATGGACATGATCTTGGGTTTAGACATGCTTAAACGCCACCAGTGCAACATCGACTTGGAAAAGAATGTTCTACGAATCGGCACGACGGGAACGGAGACTCATTTCTTAGCCGAGGGCGAACTTCCTCGCACTTCAACGATGGAAGACGAAATAGCCGAGAGCTTACTCCTTCAAGGGGAAGCGTTAAAACGCACAGAGAACCAAGCAACCACATCTGCCACTCCTCAGGCTAGTAATGAGGGCACGGTACAAGAACTGATGAAGCTTGGATTCACAAGAGAACAGGTGGAAACGGAACTGTCTCGCAACAACGGAGACAAGTCGAAAGCTACTGCGGCCTTGATAGCCAAGTCTCTGCGCTTCTGACGTCCTTCAACACCTCGCCTCGACAACGGTCTGACGTCCTTCAACTTAGTGCTGTTCGAGTCGCACAATTGCAACGGTTGAAAAATCCCAGTATGTAATAATTGTTAATTCATTGTGTAATTACTAATTTGTCACAAGAGATCTCGAAGGGATATATTCCGTGCGTCTAAATTCTGATTGTTTTTGGTTAATTGAAATAGAATTTTTACAAGAAATAATTTTTAGGTTATTTCTTTTGTTTATATGCCAACCCATTGGCATTCCATCGACTATGTGCTATGTCAGGGCAGCTGCTATTATAATGCGTTAGCATACAGCACACTCAACTGCGGTACTGCTTGGGTAGGTTTCATTATTCAAAACGAGTAGGCTAAAGAAATAAAGCACTTAAAAGGTGTATGATAATTTGCTTACTTATTTCTGATGTTGTAAATTATGGAGAAAGTGAATCAAAATATAATTGTTTTTTTATCAACGTTACTCGAGTAGTTTGTTTTTTTTTCTCTTTATATTCTATTTTGGTGTTTGATGGCTATATTTTGTACATTTTCACTACCTCTAATTTCCATTAATCTCTTCATTAGTGACTTAAAGAAATAATGTTTTTCCGAAATGTAATAACTAATGAAAAACACGATTGATTCAAGTAATATTTTTCTTTTGTTTAATTATTATGGGTTAGAATTATTAGACGCATGGTTATTAAGCTAGGACTGCTAGGTTTAAAGCATATAATACATATTATTATTTCAGTACTCTCCTAACCATATGATTTTTTTACTCAGAAATAATAATTATTTTATGTTTTACCATCTTTGTTGACATATTATTTAAAATCTTTATCCACTGCATGCTTAGCAATTTTTTGTTTGTTTTTTAAATTTCAAATCATAATTACTGCCCTTTTTTTACATACATCTTACAGGCGTATTCAAGTATGCATATATTCTTAAGCATATAATTTTATATTAATATTTCAAAATCAATATAATATGGTTTAACAGTTTGATTTATAATTATTAAATAAAGTAGTACTGAAATTTTGCTGACTTAGGTAGATACAAAAATATTTTGTTTATTGCATCAACTGCATTCACTATTTGGTTTTATCCGTCCTTTCTAAATCTTTTTGGCGTAAAATTTTATTTTACAAAATCATAAATCCGTCTAAAAGAAAAACATTTTATTATATAATACATAAAGACCTATGTATTTTTATTAGAATTCAATAATTTATACAAATATTAAAAAATAATATAGTTATAAATTTTGTTTAAATTTTTCCCCATAAAATTATTAACTGCGTACTGGCAAAAAGAGTTTATCTATATATTTAAGAATAAATTAAATAAAAATATTTGACTATGTACTAATTTTCACAAATACTTGTTTTTTGCAGTTCTTCGTTTTTTTCATTATGCCGCAGGCTGCGCACTATTAAAATTTAAATGTTGACGCATTATTAACAAATTTAATTTGTTTTTTTTTTTTTAATGTTAAAGTTGTGATGCAAATATAATGTATTACCTCAATTTACTTTTTGTTTTAATGGAAACGCATTTTGAAAATTTATGCTATTGTATCTTTTTTATTTTTAAATCACTTTTTAAAAATTTAGTGCACACGTTATATTTTTCGAATGTATTATTTTTTTATATGATTTATGATTTTCCCCGTCATTAGCGTTTTGTTATTTGACTTGTAGTTTTATGAGGCAGCGAAACGTTTAAAAGTTGGCTTAATACCACAAGGGTCAAATAACATAAATTAATGATTATTTTAATAGACCTAAGCATATAAAAAAAATATTAATAAAACTTTTTTTTTAAACATGGGGGTGTGATGGAGTGAATGTTGAAATTTTTAGCCTTTTCTTGAAATTTTGCTTCTTCAAAGTCGGCATTTAAAATCTGCTTTGTATTAATTCTCAATAAATGTAATGGCTGGAAATACTCTGCATCCTACGCTGCTGTGAGCTAAGACTGCATTATTTTTGAATGACTGAATTTTGTAATATTTTTGATAATAATGTAAGGTTCTTTCAGAGTTATTAATAATTATTTGACATACAATATCCCTACATAAATTAGCAAACCAACAAACCCCTACCTCTGTATAGGATAAAGACTGGAATCACAACACCGCTCTCAACTACAGTTTGACAATAAAATGTAGACGTTTAATAAAGCTGGACTAAAACTTTTCATTCCGGCATTTACTATTTATTTCATTATGGCAACACCGATTTCGGGACATATCATAAATACATGCATTCAGATAATATGACGTTATGTTTGATCCCTGAATTTGACGAGATAAAGGGCATAACAATTTTTTTCAGCAGTTTGACAGTTTAAAGTGCCGTTTTCTTCTACATAATTTTACTTTGATGCATCTAATAAATGGCTTCTTTGATATTTAGATTTTAAAAAAATACAGAAACACACTTTTCCATTCAATTAATTATCTTGCTTGCCAAGTGTTAAAAAACAACAAGTTTGAATATTGATTTCCCTTAGAACAGTGGTCAGCAAACTCATTAGTCAAAAGAGCCAAAGATCAGCACTACAACGGTTAGAATTTCTTTGAAGAGCAAAATTTCTTTTCAAGAATCATGTTTTTAGGAGTCATTTTAAACATGCTACTAGCATTAAATAAAACAAGATATCATACTCGTAACATTATTTATTAATAAAAAAACATTTTTTTACATTAACATAAAAATATGACAAAAAATTGAATAAGTCAGGTCTGTATTCCAGTTTCTCATAAATAAGATGATTCCTCAATTTACTTTCGATAAGGTTCATGCTTAAAAAGATTGTTCACTTAAAGATGTAGGGCCGAATAGTAAAAGAATAGCAAATGCTAGTTTTTTTAACTGATTAAGAGTCAGGAATACTACTAATCCAGGTGTTGAAAATTATCAGTCCAACCAACTGTGAGCCTCCGCTCGCTCACCCGCACGTAGTCGAAATCGTGGGTAAAGAGCTACACTCAAGTGGGTAAAGAGCCACACTCAAGTGGGTAAAGGGCCGCACTCGGCTTGCGAGCCGCAGTTTGCCGACCACTGCCTTGAACTATCTCGGTGTGGTTACTTGCAGCGCTTACAATTCTTTTCTACATTTATTTGTCAGACTGTATATAATATATATTATATTAAATAGTCACCGCACATCTAAGCCGAGACTACCCAATCAGCCGCTGAACAATGAGTAATTGCATCCTTCCATGAAATGGAACAGTCAACCTTCCGTTTGTATGTTATCAAAATGAAGCATAAGTGGCGGTATTGTCAAGAGTCGGTTAGTGATTTCAACTATTTTTCTTTATGTATGATGCCAATATTTAAGCAACTCTTTAATAACTATGTGCACATTTTAATTTAAGCATGCATCATATTAAATCTTATGCTTGATTTGATTGATTTATATTTAAATGTGATGGAAAAAGCATTTTGATGGGAACATTCTTTGTTTTATTTTTTCCTTGTCCAATGTACACTTTATGATATAATAATTATATTATCCAGTAACGTTCTTGTTTAGAGTCCATGTTTGCACGTGTATACACTTGTTAAATGCAAGCATTTGGACATTTTGGGGTGTCTTCTTATTTTTTAGGACATGGCTAAGCTTGGTGAAGACGCCCCATCCAAATTTTCTCTCAATGTCACCGATCTGGCTTTCTTTACTTGGTTTCAGAACTTGGTATTGTTCTACATTTTCTGAAGATATTCGTCTGACGCTTATGTGCAGGTCTTGGAAGTTCTTAGTTAAATATTACTCAACTGTTTGTCAAGTTCATTCAGCGGTAACTTCAGATCTTTGTTGTTGTCATTAATGGTTGCAGTAACTTCGGCATATCGAAAGTTTTTCGCCTTTCTTTATATCGAAACCTTTACCCTGCTATTGTAGATTCTTAAATACATCTTCCAAGGCTAACGTTAACAATTTGAAAGGAAGAACTTTGTTACGAAAATGGCCACCACACAGAGCCATGCTAGGTATCTCCTTGCCAGACAGAAAGATGAACGAGTGAATAAGGAGCAAGTCTAAGGTGGCTGACCGGGTTAATCTCTAACCTCGAGTGGAACTATGACGGGATGTGCATACAACATTATTTACAGATGGCCGTTGGAATCGCAATATCATATCAGACGGCATCCTTGGATGGGAAATAGAAGTAGAGGTCGCTCACAAAAGGATGGGCAAACGATTTGAAGAGAATTGTCAGCTTTGGATGGGTGAGTGCTGCCAAAATAGGCAATCGAGAGGCTGCTCAAAGCTAGGGACCAAAAAGATCTTGAAGAAGAAGAGAAAGAATATGTCAGATTGACTTTTCAGTTGAAAATGATAATTGCCGTTTCTTTGGATGGGTGAGTCTTGGCACTTCTTGCTTCATTTTACATTCATACATCGCCTCATACATTCTGACTCTTCACACGACCCGATTCAAGTATTTGATTCACTGCATGAGAGCATCATATATTCTTTTCACACTCCTTTCTTCGTTCATTCGCTCTACTAAACCATCTAAGCGTCCCTTTCTTAATCCTATCCATTACGCTCACATCAGCCTTGCATTCTTTCCGGATATCCACGATTTTGTAATACGGTCATACATGGTTTTACCGCACATCCGTCTCAAAGATCTCACAGCATTCAGTCTACTTTCATCAACACTGCCAAGTTGGTATAAGCACTCCATTGATTGCTAGCTTCGCTTCTTTGGACAATTTCTTATTTGCCCCAACATTCAAATGAGGAGTTTCCTACCACCCTTCTTTCAATATCCTTATCAGCTTTCCGTCCTTGTAAACATACTTCCTAAATACACGAACTCATCCACTATTATTACTATTATTAGAATCAAATACCATAAGGAAAAAAAACATTTTCGGTACCTACCACTTACCAGTTATATCGATGGTGCTTACTTGAAATTTCGCACGCAATTTAACCCTCTTTTTATTTTATGTTCTATGATTATTAGAGATGGCTGATATCCGTAAAAAGATGTCACTACGGTTCCAGTTATCGGAGACCGACGAGGAGCCAGTTATTTTTGGAACCGACTCCCGATGACAGGAAGGTTTTTCGGTAAAAAATAACCGGGACAGGAAAATCGAACATTTTCAATCCACATTTATCAGCTCACAGTGCCACAGAATGTGCTCGGCCAATTGGTTATTGTCACAACTAGGTGAAGAGACAAAGAGAGACTATACAGCTTTCTTCTGAACTCCCCGTGTCCAGATAATGTCTGCATCATATTATGGTGATCCAATTGAAAGAAATGAAGGCCCATCAATTTTCTTTTTAACTGACGGGAAGAAGAAAAAATTCCATCTGCTTATTATTGTCCTATCCCGTCGCGATTGTCATTATTGCAATGTTTTTTCACACATCTATTTTAGTAGTCCAGAAAAAAAACAGCAGTCAAACTCTCAGCTTGATACTTAAATCTGCCTGAGGCGTACACCAATATTAGGCGGATTTGATGTCAGTAAAAAAATGTTATTACAGATTTGTTTGTCATAACATAAGGACATCCCCAGCATGGTGGGCAGTTAAGTATTTAAAAACTACTAAAAAATCTTAATTACATTGTTAAATGTAATGAAAAAAATAGGTAAATATATAGATGTCTACATATTTTAAGTAAATGCACCTGAACTATGCAACAATACTTCTTTTATTTTGTATTGATATCAATTATGGAAGGTATTGCATTGCACTACTACTGCATACCTTCCGGAATAAAACTTTATTTTTATAATTTTAATAATATTGAATTTGATGTAATTTTAAAAACTCTTAGATACAAGTGAAAGAGAGTGAAAAGTTTTTTTTATAGTTCTGATTTTAGATGTACATTTTTTGTCACAACCTACAAAAGTTATCCACTCATTATTATTACTTATCTAACTTCAGAAATTATTGTATAAGTTCCCTTCTTTTTAACATTATTTCGGATATGTTATGGGTAAAACATTAAATAAATACTTATACCTTTTAACCCAATGTTGAGGCTTGAGAATTTAATAAAATAAATTCAAAAGCACCCATGAATCCTGAAAACTTTAAATTATAGAAAAAAAACACTCACTACTTGATCGATGATTTCTCTCGACTGAAGACCTACCTTTCGAAGATACTGTTTACTGAAGCACTGATAATCCAATCACAACAATTCACTACGTCACACTCATCACATATGATATTACAAAGCGCATCTTATTATTATTTAAAAAAAAACTACAACACTTAACTTATTCTTTTTTTAGAAAACGATAAATACAACACACAATTTTTACGATTTAAATGAAAACACTTGTAAGAGGAAAAAAACGAATGTTATTTTATTTTCAAACACAGTTTCAACAAATGGTGCATTTTTTTCCGACGGCGCAATTTGGATAATAATTCAATTTGCTTTACAAAAATGCAATAATCCTTGTTAATCTTTTAACAAATAATATATCTAAAATCGCGATTTCAGAATTTTATTAATCAATTTAACCGATGCAGTAATTTGGATTCTAATCAAAATTTAAAACACTGCAATAATCTTTTGATTAACTAAAAACAGAATAGTCGATAGCAAATACTTGCGACTAGATACGGCAACGGTACGATCAAAACTGACAGCGGCGGACAGCGGCGCGGCTTGAGCTCGCTGCGTACTTCACGATAGTTTGCCCAGAATTTTACGCATGCGTGGAAACTAACACAAATAGTGATGGACATCGATAATGTTTAGAAAGTAACATTATTTTTTTCGATAAATAAAAAAATCAGACCTTTATAAATTTAAAACGTGTTTTTACCAACTTATTTAAATTTGTGACAAACTTGCGATGCTTATGGATTACAAAACTAAAATAAACTTGGAAATGTTAAAAGTTTTTAAACTGTATTACCAACAATTCAAGAATGATTGATCCTTGAGATTTACATATTCAAGTGAAAAAAAAAACCGGAACCACTTTCGTTTCGTCACCACATTCGAATAAAAACCACCGATTAACCCCGAATGTTTGCAATCTTTTTTTTAATTTTACTAAAATAAGAACCGGTTCCAAAAAACGGCTGTTCTTCGAAAAATAAAATATCGACGGTTCCAGTGACCGGCAAGTCACCGGGATCGGAATATTGAACATCCCTATTAAAATGGTTCTGGCCGGTTTGACGTCTTGTTGCGGCGGGTTTTTGAAAAATGCAAAAAACTTGCCATTTTATAAGTGGGAACATCGATTATATTCACAACAAAATGTTCTCAAAAAGGCCACAAGCTACACAAGCACCATATTATTACCCAAAACTGAATACCCCGCCCGCCACAAAGCAGTGAGGAGAGTTCAAGTTGACAGCGACATACATAAGGTTAGATTTTTACATTCTCAATCATAATATTTATTAAAATTGAATCAGCGCCCAGTTGATAAAATACTCATCATTTAAGAAAGATTGGTATGATAATTCATTTGTCCTTTACATTTTCAGAAAATTTAAATGTTTTAGTCCCAATAATGTGATTTTAAAACCTCTATTTTTATGTTCACATCTTGGTGATTGCGATGTTGCTTTTTAGCAATAATTGGTCAGTGTTAAATAGTATCGTTCAGTTAGTTATTCAATCACCTCAAGGGAACTTCAGATTGGTTATTGCATAAGTGTCTTTTTTTTATAAATGGGACATAATTTCAAGAGCGTGGACCCAGCGCATTGAGTGCTCTATCTGTTTCCAACATCAGACAGAACAACAGCGTTGAATTCTTTGTACCTAAACTTCGCAACATTCATATGAGAGGGTTCAACGAGTCGAGCGTGAGTTGCCGAGTGAGATTGTCCCTCACGCAGAGATCAGTCAAGTACGAAGTTGCCAGTCCGTTCAGTGCAATAAGACAAATTTTAAAATGTAATTTTTCTGCGACTCAAAGCCAGCGTGGCCAATCACGCAGAAGATGAGTGATTTGACAGTATTTGGTGGCAGCGAATATTAGACGAGCTGCCGTGTTTATCTCTTAATGTATATATTTTTTGTAGGCTGCAGATTTTGAAGGATTATACTGTTGGCAAAGAGACAACTTGAAAGGACCAGATTATATCCTGCACGATGGCCCCCCTTACGCCAATGGAGATCCACACATGGGGCACGCAGTTAATAAAGTGAGTCTTCTATTCTTTTTTAAGATATTCGAAGAAGGAACTAAAACTCCTTTGTAAAAAAATCCGATTGTTGCTTGTAACGCCGAATATAGTGTATTATTTTTTTATTCTCAGATCCTCAAAGACATCACCATCCGCAACCAGATCATCCGGGGCCGGCGCGTGCACTACGTCCCGGGCTGGGACTGCCACGGGCTCCCCATTGAGCTCAAGGCCCTCAACGCAGACAAGAAAAACTCTAAGGTAGTGCAATTCCACTGAGTTATTTAAAAAAATATATATTTACCCTACACAGGAGGTTCGGAGGGAAATTATTTCCCTATTATGTCCCCACCTAACGTCTGTGCTCCAAAGACTGTAATTTGTTTGTTAAGATAGAGAATATATAAACTGACCGCCTGTTTCTGCACACTCAAGAGTTTATTATGCTTTGCATTTGATATAATTTTTTTGTTGTACTCAATTTTTTTTTTGATGTCCCATGCTGTAGAATTTATTTTACATTGTTTAGGATTTGTAAGCTAAGGTTATAAGTTGGTTGTAATATCTCCCGAAGTTATTTTTCCCAGATCCATTTTTTTTATAAGTGATTGAATGTATTGACGTTTGTGAGGTTATTGTTGAAGTGTTTATGTCATAGTCTTGAAGTAACAATATATGGAGAGAGAGCTAATTCTTTTTACTGAACCTATACAAATTTGGGATAAATCACTTTCTCCGGGTTTTTACGTCGTACACCATGAGAAAAAAAGAACAAAATCTCCCAAATTATCACACCGCTTTAAAGTATTGTAAGAATGTTCTTTAGGTCCCGCGTCTCCGTTGACTCCGCCCACACGTTTTGATTTGCGACATAAATTGACATAACTCAACGGTTTTTTAAGTTATATTCTATATTTCTGTTTACATATAACAATACTGTGTATTTTGTTTATAACAATAAGTGGTTATACAAATAAACAAAAACATTATGTCGACATGTGCTATGAATGGATGTATAAATACCCTAGCCTTAGTCCTAGCCACGCCCAGGTCTAGCCGAGTCCGGCAAAACTCATCAAAATCGACTACAACAGCGCTCCCTCTTGAATATTATTGCTCTGAAGTCATAGTAAATGACATTTCTCTGTCCAAATATAGTGTTTGTTTTTGCTTGTTGGATGCGCCTTTGATTGAAATATTTATTGATTATGTTGGGTGTGTTGGTAGTTAGTTCAAATGTTTTAAAATATGCTCCTTATTAATAATGATGCTTGCCTGATTTCATTGCCAGGTTGTCATCACCAAGTCCTCGATGGGCGCCATCCAGCTGCGTGAAATGGCGCGCAAGTTTGCCGTGGAGACGGCCTACACGCAGCGCGAGGTGTTCCGGCGCTGGGGGCTGGTGGCCGACTGGGACAATCAGTGCTACTACACCAACGACAAGGTTTACGTCAAGAATCAGCTGCGCCAGTTCTACAGCATGTACGAGAAGGGGTTCGTCTTTAGAGACCTGAAGCCGGTCTACTGGTCCCCATCTTCGGGGTGAGTTTTTAATTTGGCGTTTGAAGTGTTTCAAACCATTAAATTGATGATCAGCGCCATTTTGAATTTTTGACATTTGAACGATCCCCGTTATACGCCGATCCTCGGTCCGTTTTAGCTTTTGATCAAATTGTAATCAGCTGCCAAGCATAACAGTCATGTTGTTGATCACATTGTGTGCAGTTGATTCTCGAATGATGAATTAGCGGTTTGAATATGTGCTCCGTAATGTGCAGTGGAAATTAATGTTCTCAATGAGTTAACGGCTGCCAACAGCGTTTATTGTGTGCAATACTAAACTTACCTTACTTTTCCAGGAGTGCGTTGGCAGAGGCAGAATTGGAATATGACCCGCACCACAAGAGCACACAGGTCTACTTGGAGCTCCCACTGGTCAACGTTCCGGAGCAACTTAAAGCAATTGCTCCCAAGTAAGTTATTTCACATGTAAAACATAATACACATTAACCTTTTCAAAACCTTACCGTATCCAAGATGTTACCTAGCTTCTTTAATCTCTAATACCTACATCAGTTTACGCTATAGCAGCCTTAAATTTTGACTAGGTACTTCTAAAACATACACTTTTGCAACTAATTTATTCAAATGTTTTTTTTTTCGCAAGTAAACAACAATAATTTTTTTACAAATTAAGATAAGAAAAATGCATCGAGAATACATCATATTCTTATTTTCAAAACATTTCCTCTGAGAATTTTTTAATTAACTTGAATGTTTATACGGTAAAGCTGGCATGACATCTTGAGAGCGTGATAAAGTTTTCGTTAGAGTATGGGGAAGGTTTTTATTTTTATATTTTATTATAATTCTTTTCTCCATTATAATATAAGGGTGGTAGTGCTATGCCTGTCTCGTTAGGAAAACCTGCATTGAGAGCAGGTGCGCAGTTTACAGTTTATATAATAATTTTAAAATAAAAAGATGTTTAAGAAATGGTTATATTAATAATAATAATAATCATATTGGTCAATCATTTCAAACTTGATACTCTTTTTACAGTGCCAACTTCTCGGCTGTAATCTGGACCACCACCCCCTGGTCTCTGGTTGGAAACCAGGCCGTCTGCTACTCCTCGAGTCTGCGCTATTCCGCAGTCAGGTCCCAGAACCATCCTGATGATGCACGGCTTCTAATCGTGGCCACTTCTCTGCTCGAGAACTTCAACAAGGCGCTGGAGACTGATTATAAGGAGGTGTTTTCTTTTGAAGGTAAGTGGGGCAGCAACTCCTCACAAGAGTTTCTACTGCCTGTAGCTAGAAAAACTATTTAATTACCAATTTAGGCATGCTGTGATGCTGAATGGAGGGAGAAGGGGAAGGATATGGGGTAGAGGAAGGTTAAGAAGTACCTGGCTATTCAGATCTGGTCACTAAACACAGTTGATGCCATTTCAAGCAACTGTAGAACTAAGGAACTATAATAAATTAATTTATTAGTTAATTGTCAAATGGTAGTCTTTAGGGTTAGGTAGATCACTTTTATCTACAAATTAAAACACGCTGACATAAGTTATCACTAAACAAGAGGTGTTTTCCGTCACAAAGGGTAAACTAAAGTGTCCGCAGCAAATTCCTCCTTTCCTGCGAGAAACATCTTTCCCGCGGGAAAGATGTTTCTCTGCTAGGCTGTTAGGTGCACCCCGTTGCTGGCCATGTAAATACGAGTACATATTATAATACGCCTACATAAGCGTTATACAACGTTTTAATTCTGAATGGTGGTCTTTCAGCAGGGCGATGCTGACAGTATCTACCACTCCTGGAATGTGCGCAAATGTACCATATTTTATATATTTTTTATTCTTGCTAATAATAATAACAACCAATGTAAATATCACGCGTAATAATAATAATAACTAATGTATATATCACGCGCCAGACCCAATTGAATATGAAACCTTCTGCCATAAATCTTATCCCAAAATTTAGTTAGTATCAATTCAATAGTTTCTTGTGCGGGTATTCACATTTCAAATGAATCATTTATTCATTTTAGATTTTAATATTATTTTGATTTATTCAGTACCTATTTTTAGTGTTGCATTTGTCGATTATGTATTGAATATTTTATATGGAATGTGTGAGACTGCACTAACCTCCCCACATACCGGAATGAATACGTATTATTATTTAATTTTCCATTGATTTCAATTTAAACCATTATTTTCAGGATCTGTCCTATCCTCTGCGCTGTACCACCATCCCCTGAGGGCCGGGGTCACCCTACCCTTCCTGCAGGGCGACCACGTGTCGGCGGAGAAGGGCACGGGGCTTGTGCACACGGCTCCGGCCCACGGACCCGAAGATTTCCTGGTCGCTTTGAAAAATGACATGAAAATAGTGAGTGGTCCTAAGGTTTATTTTACCCATTTATCTTATTATCGACACTGATTTAAAAAAAAGATTATGTCGCCAATATATAAATAAAACCTTTAGAATTCTACGCCTCAGGCAGGCCAGCAAAATTGATTATAGTAATAATAATAATAATAAAGTTTTATTTCAAAAGGTATGCAGGAGTAGTGCAATGCAATACCTTCCATAATTGAATACATAGTAATAATAATAATAGTAAAATAAAAGTTGTAATACACAAATTAATAATAATAAAGAAAAAAAAAATTGAAATATCAATGGAGGATATTAGGTCTCATTTCTGCAAAACGCCGTCAAGTGGGAATCCATCCTGGCAGCGTTAAGATTGATGGGGCCAATATCTTACATTCCACTTGCTAAAAGGGCAACGGATCCCACTGTGGGATTCAAACTCGATCCATCCAAACGCCAGCTAAATAAGTTGTTCCTCTTGGTAGTGAATGTCATTTTAATCGAGCGTGCTTCAAGCTGGTCTCAGCATCATCTGCATCCATCGCTCGTTGAGAGGAGAGCTGAGCCATTCAGATGCAGCAGCGACAATGACGTTGGTATATGTTCGAGGTTTTCAATATTTGAAAATGTTTCGTCAATATCATCCGGAGTAAGGGAAAATCGACCTTACTTCGAGTACAACAGACATACCCACAACACACTTTTATTCTAATTCATATTTTGACCACTTAGAAGCCGAGTGATCAAAAGCGTTTGGTTCCCACCCAGACATCGCGGGTTAAGTCCTCTGCAAGCTAAGTCCTCCATATTTGCACAAGTTTTCCGATATAATATTTCCGACAATATTTTCCGCTTATAATAATGAAAGTAGAAGGAATTCACATATTTTCAGGTTATTCGTAAACCGGGAATGTTTGTCTCTTTTAACCTAACCCCTCCTCGTGGCTAAGTTAGTACTAAGAGAACTTAAAAGATAAATTACTACACAAAATAGGCTGTCATCAAATCCTGGGCAATTATTAATAATGATAAATGCATTAGGGGTGTTGATTGTTAAGATCATACCCTGTCCTACGTCTTAATCAAGCGTAGGTACCTCAAAGGGGTGATAAAATTATTTTTCTTTATTTTCCAAAATGTCAATAGATATCTTATGAATTTAAGATTTGTATTTTTAACGTTTTATTATAAATTTAAAAAAATTGCAGGGGTCAGTTTCAGTCAAAATATCTAATAAAAGGGTAATTTAAAATATATTTTTTTAAGTATTCATATTGTTTCCATAATTAATGTGTTTTAGCAATGCCATGTGGATGAAGACGGCCGCTTCTCCGATTTCGGGCAGGGCATGGACGGTCTGCTGGCACTGAAAGATGGACAGAGCTTAGTCATCGAGCGTCTAGGCTCCCTGGTCCTGCAGAGCGGCCCTTTCCTTCACCCCTATCCACTGGACTGGCGCACCAAGCAGCCACTCATCGTGAGGGCTTCCAGCCAGTGGTTTGTGGACACTGGCAAGCTGAAGGAACAGGCTCTGGTGAGGATGCTTCTTCCTTCTTCTTCGTTCTCATATTAATCTACCCGAGTTCTTTGATTTCCTTGGGTCCCTAGCCATTCTTCTCCAGTCCTTAGGCCTTCCTATCCTACTGCAATCTTCATCTTAAGCAGTCAGTCTACTTCTTTGTCAGTCTGGTTTGATAAAAATGTATCCATGGTTCACCCTTTTCCCATATTTTACAGTAGTTTGCCATATTTGACCACATTTCCACCATATTATACCATTTTTTACTTTTTTGTACAATGTTTTACAATTGGTCATTCGACCATATGTGGGGTTGTGGCATCCTGCCATCTGGCATTCTTTTCATGAACAACCCATTACTATCTTTGAAATCTACAGAAGCTTATAATAGTTTCATGCTCTTTTCAATCTCAACATAATTTTTTTCATCTTTTCATGTCCAACATTTGTACACGGTTGTCATTCGATAAATGAGAACGGGCGCTTCTACGACTCGTTCTTGTGTTCAACGGCCGTGGAAAAATTTGTCGGCTTGCTGTGTTTCCTCTCTCCTACAACATGGGCCTCTTCAAGACCCAGGATCCCTCCTTCCTTTCCTCAAAAATACCCTCCACATAGCATCCCCAAAAATGACAAAAAAAATGGAAAGTCCTTGCAAAATAGAAAGGCAAAAGATTGGGTGAGGAGAAAGAAATTTATATGACTGTCACAATTTCCCTATTCGAGTGCGGCGCCAATTCTTTTCCTTTCCATCCGATTTGCTCTTTCTTCTTATTCCTTTTGCAATTTTTTTAATCATTATTTCCATGCTTTGTTTGTTTCCGTAGGCCGCACTAAAAGACGTGACCATCCTGCCCGCCTCCAGTAGCGCGCAGTACCGGCTGAACCTGAGCAACCAGGTGCAGAACAGACCCTACTGGTGCATCTCGCGGCAGAGGGTCTGGGGCGTCCCCATTCCCGTGGTCTATGATGGCGAAAGGGCTCTGATCAGCAGGTGAGAACCAGGTGCATTCATTTGGTGTTTTGGAGCTGTTAATAAGCCACAATTGTGTTATTTAACAAGTGATTCTTTGTTTCTATCATGAAAGGTGTTTGCCTGGGCGCGGAAATGAACATTCTGAAAGTATATTATCATTATTAATAAAGTATATTGTTGTATGCTGATGATGTGGTGCTTATTTCTACAGTATATCGTGTCTAGAATGAATGTATTATGTATGCAGAATAATTTAATGATGAATGTAAGTAAGTCCAAAGTCATGATATTTGAATGAGAGACTACCAAAACCACTGTGTAATAAAGTTGTAAACAAAGAATACTTGAAGCAAGTGGATGAGAAGCAAGTGAATACTTGAAGCAAGTGGATGAGTTTGTGTATTTGGGAAGTATGAGACGAAAATCCTGATGAGGACATTGAAGGGTGTATGCAGCGAACTCTATAAATGGAGAACTGAACCCAGTAGTCACAAATAAAAAGTTTTCCAAAGAGGCAAGGCTAGCAGTTCCAAAACAAATGTAGAGCAGATGAATGGAGAAAGAAGCACCAGTAGAAATGAAGCGAAAAAGAATGGTAGAAGAAATCGGAGAAACATGGCACAACCGAGTAAATCAAATACTTGAGTAGGTACAAATGTGAATGAAGCAAGGAGCGTGTGCCAAGACAGAGTTGTGTGGCGGTTCATCCTCTCCATCTACACCTCCGGAGTGTGATGGTTAGTTAGAATTCTTGAGATGGTGAGGGCAGTTTGAATCTCTAAATAAGCTCCTATAATGTTGAAATTATTGATGTGCTTAAAATGTGTTATTGAAAATATTTTGTGAAAAAAAATTACCAAAAATAAACATAAAAAATAGCACGCAAACGTTGTGGTGATTAGTTAGATAACAATGAGTGTTTCTTTGTTTCCAGAGATCTGGTGGAGAGAGTCTGCGATGGAATGGACATGCAAGGCGTCAACAGCTGGTGGAACAACGCGGTGGACGAGCGTCTCATCTCCGATGACTTTCTCAGGGAGCACAACACCTCCATGGAGAGACTGGTCAAGGGCAAGGACATCATGGACATCTGGCTGGACAGCGGCCTGACCTGGTCGTCCGTTCTGGATGGACACCAGGCAGACCTGTACCTGGAGGGACTGGATCAGTGCACTGGATGGTTCCAGTCTTCACTCCTCACTAGTGTGGCTCTCACTGGGAAGGCTCCCTTACAAGTGGGTGGTGGTTCTCTCTCGGACCACTTAACAATCTAATCATGTTCTCCTATCAAAGTTTGGAGATCACCAGTCCAGGATTTTAACGTTTAAAAAAAAAATAGAGTTATTTATTTATAAATTAACGGACTAAAGTCCAATTACAAAAAAATACAAAACACGAAATGGGAAATGGGAAAAAAAGAGCAACAGAGGAAGAACGCCACAAAAATAATATCAAATGAAACAATGACAAAAATAAGACAAAATATACAAGGAAAGAACATTCAAGCCAAGGTCAAGTCAAAGTTTTGGTAGAGTCGTAAAGAATGACAAAAATCATTTAGACTGCTACCAAAAATTGAGCTTTAGTTGACAAGTCTCGACATTCTGGACAGTGGAGAATGATACCCATAATTAGTAAAGTGATGATTGAGGAACAGCAATTCATTGTTTCTGAGTCTGCGTCATATTATGTTTATTATTTAGTTATGCTGTTTTTTCTTTCAGAAACACATAAATAATTTTAAATTGAGACAATTTTTTCCAATTATGAACAAGCTTCATTGACACAACGAGTAACTCGGTGTTGCCGTGGTAATATCAAAATTATGTTCCACTTTATTAAGTTTCTGTGTTTTCTTGCCAAGCTGTACGTATTATGAATGTCCTGCTTTTAATGTTTTAAACAGGCTTTTTAAATGATTGTATTCCTTCCTTTCTCAGGAGTCTGTTTGTCCATGGCTTCACGGTCGACTCTAAGGGTCGCAAAATGTCTAAATCTGTGGGGAATGTGGTGGACCCCAAGCTGGTAATAGAAGGAGGCAAAAACCTGACCAAGAACCCTGCTTATGGTATCGACACAGTGAGGTTTGTAAACTATTTTTTTCAATCAAATCTAAGTCTGATGCGATTTAAGACACTCACGGCCAAAAGTGTTTAGACAATTAATTCCTCGGGGGTAATAGGCCGTGTTGCGCTACTTCCTTTTTTAGATAACGTTTCAGACTGCCTTAAAGTGTCCATCATTAGGGCCGTTGTGGAGATTGTGGTGAACAGTGTGGTTTTAGGCAGACAGTTTAGGGATACCACAAAGTTTTGAGTTTGATTTCTTGCTTTGGATAGTGTTGGATTTTAAAGTGATAATTTGTTAGGTTTTTACCTTAATGTTTTTCACCCAAGTCCTACCTTCCCAACCATTTCTCCGTATCGAATTCCGTATTCAACAACACCGTGCTCCAAACAATTGAATATCGAACATAAGAGTTTTGGTGTGAAAAACGTGTTTGCTTGTTCGTTTCCCCCAAAAACATAAAATAAATGTGGTGTTTTTGTGATCCGTTTCGTTAATACAATTGTGTAAGAAGAATTCAAGAACTTCAACTTCATCGGTGAGTGAATGGTTTCCCATTTTTCCTTCCTTTATTCCATAATTTCATTCCACATCCATAATTAGACACCTCCATCAAGTAGTATAGTTCAACGTTTACAGTCCACTATTTTCCAAATTCATCTGAAGCTAGAAACACATTTGGTGTTTCATCGCAGCTTCAAATCTAACAGATAGTTTGCCAAAACCACTTTAAATAGAATTGATGATGGCATCACGCTATCACTTCTACACAAATAGTTTTAGAACCACTTTGGTGTTGCCGTTTGAAGCAATTTGAACAATTGCATTGCCATTTTTCTCTACTAGTATTTGTCAGAATCTAAATAGGATCACTAAGACAATACACATTTGAAAGAAAATATCTGCTTTTGGTCACTTCCCTCTCTTTTATGAATGTATTAGTACTGTATCAAAATATAACTAACCGTTGGAAATAACAGCTAGATGCCGTCAACGTCCAACGCTATTGACGAAATTTTGCGCCAACAGTTAGATATCTATAGCTACATCTAACTCAAGGCAGTTTCAACACTCACTGAGTATGTAACTATTGTTTTAGCTTAAGCGCCAAATAAACACAAAGGTGTAAGAGTGTATACTTTGTGAACGATATTATGCGTAATTTGTTTGTATACCTCCCTACTAGACGTCTTTGTGAATTTTGCTATCTGAAACAGTCGTTACGTAGCTCCGAGCGTCAAGTAATATATAGCTGTTATAAAATAACACCGCCAATGGCACCAACGATTCAACTGTTTCAACTCTCCAAACAGGGGATTATTATTATTAAAATCAATATAAGTCAACGTTGGCGTTATTTCCAATGGTTATATTCAACAATTGCCAACAATAATGGAGGTGGCGTTGTTTCGAATTATCGTCAACGCCCAGTACTAGTATGTATGGATTCACGTCAACATCTACTCCCCTTACTGTGTGACATATTTTATCAATGGTTTGTGGTGTTTGAAAAAGTTTTCTAGGTGCACAAATATGATTTAAATTGTTTTTTGTTCAAGATGGTGGGTGGCCAGCCACGGCACACAGAATGCCCAAGTTATCATCAGCGACAATATAATGGCCGAGAGCAACTCCGAGATATCCAGACTACGCTTACTGATGAAATTCTTACTCGGAGCCATAAGCGACTTGGAACAACAGACATTAGCAGAAAGCCGGCAGTTTGGCTACGTAGATTCATACATGCTCCACGAACTGCACGACTTTCAAACGCATCTAAATACGCATTACGAATCTATGCAATACAACAAAGTTTGCACGTCCATACTTCATTTCACAACGAATCAAGTTTCAGGATTCTACTGCCACATCGTAAAAGACAGGTTGTATTGTCAAGGAAAGAATTCGGCCGAACGGAAGAGTTGTCAAGTTGTTATTAATAATGTTTTAGTATCGCTGTGCCAAGCCCTCGGACCGATTATTCCGCATTTCGTCGAAGAGGTTTGGAGCCATCACCCGTTGAACGATGGTAAAGCGTTCTTTAAGACTGTTTTTGAGGAGCCCAAAGCAATTTGGAACCGACCGTTTGTCGATATGTTGATGGAGTCCGTTACCAATATTAGGAAAGATTTGAATAAAAAGTGCGCAGGTTTGAATAGTTTAGAGTATGTTGCTACCATCAGGGCTACGGCTGAGTTGTACGATAGGCTGTATACAATGCAGGGGTGCGCAAGGAGTGACTCGGGGGAATTGTGCGAAGTTTTGCAAGTGTCTGAAGTTGTTTTGACAGAGGCCGAAGCTCACGAAGAGGAGTGGCTGTTGAGTGTGGAAAAAGTTGACAAGTCGCTTTGTGGACGGTGCAGGAGATTCACGGCCAAACTTGAAGATGAACCGTGTGATAGATGCGCTAACGTCATGGCAGAAAGTAATTGAAAGTTATCATTTCTGTGCACAATCTAACATCTTTACTGTAAAGCAGACAACCTCTGTGGCTGTGTTTAGTGACCAGCCATCTAATTAGCCAGTTACTACCCAACCTTCATCTTACTCATCTCTTTCCCTTCCCCTTCCCACTCCCTCTAGTCTCACAACATACGAATTCCTGGCAGTTGGGACTCTTGTGTGGTAACCACATTAAAATAAAATATGAAATGTGTTGGTCTATCTGAAGCAGCAAAATCTTTTAAACAGTAAGCTCTGCCCTCATAAAATATGCATTTATAGGTTAAAATATTAAAGGTACTGTACATATTGTTTGTTCTTGTTATTTCTATTGAAATCCTATTTTTTCATATTAGTCGAGAAGAGTCATACCATAAAACTGGTAGCAAGAATGAAAGATAGCCAAACACCATGTGTTAAACACAACATTGCACAGTCACAGTGGGCGGTTACAAGTGGCCACATGTCACACCGAAAGAAAATGTCAAAATGCCATCTACGTTTTTTACTTCGAATAAGTTCGGGAATCGTCTCATCATTTAGCGTCGGAAACTGGAGGGAAACAGCAGGAGACCGACAGTGGAGGTGATTTCTAGTGGCGGCCAAGGTTCTTCAAGGAATGATTAACGCACTAGGTGAACTATCACGAAACTGCACTACATAAATACAGTGTTATTATTGTTATGAAGAATTGAAATTTGTAACATTATTTTGTTTGTATTGTCTCGATCTCCAATTGTGTACTATTTATAAGATGTTAAATATATTTTGTTGGTTTTTTAAACATGTCATCATTTTTTTCATCCAGTGACACCGTGGCAGAATGGTGGGGACTAGCGTTGGGAAAAACTTCAATGTTTTGTGAATGCTTCACAAACTGCTAGTTCTTTAAAATGAACCCTTCGCAGTGAACACTTCAATTGAATTTGAACTCGCAAAAAAGAGATTTGAATTTGATTTGGCAAGAAACCGGTTATTTGTCCAGTTCTTTTTGGAACCGGTTCCTCGAGATTTTTTCGAAAAGTACTAGCAAATCGGCAAAAGTTCCTCGTCAAAACAAAAGTACTAGTAGGTAGAGATTTGAAATCGAAAAACACGAAAATAACGGACAAAGGATATCGACCGTTCCAGTGACCGACTGGGAACCGGTTCCTTTAAATCGAAGTACTTTGAAGTCGACCTTCAGTTGAAGTACTTAAATTAAAGTGCTTGAATTGAAATACTTCTTTGTAGGGTTTGAAGTTCAACTTTCCAACTGAACTGCCGCAAAATAAAGTAGTTCTTTCAATTGAAGTATTTGTTCAATGAAATTAAATGGATGAAGTTTGAACTGCCAAAATGAAGTAGTTCACACGGAGCGGTCATAACACTAAAATGAACATATGAGCGGAACTACCAACTTCAATTGAAGTATTTGTTCAATGAACAATGAAAGAAGTGGGAACTGCCGCCAAAAGAAGTAGTTCTTACGGAGCGGCCACAACACTAGTGGGGACTATCGAAGAGATTGAGAAAATAAAGTGAGAAATTACTTTTAACCTACCGCCGGGGTCGCAGTCCACCTTTTTGTAGTTTTCGAGGGAAGCAATCGACGGAATATCTCGGGACTTTAGGTGATCCCTGTTCATTATGTTTTGAATCTATGGACACCATCTGCACTCATCTCACCATCACCAGTCAGTTAAAATCTAGTTAGAAAGTGAGAGGTCGCCAAGTGCCGCACTGAGTGAAGCGTGCGCCCGCTCCCGCAATTCCCCGTTTTTTCAGATATTGCACAGGGTGAGGACGCGCTCGAGAATATATCTTCAATTTTCGCACACACTTTGACCTGTACACGGCATGGCACGTATTATAAATGAAGATGATATCTTACACTTTCTTCATGAGCTGTCTGACGAGTAGCATGAAGAAGAAGACATTATAGATGATTCAGACATCGAAAATTAATTTGAAGATAAAGCGGTGGAACAACAGTCTGAAGAAAGCAAAGCATATTTATCAGCCGAATCGGAAGCTAAAGGTGCTGTAGACTTAACAACTAGTTCTGAATCAGATAGCGATTGTACGTTTTTCATTGATAAAGATTTGGAAACGATTTGGTGCAGCTAGTAGCATCACAGGTGCGGGTGAGAGTTAAGAATATAAAAAAAGTTTTCCCAGGTCCTAAATAAGCAGCTTGAGACACTGCTACTGAGATGAATGCATTGAAAAAAAAATCATATTTTTCAAAACATTTGATAGTGTTGCATTCTTGTAGTTTTGATGCGAATCAAATATGTTGCTTGTTCGTTTTCATAGAATTTTATACCAAACTTTGGATTTTATGACTAATGAAATATATGTAAATCTATACAGGATAACCTTATCCTTTTGGAATAATCACTACCCGCATAGATGACAAACGTTTTGATGAAAAAAGTGGAATTTTGAGATGCCGCACTCAGTGCGGTGCGCGCCCGGCCATGTGACTCACAACAGCGCGCCCGGCAGTAGGTTAAACTTTTTCTAACTTGTTTCTGACCTCAGACTAAATGGCAGGTCATTCCAAGCACGTGGGCCTGGCGCTTTGAATGCTCTGTCTCCACACTTCGCAACATTCATATGAGAGGGTTCAACTAGTCTATTCGACTCATCAGACTTAGCAAACCTTGCGACCTTTATTAGCGATTTGTCGTTGCGCTAACAAGTGTTGACAAATTACCGATAGGGCTGGTAATAACATAACGTTTATCGTGTCAATATTGACTGTTCGCCTTCAAAGCTCCGCATTGTCTACATACTTCGGCACTTTAAATTTCAGACGCCTGCAACTTTCCGTCGCACCCTTTGTCGTGTGGCTCCCTGACTTGGCTCAAGTGTTCGCACACCCTCTGTTCTATGGAAATGAGGTATTATTTGTCACTATTCACAACGGAAACGGGCATCGTGTAGGTATTCTTTTTCAATTTTCAGGATATTCTACTTTTTTATGACATTCGGAAGATTTTTGACCATAATTCACTATATTAAATAGGTTTTCATATTGGATGATGGATGACCGTGTTTCATGTTTTTTCACCAGGTTTTACGGGTTTTCATGATAGTTTGATGATTTTTGACCATAGTTCATGTTGCTTGACGATAAATTTTCGTGTCTGATTATATTTGATTTCTGTTTATATGTAATTCAATCACGTTTTACGGGTTATCATAAAATAATGATAATTTATGTCCGTATTTCATTTAATTCCACCACTTTTCTCGGGTTTTCATTGCATTTCAATGATATTTGATAACATTTAATTTTTTGTGCGGCTTTCATCATATTTGGATTGTTTTTTGACCATAGTTTACGTAATTTTACCGTATTTTGTCGGTTTTCACCATATTTCGATACATTTTTCCGTTTATATGTAATTCGACCATGTTTCCGGTTTTCGTCAAATTTAAATGATTTATGGCCTTTTAATTTATCACTTTTTTTTTTTTGTTGATGATTTATGACCGTATTGTATATTATTTTACCTCTTTTGATGTGTTTTCATCGTATTTCAATGATTTTTTTACCATTTTTAACCACATATTCAAACTTCATTGATTTTCATCATGTTTGAATGATTTTTCAACAACTTTTGTAAATCTTTACGTGTTTATACCCACTTCAAGAGAATTTTTTTATTATCTGACATATTTCGACGATTTTTGACTATAATGCACGTTTTTTATCCATATTTTATAACTTTATTTCAATGACATTGATAAATTAAAGTATCCAAGATTTGCCGTTTTCATCCGATTTTCATGAAGTTCGATGATTTTTTCTATAATGAAATGTTCTATCGGGTTTTTATCATATTGGTTGGGGAAAAAGTAATTTCGTATTTTTCGCTTTATTTCAATGCTTTATAAAAAGTGTTACAATCATCCGATTTAAGTCAAATATGTACCGTTCTATTTGATAACTTATTGCCAACGAGAATCCAACTTCATAATGCCCCTCTCGTAGAAGCCCTTTTCCCTATTGGCAAAAAACTCGGACAACCAATTTTCACAAATGAGGCCAAATTTGTACCCCCAAGCGCGTTGGTCATAGACAGGAACAGGTAGTAGTCACTTGGTTTCAGGTCCGGACTATAGAGTGGATGCATAATAACTTCCCGTCCGAGCTCCCGGAGCTTCTGGCGCGTCATCAAAGATGTGTGCGGCCTGGCGTTGTCCTGCTGAAACACGATTCCTCTCCTACTCACCAATGCTGGCCGCTTCTGTTCGATTGCCAGCTTCAAACGGTCGAGTTGTTCACAGTGGAGGGCAGAATTGAGCATTTGGCCATAGGGGAGCAGTTCATAGTAGAGTGTTCCCTACCAATCCAACCAAACACACAGCAACACCTTCCTGGCCGTCAGTCCTTGCTTGGCCACGGTCTGGGCCGTTCGTTGGCTTTCGACCACGATTTCTGTCGCTTGACATTGTTGTAAGTGACCCACTTTTCAGAAATGGGTGGATTTTGTTGCGATTAAGCAGCGATTCGCAGATGGAAATTCGGTCCATGAGATTTTTTTACATCAGCTCGTGTGGCACCCAAACATCGATTTTGAAAAATTTAATCCAGTCTTTCGCAAATGGTTAAAAACGGTTTTATAATCGATATTCAGCTCCTGGGCGATGCAATGACTGCTAACATGACGGTCTATCCCGATATTTTCCATAATTTTATCGACATTTTCGACGACAGGCCTGCCAGAGCGTGGTGCATCATTCACCTCCACTACACCAGAACGAAATCGCTCGAACCACTGTTGTGCAGCACGAACCGAAAGAATATCGCCCCCGTATACATCGCAATTTTTTTTGGTCGCTTTCGACGCGTTTTTCCCTTTCAGGTAGTGAAAATGTAAAATATGGCGAATTTCTTCCGTTGAGACCTCCATAATCGACGCACGATAGTTCACGACTGAACCGACCAATCGCAATACTGTCAAAAAAGCGTTTGTAGTGTATACTCACACCTTTACAACACCGTATTGTATGTTCCGATAGGGCGCGAAATACGAAATTACTTTTTCCCCAACTGAATATTTGAATGATTTTTAAACCATTTCTTCGAAATCCCACGTTATTTTACCCATTTTAACCGTATACCAATTTTTGACATATTCGAATGATATTTGACCATATTGCATGTTATTTTTGACATATTCTAATGATATTTGACCATATTGCATGTTATTTTTCCATATTTTACATTTCTTTCCTTTATCTGAACTAAATCAAGATGAGTTTTCTAAGATTTGTTTCCGATTTGAATGACATTGGAAAATTTGTCACTATACTCGTATGTTACGTTATTTAACATTAGTTTACCAGTTTTCATCTAATTTTGATGATTTTTGACCGTTTTCAAAATTTATTTTACCACGTTTTATGTTTTTTATAATCGTAATATGATAATTTTTCACCATATATCACAACATTTCACTATATTTTACCGGTTTAAAAGAAATCATACTCTGACTGTTGAAATTACAGAATTTTGCTAATAAACGTGAAATTGTTCAATTTTTTTCGCAATTTGGCATAAAATTAATACGATTAAAAACCATAGGATATGGTGAAGTTACCTGAAACACGGTAAAAAAACATTTTAATTTTGTAACAACCGTAAAATATCAAACTAGTTAATAAATACCTATAATAACTAATATTGCGAAAAACAGTAAAATTGTTGAAATAACTTGAAATGTTGGAAAAAACATTCAAATTTGTGAAACTGCTAAATTCGGCCAGAAATCATAAAAATATCGTGAAAAATGGTAAAAATGGTGATATATGCGTTAACTCTGGCTAATTTTTTATGTCCAAGCAGAGCCAATACGGCGGTTTGGATTAAGCGTTAGAAAGGGTCCAAATTTCGGATAAGCACAGAAATTCTCCAAGCAATTTGAGGCTCTTGGAATGCTTTTAAAATGTTGAAAATTTGTAAACTTGCTGAACTTTCTAACTGAAAAAAAAGGAAAATCTTGTTGAAACGTATCGTGAAATCACTCGACAGAAAATCAGATTTGAAAGAGAACTGATGTCACCATTTTACGTAAGACTTTTGGACTCCTAGGCCCCAGACAGGCCGATGAAATATATTATTTTGTGAAGAAAGTTTTCGGATATTTTCATTTCTTTATTTATTTCACACGAAGTAGGAGAAAACTGTCATTTAAAAAAAGTCGATATTGCTTAAGAGTTTCAATTGCTCCCAACTGTCCGGAACCAGTGGAACTATGGCACCCCAAGTTAGGGTGTGTAGTGAGACTGAAAGAAACGGGGAAGATAAAGGTTGGGAAGTACCTGCTTATTCAGATCTGATTATCAAACGCAGCTAAAGCCAATTTAAGGAACGTTTCGACATTGGATGGTGATATTTCACCAGGGTAATACTTAGAGTATCTACTACTCTGGAACCCTAACTTCTGGCACACGAAACACGTGCGTGAAATAAGGGAATAACTCAGTGTTACCATAGTAATAATTTTTTTTAAATTCCATTTAAAGCCTACTTTTGATTTTCAAACTGCACGTTGACCGCCATTCTTCTCGACCTTCAACCCCTTCACCCGCCGCCCCCGAAGCCGTACATTCTCAAGTGTTGGGACTTATTTATGACGCGACCCCTTGAGCCCCGGGATTATTATATACAATATGTATATGTGTGTTTGTTGAACGCCTCCGCTGGGGGTGTTAAATTTCAAGCACCCCCGCGAGATGCGTCACCTTATTAAAGGCATTATCCGGGCCGCGGTGAATGCGGCGCAGGCGAATTTATTCCGCTTTGAATATTCACACGATGCGCCACGCAGGGTTCGGTATTCATGGTCTATCTGGTTTCGATTTTGTATTCGTGACATTTCGGACACCGGCTGGTTCTGGTAAGTGGGTAGTGGGTTTCCCTGCTAAAACTCAATTTTTATTTTTGTTCATATCGTAGTAGATTTTATTTAATTATTTTATGCACGTGTCTTGTGTGCCAGATATTCCAGAGTGGTAGATACACTATGTATCGCCCTGGTGAAAGACCACCATTCTGGATCGAAACGTTGCTAGGAATGACTCTAGCCGTGTTTGATAACTATTTTTTATAGTGAATACCGCACGAGAGTCCAACTGCTCTCAACCGTCTAGAGCCAGTGACACTATGGCATCCCCAATTGGGGTGTGTTGTGAGGCTGAAGGTAGTGGAGAGGGAAAGGAAATAGGGAAAAAGGAAGGTTGGGTAGTACCTGGCTATTCAGATCTGGTCACCAAACACGGCTAAAGTCATTTTAAGCAACGTTTCGATACTGAATGGTGGTGTTCACCACGGCGTTACTTAGAGTATCTACCACTCTGGAATGTGCCGCAGATATACAATACTCGTATATTAGTTAAATAAATAATATTTGCGCACGCCGGGTTTGAACTCGCGACCTTTGGATTCGTAGTCGAGCGTCTTACCACTCGACTATGGAGGCCGTCAAACTAGATTTTCAGATCTTTAGATAAAATTTACCTTATTTCGCACTCGGCATACAAACAAGCCCATGAAACACTTCTGTCGGTGTGGAATGGAGATAATTAGGTCGTATGGAAACCAGCCTTTGATTTAATAATATTTGGTTGATTTTTATAACGCTGTTTTCGTGAAAAAAAAAATCACCCCGAAGGTGATTTATGATTTAATATTCAGCTTTAGGAAGGTAAGTATAGGTCGCGCACTTAGAGTTGACCCAAACAACTCAAACTTATGATTGTGTGTATTGGTGCATATGTACACACTTCTGACAGTCGTGTATTTATTTGCCTAACGTTACTGAGAAAGAGAGCGTTGTCTTTCTTATGCCTAATTATTTTTATTAACGAGTACAGGACAACACGTGTACCTACGCTTTAATTGAATCAAAATATTTTAATAGTTTTTGTGGTTATTCTAATTTTTTTACTGTGTATTTATTTGGTAAATACTGGAATTTTATTTTTTTGAAATAATATGTTTGAAAAAACTGCATGCTAGCAATGCATCTAATTTATGCTTGGAGGACATGGAGAAATACCTTTGCGAAACAGTGTAGTCAGGACGATTGACTTTATACTGACTCGATAGAAAGAGACAACTATATATTAAAGGATGTTGGAGAGCCTATTAGTTACCGCCCAAATGGAATTCGGATTTTTTTAATAAACATATTTGAACACATTAAACAAAACAATATCAATACACCATTAACATGATTTAAAACGTCAAAATATCACACACACGCTAGTAAAAAGAAAGTTTGCCTAAATAATGATGGAAGCTTTTTGTTAATTTTATGTCTTTATATTATTAAAAATGTGAAAATTCTAAAGTTCGGTCAAACTGTTAAAACATAATCTTTGTTTGGTCTTATTTAAACATTCACGCATAGCAAATATCACCATCATGTTTGATTTATTTGTATAAACACTGCAAGTTTTTTAATCAACACAAATATAGGAAATAACCTCGAAATCCGTTGACGTAAGTTATGCGACTCGATGATGTGAAGTTAGCGCGGATGGAGAAAATTCTTACATTAGTACTGCTGCAATATTATGTGACGACTTTTCTTGTCTCTTTCTCTCTCATGGTAAACGACGTGAAAACCCGGAGATATTGGTTTATCCCAAATTTGTTTCTCTCTCCTTGTATATTCCTACTCCAAGGGTTCAAGTGATGTGTTGGCTGGTGGACAGTGCTAGGCGAAGAAACCGCACAGATATGTTACCATTAAATAATAGAGTTTTAATGAATACGAACTTCTTTGCATTTGGCTCGTCTCTCCTCCCTACAAACCAACTCACGGAACCGTCCCATAAATCTATGATATATTTTAAAACTCGCCAGCGGTACCGAATGTTTAGAAGGGCTCGAAACGAGTTTGTCTGTCTACACCGTGAATACTTCATGAGGATAGAACGGCGGTGCGCAGCGGACGTGTTTAGCGTACCCGCAGCGCGGAACTTTTCTGACCGTTTTACGACGCTGTAAGAACCGCTGCAAGCCTTGGGAAAAACACCTAGACAACTAGATAGATACCTCGGAGTAAGAATATATGGAGAGATAGCTAAATATTTTTACCCAACCTATACCAATTTACGATAAATCACCTTCTCCGGGTTTTTACGTCGTAAACCGTGAGAGAAAGAAAAGAGACGAAACAAGTTCTAACATAATATTGCACTACCCAATGAGGTTACAAATATATAGACACGTCGTAGCGATCTCAAAGTGGCAAGTAAAAACCACGCTAGTTGGTGTGCTCGGTGTTTAAGCCGATTTAGTACTAAACTGTCACGCGTCGCTTGAGGTCGCTTACTATATCTAATTGAATTACAAAAATAAGTGCCAAAATGGCCTCGTGTGTGATGAGAAAAGGGTTTCAATTACACTGCAAATACTACTAAAAGCCAAGGAATAACATTTCATTTCTAAGTACGCGCATATTACTTATTATTTTAGACAACACAACTATCTCCAACACACGGGGGGGGGGGGGGGCGAAAACAAATCGAAATTCAGATTATCGGTTTGCACCCCCCTTCCACGGAATCAAAAAACGAGTCCCCCTAGAGACAAACATTTTTAGCTCACACGCCGGCCTCCGTGGTCGAGTGGTAAGACGCTACGAATCCAAAGGTCGCGGTTTCGAACTCGACTTGCGCAAATAACTTTTATTTGTTTGATTAATATAAAATAATATATTGTATATTTGCGGGCACGTTCCAGAGTGGTATATACTCAAACCACCATTCAGAATCGAAACGTAGCTTAAAAATGGCTTAAGCCGTGTTTGGTGACTAGATCTGAATAGCCATTTTTAAGTTAGCCTCTCAGAAGTTGGGCGTACTGTACAGGGCCCGCAGATACTTCAATAGTACACAACTGCTGACCTTGTACATATCGCAAGTGCGCCACACTGTTGAACTTAGCAGCCACCTCTGGTCTGGAGCCCCTAAAAAAACCTTGACTCTGTACAAAAACGGGTGGTCCGTTTGATAGATTTTTCTATCTTAACAAACGAATTGCAATCTTTGGAGCACATACGTCAGGTGGGAATGCTGTCCTTGTTCTACAGGTATTTCCACGAAAGATGCTCCGAGGAACTTTTGCATCATTGATCCCTTCGGCACCGGTGCATAGTCGGGAAACTCGCCAAACGCGCGCCCAACATTTTTTCATGTATTGACATTCAATACATGAGAACGGGTCGCTTTGACGACTCGTTCTTATGTTCAACGGCTCGGCTATGAAACGATTTGCCGGCCTCTGTGTTTCCTCCCTCCTTCAATATGGGTCTCTTCAAGACCCAGTTTCACTCCTTCCTTTTCTCAAAAAGACCCTCCACACAGCATCCCCAAAGATGACATAGGCCCTGAGGGAAATTATTTTCCTCAAGGCCTCCCAAGTGGAGTTATTGTAAAACAATGGTAATTCCCATCTTCTTTACCATCTCCTTCCTCTCCCCACCACCTTCAGCCTTACAAAATACACCAATTAGGGATGCCATAGTCTAACTGCCTCTAGACGGTTGGGACTCTTGTGCGTTATTCACTATAAAAAAGCAAGAATTAGTAGTAAATACAAGTATTTCATACAATCGTACTTGTTTGATTATATTGAATTAATTTTGATTGAACATAAATGATATTATTACCTTTTTTGTATCTACATTCCGTGTAGTTAAATACTTCAGCCACCTCTGCGCATGTATTTCATGTTATGTCGCATAACAAAACGTAGTGGGCGGAGTCGCCGGAGACGCGGGTGACGGAAAACATGCTTACACACCTAAAAGTGGTGTGATATTATGTGACAACTTATCTTGTCTGTTTCTCTCTCACGGTTTACGACGTAAAAACCCGGAGAAAGTGATTTATTGTAAATTTGTATGGGTTGGGTCAGAATATTTAGCTCTCTCTCCATATGTATTTTTGCTCCGAGGTTACAACTAAATAGAATTTTGGATCAAGCAGTTCTCGTTAATATACGAAAGGCAATAAGGTTCAGAAAATCAAATTTGGTCACGTGTTGAATTCCGGCTCGCTGATATCGTGGGGATAAAAAGAAGGCACTTTAGAAGGATGAGTTTGACATACCTGCATTAAACAGATTTTTGATTTTTTACAACGTAGGTATTTTTTATTTCTGTAAAATGTTATCACCAGTAAATTAATTGTTTTTATTTAATATTTTCACTGCACGTATTAAAATGATTTATTTTTTGCGTTGGTATGTAACCATCTTGCTCCTCATATAGCTAACAATGGTATACCTTTTGTTTTTTTATACACCTTAAACTTAAATAGCAATGCTTGCCTTTTGAATGAAGCTTAATTTATGTAAAATATATCGACATCCGAAGCGATTCGATTCAACAACAAGATAGCCCTCCCCACCGGCATGACCATTGGCAAGTTGGTCCTGCAGGCCGGGAGATAAAACAGTCATGTTGTCGATGACGAAGATAACTAGCGATGTAACTGCTCTGTGCGAACTACTACAAAGAACTACCCTATTTTGCCGCAGTTCACACTTCGTTGTAATTTTTTGTAGTGTGGTCGAGAAAAGAGGAACCGGTTCCAGTTCTTTTCGTTCTCAGAATATCGCCAGCAACCCCCCCCCCTACGAAATAAAAAAAAACCACCAGGAACCGGCTCCAAAAATAATTGCAAATTGAGCGATTGAACTGTTGGTTCAATTGAAACTTTCACCGTAAAGGGTTCATTTCAAAGAACTTGTAGTTTGTGAAGGGTTTACTAAATATTTCCTGTAGAAGTTTTTTCCGTCGCTAAAGATAACCATCAGGAACATAGAAATGATTGTTCTCTATGATAGCTGAGTTTTTGGACCATCTAAGAATCACTCAAGAAATGTAACTATGTACACATCCCTTCTGACCCCTAGATGGTATGTTCCGAGCATACCCAAGAGAAAGTAGGTAGGATAGAGCCACGGGCAGTAACCATACTTCCTCAAGTAGAGAAATGTCGTTTTTTTCTCAAATGTATTCTTAAAGATTTTTCATCTATTTATTTATTTATAAATTAACGGACTAAAGTCCAATTAAAATAAAATACAAAACACGAAATGGAAAGAAAGAGCAACAGAGAACAAAGATCACATAATATTAAATGAAGCAATGACAAAAATAGGACAAATATACATGAGAAAGAACATTCAAGATCAAGTCGAAGTTTAGGCAGTGTCGTAAAGAATGACAAAAATCATTTAGACTGCTACCAAAAAATGTCAAGACAAATGCTTGAGTTAACAAGTCTCGACATTCTGGACAGTAGAGAATGATACCCATAATTAGTAGAGTGATGATTGAGAAACAGCTATTCATTGTTTCTGAGTCAATAGCAAGGAATGTTGAACTGGATGAGTTGCGACAGAGAAGGTGATTCTATAAAACAGTCAATGATTTTGAAAATTTAAATTAAATCACAATCTTTCTTACGCTTTTTAATGAAGAATTTTTTTTATGTTTGTTCAAGTTCATCATATTATGAATAATCGCCACTTTCTCGCCGTTAAAAAAAAATTAAAAGCATAGGTCTTCGAATGAATCTTACTATACAACGCTTCATAGGTTTGGTCGCTGGTGCGGACAGCTACTAATTCTAAATTAAAATGCTTAGAGCTTTCGGTTGAGCTTTAGAGAGAAAGTTTGGAATCAAACACAAATAAAACCACACTTCAAAGACAAACTAAAAAAGTTCCTCTTAAGCATAGACAAATTGCAGTTAGGTCAGTAAATAGCCAAAGACAACTTTTAGGACCAGAGACTACGCGAACTGTGCTGAACGAGTTTGGAAATAGAATTTAGAGAATTTGGAGCGGCTATTTGAATGGAGAATACAGGCATTATTTGCTGCAGAAAGCTAACTTTTAGCGGCGCGCTGTTGTAAAATACTGGAAAACCGTTGCATCCTTCCGCATCCACTCGTAACTAAATACTAAAAACTCGTATTAGTTTTAAACGACAAGTAGCTTTCGCAGTACGAAAACAATTAAAATTAATGCATTTTAATATCTTTCAGCTACAGTTCTGACAAATAATGGTAAAATAAATAATTCAGAGCGCTGCATTCGCATCGCTTTAAATGGCAACACCGAAATGGTTCAAAAGAAAATTTTGGATTTAAGAAAACAAAAAAAACACCATAGTCAAAGTGCATGTCTTTTTACGTTATGTATACACGGTGTTCAAGAATTAGTGCTACTTCCGAAAAGATATGGTTTTAAATCACATTCTAAGTTTACTTAAAATTTAAACTTGTTATTTTGAACGTTTTGTGAGCAAAATAGTTCAATGATAAAGTGTTTCTTTTTTGTATTTTTGAAATGCAAATATTATCAATAAAATTAAAAAAATAAAACCGAGGGGAAAAACGCGCACTTAAATCAATAAAAAAACAAAAAAAATCGTAAAAAATTAAGTTACACCGTTTTCCGTTTCGAATCTACGGTTTTTTTTTAAAAAAAAACAAAAAAAATGAGAAGAATTTTTTAAAACCTCTTTCAAACTTCATTGCCAAAGTGGATAACTCGGTGTTGCCTTAATTATGAAAAAAATAGGTATCTTTTTTTAAATTTCAACATTTTTTGTTTTCAACAAGCTTCTCAATACTAAAAGACTTGCATCGTGCATTTTTCATGTTCGAACAACCATTTTCCATCCATGTATCATAGTGCACGTGTCTATGGCCTCGACCAAAGCAACAGCTTCCCGCCAATTTGTTACTCATTTCGAATTCGGAACACTGCGCGGCAAAATTGCAGCTATAAATAAAATGGCTTCCCGACTCGGACATTTTCGGATGCAGCTCGGGAGAAACTTAAGTTACGGAAACACTTGGCTGTAAAGATTAATTTTTCCCTTACTTAATTTAATTTGTCCAGTAGTGTCCTATATTAGGTGTAATCTTCTTTTAATCCACTAAACTTCTCACTATACCCTATTAGATAAATTTACATAAACCAGCTGATAATACATACCTTTCCCCAATCTCCCCTGCTCCTCCCCACCACAATCAACCCGCGTATATCTAAACGTCATTAATGATTTTTCCTTAAGGCTTAACTCCTGCATTGAACGGACACGCGTAAGCGGTCAGTTGAAAACAAAAGTCAAGACATAGGTCCTTCGAAGATGGACAGTGAGATATGTCGAAAACGTCAGAAGTTAAAAGTTCTTTTTAACATTAATACGTCTTCTGTACACGATTTGTTAGATCACTAATGTCTGCAAAAACAATACTGATAATTTTCGCTCACACGCAAAAAAGTTAAAATTTTTATTCCGATTACGCACTTTCGCGATTGACTTACCATGTCCCTTTGACGTGTGTATCAAGACTAAACTAGGTTAAAAATAAATATGAATTTGGCGATATGGATATCTCTCCTATCTTCAACCTCTATATATATACTCCGCTTGAAACTAGACCCAGTGAAGATTTTCTCCAAGGATTTTATGTGCAGTGAACTCCCAAATAGTAGAAGCGACGTACATGACTAACATTAGTCAAAATATTACTACGATTTGAACAGCGAGCCACTACAACAACTTAATTTAAAAAATGCCCATATGAAAATCCGCCCAAAGAGTGGAATCCAGAATGCCCCTATGGACAAATGATAAAACATATCAATAAGTGTTCATTTGAGATACTTCATACGAAAAATATTCTACGTTGTATAGTGAAACGTACGTGTATCTCTATTGTATGTGGTAAGACGCTCGACTACAAATCCCAAGGTCCCAGGTTCAAACCCGGCGCGCGCCAATAACTTTTATTTAATTAACATGTGTCACAACATTTAACTATAAAATGATAAAAAAGTATATTTGCGGCTCGTTCCAGAGTCGTAGATACTCCAAGTATCGCCCTGGTGAAAGACCACCATTCAGAATCGAAACGCTGCTTGAACTGGCTTTAGCCGTGTTTGTTGACCAGATCTAAATAGCCAGGTTCTTGCAAACCTTTCTCTTCCCCATCTCCTTCCCCTACCCACTACATTCAGCCTCACAACAACAATTGGGGATGCCATAGTCTCACTGGATCTAGACGGTTAGGAGCAGTTGGGACTCTTGTGCGGTATTCACTATATATATACATTTTTTTTAAATTCCAGAGTTTAAATATTCGTAACATATTCGTACAAGAGTGACCGTTAGGTACATAACGATCTACATAATCTTAAATAAAATTATTATATTTTTTACACACCTTTATTCACACTATGTGTAATTCAACGATTATATCATTTTTTGTTTTTAATATGACCTTATTTGCGTTATAAGATATATAGTGCGTCACACTACTTCAGTTTGTACTTATATAACTCCTTTGGATATATAATATCTTGTCTATATGTGAGATGTACATAAATGTTTAGTTTCTTTTTTTTACACTAAGTATCTACAATATTTTTATATCATTAATCTCTTAATGTATTTGGTAAACAACTGAGTTTTTTTATGAGATCTTGTTAAATAAATAATTTAGAGCTTTGCTCCTTGCAGTAGTATTAACCATTGATTGGGCCCAATGTCCGAATTTTTACAAAATTCGCCAAATGTCACTTTCGAATAATATAATATTTATGTTCGACTTGGACGAAAGGCGATGCACAGTAAATTACTGAACGTACGTAAAATTTTTCGCTTTATTGTTGTGAAGAGATTTTATTGAATTTATTTTTCCCTCTTGAAACTGTGACTGAAGTCGCATTGCGAATGAGCATAGAACGCTACTGCTTGTGCATAGACTTAGGTGTTGTCTCAGAGCAAGAATATATGGAAAGAAAGCCAAAATTTTTACCCAACCAATACAAATTTACGAAAAATTACTTTCTCCGGGTCTTTTCGTCGCAAACCGTGAGAGAGAAAGAGACGAGACAAGTTCTCACATAATATATCACCACCATTCGGTATGTAAGCATGTTATCCGTCTCCCGCGTCTCCGGTGACTCCGCCCACTACGTTTCGATATGCGACATAACTGGACATAACTCAACGGTTTTTTAGGTTACATCCTATATTTTTATTGATAACAATAATTAAAATAATTATAGAAATAAACAAAAACATTATGTCAAAATGTGCTAACGAATGGATGCATAAATACCCTAGCCCTAGTCTTAGCCACGCCCGAGTCAGGCGGAAATCATCAATACTGACTACAGAAGCGCTCCCTCCTGTATATTATTGCTCTGAGGGTATTGTCTTGTGTAGAATTGCAGGCAGTGGGGTACAGATGCTGCAAAGGGATCTGCTCTATGATTTAGATCCAGACCGCCCAGCTTCTCTCAAAGGAAATTGAAATGGGTGTAGTGAATATCAGATTATCCAGGCTTTTGGAATAATGCAACGAGGAACGAAGAGAAAACGCCGCAAGTTACGTTTGTCATGTACTGAAGTTTTAACCAAACCAATATTGTTCATAAATCATTGAAACATTTTTCAATGTTGATTTTAGATAGGAGGCCCGGAGTTGTGGAAAAACAAATCATGGATTTTATTCTCTGATCCATTTTTTTTTTAAAGTAAAAAAACGAAGAACACACAAAAACGTGACTAACCTTCCCAGTTGTCAAAAACAAACCACTAATCCAAAATGGCTGATAATGCTAACATATGATGAACATATGTGTACCAATATAACAAAACAAAAAAAAATCGATAGTCAAATGTACACAGGCCGCGAAAATTCTAAATTCACCTTTTCCTTTGAACAGGCCATGTATAGTAATATTTTAGCTTGCGCTCACCTTCTGTAAATTAAGTATATTTTTACGTATTTTCCTTAGGTTTCTATGTTTTTTTTAATGGTTACGTGTAAAAATAATTATTACATAAGATTTTATAAAATTTATAATTATTGAGTAACAGTATATGGAGAGAGAGCTAATTATTTTTACCCAACCTATACAAATTTGGGATAAATCACTCTCTCCAGGTTTTTACGTCGTACACCACGAGAAAGAAAAAGAAAACAAAATTACCCAAATTATCACACCGCTTTAAAGTATTGTTAGAATGTTCTTCGTGTCCCGCGTCTCCGGTGACTCCGCCCACACGTTTTGATACGCGAAATAAATGGACATAACTCGACGGTTTATTAGGTTACATGCTATATTTTTGTTTATAAAGATACTGTGAAAAAGTGGTTATACGAATAAACAAAAACATAATATCGACATGGGCTATGAATAGATGTATAAATACCCTAGCCCTAGTCCTAGCCACGACCAGGTCTAGCCGAGTCCGGCAAACGTCATAAAAACTGACTACAGCAGCGCTCTCTCTTGTATATTATTGCTCTGAGAATCAGTAGGAACACATTAAATAATAATGGTCAAAAAAATTCTAAATATTTTTTTATGGTTCCTCTAGATGAGAAAGTTTGGTTTTAACCATGGCTGTTTCCAACAGCGTTTATCTCGGAAATGCTGGGTATTTGCAGCCTTTGTTCGAGGAGGGATATAGCATTACTGCTTTTAGCTCATAAACTCTTTAACGGTGTGTTATAAATTTCTGACATCCTGGCGGAAATAGGATTTTATGTCCCTGATAATTTCACGCGAGGCCGCCAACACAGGCTTCTGTTTCTTCCCAGGTGCAGAACTAACTAACTGGGAAGACTAACTTGGTTAATTAACTGCCTCACAGAATTTTTTTAAAGCAAGAACTAACTATTCAGTTTTAACTTTATTATGTACTATTGCAAAATAAAATTTAAGGTTGGTTTTGAATAAGTTTGCGGATATTAAAGATTACTAAGATAGGTAACTAACTAACTAACTAACCATCACGCCGTTTCGCTGCACCGGTAGGCAGAGAGGACGGACCGCCATATAACTCTGTCTTGGCACACACTCTTTTCTTCATTCACATTCATACACCGTCTCAAACATACTCTACTGTTATTCTGACTCTTCACATTACCCGATTCAAGTATTAGAGTAAATCGATCGTGCCATGTCTTTCTCGGGCGTCCTCGATTTCTTCTTCCATTTACTTTGGCATCATATATTCTTTTCATACTCCTTTCTTCGTTCATTCGCTCTACATGCCCAAACCATCTAAGCGTTCCTTTCTTGATCCTATTCATTACGCTTGATCAGCCTTGCATTCTTTCCGGATATCCACATTTTTAATATGGTCATACGTGGTTTTACCGCACATACGTCTCAGGGTTCTCATTTCCACAGCATTCCGTCTACTTTCATCCTTCTTCTACCAGTTCCATGCCTCACTGCCATACATCAGGGTTGGTATAAGCACTCCGTTGTGAACTGCTAGCTTCGCTTCTTTGGACGATTCCTTATTTGCGCCAACAGCGTTCAGTCCTCCATTAATGGAGTTTTTTTATAGCTGATAAATATTCCATGCCTCACTGCCATACATCAGGGTTGGTATAAGCACTTCATTGTGGACTGCTAGCTTACTAAGATAGGTAACGTACGTTAACATCTCGGGAACGGGAAGGTAACGAACATAAATGTTTACTCGTATACCAGTTTGAGCAATAATTGTTTTTCGATTGATTTTGACATGTTACTCGGAACGCGCATTTGCTGTGATCGAAATGCTGAAATTTAATACACCGCTAAGGTTTCCTCGCATCCTGAAATGTAATGGCGATGTCTCTACGGATAATACCGACGAAAAAAAGTATTACGGGAAATATTATCGTCAAAATATAACGAAAAACTGGTGAAATTCGTCCTCGTTCGAGTGTCGGAGAATTCAGCAATATGGAATGTGTGATATGACGGTCCCACCTGGCAGGGTATACATGTGACATCACTTCGTACAGTACTGCCTCGGTTCACGAAGTAGAAAGGGTAAACCGCGCACCTAACCTCTATCTGACACTGTGTTATCCTCTTATGGCAAAAATATACAAGAGAGAGCGCTGCCGTAGTCAGTTTTGATGAATTTTGCCAGACTAGGCCAGACCTGGGCGTGGCTAGGACTAAGGCTAGGGTATTTATACATCCATTCATAACACAGGTCGACATAATGTTTTTGTTTATTTGTATAACCAATTTTTCACAGTATTGTTATAAATAGAAATACAACATATAACCTAAAAAACCGCTGATTTATGTCCATTTATGTCGCATATGAAAACGTGTGGGCGGAGTCAACGGAGACGCGGGACACGAAGAACGTCCCTACAGTACTTTAGAGCGGTGTGATAATTTGGGAAAATTTGCTGTCTCTTTCTCTCTCATGGTGTACGACGTAGAAACCCAGGAGAAAGTGATTTATGCCATATTCGTATAGGTTGGGTAAAGAATTAGCTTTCTCTCCATATATTGTTAATCCAAGGTGTTATCAATGCAGAGAAAGTACAATGTGTAATCGCGGCTTTTAACATAAATTGCCAGATGTTTGTAATTTTTAAAAATTAATTAACCTTCCCGTATTCGAGATGGCACTCAACGATAGCTTACTTCTTTAGTCTTTAATGGGACCGTAAGCTTCAAAAATACCAGCCTCAATTTTAAGCTATTCTCAATATTTCATGTTATCTTTTACCACTATTTTTTTTTATTTAACTGTTAAAAATAAAGCTGACAACCATAGATATTATATAAATTTAAAAAAAAACTACAATCGCATATAACGCATCCCATGTAACCCGTCTTCCAGAAGTCAAAAACAACCTGAATGTATTTTTTGAATGTTATTGTAAAACCGCCTCTGTCAGCAATAAAACCTAACCTGAAATTAGAGATTTCACTAAGATACTAGCGTCAATTTCGGACACTAATAGTATATGTCATAGATTTACTTAAAATTGTACCAGTCTGAAAATGTCCGTCACAAGGTGAAACCGTTCAGGTCTTAAATAAAAAATAGTGGAATAAAGTTTGGTATTATTAAAATGGAGTTCCACCACTAATTAGCAGTTTCAAAATTAGAAATAATAAAAATTTATCGTACATATCAAAAACAACTCAATCAGACAACTTCTGGTAAACTAGTTGATAATACAGTCCTTGTCTTTATGGTGAGGAACAGCTTATATGGTTATTTTGAAATGCACTGTGCAAAATTGTAAAATTACCTTAAATATTACTGTAAAAAAAATAAACTTATATTAAATAAAAAAATTAAAAAAAAACTCAAATATGACGATAACACTGTCGTGTCATCTTGGGATCAGATGAAAGTTCTCTTATATGGTAACGGTAAGGTTAGCTAACTCTTCTACCCGCCGTACCTCAAGGCTGACATAGATCCCGAGGAAAATAATTTCCGTCCGGGGCTCCTGTGTGGAGTTAATGTTTAAAACAACGCTTATATAAAAAAAATCTAAGCATTTGAAAAACACTGACCAAAAAATATAGCTTTCGGTATTATTTTTCAGAGCGAAAAAATAGCACACATATTCCCGGAATACTAACAAATTATGATTGACCCCGCGACATCTGGGTACGAACCCGATGCTTGGAACCACTCGGCCACAAATTGGCCAATCGATAAATAAAAGCATCATAGCTCGTAAATTGACCGGTTGGTAGCTGAGTGGACAACCGCGTCAGATTCCCACCCGGGCGTCGTGTATTCGATTCCTTTGCTAGCCAAGTCCTCTATCATTGCACAAGAAACTTCTTCCGCTTATTATAATGACGCTAGGAGTTTTTAAAATATTGTCAGGTTATTTGTAACCCGATAATGTTTGCCTTTCTTTTTAAAATAAATAAAAATAGCCCATATAAAAATCAGTCGGTTAAGATGTTCATTATAAAGTAGGTAACAAATATGAATTAACTACCAAACATCACTTCGTTTCTCCGCAGGGGTAGGTAAAGAGGATGGACCGCCATACAACTCTGTCCTGGCACACAGTTCTTGCTACATTCACATTCTTACATCGTCTTATACGCACCCTTCTGTTATTCTGACTCCCGAAATGGCCCCACTCAACTATTTGATCTACTCGATTGTGCCATGTCTTCTTCCTGCGTCTCCGAATTCTTCTACTATTCACTTTCGCGTCATGCATTCTTCTCGCAATTATTTTTTTCGTTCATCCGCTCTACATGCCCAACCATCGAAGCCTGCCCTTCTTTAATCCTATTCCTTGCGCTTACATCAGATTTACATTATTTCCGGATATCCATATTTTCAACAAGGTTACACATGCGCCTCAGAGATATCTTTTTCCTAAGTGCCACACGGGACAATACCTATAAATCAATCACGAAAATACCTTTAGTCGTGAGAATCTTACATTGTGCAACTGTTATGTTTGTTCGTTTTGGCTTCTTTGACCGAGGCGCTGCTGCGTAGAAGACACCCACCTCCGTGATAATAAAGGTTCCGCCCGCCACGGCAAGCCGTACACATTCTCAGTATTAAATTCCGCCCGAATCATGTCGCCGAGGAGAATAGTAAACATACACGTGGGCCACGCCAGTGAAAAAACAGCTTCTAAAAGTTGAACTGAAACAGTTTTTTATAAATTCCCTCAAAATTGAAATACTAGTATATTAAATTTAAAAAAATGTATTTGGAAACCAGCAAAAGTCAACATCTCGGCGAGTATTCAAGGACAGATAGGAGTGAATATGATATCTTATTATAGTGGGAAAGAAACACAGAACCGGCAAATCGTTCCATAGCTAAAGTTGAGTCCTAAAAAGACAAATGCCAAATATCAATCTTGAACAACTTATCTGACATGCGTTTGGCGTGTCTCCCGGCATGCACTGGTGAAAAGGGATCAACGATATGCAGTTCTTCGGTCCATTTTTCATTAAAATAGTGGTAAAATAAACACCTGACGCATCTATACTAGTACTGCATCAAAATATAACTAGCCATTGGAAAAAAACAGCTAGATATCTTCAACTTCCAACGCTTTTGACGAAAATTTACGCTGACATTTGGATTTCAATGGGTACATATTAATGCTTAAAATAACGCAGTCTCCCATTGTTTTAGTTTTAGCGCCAAATAAACAGAAAAGTGTAGGAGTGAATACTTCGTGAACGATATTATGCGTAATTTGGAATGCTCTTTTGGTTGTATACCTCCCTACTAGACGTTTTTGTGGATTTTTCCTATCCGAAACGGCCGATACGTAGCACCTAGCTTCAAGCAAATTTACCGGTGGCAACTAAAATATAGCTGCCACGTTATAAAATAACACTTTCAACGGCACCAACGATCAACTGTTTCAACTCTGCCAACAGGGGATTATTACTATCAAAACCTATATTGTCGCGTCAACATCGGCGTTATTTATAACGGTTATATTCAACAGTTGACAATTGGCAACGATAACGGCAGTGGTATTGTTTGGAATTCTGATCATCGCCCAGTACTAATCTATACTGAAACTTATCACTCTTTGGTTTTTATTTTTATTTTCGTACCTAAAAGTTAAAATCAAACGTACGATTCGAAGGGACTGCGTAGTTACCCTATTTGAACTTGCTTATTAAAGCGTTTTCATGACTTAAATCTAAGTTTTTTGTTGTTGTTAATAATACTTAGAGATAAGTTCATTCATAACATTTCAGTAATCTTTATCTAAGATATAGGGGTGACATTAGAACCTCCCTTTGAAACGGGAGTGTTTGGGGTAAAATGTAAATTGATGGTAAAAAGCATAACTTCAAATTTGGATATTTAAGAAAACGTTTTGTCTAGCTACCAAGACAGTTTGAGAATTAGTTTTAGGATTTGAAAAATTCAGTTGACAGTATTTGGAGATTCTGTTCCTCCGCCGGGTGCTGTGGGCTTCGCACTGTGGACGGGAGGTGAATTTTATGAAGTGTAGGGGAACTTTTTATTAACTCCATTATTCGTGTTTCGAGGTTTGGGTTTTAGGATATTTCTTTATTGCAAGGGCCAATATAAATATCTTGCAAATAACTTTTCATATTGAAGTGTTTGTTTCTTGGTTTTGGTTTAGGACTGCTGCAATAAACAAAAGAATGACATTTTTTCGTGAGGTAACGGCTTCCGATTCGAGACTTCGTTTGGGAAGGTTTGTGTTACAAATTGCCGTAGATTTATTTCCATATTTTTATATCAATGCCACACAAGCGTTTCAGCTGCCGGAGCCATTATAGTATTTTGTGTGGATGAAGGGGAGGGGGCGTAGAAGAGGAAGGTTTAAAAGCCTTGCTATTCAGATCTTGTAACCAAACTCGGCTATTCTAAATGGTGATCTTTCACCAGAATGATTTAGAGAGTGTCCACCACTCTGGATCGTGTCTTAAATAATTTTATATTGTAAGGGCACTACTTTATTTTTATGTTTTTATATCTTGCTACAGAGCAATCCTGATGAGTTATAAAAATTTACTCTAGGACAGAGGAAATTAACATCATATGAGTTAATACAATTATACATAATTTTTATAGAGAAATCAAACTTATAAATTTTAAATTAGAAATAGAAGTAACATTGTTTTAATACCATTTTATTGGATACATACACTAACCGGTTTCGGTTCTACCTGAACCTTCTTCAGGGTCGAATAAAGACGTATTAAATGTAGTATTATGTAAGATGTATTAAATTGATGTTTTAAATTAAATTGAATTTAATACATCTTTTATAATTATTGGTCTTAAAACAAAATTAATTTTATTTCTAATTTAATTACGTCTTACCACAAAGTGAGTGCTTCATATCAAAGTTTATAAATTTTACATAAAACATAGTATAAAATATGAGGTAATTAATATTAATAAAAAATATTCACAAATTAAATTATTAGTAGTAAGAAATAAAACATTTGAGAAGTTACACAATAATAGTTACAGGCCCAAAGTAGTAAATAATAAATTATTATCATATGATACATTGTACCAACCATAAAACTATAACGTTTTCAGCTTGTGTATGTAATGCAATATAAAATATCGTTATGTTCGTCTCCCTCGCTACGATTTACCAGTATGTTCACACCAGGCGACACCTTCTGCCAAGTTCCCATAACTCAAAGAACCGCGTCTTGGCGGTCTATCCGCAGGTGCGACGCACCCCACCTCACCGGGGGCTCAGAGTACGTACGTCCATTAGGGTGGACCGTTGATGTGGAGAGGATTTCTTGTTCGAAATATTGTTCGCACAAGGACTCTTAAAGTTGCGTACACTAACCAGAAAATCCCTAGAGGTGTGATCTATGCCAATATGAAAGAAAACTTTTGTCGCTAATTTACTTTTGATCAATTTCAATCAAAGTAAGATACAATTAAACTTACTTCGGACACAAAAACATGTCCGCTAAACACTTTCATCAGTTTATCTCTTCAGTGCTTGTGGATGGATATTTTTATTTTTCCAATTCAATATTATTGTTGGTTCCTCAGAGCAATAATATACAGGAGGGATAGCTTTTATTTAGAAGTCTTTTTTACATTTTCAGTATTTGATTTTTGAGTATTTTCTTAGATTCTTACCTACATGTTTTTCATTCGTTCCTACCGTATCCAACCATTTCACTACATTTGATTTCTGTATTTAACAACACTGTGTTTGAAACAATTGACAATCAAACAGAAGAGTTTTGTGGGAAAAAACGAGTTTCTCGTTGGTTTTTTCGCTTGTTCGTCGGTTTTCTTGTTTTGATCTCAAAATAATATAAAATAAATGTAGTTTTGTGAATTAAGAAGACTTAAATCAGTATGGTGTATTCGTTTCGTTAACAACATAATTGTTTAAGAAGATTTTCAACTACATCGGTGAGTGAATGGTTTCCCATTTTACCTTTATCCCAATAATCTTTCCACATCCATAATTAGACACTTCCATCGAGTAGTATGGTTAATTGTTTACAGTCCACTATTTTCCAAATTCATCTGAAGTTGAAAACAAATTCGGTATTCTATCGCAGCTTCGGATCGAACACTGATGTAACAGAATTCGTTTTTTTGTTGTTGATGATCCACTCTAATGAACTTATACTGTACTGAATGTAGCCAGGAATAGACCATACGTTCCACGGTGGTTTTTCTGTGTCTAACTGAATTAATATGAAAACTTGGTAAGAAATCAAGGCGAGGCGAGGCGACAGGCGAGAGCAGGTAAATTAAATTAAAAGCGTGGCGTATTAATATTTCATACGATGTCCTTGTATTTGTGTACGTCGAATTTTTTATTTCTCTCTTTTTAACTTTTCCATACCAATATTTCATATGGAAAAACTGTCCGAACTGTTGTACATTCTGTAATTAGGTACATTCTTAGATGTTTTATACAAGGTATTTAGCGAAAATGAATGATAATCGTTAGAAAAATGTATATTTTAAGAGTAGCAGTCAATTTCCTTTTGCTTTATTACTCAGATCTTCGATCGCCCAATATTTGAACTTGTGCGCAGACCTCTCACTGATTAGATTTGATTGAAAATCTAACAAATGGCTTCATTGATATATTTATCACAAATATACAAAAACACACACAGGACGTTGAAAAGATATATTCAGTTCTGTTAGATTTTAATGTGATATTATTTTGATTTCCGCCATCATGTTCATTATTTAAATTCTCTACCTACCCAACCACGACACTTTGTCACCACAATCAAAGATTTGAGATAGTGACCAACAAACCAACGTACACGGTTAATATTCAATACACAAGAACAGGTCGCTTTTACGACTCGTTTTATGTTCAAAAGCTCGGTTGTAGAACGATTTGCCGACCTCTATGTTTCCTCCCTCTTTTGACATGGGCCTCTTTAAGACCCAGGTTCACTCCTTCCATACCCCAAAAATACATTTTCACACAGCATCCCCAAAGATGATATAGGCCCTGAATGAAATTAAAATTAAAAAGTTTGGAGCAGACTAGAAATCATTAAAATCCTCCGGAAAATAAATGAGGTGTTTCATGCATCGTTAGTTCGTTCGTTCAACATTTATTAGTGAATAAATAGGTTTCCCTTTCTTTTATTCTTTTTTTTTTTAATTTCACTTTTCTACAGTTAAAATTAAACATTTTCATCAAGCAATATACTATTCAAAATGTTATCGTTTATAGAACAATATTAAAAAAAAAATTTGAAGCTGGAAACACATTGGGTGTTTCATCTTCCTTTCGGAAATACCACTAATTCATGAGCACCGTTTTATAATTTTTTTTAATAGTGAATACCGCACTAGAGTCCCAACTGCTCCCAACCGTCTAGAGCTAGTGGAACTATGGCATCCCCAATTGGGGTATGTTGTGACGCTGAAGGTAGTGGGGAGGGAAGGAGATGGGGAAAAGGAAGGTCGGGAAGTACCTGGCTATTCAGATCTGGTCGCAAACGGCTAAAGCCATTTCAATCAAGCAACGTTTTGATTGCGAATGGTGGTCTTTCACCAGGGCGATACTTAGATTATGTACCACTCTGGAACGTGCCGCAAATATACGGTATATTATTTATATATTAATTAAGTGCGTTATGACACATGTTAGTTAAATAAAAGTTATTTGCGCAAACTGGGTTCGAACCCGCGACCTTTGGATTCGTAGTCGTGCGTCTTACCACTCCACCATGAAGGCCGTCAATACATAGTAAGACAAATATGCACTTGAAACATTGTGTTTTAATAAAATTACACCATTTTATCCTTAGAGTGCATAGAGTGGTACCTATCCAAAGCAGTGTAGTCAGTTTTTGATGATTTTTGCCGGACTCGGCAGACCTGGGCGTGGCTGGGACTAGGGCTAAGATATTTATGCATCCATTCGTAGCACATGTCGACATAATGTTTTTGTTTATTTGTACAACCACTTTTCACAGTATTGTTATCAACAAAAATATAGCATTTAACCTAGAAAACCGTTTAGTTGTGTCCTGTTTAAGTCGCAAATCAAAACATGTGAACGGAGTCCCCGGAGACGCCGGAGACCAAGATCATCCTTACAGTACATAAAAGCGGTGTGATATTTTTTGTTGTCTCTTTTCTCTCTCATGGCGTATCACGTGAAAACCCGGAGAAAGTGATTTATCGCAAGTTTGTAAAGGTTGAGTAAAAATAATTAGCTCTCTCTCCATACATTGTTACTCCAAGGTTTAATCTAACTATCTTGGTGTTGCCATTTAAAGCAATTTAAATAAAAGCAGCGCTCTCCATTTTCTACGATTACTTGTCAACGCGCTGAAATACGCATTGTTCTTCTTTCAGTTTGCGTAACAGTTCCATTTCATTTTCCATACATTCCTAGGTGCTATAAATTACCAACGTTCACGGTCATAAAGTACTGATTACCTTCAGTACCTGGAGACGAGCCCGAAAAACCCATTGAGAAATTCCCGGAATTCCTGATAATACAATTCATCACGCGCGTGCAAACAACTCGAAGAAAGCTGTTTTTTTCCGACAGGTCATTTGAAAAAATTTAACTTGTAACGTATTACTTTAAAGGTAGGATTTTCCGCCCGAGAGGCGAGGGCGGTGGAGCGTGCATTAAGACAAAATCAGGCGGACACCCAGAAAATTGGATGCTTCGGGAGCCCCAGTCTTACTCACTTCCTGTTTCTCAACCGGAAGCAGTGCGTTAACATAACAGACCCCGGATATGTTGCCTAATTTGTCCATCTGTCGGCTTTGTTTACAAGCGCGATTTGACAAATATTAGATAACTGCAAATGCCTCGATAAATGTTTTGTAATTCGACTGTTAATTTGTTTTGGGAGACAAGATAGCTTCTGGTAATTAGAAAAATATATTTTTTTAGTTTTATTCATTTTATATTAGTTACTTTGTATGTTTAAGTTTACAAGTAGCTAATTATTTCATTTTCTTCTTAACTTTATAATATTTGAACTTATATGCTACTTATTGTTTTGATTTAAATACATTTTAAAATATTTTTTGCATGCTAATTTGAATTTATTGATAGGCATAATTTTGATGTTTTTCTGGAAGTCTAATTTCTTTGCATGCCCTTATATTATATTTGTGAATATCAACATTGTAGATAATTTTGTCAGAAAAATATTTTGGTAACAAGTTGTTCTTGATTTTATGTACAAACATCAATGTGTTTAATGTTAGCATCTGTTTAACTGTTAGCCGATTAAGTTCCTGTTTTAGACATTTTAGTTACTTTTGAGTATCTATTTTGCCTAAGTATAATTTTCATTGCTCTATTTTGGAGAATTTGAAACCTGTTTTATTTTTGTCGTTACACAAGAAAAGAATCGTTGAACAGTAATAAAAATGTGGAGCAATAATGGCGTTTTATATTGTAATTGCGGTTTTTCGGCAAATATTTTGACGAATTCTTTTCCAAAAAGAGATTTTCTTTTGTGTATACTCAGCATGCTTGTTAAAGGTTTGACTGTTTCTGAGAAAATTTCAATTACGTTTTGCATTGTGAAAAAATTTACCAATCTTAACCATAAAGCAGAAACTCTGTGTTCTGAAGTAGCAACATCTCTCGAACGGTTAGTTATGGTATCGTGAAATTTGCACACTTATCATTTAAAACGTTGCTTGTGCAATGATCGAGGACTTAGCAATACCTAGTTAAGCTTAGCAGATACCATTTACTGACTGCAAATTTATTTGGCGGTTAATTAAACAAAGTCAGTCATTGATTCTCTCGACAGATGGTGTTTGAAATGCAGATTCGACGAATACGTCATCAGAACAGTCGTATCTCAAAGATCTTTCTGTCAACAGCCGTTATGGTTTATTGTTCTTTACGTTCGGCAGGCCTGGTGCACCTCCTTTCAACTCAAACGACTTAAAACTGAAAGCTACATGTTTCCAAAGAAGAACCTACCACACGTTTTGCCATATTACTAAATCTAAGTGATCTGCCTTACGGTTGCAATTTGAAATGAACTTCTAACTATTTGTTAATGTTAAGTTAGATCACATTATGGTGTGCTTCAATATACAAACTTTAACATGCATTTAGTTCATACCAAAATAATACCTCGTATTCCATCCATAGGACAAAACTGATTTTTCAGTGTATTCTGATGCAAAATTAAAAATATACATAGCCTGGCCAAATCTAGTGATCTAATTTTTTTAACTTAGAGTAATTCCTTATAAATACTTAAAACCAGTTATTTCTCCCGATTATCACCATTTATATAAAAAACATCCCCATGATTAAAAGCTAATATTATTGTAAATTAGAAATTAAGATAAATATTTTTTTATAACGGTTAAATTATTTGGCATACAATTTTTTATGTGATAAATATCAGATTTTTAGTTTTTTGAATCCCTTGTAAAATTTTTACTATGTGGGATACAAAGTATTGTTTTGTCTTGAGCTATATGTACGAGTATACACATTAATGTATATAGCAGTTTCATTAATTTCTGCTAGAATTTCGCTATGTAGTTGGAGGCCCCAGATATTTTTGTATACTTGATTTTTTTCTTACTGGCAAAGAGTTTTGCATTTTTCGTCACGTGCCCGTCCATCTCACAAATAATATCAAATTTAATTAAATGTGAAAATCACAGTCTCCAGAAGCTCGACGAAATTCGCCCCCTAGAATTTGCGGCTCAAGGCAGCTGCCTAGGTTGCCTAGGCCTGAGTAGGGTCACGGTGTCAGGCGAAGCTAGATATGTTGGCGAGGAAACTGCATGCGGGGCCTCAACACAGAGGAATCGGGTCGATCAACGATTGGATTCCTCGTCCCATGTATGCATCTCACTGCACCTATTTCCCTGTAAACAGCCAGGATTCCGTACGCTTCGATAAACGTGAGTTCATGTCATTTACAGATACGAGCCCAAGAGATAATGGATCCCACTTAATGGGTTTTTTAACTGTGTCTGAAAACCTATGGTAAAAACAGTTTTAACTTTTATTACTCGTATGAAACAACAAGCTATGAGATTTCTCGAAAAATATCGTTTTGAGGTATTTAACAAATTATCCATTGGAGATAATCTGAAGCGAATCAAATTATTAAGACATTCGAAGAAAGGGGTTTGTATAATTTGTACTTTTTGTGAGAAAAGGGTGGAATCTATACCACTACATCGCTGAAGCCGCTCTGTGCTCTTTATTACGTAATAATTGAATGCTCATTTTGGTTATATCGTTGCTGGAAATGCAAAAGGACTTAAGCGACACTATGGTCAAAAATGAGTTAAATATGCAGTTTTGATCAGTTCTCATTTCTACGTCAAATACTTTGACTCTCGTTTAGTTGCCCTTCAGTCAAAATATATTTATCATTTGGAAGAAGGCTTGACTCGTGCGACACAAGTTTTAGACTTTGTTTAGCTTTTTGTCGCTTCAGGTAGCTCAGTGAGAGGATTGAGTCACTTGAGTTTTTTTTTCGAAATTCACCAGGTACTGAAGATTTATGATTTTATTGTAAAACAAAATAAAACTTTAGAGCGCCCCGGTGTAAACTTTCCAAAATGGCGCTTCAGCCTTTTTGCTTTTCCGGTGACGATATTTCCATTTTCCTTGTACAGAATAAAACGTATCACGCTCAGCACATTGAACAGTATAGCCACCGACTTTTTTTCTCTCGGAAACCTCGTTTGGAAGAGTAAAGGTTTTTTAAATATTGTAGAACACTTAATAGGTAATTTTAACATTTTTTTTAGTGTGTTAATTTGATAAAATGTAAATTAGTGTTATTATGATGGCTATGGTAGAAGTGAAGTAATACGAGGTTCAAGATTTTATATAAATTAATATAACGATTATAAAATATAGATATAACTGTAAAAGTAAGTTTCTGACGTCCGGTACAATATTTATTACACAATTATATAAGTTTTAGGGAATAGTCAAATTGTTTTCTCTCCTAAATTAGGACTTAACTGATTCAGTGTTCAGAAGGGCAATCGGGAGCTGAAACAAAAAAGAGAAAGTTATTTCATGAAATCTGGAGAAACTGAAGAAAACTTCAACAATTTAGCGAGGACTTCAGTTTCAAACTTTCCCGGAAGTACTGTATTTCAGATTCAAATTTCGAAATTAATTACACAAGAGAAACGGAAACGGATTTTAATTGAGAATGAACCTTAATTGGCAGTTTTATTTTCAAATCTGGTATGACACACAGGCTTTTTAAAAAGAAAAGGAAAGTTTCAATATATTCCTCTAGCTTACTTTTAGAAAAGCTTAGATAAAATTTTAATAAATTTTTCCTCGAAATTTCGGCACTCTACATTTTTGAATGTGACTAATTATTATTTTGTTTAGAAAGTTGACGAAGATTTTGAATAAATTAATAATTAAAAGTTTCGCGGAATTATTTGAGGGATTTATTCTTAAACGTGACATAACTCGACAAAGAAGTATTTTTAAATGATTGCTCATTTCTCAATTCAGAATTATTGCTGATTACTGAATTCAAAATGTTTCGCGAAACTTCCTAGCTCGTGATGAAAATGACAAATTAATCCGGCAGTACCGAATCGGCGATGTTTGTCTTTGAATATTTTATTTTTTTGTGAAACCTCAAAAGAGTTCTTATGTCCGTAGGTACTGAGTACATCTGGGGAACTGTGTTGGTACCCGGTTGGGCCACATTATGGGGAGGGTTTAGGAATAGGCTATTCATTAGGTAGGGATATGTTGGTTTTATTGTTGAGAAGAATCAGAGTAAATGAGGTTGGTGAAAGCGTAATGAATACGATTATAGATGGGACGCTTAGATGGTTTAGATCATAGGTTCTCAACGGGGCGTATTATTGTTGAGAAGAATCCAGAGAAAATTATGGGGCGTTGGAAAAATGGAACGGTCGATATCCTTTGTTCGTTTTTCGTTTTTTTGAGGAACCGGTTCATGGTTTAGATCATAGGTTCTCAAAAAACGAAACCGGTTCCAAAAAGAACTAGATAAATAACCGGTTCCTCGGTGGTCACCGGTAACTGGAACCGCGAACGCGACAGATGGTAAGTAAAAAAATGGGTGGGGGGACTCTAGAAAAAGTATATATTCTCAAAGTGGGCGATGGGCAAAGAAGGTTGAGAATCTATGGTTTAGATATAAACAGCGAGTGAAAGAAAGGAGCGGAAAGGAATGTCAGACGAATAAGATGTACCTGGAATAACAAAGTAGGTAATATAAAATCACAGAATGTGAATGTGAAATGCGTATGTGGCATTTGAATTTTGCACTGAATGCTGTGGAATCTGAGAATCCCTGGGACGTATGCGCTTAAAACCACGTATGACCGTGTTAAAAATTTGGATATCCGGAAATAATGTAAGGCTGATGTAAGCGTAATGAATAGGATAAAAAAGGACGCATGGATGGTTTGGGCATGTAGAGCGAGTGAACTAAGAAAGGAGTGTGAAAAGAATATGATGCGGAAATGAACGGTTGAAGAAGATGGAGATGCCCGAGGAAGACATGGCACTATCAAGTGGATCAAATACTTAAATCGGGCTATGTGAAGAGTCAGAATAACAGAAGAGTATGTATGAGACGATGAATGAATGTGAATGAAGCAAGGAATGTGTGCCAAGATAGACTTGTATGGCGGAAACGGCGTGATGGTTAGTTAATTAGTTTTAGTTCGTTATACTTTTTTCAGTGATAGAAGAAATGCAATCAATTGCATAGCTATTAACTAAAATTCATTTTTATAATATTATTATTTGCCCTCGTGCCCAAATTCTTGGTCTACTGCCACCTGCTTAAACTTTTCATAGCCGCATCATTTGTTAATAATGAAATATGTAAATTCCAATAATTATCCATCACTTCGTATTTAAATCTGAGTTGAGTGCTTTAACTTTTTAAAGGTAACATCAACTCAGATCGAAACAAGTTTTAACTTATTACAATCATCTCATATTTAAGTCTAAAAGTATTTTAAAGTATATTTATTGCATTTTTAAGTACAGTTTTCTTTTTTTTTCTCTTTTAAGAGTACCCACAATTAGCCAACTATTATTTTTTCTAAAGACTGATAATACAGATTACGAATAACCTGAAAATATTTGAAAAACTCCTAGTACCATCTGTCGGATTTCAAAATGATAATTTGATAGGTTCTTACCTTCCTGTTTTTCATCCAGTTTCTACCAATCCCGCCATTTCGCTTTTTGATTTTCTCACTCTACAACACTGTATTCTAAAACGATTAACAATCGAAACAGAAGAAACTTTTGTGAAAAAACGTATTCGTTCGTTGGTGTCTCGCTTGGTCGTCGTTTTGTTGTTGTTCTTCAAGTAAAATTAAATAAAGTGTTGTGATTCGTTGTGTGAAAGAAGAATCAAGAACTCTCACTTCAACAAAATCGGTGAGTGAATGGTTTCCCGTTTTCTTTTCATCCAAATAATATATCCACATCCATAATTAGACACTTCCATCAAATAGTATATTTTATCGTTTACAGTCCACTATTTTCCAAATTCATCTGAATCTGAAAACACATTCGGTGTTTTATTGCAGTTTCAGAACCAACAACCATCATTATAATGGGAAAATGTTGCTGTGTAAAGTTGGAAGGCTTTGCTAACAGAGGAATTGAACCCAGGAAACGCAACGTTTGGATGGAAAACCGACATCTTTGTCGACTCAGCCACTAACCGGTCTACTATGAGTTATAACTTGGTGAAGCTGTTCCTATTGACGAATGAACATCATACCACATTTGTTATTATACAAAAAGATGCGTCGCAATGGTTTGTAGGTATTTTTGGATTTTAAAAAATGCCGTGAAGCTCTCCGTTAAAAGTGTATACAGTTCCCAAGCTTAGATACAGCTTTTTCCAAATGTTGACCAAATTGTATATTGTCGACCTAGTCATTGGCCAGTAGCCTGTAGCCTTTAGCCACGTACAAATCGTTAAGCTACGATGTTTATTTTATAGGCTTTTCCCCACAGTCTAGGTAAGGCCCTGCGGCCTGTACTGCCTTTCTCCATAAACCAGAGCTGTCTAATGCGGGGTTGCAATCCGAGGGCCGCTTAAAAAAAGTGAGTGCCGTGTGGGAAAATTAAAAATATTTAGAATCGGAATGTTGACCAGACCTGAATATCTAGATACTTCTAACCGACCTCTTTCTCTTCTCCTTCCTCCAGCATCACAACATTCCTCCGATCAGGGAATACCTAAAGTCCGAGCAGTTGGAACAACTTGGAACTTCTGTCGTATTCACACAAAGTTTAATTTAAATTACTTAAGACATGGCACGATCAAGTGAAACAAAAACTCAAATCGGGCCATGTGAAGAGTCAGAATAACAGAAGAGTATGATTGAGATGATGTATGAATGTGAATAAAGCAAGGAGTGTGTGCCAAAATAGAGTTGTTTGGCGGTCCGTCTTCTCTCCCCACCCCTGCGGGGAATCGGCGTGATGGTTAGTTAGTTACTTAGAGGGTGCTTTCAAAATACGTATTAAAATAATTTCAAAATACGTAATAAATTAACGTCTGTCTCGACACAGGATTATCGTAGTGAGACCAAACCAATATTTTTTTTATATTTTAAAAAGAATAAAAAAAATTAAAAATAACAACATAAAAAAGTTCTGAAGAAAAAAGAGAAAGTGAGAATCTTCTTCTTCTTTTGGTGCCTCCAAATCAGAGGTGGGCTATAATCAGGGCAATCTTCAAGCTGTAACCTGTATGCTTGTACCAGTTACGTTGATTTCGAAGCCAGGACGAAATCAAACCATAATCAAACCGTAGAAAATCGAACAGCGGGCTGGGTTTTAAATACCCCTGCTACAAAATGTAGCGCGGACAACTCCCTTAAAGCCGAAAGTATCAAATTTATCGATAAAGACTTACTCGGTGACCCGGAGATACTATTACCAATTTATTATTAACCCCATAATGACAGTCTGTAAGCGCTGAATGTATCGAGCGAGAGGAGCCGACTTTCAGTTGCGCCCTAAAATAAATACAATTCTATCTCTTTTTTACCTTTGGGGATGTTGGATTTAAAAGTGGTAATTTGTTGGGTTCTTACCTTCATGTTTTTCATCCAGTTCTCACCTATTTAACCGTTTCGCTATTTTTAAAATATTTTTATTTGATTTTTTGTTACATAAATTTTTAGAAAAAAACAGAAAAAAAAAGATTACAAAAAATAAAAACATTAATTATAAAGAAAGAAACATATTATAAAGCATAAATAAAAGAAAATAACAAAATAAGGGAAAACAATGTAGACATAAAAAAACCCACATAGGCAAAAAATAAAACATGGGTTTAACAATATAAATCAATTATAGGCTCTCTATGGCAACAATATAAATAGATAAACAGTATATAATTACAATAAAAAAAATAAAAGAGTAAAAATAATTAGAAAAACAAATAATTTTTGTATTCAACACTGTGTGTTTTCACGCTAGTTTTTTTTTTCTTTTTCGACAGATGGTTGTTTTTATCCAAATAATATGATAAGTTAAGTGTGGTGTTTTGTTATGATTCGTTTCGTTAATAATACAACGGTGTAAAAATAATCAAGAACTTCAACATCAACTACATCGGTGAGTGAATGGTTTTCCATTTTCCCTTCATTCCAATAATCTTTCCACAGGCCACAATTAGAAAATTCCATCAAGTAGTATAGTTTATCGTTTACAGTCCATTATTTTCCAAATTAATCTGAATATGAAAACACATTCGGTGTTATATCGCAGTTTCGAATCCAACAGGGGATGTTTCATATAGCCTTAGAGGGTAGCTCTCAGCCTCTCTATTGAGATCGACCTACCGTGCTATGATCCATTCACAACAATTTATATATGTTTTCGGCATCTGGGGATTTGCCATTAAAAAACAGAAGTAATTCAAAACGGGGACCGACAACATATCATTTCCTCAGCACATTATTCTAGACACCAACCATTGTTTTAATATAATATTTGTTATAATATTTGGATAATTTGTATAGCGCCGTTTTTGTGAAAAATCACTTCAAGTTTTACCCCCCCTGTTTCTCTATTTTGTTATATTTCAAAAAAGAGCCACCTGTCAAAACCAAACTCTTTTTTTTTGCCACACTTTAAAAATAAGAACCGCGAAGATAAATCCCACAATAATGTATTTACTCTGATTTCTACCAAAAGGAAAACATTATTGTGAATTGGAGTGAAGGGAACAGGATAAGGTAATATTTGTTGTTGTTGAAACGCGCATACAACATTTCAGAAAGTAGTTCTCAACCTTCTTCTACCTTATCTCCTTCCCTTCACACTATTTTCAACCCACAACACACTTCACTTGGGGATGCCAAAGTCCCACTGGCTTCTGGTGATCGGGACTCTTGTGCGGTATTCGCAAAAAAAAAACATATTAATTTACACGGTACAAGCGTTGAGTTGATAATATGTCTCCGCTGTAGTCATACTAAAAATATTGCCAGTACCTAAAATATTTCGTAGTATGGACCCATGTAGGTGATTTTTACAAAAAAACGGCGCTATACAAATTATCCAAATATTATTATTATGTACAATTATTGAACTAGACAGAATCACGTTTTGGCAAAAAGATTTTTTCCTACATGTTATTTTCTAAGTAACCTTCCGGGTATGTATGATTCTGTATATTATCTCTGTTTATAACATAAAATAAGTATCAATATGTCAGATATTATTTATAGTTAAAAGATGGACCCTATGAATCAAGACTTGTACAGTACCCTGAAAGGTGATTTTTCACAAAAAACGGCGCTATACAAATTATCCAAAGATTGTTGTTATTATTTGAACTGTAGTAACAAGATAAATTAAGAATACATATAATGATAAATTTGTATGATGATCATTATCTATTTTAAAAGTTACTGTCATTTTATTGCTACGCGAAACTCAACGGAAATAAACGTGTGATGCCTGCCATTTATTGATCCCTTAGTGCAGAAGCGAGCTTCCTCCACCGTACGGCCATAATGCACTACTAGGAGAGCACTTTCCGGAACCGGTGACCGAAATTTAATTGCTCACGAATTAACCTAAAATCTTGCGGAGCGATTGTGGAGAATGCAATCCTGATATTTCGGACACGTGTACGTAGTTTTAATAGGGACCGGTTACTTCTTTAAATAACCTCGTTTGAAAGTATCGAGGTTTTGTTTAAATGAAACCCTTTACGTGCAAGAATTTGGTAATCAAAATTTTCTTCTTTTCATTTAACTCAGCTATGGAAAGTTCGTACCAAAAAGTTGATTCATGTTTTTTTCTGAAAAAAATATTTCAGGAACACGATCATTATTTTCAGGCATGGCTGCATACAACATCAGTGGCGGATTGAACAATAAGCTTTTATCAGATATTACGCATCGAGAATTCTGAATTACTTTTCAGGCGCTCAACCCAGGCTCAAACCCTTTTGCAGGAAATGTTTTTTTGGAAAATATGTCTGAAGAAAAACTCCAAATATGCATAAGTAATATCGAGTGAAAATATTAAATGAAATATATAAAAGTGTTCAACCCTGTTGTTGTACTGAGCGAATGTCTCGACGCACATAAAGCAGAAGTTAAAACGAAATGTTAATAGAAAAAAAAATTAAAAGGAAGAATTCAAATAGAAAATATAGAACAGTTTTACTCTGCGAGGTGGACTCGCGGAGTTTAGTGGTAATAAATATTTTTGAGAATGTTCAAACGACATCCAAAGTGAAAGTGTGAATACCACATAAGAGTGTCAACTTTCCGGAGCCAGTGGGACTATGGCATCTGAAAAATTGTGGCATAAACTCATGAAGTTATCTTTATAACAATAATAACAATACAAATAATAGTTCACCCTCAAGTACGCTTCACACTAAATTGTTAAACATTATATTTAACAAGAAAATAATATATAAACAGATCTGTATGTATATCCTTCCCCTCCTCACTCTCCGTCGGCCTAACAAAATATCCCGATTAAGAATAGCATAGTCTCACTGGCTTCCGACAGTTGGGACTCTAATGCGGTAATTAGTATTAAAACAAAACAGAGCGCTTTGAAAATTTTGTCAAACTAGTCAAAAAAATATTCGTTGATAAAATAATCAAGGAAAAGAAAAAAATAATTGCAATATATTATACCTAGTGTTATGTTAATTTGCTTTGAAATTTGAAATAAATTTAGGTTGGTGTGTTACCGGTCATGGCGTCAAATGTGACGGTGTCAAATGTGACGCTGTCAAATATGACGGCTGTAAATATGATGGCGTAATATGTGACGCTGTCAAATGTGACGATGTGTACTGTGACGGCGTCAACCATGACGGCGTCAAATGTGACGGCGTCAAATGTGACGATGTTAACTATGACGCCATCAACTGTGACGATGTCAAATGTGAAGATGTCAACTGTGACGGCGTCAACTGTGACGGCGTCAAATGTTACTGCGTAAAATGTGACGGCGTAAAATGTGACGGCGTCAAATGTGACGGCGTCAAATGTGAGGTTGTTGAATGTGACAAAAGTTTGAAACATACCAACCTTTTTCGTGCAAACTTTTAGTACGGACTACTTAAGAAGAGCTATTTTGTTGATAGCAGTATTAAACCTGAACTTACAAAATAAAGTTAACTAACAAAGTAAATATAAACTTACTAATTTAATAAAAATATTTTGTTTAATTAATTTTTACTTTGCATTCATAGTTGGGAGACAGGTTTGTTGTTTAAAACATACACAACCCGCGCAACACTCGTCACACCACCGCTTTATAAATATTTTTAAAATCATTTTGAATTTTAAATAATGAAAGCATTTTGTGAATATTGAATTAATCAAAGCGTTAACATTTTGTTTTCTATTCAGTAATGTGTCAAATTCAATTGCTAGCAAAATGAATACGCTTCATGCGCCAATGCATATATTTATGAATTCAGTTTTTGTTAACAGAATTTATTTACTTTGTTTATTTCCCGTGCATGCGTACCTTGAATTTATTAAAGTTCAATTCAATTCAAAACCCTGGTGAGAAACAGTTTCACCATCTGATTATTTCTCAATATATTATACCATCTTCACGTTAACATTTTTTTCATTGACAAGAATGGTAAAATATTCTGTCTATATTTATTTCCTAAATATATTACCTATAAACTCAAACTGGCCATTAAAATTTTAAGCTATAACTACTCGATGAAATGATTAAACGTATTGAAACTTTCAAATCCTAGAATTATTTTCGTTTTGATTTTTATTTTTAAATTGGTATTATGGAGAGGCTTCATTTACTAAACTCATTATCGTGAGGAAAAAAGTGCCATTTTTTTCCTCACGGTGTATCAGTGAGTCGGAATTCAATACATTACCAAATTTGATTTACTGAACCTTGTTGCCTTTCATATACCAATGAGAACGACTCGATCCGAGATTCTATTTAGTTGTAACAATAATATCAGGACTGAGTCTTTCATATACTCGCTTGAACCTAGATTTGTATATAGTTGTAATGTACATACAAGAAAGCTATAAAATCATATATCTTATATCTTCAATCAATATTAATTTATTGTAATCAAACAAATACAAAAATACTTATGTTTCCTACTCATTTTTACTTTTCGTATGAGCAAATAATTTATATATATTGTATATATAAAAAAAGTGGTTAAAAACAAAGTATATATGTTCTATTTATAAATAATTTATAATTGCATAAATGTTAAATGTACTTTTATATTCAAAAACTCAAACGATGACTAGGTAAACAATTGTGGGGAATGTTGTGGCTGAAAGAGGTGCGCAGGGGAAGAAGATAGGGAAGATGAAGGTTAGGAAGTACTTTTAAATTCATTGTTAGTAGCTGAGTTTACAAATGTATCCGGTTTCCAACCAGGTGTAGTGGGTTTATTTCATGTGCTAGCCAAGTCCTACATCATTGGTCAAGTGACATTTTCGTTTTCTACTATGGCAGTAGGCGTTTTAAAATATTGTAAGGTTATTCGTAACCCGGGAATGTCTGTTTAAAAAAAAAATTACAATGAACTATAATACTATGCCCCGAGAGCAAAAATGGCGAGAATACGTTTTTTTTAAATTAATGAAAAATATCAATTGTTTCCAAGTTATTTTTTTCTTTTTAATGGAAAAAGTACTTTTGCAGGCTCTGTAGATTGTACGCTCTGGCTATTCGGCTACTATATTGACTGACAATATTATATGACGCTCGCGACTACGAATACAGAGGTCGCGGGTTTTAACCCGGCGTGCGCGAATGAATTTAATTTAATAAATATGTGCCATAACACATTTGATTCATATAAAAAATAATGTATAGTATGTATATTTACGGTACGTTCCAGAGTGGTAGATATTCCAAGTATCGCCCCGGTGAAAGACCTCCATTCAGAATCGAAACTTTGCTTGAAATGGCTTTAGCCGTGTTTGTCGACCAGATCTAAATAGCCAGGTACTAGCCAACCTTCCTCTTCCCCACCTCATTCCCTTCTCCACTTATTTCAGCCTCACAACATACCTCAATTAGGAATGCCACCGTTCTACTGGCTCTAAAAGGTCGGGAGCAGTTGGGACTCTTTTGCGGTTTTATAAAAAATCAAAATAAATCACGTCTGGTTCTAATCACGGCTGCCGCCATTTAAAGTAACTTTTCGATTTGAAATGGCGGTCTATAACCAGGGCGATACTGAAAGTACAATATTCTGAGTATAAAAAATTGCTTTGTGTGATTTTCACAAAGTAGTTGAGTTTTAAATATAAATCTTTCTTTAATATTCTTAAATTCCTTCTTTCTGATGTCGCCTTTTGCAGCCCTATATCATATTCCTATCTCCGAGAAACAATCTTTCGGGAATACGTCGTTCCTCAGGATTTTAATAACGTCTTTGCACACTTTGCGCTGCCTTCGGATGGCATTCTAAGCCCGGCCGTATTCTAATGTCATTGGCAAAGGAATAACAGGTTGATACATTGTAACCAGAGTTTTCTGTAAAAATAACTGTGATGTAAAAAACACATTCGAAGATATGCATAGGGAGTATATTAGGCATCTGTCGAGGGGTACAGTCCAATGCTTGGTTTAGTGTACACGCTTTCATGCTTTTTGATGAAACAGAATAAACTATACTAATTCCTATATACAATCAATATAATTAATATAAACTATATTAATTCCCATATATAATTAATATAAGACGCTTCACGCGTCGCTTGAGGTCGTATACAATATCTAGACAAATTGCATAAATAAGTGCAAAAATGCCCTCGTGTGTGATGGGAAACAGCGCCGGAACCATCATACGTTCAAATTGTGTAAAAAACATAGGCACCATCTCCGAAGGGGCGCCTTGAAAATAAAGATCTCAATTAAATTTACTTGAAATATTCCCTAAATCTCATCAAAATTTCCCCAAATTATTTAAAAATTACCCACATCATGGGATAATTATGTTTTTTATTGCACTGGCAGCATCGCTGTGCATTGCACGACTAGCGAAAAAGTATGGAGAGAAAATTTTTGTCAGGGAATTTTTTGCGTATTGCATAGTGGTGAATTTCGATCATTGGTCACAACCGACAATTTCGATCATTGGTCACCCCTGACAATTTCGATCATTGGTCACCCCTGACAATTTCGGTCATTAGTCACCCCTGACAATTTTGATCATTGGTCCCCCCTGACAATTTCGATTATTGGTCACCTCTGACAATTTCGATCATTGGTCACCCCTGACAATTTCGATTATTGATCACCTCTGACAATTTCGATCATTGGTCGCCCCGACAATTTCGATCATTTGTCACCCCTGACAATTTCGATCACTGTACACCCTTGACAATTTCGATCATTGGTCACCTACGACAATTTCGATCATTAGTCACCCCTGGCAATTTCGATCATTGGTCACCCCTGACAATTTCGGTCATTAGTCACCCCTGACAATTTTGATCATTGGTCCCCCTGACAATTTCGATCATTGGTCACCTCTGACAATTTCGATCATTGGTCACCCCCGACAATTTCGATTATTGATCACCTCTGACAATTTCGATCATTGGTCACCCCTGACAATTTCGGTCATTAGTCACCCCTGACAATTTTGATCATTGGTCCCCCTGACAATTTCGATCATTGGTCACCTCTGACAATTTCGATCATTGGTCACCCCCGACAATTTCGATTATTGATCACCTCTGACAATTTCGATCATTGGTCGCCCCCGACAATTTCGATTATTTGTCACCCCTGACAATTTCGATCATTGTACACCCTTGACAATTTCGATCATTGGTCACCTTCGACAATTTCGATCATTGGTCACCCCTGGCAATTTCGATCATTGGTCACCCCTGACAATTTCGATCATTAGTCACATTGTGAACTCTTGTATTTATATTGAAAGACTCCCATTGGTTATTTTTCTTTTCTTTCTTGGTTCGTATTTTGTGCAGAGTTTGCCGAAGCTACCAGAAGTAATTTGCCACTATTCTTTGAAAATACTTTATTTAACTATTCATTAGATACACGGTATCGTCTTCGAATCTTATGTTATTTCTCGGCCTTGTTATACAACGTGTTTTAGCAGTGATTAATTACTCACGATGTTATAAAAAAATCGTTTTCAAGTTCTTCAAACAGAGCAATTCAACTTTCCAAGATTTGAAAAAAAAAGAGTTTTGTTTGAAAGTTGTCGACACTTGAATTACGATCGCAGCTTTGTGATAAATCAAATTAATGTATGTCGAGTCATCGCTAACTTCTCGTGATAAACGATCGATCTATCGTAATCAGTCATATATCCTTTCTGTAAAACCTCTGTGTGTGTGAATATCTTTTTTTGTATTTACGATGTTTGTGTAATTAATCTCTACTCTTATAAATATCTTTATAATGTATTTACTCGTTTGTTCTCCTTTATTTTTTTACTCCCTGTTAAAATTTGAATTTATTATTTTATGATTTTGTCCTTCCCGGGATTATTTTTTTCAAATCCTTGGGGATAACATACATAAAAAGTTTTTTTTGTTTTATTTTATAATTTTAATAAAGTAAATAAATAACATGCTACGACCACAGTATTTTTTCGATAAGGTTTAGACCGACCAAGTATTATATCGTCGCCTTTAAAAGCAAAAGGGCTTAAGCGACACTTTGGTCAAAAATGAGTTAAATATAATGTTTGGATCAATTTATTTTTCTGCATCATGCATAATGCTCTGACTCTCGTTTGATTCTGAAACCTTTGTGGCCCTTCAGACCTCTAAAATATATTTACCATTTCAGAAGAAGGCTTGACTCAAGCGACACAAGTTTGGGACTTATTTTTAGCTTTTTGTCGCTTCAGGTAACTCAGTGAAAACATTGGGTTACCTGAGTTAACTTTTTTTTCAAAATCCGACCAGACCTATGAATTTTATTGAAAAACAATAAAAACTTTTAAGTGCTCTGGTGTAAACTTCCCAAAATGGCGCTTCAATCCTTTTGCCTTTCCGGCATAGATATTCTTACTCTCCTGATTATAATATTAAGAATTAGGCTCAATTTAAACGGGCTTTCAAAATAAAATTATTTAAAAAATCCTGCTCTTATAAATCCCAAATTCTTTTCAATTTGTTATAAGTCAAGTTTCCAGTAATTGCTTGGTTTCGGTTGCCTTTTGTTGAACTGTTTTATGTATATTACCCAATCAGAAACTTATTTTGTTTATTGCTGAACCTAAGCTGACTCCTGTTTTTCTTATATTTTATTGTTGTTATTCTGTTTTATTCTATTTTTCATGTGTTCTGTTCTCATTGCTTTGATTATTACTAGTAGAAGACGTTTTCCACCTCTTCCAGGCTCATATTATTTGACAGTTTGACACCATTACTGCTTCATTCACATTTGTAAATAATGTTTATATGCATATCTATTGTATAATACCTGTATACTTATGCAAAATATTGCCTTAATCTTACATTTATATTGCATGATTGGACTAGGATTAATATTTTTGCTGTGTGATTATTTTTAACTTTATTTTATCATCTACGTAAGGAGCACTGTGGGAGTCATTTTAAGACCATGACCTCTGAATGGGGTCACACAATCTTTATTCTTAAGATTATTCTGGTAGAGCGCACTTGGGGTGAAGTATCAAAAACTACGCTATAGAGATACGACGTTATTAATATTATTATAGCATTCAAAAAAATCTTGGAAAATAGGATTACACTCTTTGCAAAAAATAATTCGGAATTTTTCTTAGAATAACGTGAATTATCATTTCCTTAAGTTTGGTCGTATCATCCGGAAACGCTTTATATCATTAGTTGGACCCTTGGAGTGAAAATATACACGGAGGGAAAGCTTCATATTTTTACCCAACCAATGCGAATTTGCGATAAATCACGTTTTTAAGGCGTATACCATGAGAGAGGAAGAGACAAGAAAAGTCTTCATATAATATTGCAGTACTTTAGAATTTTGACATTTTTAATGATATAAAGACATAAGATCAACAAAAAGCTTCTTCGTTTCTTCTAGCTTTCTTCTTCTGTTATTGGTGTTTGTGATATTTTGACTTTATAAACCATTTTAACGGTGTATTGGTATTGTTTTGTTTAACGTGTTTAAATAGGTTTATTAAAAATGACCGAATTCCATGTGGACGGTAACTAACAGGCTACCCAACATCCTTCAACATATCTTTGTCTCTTTCTATCGAGTCAGTATAAAATCTACAATACTGAATACACTGTTTCGCAGAGGTACCTCTCCATGTATATTCCTACTTCAAAGTCGTACCAATTTATTACGGTTTATGAGTTGGAGGCACCACACCTGTGCGTAATGCTGAAGTGATGGCTAATTATCATAGCTGTGGCCGCCTCCAGTATTAACGGAGAGGAGACAAGACTTGAGAGGAGAGTTCTTGAGTACCCTGTCAGCCACATAAAGGCTAATGAATACATCCAAGCCGACCAAACTCCAGCTAACTCGACGTGGGTAGCGCGGCGGAGGAAACAGGGTCCAGGGATCAGCGGCTCAGAGCAATGCATGAACAATGCAGGCGGGAATCAGCGGGCTGCCCCAAGAGACCGGGCCAGGAAATTGGCTCTATCTTACGTTAACAAGTTGCTGGAACGACCTGATATTTTGTTGATGCATGCCGCGTCTTTTGGGAACAGTTCATGCATTGTACACCAACCAATATGGCATGTGATGGCTCCCGGATCGTAGGGGCACAAGTGGGGGGAAAAGTATTTTAATTATCTAAACTAACTAACTAACCATCACGCCGTTTCCTCGCAGGGGTAGGCAGAGAGGACGGACCGCCATACAACTCTTGTCTTGGCACACACTTCTTGCTTCATTTACATTCACACATCGTCTCATACATACTCTTCTGTTATTCTGACTCTTCACATGACCCAAATTAATTTAACTATCTAAAGAAACAATATTAGCAATATTGACCGGTTAGTAGCTGAGTGGACAAACGCGTCGGATTCCCATCCGGGTGTCGTGGCTTCAATTCGTCTGCTAGCTAAGTCCTCTATCATACTACCCATGAAATATTCAACCTAATTTATATGTCAACTAAAATAAATAAAATCAAATAAATGCACAAGGAAAAAAATCCGCTTATTATGATGGTAGTAGGAGTTTTTCAAATTTGTCAAGTTATTTGTAACACGGAAATATTTGCCATTCTTAAAAAAAACGTTAATTAATTCAAAATATTATAGCCTTATTGTATCTACACTCCGTGCAGTTAAATAGATGGAAAACAGGAATGGGAAAAAAGATAAATACAATAAAAAGATTTGGGTGTGACTGTGAGCAGTGGCATGCATAGAGTTTTTGATCGGGATAGGCAGTAGAAAAAACAGCGGATCAATTGATAGTAAAGATAGGTACCGACAGATGCCACTGATTGTTTTTGAATTTGTTCTGTAAAAGCGCTGCCTAGACACCACCAAAGAAACTAACACAAACGAGCCACTTGAACGCGCACACAGCTCACACCATACATACTTTGTGTAGTCTAGTGAACATTAAATAATCTACTCTGACGCTGGCGGCATTTGGGCATATGTAGTTACTGCTTTTGACACGTTATAGTAGAAGGGTCGTTTTGGCGCTCGAGGCGCTGCGATTAGTTGAACATCGCGCGTATTTTTGAAAGTGTAGATTTATTTTTACAATTATTATTTAATCCAATATAATTATATTATTATATTTGTATGCGAGTACGGCAGAATAGGCAGTGCTTATGGGCCTATGTGGAGTGCACGCCTCTGACTGTGGGTCAATGTCAAAACTTTTCGCTTTGCGGCTGGACGCTTTACCGATTGCTCTATCGAAAACAGTTTTCATATTGTCGTTTGTATCGACCAAATATTTCTTAAACAATTTTTTCAACCGTTGCAAGTCTACCGATCAAGCCTCTAAATCTTTTTTTTCTCAATTATTGTTATTATTTATGTCATTCTGATTTTATTAAAACTGTTTCAGTTAGTTAAAAAAATTGTAAAGTTATTAATTATTGTATTTATAAAAAGTAAATTTAAAGCTATTGTGAACAGTTTCGCCACCAAATTACCAAATTTCCAAAAAGAACTAAAAAAATTTAAAGTCCGTTCCATCATATACAGGCCGAGGTATTCAGATACGTATGTATTTATAGCGTTCACTAAATAATAATGAAGCAGTAACGTGGAGGTGAGACAGATGAATTTAATGTTCGTCATTCTAACCCAAGCATAACCTTAATAATGGCGACTTGCAACAATTGTTTACTGCCGCATTTACGACAGAGCCTTTATGGTCAATGCAGCGCCATCTCAGTTTTATTGACTTGCTCCATTATACACGTGAGCCTTTCATACAGGATTGTCTCTGGCGAATACAAAATATATAATTAAAAGAGATTGGAGAATGGATACGGCAGAGTGTTTAAAACTAATAATGAAACGCTGGAAGGAGTAGAAATTGTTCGGCTCAGAGAGATTACTTGCAAAGGTAAGATAAGTTTATGAAAATGAAAAGCGTTGGGTACAATAAGTATGCCTTGTATTTTTGCATGAACATTTGTTTTTTTTTTTATACATTTTTTATTACCACCATTCAGAATCGAAACGTCGCTTTAAATGGCTTTAGCCGTGTTTGGTGTCCAGATATGAAAAGCCAGATACTTCTCAACCTTCCTCTTCCCCATCTACTTCCCCTCCCCACCACCTTCAGCCTCACAACATACCCCAGTTAGGGATGCTATAGTCTCACTGGCTCTAGATGGTTGGGAGCAGTTGGGACTCTTGTCTTGGTATTCAATATAAAAAATTAAAAAACCCTTTTTGCATTCGATCACATTTATTTAAAACGATTTTTTACAGTAAATATATTTACACTCTCACACGCGGTGTCATCGTAGGGCTTTCTCTAAATTTTACAGCAGCCCAACTACACGAAAAGGGCGAAAAGCTGTAAAAGTTCGATGGCAACGAATGCTGCCTTGCTTTTATTCAACAAACCATGTAAATGGATTCTTGCTTGCAAAGCGCATGATCATCATTTCACCAACTGTTGGGCGAGAAGTTACATGTTTACACAAACTTTTCAAGACTTTTTCTGTCGAGAGAACGGAATCTTTGGATGAATTGAAAAATAGTGATTTATGGATTATAAATATAGAACGCAGCGTGACAACTTTTATTTCTATTTTTTAGTAAATACCGCACAACAGACCCAACTGCTCCCAAACGTCTAGAGCCAATGAGACTATGGCATTCTCAATTGGAGTATGTTATGAGGCTGAAGGTAGTGGGGAGGGGAAGGAGATGGGCAAGAGGTAGGTCAGAAAGTACCTGGCTATTGTGTTTTTAACAAAAATAAATTACATAAATATTATATTTCGTGAAATATTTTATGATAATGAAAATGAAATAATAACTTTGTATAAGACCACAGTTTTATTTATTTATTTATGACCGACCGGTTTCGCTTGGCCTAAACATCATCAGGGCACAACATTAAATGATTAGATAATTGTGAGATGTTAAGATGTTCACGGAAGGAGTTCTTAAACTTATTTTTAAATAATTTTTATTAGTTTTTTTTTCAGTTCTGATCTGTTTCAGATCTGGTCACCAGACAAAGCTAAAGCCATTTCAAGCAACGTTTCGATTCTGAATGGTGGTCTTTCACCAGAGCGATACTTAGAGTATCTACCACTCTGGGACGTGCCGCAAATATAATTTTTATTATTTTATATTAATTAAATGTTTTATGACACGTATGAATAAAATAAAAGTTATTTACGCACGCCAGGTTTAAACCCGCTACCTTTGGATTCGTAGTCGAGCGTCTTACCACTCGATCACGGAGGCCGTCAAAAGCAATGATGGTAATAACGTGAACAGTTGCTGAACTGGTGTATCGATATGTTTTCCTTCAAGGCTTGACGGAAAGGCAAAAGGGCTGAAGCGCCATTTCGGGAAGTTTATGCCAGAGCACTTTGAAGTGTTTTTTTACAGAAAAATTCATACGTTCGTAATAAGTGCCTTGTTCGATTTTGAAATAAAAAAAAATCTCTCCAACTTTAATTTTTTTTAAATGCGACAAAAAGCAAAAAAAAATCCTAACTTGTGTCGCTTGGGTCAAGCCTTCTTTCAAATGGTGTATATATATTTTGGATGGCAGAGCTTTCGATGCAGAAAAAAAAAACTGATTAAAACTGCATGTTTAACTCACTTTTGACCAAAGTGTCGCCTAAGCCCTTTTGCCATTCCAGCGTTGATATGTGATGTTTTTTTCTGGGGAAATTATTTTTATCTGCCAGGATATTTCTTTATTTCCTCTCAAAATTAAACGGTTAACTTAAATACATTTAATTAATGTATTTTTCCTATTTAACTCATATAAACTAATATATAGCATATTTGCGGCATGTTCCAGAGTGGTAGATCCTTTAAGTGTCGTTCTGTAAATACCACCAATCAGAGTCGAAATATTGCTTGAAATTGCTTTAGCCGTGTTTGGTGATTAGATCCGAATAGTCAGACACTTCTCAACCTACCTTCTTTCTCCGACTTCTCCCTCTCCCCTTACACCTTCAACCTCACAACAAACCCAAATATTGGTGATGCCATAGCCCCACTGGCTCCAGACGGTTGAGAGCAGTTGAGATTCTTGTGCGGTATTCACAATAAAAAATGTTTTTTTATGATAAAGATACAATTTTATTTTAAACAATAAACTTAACTTAGACTTACATAACATGATAAAGAATTGAACCCGCGATGCCTCAGTACGAACCCGACGGTTAACACTACACGGCTATAAACCGTTTTCAACGTAATTTTCCGTTTCGTATCTATATTTTGATTAAATACTGTTTATCTTTCTAATATCATCATGGTACGCTATACATTGCAAAAAATTGGCAATACGAAATAAGAAAATGAATACATTAAGGTTTATATGCGAAAGTTCTTTATGCCTACGTTAAGTTATGAGTTTTTCTGTCTTTTTGCAGGAAATTAAAACAAGTAAATTATTTCGGCAGTAGTTTCAAACGGTTTATTTCACAGATAACAAAAGTTTTAATATTCCGACTTAATATTAATACGTAGGCAGGTTAATGTAGGAAGTTAATCCGCGCGTCTGTAAACAAAGTTGTTAATCTAATAACTTTACGTTGTAATTACTATTTCCGTTTATTATTTAAGTTGTGGAAATGATAAAAGTAGTAAAAACTTATTTTCTCGATAGAAAACGAAACGAAGAAAAGTTTATAGGCGAGGATATATTTATTATAATTAATTTCATTAATCTCAACAATGCCGTTGACATTTATTAACTCTTTGTTAATATTCAATTCAACTGTCATTCACACAAACCTTCAATCGAAGATTTCATTTATTTTATCTGCATTTCTAACATAAAAACATTTTTCCATTGATTTACATGTTTTTAACAAAATAAAAATACATAAATATTATATTTCGTGAAATATTTTATAATAATGAAAATGAAATAATAACATATTCGTAAAAAGCATTTACTTTGTGGCTTGCCATATTTATAAATAAAACTGATAAACTTTGTTTATAACCACTTTATTATTCAATCTTATGTCTACCGGTTTCGGAAGTACTCTTCCATCATCAGGACAATATTAAAATTTTAATGTCAATATTTACATATTTTTATGACAATATTTTATTTTAATATTGTCCTTATGATGGAAGGGTATATCCGAAACCGGTAGACATAATATTGAATGATAAAGTGGTTATAAAGATAGTTTATCAGATTTATTTATGAAATAATAACTTTGTATAAGACCGCAGATTTTATTTATTTATCTTTGACCGACCGGTTTCGCTTAGCCTAAGCATCATCAGGGCACAACATTAAAACTGATGCTTAGGCTAAGCAAAACCAGTAGGTCATAAAAAAAAATAAAAAATCTGTGGTCTTATGCAAAGTTGTAATCATTAAATATGTCAAACCACAAAGTGATTGCTTTCTACGAAAAAATCTTATGATAGTTCATACCTGTATTAGACGTTTCACCTTGATTAGATAATTGTGAGATGTGAAGATGTTCACTGAATGAGTTTAAAACTTATTTTAAAATCAGTTTTATTCGTTTTTTTCTTGGTTTTTTTAAATTTCCTTTCACCGCTAAAATATTTTTTTGTCTCAATGTTTTCCAAAAAATTTTTTGGTTTTTAGTTCCTAATAAAAAGTTGTAGGTGGCTGTTGTAAGACGACCTCGTGTTCGAGTGGTTAAGATTCTCGGTTACAATCCAGAGGTCGCGGTCTCAAATCCCGGCGTGCGCTAATGAATTTTATTTCATCAATTTTTGCCGTTTCACTTGATTAATATAAAATAATATATGGTATGTTTGCGACACGTTCCAGAGTGGTAGATACTATAAGTATCGCCCCAGTGAGAGATCACCATTCAGGGGTGATAGATGGCTTTAAATGGCTTTAGCCGTATATGGTAACCTGATCTGAATAGGCAGGTACATTCTAACCTTCCGTCTGTTCCCCATCACCTTCCTCTCCTCAGTTCCACCAGCCTTACGAAACACTCCAACTGGAGACGCCATAGTTCCACTGGCTCCAGATGGCATAAATAGTAAATTAAAAAACAAGATCATTTGACTGATTCTAAATTAAAATCAATAATTTCGTACGTACGTCTGTACGAGTGAGCGTTTCAAAATTGAAATGATCAAATTTAAAATATAATATTTTGAAATCCCCACCTACCTTATAAAGAACCTATAATGTACTTTAACTAACTAACCATCGCGCCGTTTCCACGCAGGGGTAGGCAGAGAGGACTCTGTCTTGGCACACACTCCTTGCTTCATTCACATTCTTATATCCTCTTCTGTTATTCTGACTCTTCACATGGCCCGACTCAAGTATCTGGTTCACTTGATCGTGCCATGTCTTCCTCGGGCGTCCCTGACTTCTTCTTCTATTCACTTTGACGTCATATATTATTTTCACACTCCTTTCTTCGTTCATTCGCTCTACATGCCCAAACCATCTAACCGTCCCTTTCTTGATTCTATTCATTACGCTTACATTAGCCTTATATTCTCTCCGGATATCCACATTTTCAGCAAGGTGATACTAATCTTACCACACAAACGCCTCAAGGATTTCATTTCTACAGCATTCAGTCTACTTTCATCCTTTCTCTGCCGGTTCCATGCCTCGCTGCCATACATCAGGGTTTGTATAAGCACTCCATTGTGAACTGCTAGCTTCCCTTTTTTGGATAGTTTTTTATTTGTGTCAACAGCGTTCAGTCCTCCATTAATGGTGTTTACTGCATTCACCCTCCTTTCAATATCATTATCAGCCTTTCCATTTCTCGTACAACTTCTTAATGCACTTTAGCAGAAATTATTCTATATTCAATGGAACTAACTTTTCTTGGCAAGTCAAGTTACACCCCGTGATTTCACGGCTAACAACTAGTGATTAAATAAATGTTATTAAATACCCATTAGGTACTTTTGAGTAATAATAACTAATAAGTATTTGGCGCTAGCACATGCCTTCTAAACTCGAACCAACCGTAATTTAATCCTATTAATTTAACCATTATCGATAGATCCAGAACGCATTAGTTACAAGTTAAGGCAAGCAGGGAAATGCTAGTATTGCTAATAGTTCCCGATCCATCTTATGATTGTCTTACGTTTCCCCCATAATTTACGCAATCAAACGCCATTCGGATTGGTTATCTATCCGCCAGACGTGGCTGTGCCGTGTTTGGTGATCAGATGTGAATAGCCAGGTACTTCTAACCTTTCTCTTCCGCATATCATTTCCTTCCCCACTGTATTAAAAATCTCTAAGACGAAAAAATCATTGATTGGATTTAATCGTTTAAACGCAGTTAATTGATTGGTCTTTATGAACACCGAACTAGAGTCCGAACTGCTTCTAACTGTCTGGAGCCAGTGGGACTATAGCATCCTCCATTTAGATGGGGTATATTGTGAGGTTGAAGGAAAAGAGACGAGGAAGATTCTACTTAACACGGCTAACGCCATTTCAAGCAACGTTTAGATTCTTAATGATAGACTTCCAACATGACAATACTTAGAGTATATACCACTCTAGAACGTGCCTCATTTACGAGTATACTACATATTATTTCATGGAATATGCGAAGTAACACACTAATTTAATAAACTCTGATGCGCACGCCGCTTTTTTAACCGCGACCTCTGGATTCGTGGCTAAGGATTTTAATCGTTCAATTACGAAGGCCGTCAGAGATATAGAAGTGGAAGGTTGAGAAGTACCTGGGTATTCAGATTTAGTCACTGAGCACGGCTTAAGCTATTTCAAGCAACCTTTCGATTCTGAATTGTGGTATTTAAACAGGACGATATAATACATTATATAAATATTTAAGATTTATATGCGCACACCAGGTTTTGAACCCATGGCCTCTGAACCCGCAGTCAAGAATTTTAATCTCACAGGGGTCATCAAACGTAACGTATAAGTGTTAGTAGTTAGTTGTAGGACTTATATGCCCTACACACGGCCCAACATGCTGGACCTAACATGTTTGGAGTGGGGGTCTGCAAGTTGGAATGGATTCCATGCCAACAGCCCGATAACGGAATAACAATAATTCAGCAGGGGGCTTTGCCTACAAACTATCCAACCAGCTTCCCCCACTCTACAATAGTTCTTCGACTCACCTCGTTTACACGTTATTAAAAAAAATATAGACATTAAATTCCTTAATTCCTTGTTTATTTTCCAATTCGCTACTGTCTTCAATAGTGAGTTGGTCAAACTGACAACTAGTTTTGAGGGGACGTGCCGCCATGTTTAATTTACGACCCACGTACAGTGCCATCTAGTGAGAAAGTTGCAAACTTCAAAACTTAAAATGATTACAATTACTATCGAATAACTGGAGTGGAAGATAAATCATTATAATTATATCGATGGAGGTCGCTATAAGGGCTACAATAATTATTTTTGATATCTTTTATTATTTTTAAAGTGGGTACTCGTACTTGTATTTGTCAACCCAAATCCACATACGTTCAAACTGTGCAAGAAACATATGCGTTATCTCAACTTTAAATATTCCCTTATGACAAAAATAGATGTCTCTTGCCCTCTTTTGTGTTAGTTTCATTTTGTCATTCTTGCCGAACTGCATACACCGTTGCCCACTTTTGACATCCTTGTCAATTTAAATTCACCTTTGCCCTCTTTTATTATTCTTGTCAATTTCTATTCACCTTGTCTTCTTTTATTGTTCTTGTCGAATGTCCTTTACCTTTGCCTTCTTTTGTTATTCTTATCGTCTTTCGTCATTCAACTTTGCCCACTTTTGTCATTCCTGTCAATTTCCATTTAACCTTGTCATATTTTGTCATTTTTGTCGAATTTCATTCATCTTTGCCCTATTTGATCATTCTTGTTAATTTCAATTCACCCTTGTGATATTTTGTCGTTCTTGCCGATGACCTTTCGCCCTTGTCATCTTTTGTCATTCTTGTCGAATTTCACTCACATTCGCCTTTTTCGTCATTTTTGTCAATTTACGTTCACCCTTGTCGTCTTTTGTCTTGTTTGTCAATGTCATTTAACCTTGTCGTCTTTTGTGATACGAGTCAAATTTCAATCGCCTCTACCTCTTTTTGTCATTCTCCTCAATGTCCATTCTCCTTTGTCGTCTTTTGTCATTTTTGTGAAATTTTATTCACCTTTTACCCTCTTTTATCATTCTTCCCAATATTTATTCCCTTGTCGTCTTTTATCGCTCTTGTAAAATTTCCATCACTTTTGCTTTATTTTGTGATTCTTGTCGATGTCCGTTCATCCTTGTCATCTTTTGTCATTCTATTAAAATTTCATTAAATTTTTGCTATCTTTTATCATTCTTATCAATTTCCATTCACCTTGTCGTCTTTTATCCTAAAAAAATTATCGTATCAAATTTCCTTAACCATTGCCTTCTTTTGACATTCTTGTCGTCTGTTGCCATTCTTGTCAAGTTTCATTTAAATTTGTCGTATTTTGTCATTCTTATCGATGTTGATTCACTTTTGTTAAATTTTGTCATATTTTGTCATTCTTGTCAATTTACATTCACCCCTGTCGTCTTTTATCATTCTCCTTTACCTTTGTCTTTTTTTTCCGTTCTTGTCGTCTTTTGTCTTTCTTATCAAATTTAATTCACTTTTGCCCATTTTTGTTTTCCTTGTCAATTACTGTTTACCCTTATCGTCTTTGTCAAATATCATTCACCTTTATCGTCTTTTATCATTCTTGTAAAATTTATTTTACTTTTGCCTTTTTTTGTAATTTTCGTTTTGTCTTTTATCTTTCTTGGTGATGTCCGTTCACCCTAGTCATCTATTGTCATTCTTGTGAAATTTTATTCACCTTTGCCCTCTTTTATTATTTTTGTTAATTTACATTCAGCTTGTCGTCTATTATTTTTCCTGTAAAATTTTCTTACCTTTGTCTTCTTTTATCATTTCTGTCGTTTTTTGTCATTCTTGTGAAATTTCATAAATCTTTTCCCTCTTTTATCATTCTTGTCGAATTTCATTAATCTTTACCCTCTTTTGTCATTCTTGTTGATTTTTTTATTTGTTTGCGAATTGCAATAATAGTTATTTGATCGTGTAGTCTGTTTTTCTATAGTGTTTTAATTTTATTGACGAAATAATCGACGAAAACACCACACTTATTTTAGTCTTCTAATCCACGAAGCAACACACTTATTTTAGTTTTCTTATCCACGAAAAACCAAATTTATTTTTTAAATTTTGAATATCAAACAACCAACCGAATAATTAGCGAAACGAACGAGCAACAAAGTCTTTGTACAGAAAAACTAGTCTGTTTGATTGTCAACTGTTTCGAATTGTCGCCGTTTTATTTAAAACGATGTTTTTAGATTTATGGCCATCCGATGAAGAATCTCTAATTGTCAAGGGTATTTTGAGGATGCGACCATATGCATGAACATATTGAAAACTTCTATCTCTCATTTTCTATTTTTCTAGGTTTCAATGAAACATAGAATAATTCTCATGACATTTTGATTACAAAATAGAGTTTTAGGTAACGGTTACAGAAGAATTTCTCCTGAACATTTCAATACGAACCCTTACATATTGAGAGGGATATTATGTATTCATACCCTTTCCATCCGAATATAATAGAATTTATTTTCTAAGTACCAAATAAATTATTCATGCGATTTTCATAAAATTACCTTAAATCAACACCCATAACAATTATTAACTTGAAATAATTTATTTTGTGAGAAAGTACTCGTACGTACGCACGAGTGTAAACTTTTCAAATTTGAGCTGATGTTAATTGAAATTATCAATTGGCATCAGTTGATTTAATTATGTTGTTTGAAATGGCTTAAGCCGTGTTTGGTGACCACATCTGAAAAGCCAGGCATTTACCAACCTTCCACTTCGTAGTCTCCTTCCCCTCCCCACTACCTTCAGCCTCACAACATACCCCAATTGGGGATGCCATAGTTCCACTGGCTCCAGACGGTTGTGAGCAGTTGGGACTCTTGTGCGGTATTCACTTTAACAACAAAAAAAAGAGTTTTCTAATCACTACCTACCTAATAAAGTACCTACCTATAATGTATTTTAGCAGACATTATTTTATATTAATTTTAAAGGGGTGGGTTAAAGCAATACATTTTTTTTGACAATTGCAAGTTCCAACTCATGATTTTTTACGGGTGCACCGACTAGTATTATATAAAAAGATTTTACAAAAAACAATGACTATTAATTGTATTTGTATCATTACTACCCTTGGAGTAAAAATATATGGAGAGGTACCTTTGCGAAACAGTGTAGTCAGAATGGTTGACTTTATACTGACTCGATAGAAAGAGACAAATATATGTTAAAGGATGTTGGATAGCCTTTTAGTTACTGCCCACATGGAATCGGACATTTTTTATAAACTTTTTTGAACACATTAAACAAAACAATATTAATACACCATTAAAATGATTTTTAAAGTCAAAATATCACACAAATACTAATAACAGAAGGTTTGCCTAAATAATGATGGAAGTTTTTTGTCAATTTTATGTCTTTATATCATTGAAATGCGAAAATTCTAAATTTCGGTCAAAAATATTTAATACTGTTAAAATACTTCTGAAAAGTGATATTTTAAAATCTTTGTTTGGTCTTTTTTGAACACTCACGCATAGCACATATCACCATCATGCTTGATTTATTTGTAAAACTACTGCAAGTTTTTTAATCAACACAAATATAGGAAATATCCTCAAAATCCGTTGACGTAAGTTATACGACTTGACCATGTGAAGTTAGCGCGGACGGAGAAAATTCTTACATACGTAGAAGTACTGCAATATCATGTGAAGACTCTTTCTTGTCTCTTTCTTTCTCAATGGAAAATGACGTAAAAACCCGGAGAAAGTGATTTATCGCAAATTTGTATTTGTTGGGTAAAAAATATATATTCAACTCTCCCTCCGTGTATATTCTTATTTCAAGTTACTACCTTTATTACTGATGTAGAAAATACAAAATAATAATTCATTGTCATTAAAAAAATTAAACAAAACGAAATTCACTAAGCTTTCCAGTAATTTTTCAATGGAAAATGAGGCGATTAAAAGTTTAATTTCTTTATTATTTCATGGCAAGACAGCTAGTTTTTATCATAATTTAATCAACAGGCCATATCGTGTACAAGGCCTCTTGTCTTCGAAACTCGGGCAGCGTGAGAGCCTTACTTGAAAAGCGAAGAAGCGAGAACGTAGGGAGGGAGACCAGACTAGCTAGTGCCCTAAATTATGCATTATTTTGGTCGCAGCCATAAACGAGGTAAGTAAGGACTCATTATTATTTTAAAATATGTAGGCACGTGATAAAATTATTAAAACTGATCTAAGCCACCCAACTTTAAGACGATGTCAGTGGCGGAGTGGTAAACTTATAAACTCTGGACACTGGTTTGAATACGATTGCATTTTTAAATTATGAATTAAAAAACAAATAATTGCTTATTTCAGATTCGACTATCGTAATCAAAATATTGTTTGAAATAGCTTTACCTATTTATATGTAGAGTATCTACCAATCTACTGGTTGGGATTATTGTGTGTATGGTGCTCGTAAGCCTGGCTCTCCCGTGTGTGTAGGCTCTTATGAAGAAATATTTATCTCACCTTGTGATTACTTACCGATGGGGTATTCTGCTAAATAATATATCATCCGTTTAAAAATACTGTAATACTAAATGGTTAGCGACTATTTTTTATTCAAAGTAAACTAATGACTGCCCGGAATGCTTTGAAATTGCGTTGTGACCGCTCCGAAAGAACTACTTCTTTTGGCGGCAGTTCTACTTTCCTTCATTGTTCATTGAACAAATACTGCAATTGAAGTTGACAGCTCATTTTAGCGTTGTGACCGCTCCGTGCGAACTATTTCATTTTGCGGCAGTTCAAACTTCATTATTTCATTTCATTGAACAAATACTTCAACGGAAGTTAGATTACAAAGAACTACTTTGATTTGCAGCAGTTAAGTTGAACTTCGAACTTCAAAGCCTATAAAGAAGTACATCAATTAAAGTTCGACTTCAAAGTACGTTTTCGTGGAACCGGTTCCAAAAATAACTGGACAAATAACCGGTACCTTGCTGAATCAAATTCAAATCTTTTTTTGGCGAGTTCGGTTTCATTTTTGAATCAATTGAAGTGTTCACTGCGGAGGATTCATTTTAAAGAACTAGCAGTTCGTGAAGCATTCACAAAACATTGAAGTTTTTCCTAACGCTATTTGAAATGCCACTCAAAGAAAGAAAGTGTTTGTTATTTAATTCTGTTTATTATTTTATCTGAAAAAAGCTCTTTCGTAGGTACCTACTTGTGTTTTCCATTTTGAAAATATTCCATAAAAAAAAAACTTTGTCAGTGGAATATGTAATCGGCGGCTAACCAGAGTGGTATATCTATGGCTAACCTCAATACAACTTAGGGGGTACAATGTTTTTCACACTAACTTTAAAACGTTACAGTAACAGTTTTACATATTGGATTACATTAAAACTACTTTCTAAACCTTTTCGCTACTAATAAGAACAAACTGGTTTTTTTTCAACGGAATCGATCGAGTAATTTTAGAGAAAATCGAGAACAGACAGACAAACATTCATTTTTATATTTGGTATGGAGAAGATAGTGCACAAGAGTTCCAACTGCTCACAACTGTTTAGAGCATTTGGGACTATAGCATCCTTAGAGTATACTAGAGGTAGCCCAAGCCAAGGCAGTGAAGTCAGTTTCGGACTTGTTTTTGATGATTTTAACATGACTCGGCGCACCTGGGCGTGGCTAAGACCAAGGCTACGGTATTTATACATCTATTCATATCACATATCGACATAATGTTTTTGTGTATTCGTATAGCCACTTCTTCACAGTATTTTTATCAACAAAAATATAGCATCCAACCTAAAAAACCGTTTAGTTGTGTCAAGTTTAGTGGCATAATAAAAAATGTGGGCGGAGTCCCGCCGTTAACCAGCGAAGATAGCCGGCTTAAGATCATTGCGACAGTATATAGAAGTGGTCCAAGAAATTTGTTGTCTCTTTCTCTCTCATGGTGTACGATGTAAAAACTCGGAAAAAGTGATTTATTAAAATTTCGGATGGGTTGGGTAAAACAAATTAGCTATTCCTCCATATATTGTTACTTCAAGATAGCATCCCTAATCGGGGAATGTTGCGAGACCAAAGGTAGTAGGGAGGGGAAGTAGATGGGAAAGTAGATGGGAAAGAGGAAGAAGAAGGTTTGAAAGCTCCTGGTTATTCAGATCTGGTCACCAAACATGGCTTAACCGTTTTAAGCGAAATTTAGATTCTGAAGAGTGGTCTTTCACCAGGGCGATATTGAGCGTATCTACCGCTCTTGAACGTGTGGTGAGTATACTATTTATTATTTTATACTGATTAAATGTAAAACAAAACCAAATTAATTAAAGAAACTTTATTTGCGCACGCTGGGATTAGAAACTGCGACCTCTGGATTCGTAGTCGAGCGTCTTAAACCACTCGACCAAGGAGACCTTCGAGGAACTAATACGCTTTAATAGTTTATTTTTATTTTTTATCGTGAATACCGCACAAGAGTCCCAACTGCTTTCAACCGTCTAGAGCCAGTGAGACTATGGCATCCCCAATTGGGGTATGTTGTGTGGCTGAAGGTAGAGGGGAGAGGAAGGAGATGGAAAAGAGGAAGGTTGGGAAGTAAGAATTTGGCAAGTTCTTGATTGTAGAGTGAAAGAATATAAAATAGATATAAAATTATCATGTACTGAAAACCTGTAGTAAGGTCCGGATGTATTATTATAGTCATAAATGATTTCATGTACTTTATTTGACCCCTTTGACTGCTAACATTTTTAGAATTATCATCCTTTCGACTATGAATATAAAATTGACAATATTTCCTTCCCATCTGTCAAGGAAATTAATAACCTCGGCATTACTTTCGATTCTAAATTAAATTTTCTATGTAATAATAATAACAAGTTAAGATATGAAATTGCTAGGCTTTATTCATCGAAATGTCAGCGAATTTAGAAATATTTCAACATTAAAATTCTTGTATTCTTCATTAATACGAATATAATTCTTCTGTCTGGTCCCATCACTTTAAAATCCACTCTGATTCCATTGAAAAAATTGCAACATAAATTTATAAGATACATTAATTACAAACTCGGTCTACCTATTGAAACCATAAATTATATTTATTTAATGAAATAATTAAAATTATTAACACTCTCAGACAGGAGGCTTGCTTCCGATTTGACTTTATTTTCAAAATTGTTAATGGTATTATAGACAGCCCTGATTTACTTAGCTTAATTACCTTCCATGTAGCTAACAGAACCACTCGATCCAAAATTCTTTTTAAATGTAACCATAATATCAGGACTGAGTCATTTAGATATTCGCTTGTACCTAGATTGTGTGATAGTGGGTAATTATTTCGCTGAAAAAGTAGATATATTTAACTGCACTGAATCTAGTTACAAGAAGGCTATAATAGCATACCTCTTTCAAAAATATTACTGTTAATTTATTGCATTATAATATTTCTGGTAACTTACTCATGTTTTTGGGCATTAATCATTTATTCCGTGATATTTTTATGTCAATATTATTTTATATTATGTATTACACATTTATGTAAAAGCTCATAAGAGCGTATGTAATTAAATAAATCAATAAAATATTTATTTGTTGGTTGGCGACTGCCTCAAAAGCTCGTCTCGCAGAGTCTGAACGCAGCTGTTCACGATGAGAAAGCCAAGTAGAATTTCACACCAGAATACCTCTCCTTGATCTGTACACTTAGATAAGTTGGTAATACTGACTTATCTTTTTGGCTTATGGAAAAACACGATCTTCAATACCTTCGTATTCGGCACCAGTGCCATCTTTGTCGATCTAGCATTATCGATTCTCGATTAGGCAGCTAAGTATGCCGATAGCCTAAATACGCTTGAGATAATATATCTCCAGCCATAAACGCCGTAAATAATATACCAGAACCGTTACCGCTGAGCTACAATATAGCGAAAATCCATTAAAGATAAAGTAAAGAGCAAATAGATACTTGGAAGATAAAACTAATATAAAAAATATATGTTAGTACAGACAATAACAAAAAGTATATCGTACGTAATGCCGAAAAAGTTCTTCCATTATTTGAAAAGTGCTGCTTTATATAGATTTTTATTTGATTCAGAGAAATGTTTAAGTAGTCAATTACTTTGCAGTACTCATTGCCATGGAGTCACTTTATGGTCTAAAAAATTTATAATATGAGTTCGTACAACCGTACGAGTGTGAACTTTAAAAAAATGGAAATTATGTCAATTGAAATCATCAAATAATATTTACTTTTAAAAATCCCTACCTACCTAATAAAGTACCTACCTAAAATGTATTTCGGCAGATATTATTCTATATTTGAAATAGGTCAAGGTACGTTGCGTGATTTTTCCCGGGAATTAATTATTAAACGTGCATAAATTATTATTATTTAATATTTACGGATGTCGCGCTGTGAGATAATGCAAATCTGTTTGGGCTTTTTTAGTTGTTGTTTTTTTTAAACATTAATTCCACACAGGAGGAAATAATTTCCCGGGCCTTTGTCATCTTTGGGGATGCTGTAGGGATGTTTTTTTGGGGAATAAAGGAGTGAACCTTGATCTTGAAGAGGCCCATGTTGAAGGAGGGAGGAAGCACAGAGGCCAGCAAATCATTCCACAGCCGAGCTGTTGAACACTAGAACGAGTCGTAAAAGCGACCCGTTTTTGTATGTCGAATGTCAAGCGTGTACAAATGTTGGACGCGCGTTTGGCAGGGTTCCCGACTGTGCGCCGGTGGCGAAGGGATCAATGACGCAAGTTCCTCGGAGCATCTTTCATTGAAATACCGGTAGAACATGAACAGCATTCTCACCTGACGTCTGTGCTCCAAAGATTGCGATCCGTTTGTTAAGATATGAGAATATATCAAACGAACGCCCGTTTCTGCACAGAGTCAAGGGGTTTTTCAGGTATTTAGAGGCTTCAGACCAAAAGTGGCTGCCAAATAAACGACGCGAGTTCCTGGAGCATCTTTGTTGTTAATATACCGGTAGAACAAGGACAGAATCCCCACCTATATACTATTAAGAATAATAGTACAAAAATAAGCAGAAGAAGGATATGATTTATTTGCAAAGACATGTAAAATATTCATTATTATTGTTATAATATACTGTATAATGTAGTACCTTTGACTGAATTTTATATGAGGTTTTAAACTGTGTAAGTCATCTGAAAACTTTGATTAGGCGGTAAATCCAAATAATTGTACCTGTATTAAAAAAATTAAATATTCATTGAAAAATAAATACTAATAAAAAAATATGACCAATTGTTAAAAATAAAGCCGACAACTATAGATATTATACAATATAAAAAAAAAACAATTTTTCAAATTGCCATCTCAACACAGGTTTATGCCTAGTGGGATGGGCTATTTACCAACTAATAAAAAATGTTCAAGTAAAATAATTAAAAATAAATAATTGTGAACATTTGTTTCGTCGGGAGCGGAGGCAAGGATCCACAGCCCGAGACAAAGGTCACCCCGCAAGGCTCGTCAGCCCCTAACGAGCCTTAATAAAGCAAAGCCATCGCTGTTCGCCTAACTGGAACATTAATATGTAACGCGAATCATCCGGTGTTACCTTTGCACCTGGTTAATGAAAAATTATAGATTCTTTATGACGCCAAAGGCAGAACCCGACACCCGACTGCTGCTCTAATATGCGATGAGAAGATGCATGATTGAAGAAAAAGCTACTTCGCTACTACCCACCCGATAAGGGGTGGCTTAAGGCTGTAGGCTTTCATGTCTAACTGTTCCTACCCTCAGTTTGTTACCCAATGTACTTGCTGCCTAATCAAAACTATATACTTATTGTCATAAAATATGTTCTTGTTCCTTTGTTATATTCACACTGCTTGCATTTTTAAACTTAACTTTGACCTTGCTTTATATTTAGGTTTTTAATATCTTATTTGATTTTCTCTGCTTTAACAAATTTATTTATATTTATGCATGCGTTTCATCTGGATTTTTTACACCCTTAGCTTCTAGTCAATTGTGTTTTTAATCTGTTGATATACACATGCACTATTATACCCATATATATTTGTGATAACGATCATGATTTAAGATTTAATTTACATACATATCTGTAATTTCGTCTAAGTTTACACAACAACACTTTAAAGGTGTTTTTTACAATAAAATTCAAATGTCTCAGTACCTGACTGGATTTTGAAAAAAATGTTAACTCAGGTAACTCAATGCTCTCACTTAGTTATCTGAAGCGAAAAAGGTCTTAAACTTATGTCGCTTGAGTCAAGCCCTCTCCCAAATGGTAAATATATTTGAGATGGCTGGAGGGCCACAGAAGCCTTCAGAATCAAACGAGAGTCAGAAAGTTTGGTGTAGAAAAAATAACTGATCAAAACTGCATATTTAACTCATTTTCGACTCAAGTGTCGCTTAAGCTTTCTGCCTTTCCAATGACCATTTATTATTTTCTCATTGTTGTGTCAGGTTAGATCATCAACTGTGAATTGCACTTGAGGCGAACTGTCACAAAGATGCGTCATATAAGTTCACTGTTACTATTATTATCTTTTACAGTTCACGTTGAGTTTTTTGTAGTTGCTATTTTGCACTATTTTCGAGCAGAGATCATTCCTTGTTTGGTGGAAAGTTAGTCGTGCTAGGATACATCAGCAGTGAATTATAGATGCCCTCTCCCGAAGAATGGGAAGGGGAAGGGCAAGAGAGATTTAAAGTGGGCCCATGTTTTATTCATGTTATTATATTTGGACGGTTTCGGAAATTTACAAAATTAATGTCAAGTGCCGTTTCGGAGTTGATTGGCTTCGTTAGATACGAGTATATTGGCGTTTTGAAGGAGTTGCTCCTACAACGTTATCAACTATCTATAGTTCGGTATTTGAACATACAACTTAAGCACTTTTTAATTTCTGAAAACACTCTTTGATGGTTCATCTAAATATTTCCAATTCTTTTCACTGTTTTCTTTGCTTTTACCCTTACTTATCACTTATGTTATTTTTTCAAGAAATATGTTTCATAAATTAGACAGATATACATATTTTTAAATTTTACTCTCTTATTGGACATGTATAAACTAAAATCATTGTCAAATAACCCTTTTTAATCAGCTTAAATTACTTTCTACGTGTGTAATTCTTTTTATTTTATTTTACTGGACGGGGTCCGATAAGATGGAGATAAATGGTCGCAAAGGTAAATAACCAGTAATTATCCAGATAAAATGGGAAAAAAGATGTAGAAGACAAATAACTGAAAAGGGCCGATAAAATAGAGAAGAATTGAAATAACTGAATAAAGTTGACAAGAATGATTAACAAGGTAAATGACTGGATAAGGTCCGACGAGATGAAAAGGAATGGTCAGAAGGGGAACTAACTACATAAGGTGGACAAGAATGATCAAGAAGGGAAATTACTGGATAGGGACCGATAAGTAAATAACTGGATAAGATGGACAAGAATGATTAAGAAAGGAAATGACTGGATAAGGTCCGACAAGGCAGAGATAAATGGTCGAGAAAGTAAATAACAGAATAAGGTGGTAAAGAATGATAAAGAAGGGAAATTACTGGATAAGGTACAATAAGATGTAGAGGGATGGTCAAGAAGGATAATAACTGGATAAGATGGACAATAATGATTAAAAAAGGAAATAACTGGATAAAGCCCGACAAGATGTAGAGGAATGGTCGAGAAGGGAAATAATAGAGTAAGATGAAGAAGAATAATTGAGAAGGGGAATGACTGGAAAGGGACCTACACATCTTGTAAAATATTGACCAAGTAGGGAAATAACTAAATAAGATCGACAAGAATGATTAAAAAGGGAAATAACTGGATAAGGTCTGAGAAGATGTAGAATAATAGTCGAGAGGGGAAATAACTTGATAAAATGGACAAGAATGATTTAGAAGAAAAATTAATCGATAAGGACCGACTAGATGCAGAGGAATGGGCGAGAAGGGAAATAACTAGATAAGATGGACAAAAATGATTAAAAAATGAAATAACTGGATAAGGTATGAGAAGATGTAGAAGGATGGTCGAGAAAGTTAATAACTGAATAAGATGGACAGGAACCACCGAGAATAGTAATTACTGGAAAGTTATTATAGTGTACAAGTGTTTACTGTTCATATATATATATTATTATTTATTTAATCAATTGTACAAAAATAAACATTTTTACTTAATACTAACTTAATAACAGTAGGTATAATATTAATTCAGTTTATGTACAATTAGTTTCTAGTTAATGATAAATACCTCCCTAATTGAGAAAATTCTTGTGCTTAGGGAGGGAGTACTATCATGGGTTTCTTGAAATTATTTTTTTAAATATTTATATACATTCAATTGTTATATGAAAGCCCCACGGGCATATAAACAAATTAAATAAATAATGTTAAAGGTTCCTAAGGAAAATAGACGTACAAATATCTGTAGGGCGCTGGAATCGTGTATAGCGCTTGAAATGGCAACACCATGATGTTTTAATGGTAAAAAGAAGTATCTTTAAAATATCATTATGGCATTTTTTTAACATTATGTATACACGGTGTTCATAAATTGTGATATTTCCAGGAAATGGATGATATATTCTAAGTCAATTCAAAATTCGAACATGTTATTTTTAAACGCTTTGTGAGTCAGATAATAAAACGGTAAAGAGTTTATTTTTTAATTTTTTAAATGAACATATTAAAAGAAGTCATGTATCAGACATTTCAAAAATAAAGTGTTTGGAATAGACAAGTGATTTTAGCATAAACATATAATTCATGTCGAATTCCCTGCCAAACTGTCAATTTCTGCAATCAACCATAAATTCACATCTGTACCACAATTTGAAAAAAAAAATCGCCAATACCGTAGTAATGAAAAAACAGGTTTTCCACAATTTTTTGTCTAACTGTACCGACTCATGAATCTGACATTTATCTGACAAAAACGGTAGGTTTAATGAAGATCAGTTTTGTCATATCGTAGTTTTTGTCTATGGAACGATTTGCCGGCCTCTGTGTTTCCTCCCTCCTTAAATCGTATTTTTTTATGTCCTTTCACTCATTATAAGCCCTCCATGGTCGAGTGGTTAATACACTCGACTACGAATCCAGAGGTCACGGGTTCAAATCCCGGCGTAAGGAAATGCATTTTATAAAAGTAGTATGTGTTATTTCACATTTGGTTTAAAAAAAATTTTAGAATTTTCGCACCACGTTTCAGAGTGGTAGATATTCTAAGTATAGCCCTGATGAAAGACCACCATTAAGATTCGAAACGTTGCTTGAAATGGCTTTTGGCCGTGTTTGGTGACCAGATCTGAATAGCCAGGTACTTCACAACCTTCCTCTTTCCCATCCCCTCCCCTTTACCTTCAGCCTCACAACATACTCCAATTAGGGATGCCATAGTCTCCCTGGCTCTAGACGGTTGGGAGCAGTTGGGACCCTTGTGCAGTATTCACTATAAAAAATAAAAATAAATGCTCCACGTTTCAAAGTGGTAGATACTCTAAGTAAAGCCCTGGTAAAAGAACACCATTAAGATTCGAAACGTTGCTTGAAATGGTTTTAACCGTGTTTGGTGACCAGAACTGAATAGCCAGGTACTTCAAAACCTTCTTATTCCACATCTCCTCCCCCTCCCCATTAAATTCAGTCTCACAACATACCCTAATTGAGGATGCCATAGTCCCACTGGCTCTAGACGGTTGGGAGTAGTTGGGGCTCTTGTGCGGTATTTACAATAAAAAATAAGTTTTAGATTTTTCAGAATAACGGCGCTGTAAAAATGATATTATTGTCTATTGTGATCTCTTGTGAAATATTATTATAGCTATTCGAAAGTGTCGTAAGTCTGGAAGTTGTCAACTTTTTCGAACATGTCTAAGAATTTGCATTGCTGACGAATGGCTGTTATGTTTTTGACTTAACGATCTACTGTTTGCCAATGCGTTGTAGCCAAAATAATAATGTTTTGTGACGTTGACAAAAAAGGCTGGATGCTCGTTATGAAAAATATGTTATTATGTTTTATTTAATGAACATAATACGTTATTATATTTTTCTGAGAATTTATCTCAGGTTTTGTGTTTGTTCGATTGTTTTTTTCATAGTTTTTAATATAAATCGTTATAAGATGATTATATGAATTATTTGCCATGCCAACAAGAAAAATAATGCGAGGTAGAGCGGAAATTGATATTTAAAGCCGCTTTCACGGATCTAAACTGAGCGCACGCTAAGTTAAGTTAAAAATTGCAAACAAAAAAATTAACAAACAATCACGCCGTTTCTCCCGCAGGGGTAGGCAGAGAGGACGAACCGCCATATAACTCTGTCTTGGCATACACTCCTTGCTTCATTCAAATCCATACACCGTCTCATACAAACTCTTCTGTTATTCTGACTAATAAACTGAAATTTTTTAACATCACAAAAATGTATTTTATCTTAATTTTAGAATTTTTATTTATTTTTCTCTTTCAGTCCCAACTGGTCCCAACCATCTGGAGTACCCCCAATCGGAGTATATTGTAAGGTTGAAGGTAGTAGGGAGGGTAAGAAGATGCCGAACATGAAGGTTGAAAAGTACCTGGCTTTTCAGATCTAGTCACTAAACATGGCCAAAACCATTTCAAGGAACGTTTCGAAATTGAATAATGGTCTTTCACCACGGCGATGCTGAGAGTATCTACCACTCTTGAATGTGCCGCAGGTGTACTATATATAATTTTTTATTTTTTAAAATTAAATTTGCTTCAACACATATGAATTAAGTAAAATTTACTTGCACAAAGTCAATTATAATTTTAATTCAACTATCTCATTTTTATTTCGGCATGAAGCTTCAAAAGCTAGGCTTACTAAATAACTGACCATCACTTATTAATAAATAACTAACCATATTTATTTGCACACGCCGGGATTTGAACCCGCCACCTCTGAATTTGTAGTAGAAGATCGTAATCGTTCGACCACGTAGGTTTTCAAACATAATAATGATAGTCTAATCCGTGAAGTCTCCTTTAATCTTAGTAGAATGGCAGTACATATTTTTAATGGAAAGCTTTGATAAGCGCCTATATGGTATAGTTTTTTTTTTGTATTTCCTTTTCTATGTTTTGGATATATATGAACTTATAAACCCACACATCGAAATCTACTATCTTCCGAATTAATGGCCGTTTTAGTTTCTCATCCGTTTCACTTGGCCAGTGAGAAATATTAATTTTTATGATCATTTTACTATTTTTATTTGCAACCATTATCGTTATATTTTCTCCCACTGTGCGACGATCAGCTGTTTACTTATTCCAGGCCGCACAGTGGCTCTAAATTGCCGTATGAATGGTCCTAAGCCGCGGCGCTGAATTTTCTAAGGCGATAGTAATATTAATATGGACGAAGCATTCTCAGTCCGATAATTTGGACATAGAACTCTCAGCCACTCTTGATTCGGCTTCAGCGAGAGCCTTTTATCTTCCGAAGTGGCAACTGAAATATCTTAAACAAAACAGCTTCTTTACTCAAGTAAGAATAATTTGTGATAGATCGTGATGAGAAAATCAAACTAAGATTTGAAATTTAAATAACAGAGAGGGGTGTTAGATAGATCAGAAAAGTATACGAAAGTTATGGCGGTGAGTGGTTTTTCAGTTTTTTAATTTTATTTTGTAAGGGATTACCAAATTCACTAGACACGAAATAAAAACTCAAGTTTATATGTTAAGGGGATGTAACATAATAAATGATGTTATGTTGAATTGTAATGACATATATGCAAGTCTTCCCGAAATATACACTGAGAGACTTCACTCAGTTTTCAATGCCACAGCAAGATAACATCTTAAGAACCTTCATTGGCTTAAATGTTCTGAACGGATCCAATCCAAACTATGCTGGATGATTTTTAAGGCGAAACATGACATGGCGCCGCCTTCCTTGTGAAACTAATACAAGACTAGTAACTCTTCGATCAGCATCTTCAACGGCCATAGGTAGACTCACAGTACCAAAGCGCAATCCTATAATTTCGCAGAGCGAGCTTTTGCCGAAGCAGGCCCCACAGCTTAAAACAACCTCCTTTCACATTTGCGAAGATTGACAGCTCAACTGAGTTCGGAGCAAAAATACAGACTTCCACCTAACCCACAATATCGTTTATTTGCTTTACTGGAGTTTTGGTCACTCAGTCCAAGTGCTTTACTTAGTTTACTTTTTTTTTCTACCCTAGGTTCCACATCACGGGCAACAACTATTAAATATATTTTTGTTAATTTAAATATGCTCTTGTAAGTCACTAGTTTTGACAGGTACTTTTCAAACTTCCTTTTTTCTAATCTTCTTCCCTTCTCCAACTTCCTTCAGCCTCACAACATACCACAATTGGGGATGCCATAGTTTCACTGGCTTTGGACAGTTGAAAGCAGTTGGGACTATTATACGGAATTTGAATGAAAAAAATGGCAATGTAAAAATGCCTTGCAATGAAGGGTTATGAAACAATCTCTCAGGTATAAAGTATATCAATATATAAATCTGGAAACTATAATTAGATAAAATTTGTTCTAGAAATAAATACATTTTGTACAAAGAATGTTTTTGTTTGCAGGAAAACATATTATGTTCCCACAAGGGTAAAACAATAGAGCGTCGTTTTTCGATAAAGATTACCAAAGATTTTATTATTTTTTTGAGGTGTAACGTTCTTAGAAAGACAGCAGCGAGACATGTCACGAGTCACGTGATATACAATTGTCACGTCACGATGTGACACTCCGCGATACATAATCTAGCAAATTCCACTAGTTGGAAAGGGACGACTATAATACAATCATAAAATATCTGCCATTGTGTTTTTGTAACAGCCGAGAAAAAAGGTTTAAAAAAAACCAATACTATTGAGTGTTTGATGGTTTTAAGTTAATTCCAATTTGGAATGAACATATGTTTATTTATTAAATAAAACAATAAACTTTGTAAAACACCACTTTATTAGAGTTAATCACCAACCAGGTTTCGCTTTTCTCAAGCTTCTTCAGGGCTTTTACATCAACTAAACAACATTACATACAGACAGGATATATATAGGAAAGTGATGAAAGAGAGAGATACAAGACGTTGTTGTTTAGTTGATGTAAAAGCCCTGAAGAAGCTTGAGAAAAACGAAACCTGGTTGGTGATTAACTCTAATAAAGTGGTGTTTTACAAAGTTTATTGTTTTATTTAGTATACAATGTCACACCCCCAAGTTTTTGCTTCCTTCGAAAAAAAAAAAAAGTTTATTTATTTATTTTTATACTAGCGGACCATTATTGAACTTTAAAAAAAAACATAACATGAAATGAGAAAAAAGAGCGACAGAGAAAGAACTGCACATAAATAATATTCCAATGCGGCAATGACAAAAATATAAACTTGAAAGTACAAGGTTTTGGAAGAGCCGTAAAGAATGACGAAAATCATTTAGACTGGTACTAAAAATTTCAAGGCCGAAATTTTGAACTGGATGATTTGCAACAGAGAAGGTGAGTCAATAATACAATTAATAATTTTGAAAATGAAAATTTAATCACAGTCTTTCCTACGCTTTTCCAATGACGAATTTTTTAATGTTTATTCAATTTCATCATATGAATAATTTATAAACTAATAAAATACACAAAAATCCTCATGTTTTCTATACTCGCTTTAAAAATATAATAGTATCTTGGTTATGAGCAACTGCCGTACTTTCATGCAAGAATTATTGGACCAAAACAGCTTAAAACTGATATATTTTTTACAAAGCGTTGACAAAACACGTCCTAGATAGGCCCCGATGTACGTTAATGCAATTATGTATACAGGACGTAACAAGATGTACCCGGCGGACTACAACCAGTAATTTCTGGGATTATTTAGTTAAAACTTTAGACCAGCCCATACAACGCCCCCTTCAACGTCGTCCCTTATTGTCCAATGCTGGGGGAACGGGACGGTGCGTACCCCGTGGCGTAAATAGACTGAATTAGAGTTTTTGCTATTGGCGGTATGTGACAGCTGCATTTATTTCATCCAAATAAGTTCATAAATCGCCAGTAGTCTATCGAGTACACGTTGTTATCTGTTTGGCGTAGCTTGCAAGCATTTGTTGAGTCTCGTTGTCTACATCGCGCGGGTAAGTCGTGTAAATAGTAAGCTGGCATTCTTCCAACGACTTGGGTTGCTGAAAGTTCTAGTTTTTGTGTCCTTCCTATTCTTTTCAGTGTCCGTTTTCAGACTTATTTGGAAACAATAGAAGAAGAAGACTACTGTTGGATCCGAAACTGCGATAAAACACCGAATGTGTTTTCAGCTTCAGATGAACTTTGAAAATAGTGGACTGTAAAACGATAAAACTGTACTACTTGATGGAAGTGTCTAATTATGGACGTGGATAGATTATGGAGTTAAGGAAGTAAG